>CM046448.1:44676584-45276584 GCA_025506515.1 Flaveria trinervia | reverse complement strand
AGTAGGCTGTTGAGGTCTGAAGTTAACCCATCTAGTGTGGTACTCCTTCTTTAGGGCAGTCCGAAACCAGCCTGACATCTTCCTCTTGTCAGCATACAAAAGCCTTAGTTTGGACAGCTGGTTGAGCTCAAAACCTGGTAGGGTGTTCAGATCATGTGGGAATCTTAAGTACTCTCTGCCCTGTTCTCTCTTAACTGCATAGACGTTAAGGTCATCAAAATATGCCCATGCTATAATCCTACCTGACACCTTATGATGTTTCTTGACTCTGTAAAGTTTGGTGTAGGAATCCTTCTTTGGTGTAGTACGTTGGGCTCTAACTTCTTCAAAACATGCAGCCCACTCAGCCTTCCGAATGTCAACATGATTATTTGAGGCTTGGGCTGTGTCTTTTGCTTGCTCTGATACCACTTGTTAGGACCTGGTATTTGAACGAAATACCAGCTGATTAGCGTGTAAACCAGATCAAATAGTGTGGAATCCTATTTGATTGGAGATCCAATCATTGAGAACACACGAAGAATCAATCAGTTATTGAAACTAACGTTAGAAATTGATTGGGAATTGATCTAATGTGTTCTATGAACTTGGAGAACGAATTGGGAGGTTTCTGGACGTCTAGGGTGCGTCTGGAATCGTAATTGATCGAGAGTCCTTATTTTTCAAGAATTGAGTTTTATTTATAGGTTGGAATTATTCAATCGTGCGACTGAACCATTGGTATGGTTCAGTCGTGCGATTGAGCCATGCGGTTGATTCATTCGCACGACTGAGTGTTCAGTCGTGCTACTGAGCCAATCTTATGTTACAATCATACGACTGATCCAGTCTCCTGGTTCAGTCGTGCCACTGAGTCATTCGTATGAAATTGTTCATGCTAATGGTCTATTCGCATGGGCCATTCGTATGTTAACTTTATTATTTTATGTTCGAATTTTTAATTAGTAAACATTATATGTAAACATTCAACCAATCACTAACCTAATTAATTAATTTAATATCAAATTATTAATGAAATATTAATCATTACAAATCACAAACAACCAATATCATTTAATTAATCATATCAAATTACACCAGAATCAAAAAAACAAGATCTATTACATTTCATATCATGATCTAGAGACATACATGTATCAACAAACTCCCCCTTGGACCTAGATCTCTCTAATCTCTTGTTTTCTGCATAACCTCTTTGTATTTCTCGTACTTCTCCTCTTTTGTGACTCCCGTGTGAATCTTAAACGCAAAGCAAACTCGTATAACTTTCTGGAACTGAAGAGCTTGTACAATATCTTGCGTATCATAGAATAGTGGCCACTTGTATAGCATATAGACATCACTTTCCGACAAATTTGTAAGCCACATCAGGTCGAATACCCTGATAGTATCCATTTGTCCCTCTTTACTTAAGACTATGACCGCTTCAGCTGTTGTCCAATCATAATACCACCACTTAAAATGTGGAGTGAAATCCTCTGGCATTTCCCTGAGTGGGATTCTCGACATTGTGCGAGGAGGATTCCACTTCAACACTATCTTAGGCTTGCCAGTAAGGACATCAACCTCAGACCTTCTGATATACCTAGTAGGCTGTTGAGGTCTGAAGTTAACCCATCTAGTGTGGTACTCCTTCTTTAGGGCAGTCTCAAACCAGCCTAACATCTTCCTCGTGTTAGCATACAAAAGCCTTAGTTTGGCTAGCTCGTTGAGCTCAAAACCTGGTAGGGTCTTCAGATCATGTGGGAATCTTAAGTACTCTCTGCCCTGTTCTCTCTTAATTGCATAGACGTTAAGGTCATCAAAATATGCCCATGCTATGATCCTACCTGACACCTTATGATGTTTCTTGACTCTGTAAAGTTTGGTGTAGGAATCCTTCTTTGGTGTAGAACGTTGGGCTCTAACTTCTTCAAAACATGCAGCCCACTCAGCCTTCCGAATGTCAACATGATTATTTGAGGATTGGGCTGTGTCTTTTGCTTGCTGTGATACCACTTGTTAGGACCTGGTATTTGAACGAAATACCTAGTGATTAGCGTGTAAACCAGATCAAATAGTGCGGAATCCTATTTGATTGGCGATCCAATCAGTGAGAACACACGAAGAATCAATCAGGAATTGAAACTAACGTTAGAAATCGATTGGGAATCGATCTAATGTGTTCTGTGAACTTGGAGAACGAATTGGGAGGTTTCTGGACGTCTAGGGTACGTCTGGAATCGTAATTGATCGAGAGTCCTTATTTTTCAAGAAATGAGTTGTATTTATAGGTTGGTATTATTCAATCGTGCGACTGAACCATTAGTATGGTTCAGTCGTGCGATTGAGCCATGCGGTTGATTCATTCGCACGACTGAGTGTTCAGTCGTGCTACTGAGCCAATCTTATGTTACAATCATACGACTGATCCAGTCTCCTGGTTCAGTCGTGCCACTGAGTCATTCGTATGAAATTGTTCATGCTAATGGTCCATTCGCATGGGCCATTCGCATGATAACTTTATTATTTTAAGTTCGAATTTATTAATTAGTAAACATTATATGTAAACATTCAACCAATCACTAACCTAATTAATTAATTTAATATCAACTTATTAATGAAATATTAATCATTACAAATCACAAACAACCAATATCATTTAATTAATCATATCAAATTACACCAGAATCAGATAAACAAGATCTATTACATTTCATATCATGATCTAGAGACATACATGTATCAACAAACTCCCCCTTGGACCTAGATCTCTCTAATCTCTTGTTTTCTGCATAACCTCTTTGTATTTCTCGTACTTCTCCTCTTTTGTGACTCCCGTGTGAATCTTAAACGCAAAGCAAAGTCGTATAACTTTCTGGAACTGAAGAGCTTGTACAATATCTTGCGTATCATAGAATAGTGGCCACTTGTATAGCATATAGACATCACTTTCCGACAAATTTGTAAGCCACATCGGGTCGAATACCCTGATAGTATCCATTTGTCCCTCTTTACTTAAGACTATGACCGCTTCAGCTGTTCTCCAATCATAATACCACCACTTAAAATGTGGAGTGAAATCCTGTGGCATTTCCCTGAGTGGGATTCTCGACATTGTGCGAGGAGGATTCCACTTCAACACTATCTTAGGCTTGCCAGTAATGACATCAACCTCAGACCTTCTGATATACCTAGTAGGCTGTTGAGGTCTGAAGTTAACCCATCTAGTGTGGTACTCCTTCTTTAGGGCAGTCTCAAACCAGCCTGACATCTTCCTCGTGTCAGCATACAAAAGCCTTAGTTTGGCTAGCTGGTTGAGCTCAAAACCTGGTAGGGTCTTCAGATCATGTGGGAATCTTAAGTACTCTCTGCCCTGTTCTCTCTTAACTGCATAGACGTTAAGGTCATCAAAATATGCCCATGCTATGATCCTACCTGACACCTTATGATGTTTCTTGACTCTGTAAAGTTTGGTGTAGGAATCCTTCTTTGGTGTAGTACGTTGGGCTCTAACTTCTTCAAAACATGCAGCCCACTCAGCCTTCCGAATGTCAACATGATTATTTGAGGATTGGGTTGTGTCTTTTGCTTGCTCTGATACCACTTGTTAGGACCTGGTATTTGAACGAAATACCTAGTGATTAGCGTGTAAACCAGATCAAATAGTGCGGAATCCTATTTGATTGGCGATCCAATCAGTGAGAACACACGAAGAATCAATCAGGAATTGAAACTAACGTTAGAAATCGATTGGGAATCGATCTAATGAGTTCTGTGAACTTGGAGAACGAATTGGGAGGTTTCTGGACGTCTAGGGTACGTCTGGAATCGTAATTGATCGAGAGTCCTTATTTTTCAAGAATTGAGTTGTATTTATAGGTTGGTATTATTCAATCGTGCGACTGAACCATTAGTCTGGTTCAGTCGTGCGATTGAGCCATGCGGTTGATTCATTCGCACGACTGAGTGTTCAGTCGTGCTACTGAGCCAATCTTATGTTACAATCATACGACTGATCCAGTCTCCTGGTTCAGTCGTGCCACTGAGTCATTCGTATGAAATTGTTCATGCTAATGGTCCATTCGCATGGGCCATTCGCATGATAACTTTATTATTTTAAGTTCGAATTTATTAATTAGTAAACATTATATGTAAACATTCAACCAATCACTAACCTAATTAATTAATTTAATATCAAATTATTAATGAAATATTAATCATTACAAATCACAAACAACCAATATCATTTAATTAATCATATCAAATTACACCAGAATCAGATAAACAAGATCTATTACATTTCATATCATGATCTAGAGACATACATGTATCAACAAACTCCCCCTTGGACCTAGATCTCTCTAATCTCTTGTTTTCTGCATAACCTCTTTGTATTTCTCGTACTTCTCCTCTTTTGTGACTCCTGTGTGAATCTTAAACGCAAAGCAAAGTCGTATAACTTTCTGGAACTGAAGAGCTTGTACAATATCTTGCGTATCATAGAATAGTGGCCACTTGTATAGCATATAGACATCACTTTCCGACAAATTTGTAAGCCACATCAGGTCGAATACCCTGATAGTATCCATTTGTCCCTCTTTACTTAAGACTATGACTGCTTCAGCTGTTCTCCAATCATAATACGACCACTTAAAATGTGGAGTGAAATCCTGTGGCATTTCCCTGAGTGGGATTCTCGACATTGTGCGAGGAGGATTCGACTTCAACACTATCTTAGGCTTGCCAGTAATGACATCAACCTCAGACCTTCTGATATACCTAGTAGGCTGTTGAGGTCTGAACTTAACCCATCTAGTGTGGTACTCCTTCTTTAGGGTAGTCTCAAACCAGCCTGACATCTTCCTCGTGTCAGCATACAAAAGCCTTAGTTTGGCTAGCTGGTTGAGCTCAAAACCTGGTAGGGTCTTCAGATCATGTGGGAATCTTAAGTACTCTCTGCCCTGTTCTCTCTTAACTGCATAGACGTTAAGGTCATCAAAATATGCCCATGCTATGATCCTACCTAACACCTTACGATGTTTCTTGACTTTGTAAAGTTTGGTGTAGGAATCCTTCTTTGGTGTAGTACGTTGGGCTCTAACTTCTTCAAAACATGCAGCCCACTCAGCCTTCCGAATGTCAACATGAATTTTTGAGGATTGGGCTGTGTCTTTTGCTTGCTGTGATTCCACTTGTTAGGACCTGGTATTTGAACGAAATACCTAGTGATTAGCGTGTAAACTAGATCAAATAGTGCGGAATGCTATTTGATTGGCGATCCAATCTGTGAGAACACACGAAGAATCAATCAGGAATTGAAAGTAACGTTAGAAATCGATTGGGAATCGATCTAATGTGTTCTGTGAACTTGGAGAACGAATTGGGAGGTTTCTGGACGTCTAGGGTACGTCTGGAATCGTAATTGATCAAGAGTCCTTATTTTTCAAGAATTGAATTGTATTTATAGGTTGGTATTATTCAATCATGCGACTGAACCATTAGTCTGGTTCAATCGTGCGATTGAGCCATGCGGTTGATTCATTCGCATGACTGGGTGTTCAGTCGTGCTACTGAGCCAATCTTATGTTACAATCATACGACTGATCCAGTCTCCTGGTTCAGTCGTGCCACTGAGTCATTCGTATGAAATTGTTCATGCTAATGGTCCATTCGCATGGGCCATTCGCATGATAACTTTATTATTTTAAGTTCGAATTTATTAATTAGTAAACATTATATGTAAACATTCAACCAATCACTAACCTAATTAATTAATTTAATATCAAACTATTAATGAATATTAATCATTACAAATCACAAACAACCAATATCATTTAATTAATCATATCAAATTACACCAGAATCAGATAAACAAGATCTATTACATTTCATATCATGATCTAGAGACATACATGTATCAACAACTCCCCCTTGGACCTAGATCTCTCTAATCTCTTGTTTTCTGCATAACCTCTTTGTATTTCTCGTACTTCTCCTCTTTGTGACTCCCGTGTGAATCTTAAACGCAAAGCAAAGTCGTATAACTTTCTGGAACTGAAGAGCTTGTACAATATCTTGCGTATCATAGAAAAGTGGCCACTTGTATAGCATATAGACATCACTTTCCGACAAATTTGTAAGCCACATCAGGTCGAATACCCTGATAGTATCCATTTGTCCCTCTTTACTTAAGACTATGACCGCTTCAGCTGTTCTCCAATCATAATACCACCACTTAAAATGTGGAGTGAAATCCTGTGGCATTTCCCTGAGTGGGATTCTCGACATTGTGCGAGGAGGATTCCACTTCAACACTATCTTAGGCTTGCCAGTAATGACATCAACCTCAGACCTTCTGATATACCTAGTAGGCTGTTGAGGTCTGAAGTTAACCCATCTAGTTGACGGTTTGCTAGAACACAAAATCCATGTTTAAACTTTTAAACATTCTCAAAAAACGCAGCGGATATATGGATTTTAAAACGATTTTAAAGCTGAAAATCTTATCTTCTACATGTTCATTTGTTATGAAAAACAAACCCAAATCATGAGGATCATTCTTATGTGAATAGACAAGCTATGTGTACATATAATAACACAATATGGCAACCTCAAAGGGCTGCCAAAAACTACCTCCTTCCAGCAGTTAGATGTTGATGAATGAAAGGAGTTTGAAGGCTGAAATGTTGCCAAAGCTTCCAAGTTGGACTTCCTCTAACGTCGACTCCCACAAAGCTTTGAGTTACCTTCGCACTTGCTTGGATTTGGACTCCAAAACACCAAATGTAAGCTGCCAAATTGAGGCTTCCAAACCGTGAGTTTGAGCAGCAACTTTGATGATGTTAGAAGATAGAATCGACCCCAAAGTTCCAAGAAAGGAACCCTCAAGTGTTTATACCCCAAGCCTTGTACAAACACCACTCTTGCTAGGTAGAGATACACCAAGATGAAGCTCAAAAAAAACAATCTTCTGCTGCTTATTTCCGTGAACAAGAGGAGAGCAAAAGAGAGATTTTTTTGTTGCATGTCAATTGAAATGATAATGGCTGGAACAAGTTCTTTCAAGACCCCTTAATTGTGTTTAGTCTTTTCAAGAAAAGTGGTCCAATAGAAACAAGGGGAGGGGGCCGAAAATCTCATTTGAAAAAGGGTTCCCCCCTTTTTTTATTTAACACAATACACAAGTTGTGGGTCTTATAATTTGGTCCTCTTAGAAAATGTATACAACTAACCAATTAATTGTATAACATATATAGCCATTATTAATTTGTGATGTCATCTAACTAATATAAATAACATTACAAATAATATCATTGAACAAAATATCCTAATAAATTGTTCCATGTCATATGCAACTTGTTTAGAAAACCCATTTTCTAAATTGGTGTTAATATTTTATTGTATGATCATATCATCAATAAATATTATTTGGTGTCTGCTAAGCTTGTTATTGGGTATAACCCGACTTGGATCATAACGTACTAACCACATCAATATTCTAAGTGTCTTGGGCACATCGAATCCTACAATCTCCCACTTGCCCAAGATTCATAGAAGATTGATGCAAGCAGTAAATACCGCCTAACAACGGTTTACTACCCTTAATACGCATGACTTATAGCCATTCAATACATCATCCCTTTCAAATACCCTACTTGATATGAATTAGGTGAATTAATCATCTATCCTTTTGTACAGATGTCATGTTAAATCCAAGGACACAGATTGATCATTCCTTGTTGATTTAACTTAATCAGGCCTTAGACATCTAACTCTCAACGAATAAGAGGAACAAATTCCATCTTGACTACATACGTTTCTCACAAACACCTCGTGTTATACCTGGACATATCCTTATGTACTGTCCACTATTTCAGGACAGTGAAGAATATGCTCAAGGTATAATAGTTGGTGAACATCAAAACCCAATATGTATCTCAGGTCGGAGGATACCAAATGATATTCGCCTTTACTCAAATTTATTTATGATCAATCAATAAGATTCCATGTAGTAAAATTTGAGATGCGGGTTAGTCCAATATTTGTAACCCACAAATATCTATGTACCTTGGTAGCAACCCATTGCTCTATATTCATCCTTATGAATATCAACCAATCCAAGTTCATAATAGTCTTACCTTAAAACTTGTTCCCACAAGCATGAACGACTACGGACATTTAGAGTAAACATTTTACTCATGGATTAAACATGCTAAATTGGAATATTACTTGAAACATTATAACCAAATAATTTTATTCAAATAATAGAAAATTCCATATATCCAAATGCTAAATTTACAGATCATATCCAATCACTAGAATATCGAAGTCCCATGGCACAAGTATGACCTTCATGCTTTGCCTTATCAAGGAGCTTCGTGAGAGGATCAGCAACGTTTTGATCCGTGTGAACTTTGCGAATACATATCTTTCCCTTTTCAACTTCATCTCGTATGTAGTTGAATCTCCGCTCAATGTGCCTAGTCTTTTGATGAGCACGGGGTTCCTTGATTTGAGCAATCGCACCCTCGTTGTCACAAAAAATTTCGAGGGGGTCCTGAATGGAAGGACACCCCTAGATCGGCAATGAATTTCTTCAACCATGCAGCTTCTTGAGCTGCCAATGAGGCGGCGACATATTCTGATTCTGTAGTTGATAGAGCCACCACATCCTGCTTGGAGCTCTTCCAAGAGACAGCTCCTCCATTCAGAATGAAAATGTATCCCGATTGTGATCGTGAATCGTCACGATCGGTTTGGAAACTTGCATCCGTGTAACCTTTTACAACGAGTTCCTCGTCACCAGATCCATAGATCAGGAACATATCTCTTGTCCTCCTTAGGTACTTAAGTATGTTCTTAACAGCCATCCAATGACTGTTTCCAGAATTCTGCTGGTAACGGCTTGTCATGCTTAAGGCGCATGACACGTCCGGTCGAGTGCATATCATTGCATACATGATGGATCCTATAGCAGATGCGTATGGGATTGCCTTCATTTTATCTTGCTCTTCCTTTGAGCTTGGACATTGAGTCGTACTCAATATCGTTCCTCTTTGAATAGGTACGGCACCTTTCTTAGAATTCTCCATCTTGAACCTTTTCAAGATTTTATCAATATATGCACTTTGATTCAAACCAATCAACCGCCTTGATCTATCCCTATAGATCTTTATTCCCAGAATATAGACGGCTTCACCAAGATCCTTAATGGAAAAACAACTTCCAAGACAGGTTTTTACACCTTCCAAGGTTGGAATGTCATTTCCAAATAGTAGTATGTCATCAACATACAATACTAGGAAAGTTATTGTGCTCCCACTAGCCTTCTTATACACACAAGCCTCATCAGCGTTTATGATGAAACCAAATTTCTTTACTTCCTCATCAAAACGGTGATTCCAGCTTCTCGATGCTTGTTTCAATCCATAGATTGATTTCTTTAACTTGCATACTTTATAGGATGTATTGGATCGACAAAACCTTCAGGCTGAACCATATAGACATCTTCCTCAAGATATCCATTTAGGAAAGCGGTTTTGACATCCATTTGCCAAATCTCATAATCATAATGAGCAGCTATGGCAAACAATATCCTAATAGACTTTAGCATCGCAACAGGTGAGAAGGTTTCATCATAATCAACCCCTTGAGTTTGAGTGAAACCTTTTGCTACAAGTCTAGCTTTATAAGTATCCAAGTTTCCATGCATATCGGTTTTCTTCTTGAAAACCCACTTACTTCCAACTATCTTGGAGTTAAGAGGTGGTACAACCAAGTCCCATACTTGATTGTCATACATGGATTGCATCTCAACGTTCATGGCTTCAAGCCATTTGTCACAATCCGTGTTGGACATTGCATCATGGTATGTGGTTGGTTCATCAGAATCTATCACATAGCATCCATCCATGAAAAATCCATATCTTTCAGGTGGATTACTAGTTCTACCACTTCTGCGAACGTGTTGTGTGTATTGATCAACCACTTGATCATCCTCAACATCCTCATGTTGAGTGCTAGTTTCAACCAACGTGCATCGGGCTGTGGTTCTTGATCTTCCTCAAGATCCACTGTTCTACTGCTAGCTCCTTCCATACGGAACTTTGCTTCTAAGAACTCACCCTTTCTGGCAACAAACACTTTTTGTTCCATTGGATCATAGAAATAATATCCCATAGAACCTCTAGGATATCCAATAAAGATACACTTGGTGGATCGGACATCCAATTTGTTTGGGGTGGGAGTCTTAACATAAGCCTCACATCCCCAAACCCTTAAGTACGATAGGGATGGAACTCTTCCATGCCATATCTCAAAAGGTGTCCTTTCTACCTTTTTGGTTGGGGCCATATTTAGAATACGGGCCGCGGAGAGCAGAGCGAAACCCCAAAATGATAGAGGTAATGTGCTTCTAGCCATCATAGATCGGACCATATCCAATAAGGTTCGATTCCTCCTCTCAGACACACCATTATGTTGTGGTGTTCCAGGTGGAGTGAGATGTGAGACAATCCCACAACTCCTAAGATGATTTTGAAAGGCATCACTTAGGTATCACCTCCTCTATCGGTACGAAGAATTTTAATTGACTTGTTGAGTTGATTTTACTTCATTTTTGAAGATTTTGAACATTTCAAAAGCTTCGTCTTTGTGCCTTAACAAGTACACATACCCATAGCGACTATAATCGTCGGTAAAGGTAATGAAGTATCTTTCACCATTCCTAGTCATTGGCTTAAAAGGACCACATACATCCGAATGTATGATTCCTAATAAATCTTTTGCCCTTTCGGTAGTTCCACTAAAGGGTGCCTTAGTCATCTTACCTTGTAAACAAGACTCACAAACATCAAATGAATCACATTCATTTGTTTTTAAAAGACCATTATTTTGAAGTGTTTGTAAACTTTTCTTGTTTATATGACCAAGACGACAATGCCAAAGATAGGTATCACTTAAGTCCAACTTGAGTTTCTTGGTGTTAGTTTGGTACAATGAACTATTTAAAGTATTTTCATGAACCAATTCATAAATACCATTAATTGGAATAGCTTTAAAATAGAACATTCCATTAAAAGAAACATGATTATCATTTTCAATAAAATAATACATAATCATAATGTCTTAATTGGGATACAGAAATAATGTTCCTAGTCAAACTAGGAGCATACAAAACATTCTTCAAAATAACTTCCAAACCACTTGGAAGTATTAGATGTAGTCTCCACGAGCTTCAACTAAGACTTTAGTTCCATTTCCCATGAAGAGGCTAACATCCCCTTGTTTGAAGTCCCTACTTCTTGTGAACCCCTGCAACAAATTGCAAATGTGAGTTCCACATCCGGTATCCAATACCCATGTGTTAGAAGATGTAACATTAAGATCAATATGAATCATGTATATTGTACCTGAGGTCTGCCCGGCATCCCTCTTGGCTTTCAACTCTTGGAGATGGACAGGACAATTCCTTGCCCAATGTCCAATCTCCCCACACTTGAAACATGGGTCATTAGTAGCAACCTTTTGCTTCTTCTCTTGTGGTTTGGGAGGCACCCTTGCCACCCCTTTCCCTTTTCCCCAAGTAGGTCCCTTACCCTTGGCAACCTTTGCCTTGGGTGCGGGACGAGGCCTTTTATTGTTCCCACCTTCATTGATGGTGAGAACGGGTAAAACCCTTTTACCCATGGCCTCCTCGGCCGTTTTGAGCATTGAGTGAAGTTCACCAATGCTTTTGTCCCATGCATTCATGTTGTAGTTCAACACGAATGTCTCGAACCTCTTGGTAAGGCCATTGAGGATCAAATCCGTGGCCAATTCCTTCGAGACGGGACAATTAAGCCTCTCGAGGCGGTCAATGTGACTTTTCATCTTAAGTACATAAGATGAAACAGATTGGTTGTCGTCCATACGACATGCATGGAGCGCTCGAACCGTTTCGAAGCGCTCAACCCTTGCTTGCTGTTGGAACGTTTCCTTCAGCTGGGTTATCATGTCATAAGCCCCGTGGTGTTCATACTCCTTTTGGAGATCCGGAGTCATGCTCGCTAGCATGAGACAAGACACTTGGACGGAGTCCTCAGTGTATTTCAGCCAATCATTAAAGGCCTCCTCATCATCCTCGCTAGGTTGATCGGGGATAGGGTCGTCTAAAACATACGATCGTCTCTCTTGCTTGAGAACAATTCTCAAGTTTCGATACCAATCGATGAAGTTGTTATGGTTTAGACGTTCCTTTTGGAGGATCGCTCGTAGAGATTGGTTGGACGCGGATGAGTTATCGGAATTATCATTATTAGAGGCCATCTACAAAATTTAACAAAGTTTTATTTAGTATTTTCGATATTGTAATTTTAATAACAAATGTCTTACAAGACCTTTTCATATTAAAATCTAGAACCCAATATTACATTTAAATTGTGGTTAGGTGACCTTTATCCCACGTTTAAATTAATAAGGTGGTCAACGTTTGACGATTGCAACCATTTGCAACTTCTAGAGGTATGAGATCGACTTTTGAACATCACATGTAAAGTCGGCATGTAAATCCCATCAACACCATTTGGAAACCACATTTTAGGTGATCCATTCAACATGGTTTGCAAATCAAGTTACCCTACTTGCACACACATGTGAGTTTACCAATATAAGTGGTTAGGTGACCTTTATCCCACCAATGTGGTATTCCCTCCTTAAGTCACAAGTTCCCTCAAAATGGTTAGGTGACCTTTATCCCATTAAAAGTTTCCAAATGACTTAAGTGTTGTGCAAAAGGATGGTGTTAAACTTGTTAGTCAAATGTTTAGAGATTTCATAATTCTAGTTTAGAAAACTCTATGTACTTGTATTTGTTATGCTTTCAAATACAGATACCCTATGGTCCTTTGATTAAAACTATTTTAATCTTTAAAACCATTAAATAATTTTAATAACCTTTTATTACCTTCTAATGATTAAGAACCATTATTTTTATAACTTGTTAAGTTTGTTAATTAGTTTGTAATGCATGTTCAAATTCCAATCATACAATCAAATAACAAACAATCAAACAAGCATATATATACAAACATGAGTGCATAACCATAGCTACTAAGTTGACAACACTTGTTTGCCATCACAAGTGTTGTCATAAGGTCTTTTCTAAGGTTGAAAACAATCACAAAATGCAGGTCATCTTGGACCCCACTTGAACTTGCATCCATATGCTTCAAGTTCCATGTCTTTGATGTCGATCTTCGGGTCTTGCACTTGTGCATCTTCCTTTTACAAAATTGTATCCTAATACATTTTTCTAATAAAAGAAATGCACCTAATCTATTACAACCCAAATGAATGAATAATTACAACCCAAATAATGAAACAAAATTACAACCAAATTGAATGAATGAATACAACCAACACAAGCATCCAAACATCACAAGGTCAATGGCTAGGTTATGCACTTTATCATCCAATGATCATAACATCAAAACATCTAATGAAACCCCTTTTAAAACCACCAAATTTCAGCCAACATAAACTGAAATTTTGGTTT
This sequence comes from Flaveria trinervia, assembly GCA_025506515.1. Lineage (NCBI taxonomy): Eukaryota > Viridiplantae > Streptophyta > Magnoliopsida > Asterales > Asteraceae > Flaveria > Flaveria trinervia. The sequence goes on along the minus strand of CM046448.1, from coordinate 45,263,068 downwards.
TAAATATTGTCCAAACAATCAACATTTCATAATGTGTTCTTTCAAGGTCTAATCACTAGCATGTGTCATATAACCTTGAAAGTTGGGGAATCATTCAACCAAACTATAGCAGCCCAAAACCAGCGTATAACTAGTTTATTATCATGCTTTAAAACCAATTTTAAAGACAAAACAAGCAAGTCATCCACATAACCGGCTCTTGATGCCATTGACGGGTTTGCTAGAACACAAATTCCATGTTTAAACTTTTAAACATTCTGAAAAAAACGCAGCGGATATATGGCTTTTAAAACGATTTTAAAGCTGAAAATCTTATCTTCTACATGTTCATTTGTTATGAAAAACAACCCAAATCATGAGGATCATTCTTATGTGAATAGACAAGCTATGTGTACATATAATAACACAATATGGCAACCTCAAAGGGCTGCCAAAAACTACCTCCTTCCAGCAGTTAGATGTTGATGAATGAAAGGAGTTTGAAGGCTGAAATGTTGCCAAAGCTTCCAAGTTGGACTTCCTCTAACGTCGACTCCCACAAAGCTTTGAGTTACCTTCGCACTTGCTTGGATTTGGACTCCAAAACACCAAATGTAAGCTGCCAAATTGAGGCTTCCAAAACCGTGAGTTTGAGCAGCAACTTTGATGATGTTAGAAGATAGAATCGACCCCAAAGTTCCAAGAAAGGAACCCTCAAGTATTTATACCCCAAGCCTTGTACAAACACCACTCTTGCTAGGTAGAGATACACCAAGATGAAGCTCAAAAAAAACAATCTTCTGCTGCTTATTTCCGTGAACAAGAGGAGAGCAAAAGAGAGATTTTTTTGTTGCATGTCAATTGAAATGATAATGGCTGGAACAAGATCTTTCAAGACCCCTTAATTGTGTTTAGTCTTTTCAAGAAAAGTGGTCCAATAGAAACAAGGGGAGGGGGCCGAAAATCTCATTTGAAAAAGGGTTCCCCCCTTTTTTTATTTAACACAATACACAAGTTGTGGGTCTTATAATTTGGTCCTCTTAGAAAATGTATTCAACTAACCAATTAATTGTATAACATATATAGCCATTATTAATTTGTGATGTCATCTAACTAATATAATAACATTACAAATAATATCATTGAACAAAATATCCTAATAAATTGTTCCATGTCATATGCAACTTGTTTAGAAAACCCATTTTCTAAATTGGTGTTAATATTTTATTGTATGATCATATCATCAATAAATATTATTTGGTGTCTGCTAAGCTTGTTATTGGGTATAACCCGACTTGGATCATAACGTACTAACCACATCAATATTCTAAGTGTCTTGGGCACATCGAATCCTACACTAGTGTGGTACTCCTTCTTTAGGGCAGTCTCAAACCAGCCTGACATCTTCCTCGTGTCAGCATACAAAAGCCTTAGTTTGGCTAGCTGGTTGAGCTCAAAACCTGGTAGGGTCTTCAGATCATGTGGGAATCTTAAGTACTCTCTGCCCTGTTCTCTCTTAACTGCATAGACGTTAAGGTCATCAAAATATGCCCATGCTATGATCCTACCTGACACCTTACGATGTTTCTTGACTCTGTAAAGTTTGGTGTAGGAATCCTTCTTTGGTGTAGTACGTTGGGCTCTAACTTCTTCAAAACATGCAGCCCACTCAGCCTTCCGAATGTCAACATGATTATTTGAGGATTGGGCTGTGTCTTTTGCTTGCTGTGATACCACTTGTTAGGACCTGGTATTTGAACGAAATACCTAGTGATTAGCGTGTAAACCAGATCAAATAGTGCGGAATCCTATTTGATTGGCGATCCAATCAGTGAGAACACACGAAGAATCAATCAGGAATTGAAACTAACGTTAGAAATCGATTAGGAATCGATCTAATGTGTTCTGTGAACTTGGAGAACGAATTGGGAGGTTTCTGGACGTCTAGGGTACGTCTGGAATCGTAATTGATCGAGAGTCCTTATTTTTCAAGAAATGAGTTGTATTTATAGGATGGTATTATTCAATCGTGCGACTGAACCATTAGTATGGTTCAGTCGTGCGATTGAGCCATGCGGTTGATTCATTCGCACGACTGAGTGTTCAGTCGTGCTACTGAGCCAATCTTATGTTACAATCATACGACTGATCCAGTCTCCTGGTTCAGTCGTGCGACTGAGTCATTCGTATGAAATTTTTCATGCTAATGGTCCATTCGCATGGGCCATTCGCATGATAACTTTATTATTTTAAGTTTGAATGTATTAATTAGTAAACATTATATGTAAACATTCAACCAATCACTAACCTAATTAATTAATTTAATATCAACTTATTAATGAAATCTTAATCATTACAAATCACAAACAACCAATATCATTTAATTAATCATATCAAATTACACGAGAATCAGATAAACAAGATCTATTACATTTCATATCATGATCTAGAGACATACATGTATCAACAAACTCCCCCTTGGACCTAGATCTCTCTAATCTCTTGTTTTCTGCATAACCTCTTTGTATTTCTCGTACTTCTCCTCTTTTGTGACTCCCATGTGAATCTTAAACGCAAAGCAAAGTTGTATAACTTTCTGGAACTGAAGAGCTTGTACAATATCTTGCGTATCATAGAATAGTGGCCACTTGTATAGCATATAGACATCACTTTCCGACAAATTTGTAAGCCACATCGGGTCGAATACCCTGATAGTATCCATTTGTCCCTCTTTACTTAAGACTATGGCCGCTTCAGCTGTTCTCCAATCATAATACCACCACTTAAAATGTGGAGTGAAATCCTATGGCATTTCCCTGAGTGGGATTCTCGACATTGTGCGAGGAGGATACCACTTCAACACTATCTTAGGCTTGCCAGTAATGACATCAACCTCAGACCTTCTGATATACCTAGTAGGCTGTTGAGGTCTGAAGTTAACCCATCTAGTGTGGTACTCCTTCTTTAGGGCAGTCTCAAACCAGCCTGACATCTTCCTCGTGTCAGCATACAAACGCCTTAGTTTGGCCAGCTGGTTGAGCTCAAAACCTGGTAGGGTCTTCAGATCATGTGGGAATCTTAAGTACTCTCTGCCAATTCTCTCTTAACTGCATAGACGTTAAGGTCATCAATATATGCCCATGCTATGATCCTACCTGACACCTTATGATGTTTCTTGACTCTGTAAAGTTTGGTGTAGGAATCCTTCTTTGGTGTAGTACGTTGGGCTCTAACTTCTTCGAAACATGCAGCCCACTCAGCCTTCCGAATGTCAACATCATTATTTTGAGGCTTGGGCTGTGTCTTTTGCTTGCTCTAATACCACTTGTTAGGACCTGGTATTTGAACGAAATACCAGCTGATTAGCGTGTAAACCAGATCAAATAGTGCGGAATCCTATTTGATTGGCGATCCAATCATTGAGAACACACGAAGAATCAATCAGTTATTGAAACTGACGTTAGAAATTGATTGGGAATCGATCTAATATGTTCTGTGAACTTGGAGAACGAATTGGGAGGTTTCTGGACTTCTAGGGTACGTCTGGAATCGTAATTGATCGAGAGTCCTTATTTTTCAAGAATTGAGTTGTATTTATAGGTTGGAATTATTCAATCGTGCGACTGAACTATTAGTATGGTTCAGTCGTGCGATTGAGCCATGCGCTTGATTCATTCGCACGACTGAGTGTTCAGTCGTGCTACTGAGCCAATCTTATGTTACAATCATACGACTGATCCAGTCTCCTCGTTTAGTCGTGCGACTGAGTCATTCGTATGAAATTGTTCATGCTAATGGTCCATTCGTATGGGCCATTCGCATGATAACTTTATTATTTTAAGTTCGAATTTATTAATTAGTAAACATTATATGTAAACATTCAACCAATCACTAACCTAATTAATTAATTTAATGTCAACTTATTAATGAAATATTAATCATTACAAATCCCAAACAACCAATATCATTTAATTAATCATATCAAATTACACCAGAATCAGATAAACAAGATCTATTACATTTCTTATCATGATCTAGAGACATACATGTATCAACAAACTCCACCTTGGACCTAGATCTCTCTAATCTCTTGTTTTCTGCATAACCTCTTTGTATTTCTCCTACTTCTCCTCTTTTGTGACTCCCGTGTGAATCTTAAACGCAAAGCAAAGTCGTATAACTTTCTGGAACTGAAGAGCTTGTACAATATCTTGCGTATCATAGAATAGTGGCCACTTGTATAGCATATAGACATCACTTTCCGACAAATTTGTAAGCCACATCGGGTCGAATACCCTGATAGTATCCATTTGTCCCTCTTTACTTAAGACTATGACCGCTTCAGCTGTTCTCCAATCATAATACCACCATTTAAAATGTGGAGTGAAATCCTGTGGCATTTCCCTGAGTGGGATTCTCGACATTGTGCGAGGAGGATTCCACTTCAACACTATCTTAGGCTTTCCAGTAATGACATCAACCTCAGACCTTCTGATATACCTAGTAGGCTGTTGAGGTCTGAAGTTAACCCATCTAGTGTTGTACGCCTTCTTTAGGGCAGTCTCAAACCAGCCTGACATATTCCTCGTCTTAGCATACAAAAGCCTTAGTTTGGCCAGCTGGTTGAGCTCAAAACCTGGTAGGGTCTTCAGATCATGTGGGAATCTTAAGTACTCTCTGCCCTGTTCTCTCTTAACTGCATAGACGTTAAGGTCATCAAAATATGCCCATGCTATGATCCTACCTGACACCTTATGATGTTTCTTGACTCTGTAAAGTTTGGTGTAGGAATCCTTCTTTGGTGTAGTACGTTAGGCTCTAACTTCTTCAAAACATGCAGCCCACTCAGCCTTCTGAATGTCAACATGATTATTTGAGGCTTGGGGTGTGTCTTTTGCTTGCTCTGATACCACTTGTTAGGACCTGGTATTTGAACGAAATACCTAGTGATTAGCGTGTAAACCAGATCAAATAGTGCGGAATCCTATTTGATTGGTGATCCAATCAGTGAGAACACACGAAGAATCAATCAGGAATTGAAACTAACGTTAGAAATTGATTGGGAATCGATCTAATGTGTTCTGTGAACTTGGAGAACGAATTGGGAGGTTTCTGGACTTCTAGGGTACGTCTGGAATCGTAATTGATCGAGAGTCCTTATTTTTCAAGAATTGAGTTGTATTTATAGGTTGGTATTATTCAATCGTGCGACTGAAACATTAGTATGGTTCAGTCGTGCGATTGAGCCATGCGGTTGATTCATTCGCACGACTGAGTATTCAGTCGTGCTACTGAGCCAATCTTATGTTACAATCATACGACTAATCCAGTCTCCTGGTTCAATCGTGCGACTGAGTCATTCGTATGAAATGTTCATGCTAATGGTCCATTCGCATGGGCCATTCGCATGATAACTTTATTATTTTAAGTTTGAATGTATTAATTAGTAAAAATTATATGTAAACATTCAACCAATCACTAACCTAATTAATTAATTTAATATCAACTTATTAATGAAATATTAATCATTACAAATCACAAACAACCAATATCATTTAATTAATCATATCAAATTACACCAGAATCAGATAAACAAGATCTATTACATTTCATATCATGATCTATGGACATACATGTATCAACAAACTCCCCCTTGGACCTAGATCTCTCTAATCTCTTGTTTTCTTCATAACCTTTTTTTATTTCTCGTACTTCTCCTCTTTTGTGACTCCCGTGTGAATCTTAAACGCAAAGCAGAGTCGTATAACTTTCTGGAACTGAAGAGCTTGTACAATATCTTGCGTATCATAGAATAGTGGCCACTTGTATAGCATATAGACATCACTTTCCGACAAATTTGTAAGCCACATCGGGTCGAATACCCTGATAGTATCCATTTGTCCCTCTTTACTTAAGACTATGACCGCTTCAGCTGTTCTCTAATCATAATACGACCACTTAAAATGTGGAGTGAAATCCTGTGGCATTTCCCTGAGTGGGATTCTCGACATTGTGCGAGGAGGATTCCACTTCAACACTATCTTAGGCTTGCCAGTAATGACATCAACCTCAGACCTTCTGATATACCTAGTAGGCTGTTGAGGTCTGAAGTTAACCCATCTAGTGTTGTACTCCTTCTTTAGGGCAGTCTCAAACCAGCCTGACATATTCCTCGTGTCAGCATACAAAAGCCTTAGTTTGGCCAGCTGGTTGAGCTCAAAACCTGGTAGGGTCTTCAGATCATGTGGGAATCTTAAGTACTCTCTGCCCTGTTCTCTCTTAACTGCATAGACGTTAAGGTCATCAAAATATGCCCATGCTATGATCCTACCTGACACCTTATGATGTTTCTTGACTCTGTAAAGTTTGGTGTAGGAATCCTTCTTTGGTGTAGTACGTTAGGCTCTAACTTCTTCAAAACATGCAGCCCACTCAGCCTTCTGAATGTCAACATGATTATTTGAGGCTTGGGGTGTGTCTTTTGCTTGCTCTGATACCACTTGTTAGGACCTGGTATTTGAACGAAATACCTAGTGATTAGCGTGTAAACCAGATCAAATAGTGCGGAATCCTATTTGATTGGTGATCCAATCAGTGAGAACACACGAAGAATCAATCAGGAATTGAAACTAACGTTAGAAATTGATTGGGAATCGATCTAATGTGTTCTGTGAACTTGGAGAACGAATTGGGAGGTTTCTGGACTTCTAGGGTACGTCTGGAATCGTAATTGATCGAGAGTCCTTATTTTTCAAGAATTGAGTTGTATTTATAGGTTGGTATTATTCAATCGTGCGACTGAAACATTAGTATGGTTCAGTCGTGCGATTGAGCCATGCGGTTGATTCATTCGCACGACTGAGTATTCAGTCGTGCTACTGAGCCAATCTTATGTTACAATCATACGACTAATCCAGTCTCCTGGTTCAATCGTGCGACTGAGTCATTCGTATGAAATGTTCATGCTAATGGTCCATTCGCATGGGCCATTCGCATGATAACTTTATTATTTTAAGTTTGAATGTATTAATTAGTAAACATTATATGTAAACATTCAACCAATCACTAACCTAATTAATTAATTTAATATCAACTTATTAATGAAATATTAATCATTACAAATCACAAAAAACAATATCATTTAATTAATCATATCAAATTACACCAGAATCAGATAAACAAGATCTATTACATTTCATATCATGATCTATGGACATACATGTATCAACAAACTCCCCCTTGGACCTAGATCTCTCTAATCTCTTGTTTTCTTCATAACCTTTTTGTATTTCTCGTACTTCTCCTCTTTTGTGACTCCCGTGTGAATCTTAAACGCAAAGCAGAGTCGTATAACTTTCTGGAACTGAAGAGCTTGTACAATATCTTGCGTATCATAGAATAGTGGCCACTTGTATAGCATATAGACATCACTTTCCCACAAATTTGTAAGCCACATCAGGTCGAATACCCTGATAGTTTCCATTTGTCCCTCTTTACTTAAGACTATGACTGCTTCAGCTGTTCTCTAATCATAATACGACCACTTAAAATGTGGAGTGAAATTCTGTGGCATTTCCCTGAGTGGGATTCTCGACATTGTGCGAGGGGGATTCCACTTCAACAATATCTTAGGCTTGCCAGTAATGACATCAACCTCAGACCTTGTGATATATCTAGTAGGCTGTTGAGGTCTGAAGTTAACCCATCTAGTGTGGTACTACTTCTTTAGGGCAGTCTCAAACCAGCCTGACATCTTCCTCGTGTCAGCATACAAAAGCCTTAGTTTGGCCAGCTGGTTGAGCTCAAACCTGGTGGGGTCTTCAGATCAAGTGGGAATCTTAAGTACTCTCTACCCTGTTCTCTCTTAACTGCATAGACGTTAAGGTCATCAAAATATGCCCATGCTATAATCCTACCTGACACCTTATGGTGTTTCTTGACTCTGTAAAGTTTGGTGTAGGAATCCTTCTTTGGTGTAGTACGTTGGGCTCTAACTTCTTCAAAACATGCAGCCCACTCAGCCTTCCGAATGTCAACATGATTATTTGAGGCTTGGGCTGTGTCTTTTGCTTGCTCTGATACCACTTGTTAGGACCTGGTATTTTAACGAAATACCTAGTGATTAGCGTGTAAACCAGATCAAATAGTGCGGAATCCTATTTGATTGGCGATCCAATCAGTGAGAACACACGAATAATCAATCAGGAATTGAAACTAACGTTAGAAATCTATTTGGAATCGATCTAATGTGTTCTGTGAACTTGGAGAACTAATTGGGAGGTTTCTGGACGGCTAGGGTATGTCTGGAATCGTAATTGATCGAGAGTCCTTATTTTTCACCAATTGAGTTGTATTTATAGGTTGGTATTATTCAATTGTGCGACTGAACATTAGTATGGTTCAGTCGTGCGATTGAGCCATGCGGTTGATTCATTCGCACGACTGAGTGTTCAGTCGTGCGACTGAGCCAATCTTATGTTACAATCATACGACTGATCCAGTCTCCTAGTTCAGTCGTGCGACTGAGTCGTTCGTATGAAATTGTTCATGCTAATGGTCCATTCGCATGGGCCATTCGCATGATAACTTTATTATTTTAAGTTTGAATGTATTAATTAATAAACATTATATGTAAACATTCAACAAATCACTAACCTAATTAATTAATTTAATATCAACTTATTAATGAAATATTAATCATTACAAATCACAAACAACCAATATCAATTCATTAATCATATCAAATTGCACTAAAATCAGATAAACAAGATCTATTACATTTCATATCATGATCTAGGGACATACATGTATCAACAAATACTCAGATGAAGATCGGAAACTATTTGAGATTGATGCTAAAGCCCACGGAATTCTCGCCATGGCACTGCCGAATGAAATCTATTCAGGGCTTATGCATCATGAAACTGCTCATGACCTCTGGAATGCACTGGAGGAACAATTCGGTGGAACTGATGAGGTCTTAGCAAACAACAGAGAAATCCTTGCCCAACAATATGAAACATTCTCCCATAGGAAGGGTCAGACACTGACTCAACAGTTTGAGCGTTTTTCTTGTTTGATCTCTGAGCTAAAAATGGTCAAACATGAATATACCAATAGCCAGATGAACAACAGATTCCTTAGATCACTGCCTGAGAGATGGTCACATACACTATTGTCCTACGCTCCAGTGCAAATCTGGATAAACTATCTCTCACCCAACTTCATTGGAAACTGCTTACATTTGAGAGAGAGAGAGCAGAAAAGGAAACTGGCATCATCAGGAAAGCCCACTGATGACTTTGTACCAGGGAACATTGCCTTGGTTGGTCATGAGTCAGAATATGATGCATCTGAAAGTAATTATGATGAGCATATAGATTTCTCTTCAAACAGTTCAGATCATGCATTCGTTGGTGTTGATAGTCACTCAGGCTGTAATAGTGACAATTTATGTTTTATCATGGATGATTTGAAAGGAATAGTTGATGATGATATCGAAGAGATGGATATTCTGAGCCAAATGGCCTTGATTAATATCTGATCTCAGAAGTTCTACAAGAGGACTGGCAAGAAATTTCCAGGACTCTCTGGCAAAACCAAAGTTGGTTTTGACAAGAGTAAGTTGAGGTGTCACAAATGCCAAAGGCTTGGACACTTTGCAAGAGAGTGTAGATCATCTGGATCTAACTCCTCTGCACCCTTTGTGACTTTTCCAAGCACTAGTCCACAAAACAGGGGGCAACAACCTGCTAGTTCTCTTAATCATTCACAACCTGCTTTGCCTGCATATTTTGTCCCTCAGGGTCCAATGTCATATCCGTATCCCTGCTATTACATGCCTCAGCCAAATCCAGTTCAAGTTCCTACTGCACAACAACCACAAGCATTACCTGAGCCTCTACCATCTCATTCACAACCTCATCACAGCTTTTTCACCCCTGGTAATGTTGACTGGAGCAGTTTACCAGATGATCTCTCTGGTACTGAGCAATTATTTACTGGTGATGGTCAACATGGTGGTGAACATCCTTTTGGGAATCTAGCTCTCATGGCCCTGGAATCTACTGAGGGTTCTTGCTCCAATGCATCTTCTTCACACGTAACCCAAGTATCCTCTGCGGCTAAGGCCAAGCTTTGTTCTGAATCTTGCATAGATGCATTTGTCTCTATTAGAGAAGCAAATGTAGCTGTAATTAATCAAAATCTAGAGCTTGAGCAAACTATTTCCAAAAGAAAAGCTGAATATGAGTCTGTCCTTAAGGACAAAGATGATGAGATTTATAAGCTTAAATGCCAATTAAATGATGAAAAGGCTAAGCTAGACGTCATTCTTGAGAACCATAAGGAACTCAAAGAAAAACTTGCAGTTACCCAAGTTGAGTGTGACCGCTGGGTGTCATCCTGCAAGGGATTTGAAATGCTGCTTAGTAAGCAATGTGCTTCGAATGTGAAGTTTGGAATTGGTTACAACCATATTGCACCTCCAACAGATTTTACTCCAAAACCAATAGTAAAATCTGAAAGTGAAAGCAATCTCCAACCAACATTATCATGTGCATCATCCACAAGTGATCTCCCAAAATCACAAGATGAAGTAAGGGTTGATACCTAAGCAAGTCAATTGGCTGATGGGTTAACTACTGATAAGCACATGAAGCTGGATATTTCAGATGTTGTCCCTCAAAGTAACTTAAGTACTGAAGGGCAAGTTACAATAACTGAAAAGCATTTCAAATCAGCTAAAATAAATGGATTAACAACTGCTGACAATGAACAGCTGAAGAACAACTCTTCAGTTGTTACAGATTCCTCAGTACTGAACAAAATTATTGAAAGGAGGAAAGTTCTAAAGAGCACACCTTCAGTAGTTTCCTCATCAGCAGTTGATCAATCCAAGATGAAGAATAAGCCATGTGAAATATGTGGTAAATTCAATCATCTTTCTGATGAATGTTGCTACAGAAAGGGTTCCAAACTCAACAGAAATAAGCTGATTAAAATCCAGATGGATGAAATGAAAACTGAGTTTGAGACTAAGTTTGTACCCCAATCATTACATTGTGATAAACCCAAGCCTTCAACCAAATTCAACAAGAAGGATAAGATTCATCACAAAACAGTTGATGGTGCTCCTCATAATAAACATCATACTAAGTTTGTTAATTTTAAGGAGGAAATGGTGGATCACAGGGACTCATCAAACATAAGTACTGACGTCCTATGAAACAACCCAAAAACAGCCAAAAAGACTGATGAGTAAGTGTTGAGGACAGTATGAAAAATATGAAAAGCTATGAATTGACGAAAACTACTGATGAGAATTTTCTCTTTAGTTGTTTCTAAAACTGCTACTTCATCTTAAACAACTGATGACAAAACCATGTCTTCAGTAGTTTCACAACTATTGATGACTAGCACCACGTCGTCAGCTGTTTACAACAACTGATGACAAAACCATGTCTTGAGTAGTTTCACAACTACTGATGACTAACACCAAGTTATCAGTTGTTTCCAACATCTGAAGCTAAAACCATGGTGTTCAGTAGTTTTATAACTACTGACGCCTAAAACCAAGACTTCAGTTGTTTCAACATTTGAAGGTTAATACCACATCATCAGTCGTTTAAAACTACTGACGGCTCATACCAAACCCTTCAGTTGCTTCATTACCCATACCCTATAAATACCTCATCTTACAGAGCTTCATCATCTCAAACCTAACGTTCAAAAACTCAGAACCTTCTCTCACATCAATGGCGAACATGAAGCTTAAACCATGACACAACTGTGTTGCTTACCTTACCAAATCATCCTTCTGAACAATGTTTGATAATGCCATTGATCTAATGATCAACTCTCCATACAAAACGGCTTTCCTTCTAAATCCTACCATTCATGCCGAATCCCTCCATCAGTTCTGGACGAACGTCACCCTCATCACTAGGGAGAATGACACTGACTCTCTCCAGTCGTTCATCAACAATCGTCAGGTGGTCATCACTCCAGAAATCCTTTGCCAAACCCTACAACTGGATGATGCCACTTTCCCCACTGGGTATCCAAAGGGCACCACTGATCTATCATTTTCCCAACATGGATACCAGGGTAACTTTAGCGCCTCTACCATCCTGAAGAAACCTTTCCATGATGCGGAACGACTAATTTTTCATATGGTGAATGTATGATTAGCTCCTAAGACTTCTTCTTGGGATCAAATGTCGAAGAGGTGGCAGCAGGTATTATTTTCTATCCTTGACCAACAAAACTTAAATTTTTCTGAAATATTAATTCTAGAACTCAAGGATATGGCCTCCAAGCCTATAGCTAACCGATGGATATTATATCCTCGGTTCCTAATGGCCATTATAGTAAACCAGCTGAAAGCTGAGGGACTTGTTGTCCTTGGAGTCCCTGCCACGGCTGTATTGCCTGAAGTATACTCCAGGCACAACTCAGACCAGTCACTCAAACTGGCTGCCAAACTGCGAAAACCCACGCAGCTCAAACCCACAGCCACCACCTCCAAGTCCATTGTCCCCACCAAACCCAAACACAAGAAAGCCAAAAAGGCTACTTAGGGAAATGAGTCCCCTGAGGATGCCCCTGCAACACAAACGCAAGTTATATCTACTGGTCATAACACCCCAGTAGATACACGGACTCACTCACCCTCAACCGCTCAGGTTTCCTCTCAAAAGGAGCCTGTAGCAACCATCTGTGGGGCACCTATACATCTGGAACCTTCCTCACTTGAGGAGGTTGCCATTGAAACGCACCACTCTCCCCGGGTGCATATTGCCTTCACACCATCTCCCACTGCAACCGCCCCCCAAAGTCCTACCATCATAATTGCCAAAGTGCTGACTCAGTTGCACTCCTCACCCCCTCCCCAGATACCAATCACAACTGGGATAGCCCCAACCATTGAGGGGAAGGAGCAAAGTGCTTCTAACACCCCACAACACAGGGGTTACCATATTCAATCTCCAGGTGTAGAAACGGAGATTCGAATTTCTAGTGAGGCTGCCACTTCTCCTGCTTTAGCATATGATCAGGCTGAAGTTGATAACATTCATAAGACCTCACAAACGGCAACTGCTCATGAAGGACATGGTCTTGAGGCAGGAAGTCCCCAGTACCATGACCAAGGGGCACATGCTACTACTGATCTACACTCAGAGCATGTTTATCCTGATTCTAACAGGAGGTCTGGTGATTCAGTAAAAACTGATGATGACCTGGGCTTCTTTATGATGTTTTAGCCCAAAACACCATCCTCGAGGATGAGGTGAGCAGACTCAAAGGGCTTCTTGACAACATTTCTCACGATCAAAGACCATCTACCCCTCAAAACCCACAGATGGCACCTTCCTCTGAAGGTCTCCTATACACTGAGCCACTCCAAAACACTCAGCCACCTGCCTCTGCTTCTGGCACTATTTCCCAGGGACAAAACTCCCCTGAGCAAATAGCTGCTATCTTTCAACATTCCTTACCTCTCATCACCTCAACTATCACAGATATGGTGCTTAAAACCCTTGATGAGAGGCTTCCCTCAGTTATACAACCCTTGATAGAGGATGCTGTGAGCAAAAGGCTTTCTGACAATCAACCCCTTGCAACCAATGCAACCAAAAAGGGGGAGATTCAGTCAGTAAAAACAAAAAGAAAGAGGATAGCAGATAGGAAAGAAACTAAAAAGGAGAAGGTGAAGGATGCTGACATGGAGAAAGTGACTGAAAGTACTAAAGACTTTCATGTCACATACAAGAAAAGGAAGAATGAAAAGGAGACTGACTTAGAGACAATGGTAAAGGAGGTTGATGCCGAACACAGCCGATCAATGGATAACATCATTGATCAGTTGTTTAGGCAAGGCCACGACACTGATAAACTTGACTCAGAAATCAGAAGACTAGAGATTCAAGAAATCCAATCCAGATGGGCAAGTTATGATGTGTTAGAAAGGGAAAGGCTAGAAAGCATGATCAGGGTCATAGCAAAGTATCTGGGTAGATCATTGATTGAGATCAAGGCATGGTCCAGGTACAGCATCTTCGCAATAACCACCAAGATCTGTTCGTCTGAAGTATACACAAATGGATTGGTTATTGAAGCCTTAAATGAAGCTTGTGCTGGGAGCAGGACTGAACTAGTCAAGCAATCTAATGCCGACCTCACATCCAGATGCTAGAACAGCCTGTCAACATTCCCACACCAAAACCACCACAACCACAACCCACCAAACCAACTCCCTTACCCTCAAAACCAATATCCGATGATGTACCCCAAAAGAGGAAGAGAAGGGTACTAAGGCTAGAAGAAGAAAAAGAAGATAATGATGAAGATGAAGATTGGCTGCCAATCTCAGCTATTATTCAATTTCCTAAGGCCACAAGTCACCTCCCAAAAATTACTCCTGAAACTCAAAGACAAATTATGACAGTGAAGCTAGAAGAAGAACTTCATAAATAACATGATGAGGAATTTTTGAGGAGAGTTGACAAAGCATATGCTGCCACATCTTCAATCATCAACATGAAGAAGCATGCTCTCAGATTATACACTCTTAAACATACATTTCAATATCAAAAGGAGAGAGTGAGGATTTGGCTTGATCCCAGGGTGTCTCATAGGATTCACAAGCAAAACATTCCACACAGAATCATTGGCCAAGTGAAGAAGATTGTAGACGAAATGATCTCACTGGTCTTTGTAGTATCACCCTGGGAAATCCTAGATGACTTCAAGAAAGTCTATAAAGCCAACCTGACCCCACAAAAGATGCTGGAAAACAAAATGGTGAAAAAGGGGTTAGTATATAAGAGGCTTGAGTAAGTTAGAAAGATGAGCTCCAGTTGTTCTTAGAGGGTAATCACCCTGATGAATTTGCTTATAGAGTAATAACAATTGTGGAACTCAAAAATGGGAAGCAGGTCAAATACCTATCTGAATATTATAGGCCAGAATCAAATTTTGAAGGAGGAGCTGAAGAGCTTACCATGGAGGAACAGATAACCCTCCTTGAGGCCTATACTAGGGAGTCATACAGACTCATTGTTAGGAAGTAGATCTCATGGATGGGGTAACAGCTCTGTGTCCAGTTCCCCAAGACAAAGTTCGCATTCATCCTTTGCCAAATAGGTTATCAAGACTTCTTCCCAAGCCTGTGCTTACATGGGTCATTTATGAGCTGATCTAGAAGACAAAAAGACCAAATCTTTCTGCCATAACAAGTGGGACATCTTCAATAAGTTTAGAGGTTTTGGCTGCATTGGTTCTGGGGGAGTTTATTGGACCAAAAGAACCAATGATCCTGATCAGAAAAATCTCTATGTTCCACAAACATCACAACAACTGCTGAAGACTTGATCAGCTGTTTGACAAAGTCTGAAGACTTCAACAGCTGAAGACTAAAGTACTGAAGACTTCAACAGCTGAAGACTAAAGTACTGAAGACTTCAACAGCTGAAGACCAAAGTCTGAAGATCAACAGATGAAGACTGAAGTACTGAATATCAACAGCTGAAGTACAAAGACTGAAGACATCAGCTGATGACAACAGCTGAAGTACAAAGACTGAAGACATCAGCTGATGACAACAGCTGAAATTCAAGTACAAGTACTGAAGCCTTCAGAGTTTGTTACAACAGCTGAAGAAGCATTCTTGAGTTGTTATGATGGTTTCCTTTTAGTAGTTTTCTTTTGTTTCAGTATTTGTAAAACGACTAAAGAGCATGTTCTTCAGTCGTTGTAGTTTCAGTAGTTTCTTTTCAGTAGTTGTAGTGACAGTTAACACTTAGTATTTTTGTAAGATGTCAGCTATTTTGACATCTTCAGTAGTTGTGTTAACTTTCAGTAGTTTGAATAATTCTATTAGATGTCACTATTAAATGACATCAGCAGACATAACATCTCCTATATAAGGAATGTTCCACCACGACATTCTTATATAAGGGATGATTGACCTGATTGTAAGTGTGACATTTTGTCACCACGAAAGCACGTATTGAATGAAATCTTTGATTTGCAGAATTCTTTCTACAATCGTTTGTTCTTACTTTGAATATCAACTGTATTCTTGTGAATTGTTTAATTCATTGTTTGATTTCCGCTGCAATACTCTCTAATCAATCAAACGTAGATCACTGATCCTAACACAAAACACATAAAATTTGATGCGTCAGAACAGTTGTAAAACGTCTAAATAGTTGTAAAACGTCTCAACAGTTGTAAAACGTCTTAACAGTTGTGATGCGCCTACACCCTACACAGTTGTCAAGCATCTAAACAGTTCGATTACTTCTCAACAAGGATACGCCCAGACTCTCTCGAACAGTGGTTAGACGTCTGAACTGAAAACGTCTACACAGTGTTGGTGTGACTAAACAGTAGTCAAACGACTAACACTTGGACAATTTTTCAGCAAACTTCAACCCTAATGTTCATATGAATATAACAGACTCGAATCTTCTAAAAATCTTCAAAAGTTGATGAAATTGATTGAAACTTTTCAGTTAGATGAGTTTTATGCCGATAATCATTCTTCTGAAATCAATTTCTATTGATATCAACAATAAATCAATTAATTTGCAATTTTAAGTTCGAAAAAATCAATGAACTTTACGAACACAAATTCACCAAATTAACTCAAATTTGATGAATTCAACTGCTAATTGTGGTTCAAATCATATTTCTGATGATGAAACACATCTAAAATCCATATGTTTCCATTTAAATTGCCTATCAATCACAGATTCAGTAAGTGTTGGACTAAAAGAACCAATGAGCCAGATCAGAAAAACCTTTAAGTCCCACAGACATCAAAACAACTAAAGTGATCCGTTGATGCATGTATGTCCCTAGATCATGATATGAATGTAATAGATCTTGTTTGTCTGATTCTGAGGTAATGTTTGGAATGATTAATGAAATGATATTGGTTGTTTGTTATTTATAATGTTTAATATTTCATTAATGAGTCGATGTTAAACAACCACTGTTCGAGAGAGTCTATGGTTGTTTGAATTGTAATGTTTTCAGTTCAGACGTCTAACCACTGTTCATGATATGAATGTAATAGATCTGTTGATGCATGTATGTCCCTAGATTAGTAAGTGTTTGTAATGTTTTCAGTTCAGACGTCTAACCACTGTTCGAGAGAGTCTGTGGTTGTTTGAATTGTTACACATATTGTTATATTAATTAATACATTCAAACTTAACAAAATGAAGTTCTCATGCGAATGGACCATACGCATGAATAACTTCATAAGAATGACTCAGTCACACGACTGAACCAGGAGACTGGATCAGTCTTATGATTGTAACATAAGATTGGCTCAGTCGCACGACTGAACACTCAGTCGTGCTGAAGAATCAACCGCATGGTTCAATCGGACGATTGAACCATACTAATGGTTCAGTGGCACGAATGAACAATACTAACCTATAAATACAACCCAATTCATGGAAAAATGAGAGTATTCATTCTATTTCGACTCCAGACGTACCCTAGCCATCCAGAAGCCTCCAAGTTGATACTCCAAGTTCATAGAACGATGTAGATCGATTCCTAATCGATTCTTAACGTTTGAGTCAATACTTTATTGATTCTACATGCATTCTCACTGATTGGATCGCCAATCAAATAGGATTCAGCACTATTTGGTTTGGTCTACATGTTAATCATTCGGTATTTCATTCAAATACCAGGTCTTAACAAGTGGTATGAGAGCTTGGCTCTTGATTACGTGTGATTCAATCAAGATTGATAAAAAGTTTGTGTTTTTATACTAAATAAACGCAATCTTTTGTGTCAAAAGTTGTCTTGGACGTTCCCTGCTCATCAAGTTTCGGTTTCTACAGCCTTAGGCGATTAGGGTTTGAGAAATTTCGAATTTTTACAGCTAAAACACGTTTAAGCTAGAAATTTTCGTAAAACAGCAGCTTCAGTTGCACGACTGAGCCATTCGCACGACTGGACGTCATTCGCATACACCAGACGCACCATTGGACTGAGTCGCATCTCAATTCGTACGACTGAACCATCCGTTCGCAGTGTTCATACGCATCAGCTTCATTCGCACGACTGAACCAATCGCTTAGTTCAGCCGCACGATTGAACCATTCGCATAGTTCATTCGCACGGATATCCCATTCGCATCACCCAGTCGCACCTGTTTGACAGTTTGTTAGTACACTTAAAAGTTAATCGAGATGGAAGATCAAATGTCAGCGTTTACTGTCGGCAAGGACTCAAGGATCCAGAAGCTACTGTTGCTTGAGAGTGAGCTAGGGAATCATAATAAACCACCAAAAATCTTAACGTTAGATGAGTTTCCCCACTGGAAACAATGTTTTGAGATCTACCTCAATGGAGTGGATCCAAATTTGTGGGAAGCTATCGAGATTGGGTATAGTATGCCAGTGGGAGCACATGGGGTAAAGCTTACTTTAGGAGGGATGATTGATGCTCAGAAAGTTAAGTATAATGCAGAGAAGAGACTTTATGCGTTGATTACACAGTCTATTCCTAAAGATATTTTCCACCAGTACTCGGAGAATAAGCAGGCCAAGAAATTGTGGGATGGGCTGGAAAAGAGATATGACGGGAATGCTTCGTTGAAGGCAATTAAAGTTAAGGAAGTGAAGAAAGAATTTGACAACTTTTCATCAATGGGAAAAGAGAGTTTAGACAATGTCATTGATAGATTCCACCATTTGATGAGCGAGCTGCACACACATGGTGTCACAACTACCATGGAAGATAAAGTGTCAAATTTTCCTGACGGGTTTCCAGCAAGTTGGGCTTCTTTTGTGTCAAATCCGAGACAGAATGGATTGCTATCAAAGTTGTACATCAATGATTTCATACTAAAGCTGCGTGAAGAAGCACTAAGGATGAAGTATCGAGCTCAGAAGTCTTCGTACACTCAGAATCCAGCTTTGTACAATGCCACTTCTCATGTTACGACGTCTGGAGCACCTCTTCAGACTGCTTTTGTGTCAAGTTCATCTGGTCCTTCACAAAGTCTCTCCTTCAGGATCAGAAACGTCACGGTCTTCTAGCACCCAATATATCGGTTCCGAAGAAAATGCTACCAGACTGAAGACTGAGAATCTTGGAAACGTGACAGTAGAAGTAGCTCGATAATACATGGATCTCTTGGCAGCAGTGGTCCATTCCTATGATGGACTCATTGCTGGAAAAATTGGTAACTGCCATCTGGCAGATGAGGACTACGAGCAGGTTGATCAGACTGAACTGGAAAGGATGGATATTATGTGGGCCTTAGCTAGTGTTGTCCGGAGGGCGAAGAAGTTTGTGAAAAAGACCGGACAGAACTTGGTTGCCACTAAGGATACCACATTTGGCTTTGACAAGAGTAAAGTGACCTGCTTTAACTGTGGGGAAAAGGGGCACTTCAAGAGAGAATGTGTGAAGCCAAAGAAGACTGGGAAGAGGAACCCATTCTCGTCCTTCACTCGTCAAGACAAGCAAGCTAGCAGTTCTACTTCATCAAGCAAGGATCCAAAAGCATTGACTGCTCATGATGAAGAAGGACAGGACTGGAGCTTCGGCAATAGAACTTCCTCTTGAACTTCTTCACATGGATCTGTTTGGTCCAGTCAGTACAAAGAGCATTGCAGGCGACTTGTATTGTTTTGTGGTTACTGATGACTACACAAGATTCTCTTGGGTAATGTTTTTGAAGTCCAAATCAGAAACATTTAATTCATTCAAGGAGTTAGTAACCACACTGGAATCTCTCTACAAGCTAAAGGTGAGACAAGTACACTTAGACAACGGGACTAAATTCAAGAATCAGTGGATGGAGGCTTACTGCAAGGCAAAGGGAATTGTGCATCAATTCACTTCTGCCTACACGCCTCAGATGAATGGTGTTGCTGAGAGAAAGAACAAAAGCTTGATAGAGACGGACAATGTTGGCAGACTCGAAACTGCCTATCCAATTGTGGAATGAGGCAGTGGCTAATGCGTGTTATACACTGAATCGAGTTCTGATAGTCAAGCGCCATGGAAAGACATGTTACGAGCTACTACAACGACGTAAACCGAATCTGGAGTATCTCGAACCATTTGGCGTGCCGTGTATACTTCTGAATGTTGAACCAAAAGAACCAATGAGCCTAATGAGAAAAACCTCTAAGTCCCATAGACATTACAACTGCTGAAGAAGATCACAACAGCTGAGGACATCAGATGATTACAAGGTCTGAATACAAGATCAGAAGATTTCTACTGAAGACAAAGTCTGAAAGTAAAGTACTGAAGACAAAGTCTGAAGCTATCAGCTGAAGACAACGTCTGAAGTAAAAGTCTAAAGAACAAAGACTGAAGAGAAAGACAAAAGACCAGAGTGATCAGTAGTTGTCACAACAGCTGAAGTTATTAACTTCAGTAGTTGTCACAACAGCTGAAGTTATTAACTTCAGTAGTTGTCACAACAGCTGAAGTTATTAACTTCAGTAGTTGTGATGGTTTTCCTTTTCAGTACTTGTAATTTAATTTTTCAGTAGTTTATAGTTTCAGTACTTTTAGTTCAGTAGTTTTATGTTTTTATACTTAGCATTCTCTGAGATGTGATCAGTTGTTGAGAACATTCTCAGTAGTTTGCATAGTTTCAGTTGTTTGTATAAATCTGTTAGATGTCACTATCAAGTGACATCAGCAGACGTCACATTCCTTATGTAAGGAATGTTGACCTAGTTGTAATGTGTGACATTCAGCCACCATGAAAGTATTGAATGAAATATTCCTTTTGCAGAATTCTCTCTCTCTATAACCGTGTGCTTTTCTATTGAATATCAATTGAGTTCTTGCTAAATTGTCTAATTCATTGTTCGAATTTCCACTGCAATCTACTCTAATTGATCAAACTTAGATCACTGATCCTAACAAATGGTATCAGAGCAGGTTAATCATTGATCGATCTAACAATTGATCATTGAAACTGCTATTTCAATATCTAAGTTTGATCGAATTAGTATATTTGCAAGAATTGGTTATAGAGATTGAATTTCTGCTGCTTTCGGTTATTTGCTTTGAGTTTTCTCTTGGTCCATATTGAGTTTGTTGTGTTTTGCGCTAAATCAGTTAAATCTTATTTGAATTTGATTGAATCTGAGAATGACTACTTCTTCTAATGACCCTCACAATACTGGTTCCTCAACCAAGCCTCTGATGCTGGTTAGGACTGAGTATAACATATGGCAACGAAGAATGCTCCATCATCTGTCTGTTAACAGTTCAGGTTGTTGGACATCTGTGGTACATGATCCACACAAGCCTATGGTGAACAATCCGGAAACCAACCGAATGGTTCCGAAGAAGAAGGAACAATACTCACATGATGATCGAAAATTGTTTGAGATTGATGCTAAAGCACATGGAATTCTGGCCATGGCACTGCCAAATGAAATCTATTTTGGGCTTATGCATCATGAAACTGCTCATGACCTCTGGAATGTATTGAAAGAACAATTTGGTGGAACAGATGAGGTCTTTTCAAACAACAGAGAAATCCTTGCCCAATAATATGAGACATTCTCTCATAGGAATGGTGAGACACTGACTCAATAGTTTAACCTTTTTTCCTGTTTGATCTCTAAGCTGAAAATGGTCAAACATGAATAGAGTAATAGCCAGATGAACAACAGATTCCTCAGATCACTGCCGGAGAGATGGATACATATACCATTGTCCTACGCTCCAGTACAAATCTGGATAGCCTATCTCTTACCCAACTCCATGGGAAACTGCTTACATTTGAAAGAGAGATAGAGCAGAAAAGGAATCGGCATCATCAGGAAAGCTCACTGATGACTTTGTACCAGGGAACACTGCCTTGGTTGGTCATGAGTCAGAATATGCTACATCAGAAAGCAACTATGATAAGCATATAGATTTCTCTTCAAACAGTTCTGATCATGCATTTGTTAGTGTTGATAGTCAGTCAGGCTGTAATAGTGACAATTTGTGCTTCATTATGGATGATTTGAAAGGTATTGCTGATGATGACTTAGAAGAGATGGATATTCTAATCCAAATGGCCTTGATTAATATCACATCTCAAAAGTTCTACAAGGAACTGGTAGGAAATTTCCAGGACTCTCTGGCAAAACCAAAGTTGGTTTTGACAAGAGTAAGTTGAGGTGTCACAAATGCCACAGGCTTGGGCACTTTGCAAAAAAGTGTAGATCAACTGGATCTAACTCCTCTGCACCCTTGTGACTTTTCCAAGCAATAGTTCACAAAACAGAGGGCAACATCCTGCTAGTTCTGGTCATCACTCATAACCTATATCTCCTGCATATTTTGTCCCTCAGGGTCCAATGCCATATCCATATCCCTGCTATTACATGCCAGAGCCAAATCAAGTTCAAGTTCCTATTGCACAACAACCTCAAGCCTTACATGAGCCTCAACCATCTCAACCATCTCAATCACAACCTCATCACAGCTTCTTCACCCCTGGTGCTGTTGACTGCAGCAGTTTACCAGATGATATTTCTAGTAATGAGCAATTATTTGCTTTTGATGGTCAACATGGTGGTGAACATCCTTTTGGGAATCTTGCTCTCATGGCCCTGGAGTCTACTGAGGGTTCATGCTCCAATGCATCTTGATCATAGGTAACCCAGGTATCCTCTAAGGCTAAAGCCAAGCTATGTTCTAAATCTTGCACAACTGCATTTATCTCTATTAGAGAGGTAAATGTTGCTTTAATAAATCAAAATCTTGAGCTTGAGCAAACCCTTTCCAAAAGAAAAGCTGAGTATGAGTCTGTCCTTAAAGAAAAAGATGATGAGATTTATAAGCTTAAATGCCAATTAAATGATGAAAAGGCTAAGCCAGACGTCATTCTTGAGAACCACCGAGATCTCAAAGAAACACTTGCAACTACCCAAGTTGAGTGTGACCGCTGGGTATCATCCTGCATGGGATTTGAAATGCTTCTCAGCAAACAAACAGCTTCGAATGTGAGGTTTGGAATAGGTTACAATCACATTGCACCACCTAAAAATTTCACACCAAAATCAATAGTAACATCTAAAGGTGAAAGTAATTTCCAAACCACATCATCATGTGTATCATCCTCAAGTGATCACCCAAGATCAGAAGATGAAATCAGTGTTGATACCTCACCAAATCAATTGCCTAATAGGTTAGCTACTGATAAGCACATGAAGCTGAGTACTTGAGATGTGTCCCTCAAAGTACCTCAAGTACCGAAGGACAAGTCACAACATCTAAAAAGCATTTCAAATCAACTGAAATAAAAGGATTACAAACTGCTGAGGAGTCTATCATACGGTCTTTCAGGACGGATAGAGAACAGCTGAAGAACAAGTCTACAGTTGTAACAGATCCTTCTGTACTTAACACAAGTACTGAAAGGAGGAAAGTACTGAAGATCACACCTTTAGTAGTTTCCACTTCAACAGTTGATCAATCCAAGATGAAGAATAAGCCATGTGAAATATGTGGTAAATTCAATCATCTTTCTGATGAATGTTGGTACAAAAAGGGTTCCAAACTCAACAGAGATAAGCTCATTAAAATTCAGATGGATGAAATGAAAAATGAATTTGAGACCAAGTTTGTACCACAGTCATCCCATATTGATAAACCCAAGGCTTCACCCAAATCCAAAAAGAAGGATAGGGTTTATTATAAAATAGGTGACAGTGTTCCTCATGATAAAAATCAGACTAAGTCTATGAATTCAAGGAGGAAATGGTGGGCCACAGGAACTCATCAAAAACAAGTACTGATGTGTCACAACAGCTGAAAGCTTTAGCTACAAACCAGACACAACTTGTTATGATGGTTCAACATTTGTTCGGGAGAGTTAACCAACTAGATGCACGTGTGATCAAACCACTGAAAATGTATTCCAAGCCCAAATCCAAGGAATCCATTTCAGCACCATCTCCACCTTCATCAGCCGTTAATCATGAGAAACAAGTTTTGGTTAATCTATTGATGAAAACTGACCCAAAACCAAAAAGGTTTGGGTCTCAAAACCTAACTAGTTCCTTGTGATGAATGCAGGGTTCTTCAGCATGCCAAAGGAGCATCTGGTATGTAGACAATGGAGGATCTATGCATATGACAGGGAGCAGCTCTCTTCTTAATGACTACTCTCAAGGAAAGAAGGGATTTGTTTCTTTGGAAATGATGCTAAGGTTACATCATCGGGATAGGAGATGTGTCTAATGGAGAACTCAGATTTGATGATGTTAACCATGTGGAGAATCTCAAGTATAATCTACTGAGTGTCCGTCAGATGTGTGATAAAGGGCACGTTGCACTTTTCACAAGCCAGAACTGCAGCATCCTGTCTTCCCAAGTTCTGAGGCTGATTGACAAGGTATTGGATGAACATACTCTCCTGAAGGCCAACATGATTGGAAGAGTATATGCCCTGGATTTGCCAAAGAAGATTGATTTGAAGGGTCATCCTTGCTTGTTCTCCAAAGTCTCTCCTCAGGAATCTAAACTGTGGCACAGAAGGCTGGGTCATGTACATCTCAAAAACATGAATCAGCTCATCCACAATAGTTTAGTGAGAGGTCTACCAATAAAGGAGTTCTACTCTGATAAATCCTACACTCTTGTTTGAAAGGAAAACAACACAAAGTCTCATTCCCTCCTATTGAATAACCTATGTCCATTGCCTGCTTGCAGTTACTACACATGGATCTTTTTGATCCCGTGAGAGTGATGAGCATGGCAAAGAAGAAATACTATCTGGTAATTGTGTATGATTACTCCAGATTTGTATGGACTTTCTTCTTGCATTCAAAGGATGAGGTTGCTCAGACGATTAAAAACTTTGTGTGTATATTAAGAAGCAGTATTCCCTATCAGTCAAGTGTATAAGGAGTGATAATAGAACAGAATTCAGAAACCATACACTTGATGATTTTTATCTCTCAAACGGAATCAAGAGGTAGTTTAGGATCCCAAGGACTCCATAACAAAATAGAGTAATGGAGAGAAAGAACAGGACCCTAATTGAAGCTGCGAGGTCCATGTTGGCTGACTCTGGTTTGCCATTGACCTTTTGGGCTGAAGCTGACAACACAACTTGCTATGTGCAGAATAGAGTTTTAGTAAATCAGAGGTTGATGAAGACTCCATATGAAGTTCTATATCATTTGGCTCCTCTAATTTGATTCTTCAAAGCCTTTGGGTGTCCACGTTTCATTCTCAACACAAAGGATCAACTCCACAAATTTGATCCTAAGGTGGATGCATGGTATTTTGTAGGATATTCATCCACATGCAAGGCTTACAGAGTCTTCAACTGCAGAACAAAGATAGTTGAAGAAACCTTGCATGTGAAGTTCAATGAATCTACTAAGGATAAAATTCCACAAAACCCTGTGGAATTGTTTGATTTGGATATACTGCAATATGTTCCTTATCAACCTCCAGCTGTTGCAGATCATGTGAATAAATCATCTTCTGCAGCAAGTCTTCCACCTGGTGGTACTGAAGATGATGATGATACCAGTACTCACCTTTTCAAGTTTAATGATCAACTGCCTGAGTCCACTAAACTTGATGTTCTATAGCTTCAGCAGCTCCATCCACAACAAATGCTGATGAGATTCTGACTCCTCTACATCATTTGAATTGCCATCTCATACTTGTTTCCATAGTCTGGATCAACATCTGCTACTGCTAAACCTGCTACAAACACTTGCACTGATCTTATAGTGTACCAAGAGCTGAAGAATCACCCCATGTCTCAAATCATTGGTGATATCAATACTGGTGTCTCAACCAGGAGTCAATTGTCCAACTTCTGCTTCTATGCTCTCTTCATCAGTCAGCTAGAGCCAAAGAACTATCATGTTGCTCTAAGAGATAATGGATGGGTTGAAGACATGTAGCTTGAGCTACTTCAGTTCAAAAAGCAACAAGTGTGGGAACTGGTTCCTCTACCTCCAAGTAAGTGTGCAATAGGCACTAAGTGGGTGTTTAGGAATAAAACTGATGAAAATGGGCTTATTGTCAAGAACAAGGCTAGACTGGTTGTACAAGGGTTTTCACAAGAAGAAGGTATTAATTATGATGAAACCTTTGCCCCTGTAGCCAGACTGGAAGCAATTAGATTGTTCTTAGCCTATGCTGCATTCCACAATCTTAAAGTTTTTCAAATGGATGTCAAAAGTGCTTTTTATATGGAAAAATAAAAGAGGAGGTTTATGTGTGTCAACCACTAGGTTTTGAGGATAATAAACATCCTGATTGGGTGTATAAACTGATAAGGCTCTTATGGGTTGAAGCAAGCTCCTAGAGCCTGGTATGAAACACTTTCAAATTTTCTTCTTCAAAATAATTTCACTAGAGGCTCCATAGATAAAACTTTGTTTGTTAAGAAAGTGGATTAGCATAAGCTACTTGTTCAAATTTATGTTGATGAAATAATTTTTGCATCCTCTGATCCCCAGTTGTGTGATGATTTTACAAGTTTAATAAAACAAAAGTTTGAAATGAGTGCAATGGGAGAATTACAGTTCGTTCTACGCTTGCAAATCAAACAAAAGGCTGATGGAACCCTCATTCATCAGTCAAAACATAAAAAAATCTTTTCAATAAGTTTGATTTACAAAACTGTAAGCCCTGTTCTACTCCCATGTGCAACACCACACAACTGGATGTAGATCAGAAAGGTAAAGCTGTTGATGAAACACTTTACACATGTATGATTGGGTCCTTGATGTACTTAACAGCTTCTAGACCAGATATTATGTTTGTCACTTGTGTTTGTGCTAGATTTCAGGCTGCTCCTAAAGAGTCTTATTTGATTGCAGTCAAGAGGATCTTTAGATATGTGCAAGGTACACAATCTCTAGGTCTTTGGTATTCCACCGGACACTCTTGCAAATTAGTTGCTTTTTCTGATAGTGACTATGCAGGGTGTAAGTTAACCAGAAAGTCAACTTCTGGTGGATGTCAATTCCTAGGCAACTGTTTGATTTCTTGGCAGAGTAAGAAACAAACATCTGTTGCTACATCCACTGCTGAAGCAGAGTACATTGCTGCTGCAAGTTGTACATCTCAGATACTCTGGCTTTAGAACCAATTATTGGATTATGGCATTACAGAGACTAAGACACCATTATTAATGGATAGTCCTTCAGCTCTATGTATTGTCAAGAATACAATCCAGCATTTTAGGACCAAACATATAGAGATGAGACACCATTTTATTAGGGATTGTTTTCAAAAAGGTCTCATTGATCCAAAGTTTGTGCCAAGTGCTGATGAGCTTGAAGATATATTTACTAAGCCTTTGGATAGTTCAACTTTCCAAAACCTTGTCTTAAGGCTTGGTATGCTGCAGCTAGAATAAGTGACAACTACTGATGATCTCTGTAAACAAGTACTGATGACCGTTAGTAAACATGTCACAAATATGTACTGATTCTGTTAAAAGAAACTCATGCAGTTACAAACTACTGATGTAGTTATAACTACTGATGTCAGTAAAAATAGATAAGTACTGATGTCCTATGAAACAACTGAAAACAACTAAAAAGTCTTATGAGTAAGTGTTGAGGACAGTATAAAACAGCTGAAAAGCTAAGAATTAACGAAAAGAATTGATGAGAATTTTCTCTTCAGTCGTTTCCACAAACTGTTCTTTCACCTTAAACAACTGATGACAAAACTATGTTTTAAGTAGTGTTGGACCAAAAGAACCAATGAGCCAAGATCAAAAAACCTCTAAGTCCCACATGGTATCACAACAACTGCTGAAAGCTTCATCAGCAGTGTGACAAGTGCTGAAGACTTCAACAGCTGAAGATCAAGTGCTGAAGACTTCAAAAGCTGAAGAACTAAAGTGCTGAAGTACAACAACTAAAGAACACAAGTACTGAAGCTAAACAGCTGAAGAACACAAGTACTGAAGCTGAACAGCTGAAGAACACAAGTGCCGAAGCTGAAAGACCAAAGTACTGAAGTACAACAGCTGAAGAGTTTACAAGTGCTGAAGATCAACAACTGATGTACAAAGTCTGAAGACAAAGACTGAAGACATCAGCTGATGATATCTACTGAAGTCATCAGCTAATGGAACATCTGAAGTTCAAGTCTGAAGACCAACTACTGAAGTTTGTCAGTAGTTTGTCAGTAGTTTCAGTAGTTTGTCACTACAGCTGAAGAGTACTTCTTCAGTAGTTGTGATATCAGTAGTTTTATATTTTAGTTTCATTAGTTTTGTAAAACGACTAAAGAGCTTGTTCTTCAGTCGTTGTACTTTCAGTAGTTTTATGTTTTTCAGTAGTTATAACAACTGAACACCTAGCATTCTTGTAAGGAGATGTCAGCTGTTTTGACATCTTCAGTAGTTGTGTTTCAGTTGTAATAAATCTATTAGTTGTCACTATCAAGTGACATCAGCAGACGTCACATCTCTTATATTAGAGGTGTCGACCTAATTGTAATTGTGACATTCTGTTACCACGAAAGCGAATATTGAATGAAATATATTTGCAAAAATTCTCTCTCTATAACCATCTTTGTTCTTCATTGAATATCGTTTTGTTCTTGTGAATCGACTAATTCATTGTTTGAATTCCGCTGCTATACTCTTCAATCAATCAAACATAGATCACTGATCCTAACAAGTGGTATCAGAGCATGGTTAATCATTGATCGATCTAACAATTGATCATTGAAACTGCTATTGATTTCTGTGTTTGATTGAATTAGCGTATTTGCAAGAACTGGTTATAGATTATTGAATTTCTGTCGCTTTCGTTCATTTATTTTGAGATCTTCTAGTTCAATTGGTTGTTGTGTTTTGTTCTAAATCTGTTTTAGCTTAACCGAATTTGATTGGATCTGAGATGACGACTCCTTCTAATGATCCTCACAATACCGGTTCCTCAACCAAGCCTCCGATGCTGGTTAGGACCGAGTATAACATATGGCAACGAAGAATGCTTCATCACCTGTCTGTTAACAGTTCAGGTTGTTGGACATTTGTGGTACATGGACCACATAAGCCTATGGTGAACATTCCGGAAACCAATCAAATGGTTCCGAAGAAGAGGAACAATACTCTGATGAAGATTGGAAACGATTTGAGATTGATGCTAAAGCCCATGGAATTCTGGCCATGGCACTGCCTAATGAAATCTATTCAGGGCTTATGCATCATGAAACTGCTCATGATCTCTGGAATGCCCTGAAGGAACAATTCGGTGGCACAGATGAGGTCTTAGCAAACAATAGAGAAATCCTTGCCCAACAATATGAGACATTCTCTCATAGAAAGGGTGAGACACTGACTCAACAGTTTGAGCGCTTTTCCAGCTTGATATCTGAGCTGAAAATGGTGAAACAGGAATACACCAATAGACAGATGAACAACAGATTCCTCAGATCACTGCCCGAGAGATGGGACACATACACTATTGTTCTACGCTCCAGTGCAAATCTGGATGGTCTATCTCTCACCTAACTTCATGGGAAACTGCTTACATTCGAAAGAGAGATAGAGCAGTAGAGGAAACTGTCCTCATCAGGAAAGCTCACTGATGACTTTGTACCAGGGAATACTGCCTTGGTTGGTCATGAGTGAGAATATGCTGCATCTGAAAGCAATTATGATGAGCATATAGATTTCCCTTCAAATAGTTCTGATCATGCATTTGTTGGTATTGAGTGTCATTCTGGCAGTAATAGTGACAATTTATGCTTCATCATGGATGATCTGAAAGGAATAGCTGATGATGATCTAGAAGAGATGGATATTCTGAGCCAAATGGCACTGATTAATATCAGATCTCAGAAGTTCTATAAGAGAACTGGCAGGAAATTTCCTGGAATCTCTGGCAAAAGCAAAGTTGGTTTTGACAAGAGTAAGTTGAGGTGTGATAAATGCGAAAGGCTAGGACACTTTGCAAGAGAGTGTAGATCAACTGGATCTAACTCTTCTGCACCCTTTGTGACTTTTCCTAGTACTAGTCCACAAAACAGAGGGCAACATCCTGCTGGTTCTGGTCATCATTCACATCCAAGATCTCCTGCATACTTTGTTCCCCAGGGTCAAATGTCATATCTTTATCCCTGCTATTATGTGCCTCAACCAAATCCTGTTCAAGCTCCAATTGCACAACAACCACAAGCATTGCCTGAACCACAGCCTTCCCAATCTCATCAACATACTCAACCTCAACAACACAGCTTCTTCACCCAGGAGTTGTTGACTGGAGCAGTTTACCAGATGACTTGTCTGGTCATGAACAACTGTTCTCAAGTGCTAGTCAACATGGTGGTGAAAGTCCTTTGGAAATCTAGCTCTTATGGCTTTGGATTCTGCTGATACTTCATCCACTAATGCCTCTACATCAAAGGTATCACAGGTATCCTCTGAGGCAAAAGCCAAATTATGTTCAGAAACATGCATAGCAGCATTTGCATGTATTAGAGAAGCAAATGTAGCTTTAATCACAAGAACATTGAGCTAGAACAAATAATTTCCAAAAGCAAAGCTGAGTTTGAGTCTGTGCTTAATGATAAAAATGATGAGATTTACAAACTGAAATGCCAAATAACTGATGATAAGCTAGGGAAGAGATACTTCTGAGAAGTATAAAGATCTTAAAGAAACCCTTGCAGTACCCAGGTAGAGTGTGATAGATGGGTACAATCATGCAAAGGTTTTGAAATGCTTCTTAGTAAGCAATCTGCTTCAAATGTGAAGTTTGGCATTGGTTACAATCACACTGCTCCACCTACAGATTTACTCCAAGAGCAGAGGTAGAATCTGATGGTGAGAGTAATAACCAATCCATCTCATCATGTGATCTACTTTCTCATACAAGCACAATCAGAAGTAGAAGTCAGCATCAAGTCCTCTAAGAACCTATCAGCTGATGTTGATGGTTCAATGCTGACACTCACATGATCAATGAGTTGATCAACTCAGGAGTTAATTCTGAAAGTCCTGAAAGGACTAGAGAGCAGGATTTAACACCTGAAGTTCAAACTCCAAATACTGTCAGTACTGAAGAGAAGAAAACTGTCAGTAGAAAGAGTTTGAAGACTACTAAAGAGGTAGTCAAGAAAGCAAACAATGCTTCCAAAGCACTGAAGAACAAGTCTTCAGTTGCTTCACCCTCTTAGTGTTGATGATCACCTAAGATGAAGAAGAAACAATGTGAAGTATGTGGTTTGTTCAATCATCTTACAGATGATTGCTGGTACAAAAGAGGTTCCAAACTCAAACAACAAGAAGAAATTAAAGAGAAAATGGTAAAAATGAAAACTGAGTTTGAGACCACATTTGTATCAGCAACATCAAACCTGTAACCCTTAAGTCCTCAAAGAAATCCAAAAAGGAAGGGGTTAAACAGGTGACAGCTGAGAGTGCTCAGAAGAAGAAGGTGCAACATAGGAACATATCAAACTCCACTGGCAATGTGTCTGATGAGCTGAAAGCTTTATCACAAAATCAGACACAGCTGGTTATGATGGTTCAACATCTGTTGGGTAGAGTTAACCAATTAGATGCTCCTATGTTGAAACCACAGAAAAGGAGATCCAAGCCAAAGGATTCCTCTTCTTCACCATCTTCTTCTCTCAAGCTGTTGTTACTAATAAACCTGTTAGTTTACCATCTGTTGATGAGACCAGGCCCAAAACCAAAAAGGTTTGGGTCTCCAAAACTAACTCATTGTTTATTATTGCAGGGTTCTCCAACATGCCAAAGTAGCATCTGGTATGTAGACAGTGGGGGATCTATGCACATGATTGGGAACAGTTCTCTTCTTCATGACTACTCTCAAGGAAAGAAGGGATTGTTTCTTTTGGCAATGATGCTAGGGGTTACATCATTGGTAATGGCTTTGTCTCCAATGGAGAAATCAAATTTGATGATGTTAATCATGTGGAAAATATCTAGTACAATCTCTTGAGTGTTAGTCAAATGTGTGATAAAGGCCATGTTGCTCTTTTCACCGGTGAGAACTGTAGGATTCTGTCATCCAAAGTTTTGCATTTGATTGATAAGGTGTTGGATGATCACACTCTCCTGAGAGCCAAGTATGCCTTAGATCTTTCCAACAAAATAGATCTCAAAGGCAATCCTTGCCTATTTTCCAAAGCCTCTTCTCAAGAATCTAAACTGTGGCACAGAAGGCTGGGTCATGTTAATTTCAAAAACATGAATCAGCTTATCCACAATAGTTTAGTAGGCATTCAATAAAGGAGTTCCACTGTGATGAAACCTGCACTGCTTGTTTAAAAGGAAAACGACACAAAGTCTCATTCCCTCCTATTGAAGAGCCTAAGTCCACTGCCTGCTTGCAATTACTGCATATGGATCTATTTGGTCCTGTGAGAGTGATGAGCATGGCAAAGAAGAAATACTGTCTGGTAATTGTGGATGATTACTCCAGATTTGTATGGACTTCTTTCTACATTCAAAGGATGAGGTTGCTCAGAAGATATTCACTTTGTGTTGTATATTGAGAAGCAGTATTCCCTTCCAGTCAAGTGTATTAGGATGACAATGGAACTGAATTCAAATCATACACTTGATGACTTCTATCTTTCAAAGGGAATCAAAAGGCAGTTAGCATCCCAAGGACTCCAGAGCAAAATGGAGTAGTGGAGAGAAAGAACAGGACCCTCATTTAAGCTGCAAGGTCCATGCTGGCTGACTCTGGTGCCACTGACCTTTTGGCTGAAGCTGTCAACACATCTGCTATATGCAGAATAGAGTTTTAGTAATCAGAGGTTGATGAAGACTCCATATGAAGTTCTCCATCACTTGGCTCCTCTAATTTCATTTTTCAAAGCATTTGGTGTCCCTGTTTTATTCTCAACACAAAGGATCAACTCCATAAGTTTGATCCTAAGGTGGATGCAGGGTATTTGGGTTATTCATCTACTTGCAAGGCATACAGAGTCTTCAACTGCCGAACAAAGATAGTTGAAGAGACTTTGCATGTGAAGTTTAATGAATATCCTTTGGACAAGATTGCAAAACCCTGGGAGTTGTTTGATTTGGACATACTGCAATATGTTCCTTATCAACCTCCAGCTGTTGCAGATCTGTGGCTAAATCATCTTCTGCAGCATGTCTTCCACCTGGTGGTATTGATGATGATGATGATAATATCAATACTCACCTATCAAGTTTAGTGACCAACTGCCTGTGTCTGCTAAACTTGTGTTCCTGTAGCTTCAGCAGTTCCATCCACAACAAATGCTGATGAGATCTCTGTTTCCTCTACGTCTTTTGAGTTACCATCTAATTCTTGGTTTCAAGAGTCTACATCAACATCTGCTGCTGCTGAAGGTTCTACAAACACTTGCACAGATCTCATGTTTATCAAGAACTGAAGAATCACCCCATGTCTCAGATTATTGGTGATATCAATGATGGTGTTTCAACAGAAGTCAATTGTCTTACTTCTGCTTCTATGCTCTCTTCATCAGTCAGCTAGAGCCAAAGAACTACCATGTTGCTTTGAGAGACAATGGATGGGTGAAGCTATGCAGCTTGAGTACTTCAGTTCAAGAAACAACAAGTGTGGGAACTGTTCCTCTTCCCCCAGGTAAGTGTGCAATAGGCACTAAATGGGTGTTTAGGAATAAAACTGATGAGAATGGGCTTATGTTAAGAACAAGGCTAGACTGTATAGGGGTTCTCACAAGAAGAAGGTATTGACTATGATGAAACCTTTGCCCCTGTAGCCAGACTAGAGGCAATCAGATTGTTCTTAGCCTATGCTGCATTCCACAATCTTAAGTTTTCAAATGGATGTCAAAAGTGCCTTTTTTATGGTAAAATAAAGGAAGAAGTTATGTGTGTCAACCACTAGGCTTTGAGGATAATAAACATCCTGAATGGGTGTAAAACTTGATAAGGCTCTTTATGGGTGAAACAAGCTCCTAGAGCCTGGTATGAGACACTTTACTTTTCTTCTT
The DNA here is from genome assembly GCA_025506515.1 of Flaveria trinervia. Classification (NCBI taxonomy): domain Eukaryota; kingdom Viridiplantae; phylum Streptophyta; class Magnoliopsida; order Asterales; family Asteraceae; genus Flaveria; species Flaveria trinervia. The sequence continues at coordinate 45,229,093 of CM046448.1, read as the reverse complement.
AAGAATAATTTCACTAGAGGCTCCATTGATAAAACTTTGTTATTAAGAAAGTGGATCAGCATAAGCTACTTGTTCAGATTTATGTTGATGATATTATTTGCATCCTCTGATGATCCCCAGTTGTGTGATGATTTTACAACATTAATGAAAAAGAGGTTTGAAATGAGTGCAATGGGAGAATTACAGTTCTTTCTAGGCTTGCAAAATCAAACAAAAGGCTGATGGAACTTTTATCATCAGTCAAAAATATAAAAAGATCTTTTGAAAAGTTTGATTTACAAAACTGTAAGCCCTGTTCTACTCTATGTGCAACACCACACAAGGATGCTGATCAGAAAGATAAAGCTGTTGATGAAACGCTTTACAGGTATGATTGGGTCCTTGATGTATTTAACAGCTTCTAGACCAAATATATGTTTTCTACATGTGTTTGTGCTAGATTTCAGGCTGCTCCTAAAGAGTCTCATTTGATTGCAGTCAAGAGAATCTTTAGATATTTGCAAGGTACACAATCTCTGGGTTTATGGTATTCCACTAGACACTCTTGCAAATTAGTTGCTTTTTCAGATAGTGACTATGCAGGGTGCAAGTTAACTAGAAAGTCAACTTCTGGTGGTTGTCAATTCCTAGGCAACTGTTTGATTTCTTGGCAAAGTAAGAAACAAACATCTGTTGCTACGTCAAGTGCTGAGGCCGAGTACATTGCTGCTGCAAGTTGCACCTCTCAGGTACTCTGGCTTCAGAACCAACTTATAGATTATGGCATTACAGAGACTAAGACTCCATTATTAATGGATAGTGCTTCAGCTCTGTGTATGTCAAAAATCCAGTCCAGCGCTCTAGGACGAAACATATAGAGATCAGACATCATTTTATTCAGGATTGCTTGAAAAAGGTCTGATCCTAAGTTTGTGCCTAGTGCTGATGAGCTTGCAGATATTTTACTAAGCCTTTGGATAGTTCTACTTTCCAAAACCTTGTGTTAAGGCTTGGTATGCTGCAGCTAGAATAAGTGACAACTACTGATGATTTCAGTAGTAATTACTGGTGATCATTGGTACCCATGTCACATTAGGTACTGATGAGTCTTTTCACCTTCAGTAGTTTTTATAACTACTGATGGCTAAATGCCTCACAAGTACTGAAGTACTTTATCTGTTCCAAACTACTGATGTAGTTACAACTACTGAAATCAGTACAAACAGATAAGTACAGAGTCCTATGAAACACCTGAAAATCAGATGCAAAGTGGATGATGAGTAAGTGTTGAGGACAGTATGAAACAGCTGAAAGGCTATGAATTGACGAAAACTACTGAAGAGAACTTTCTCTTCAGTTGTTTCAACAACTGCTGTTTTCTATAAACAACTGAAGCAAAACCATGTCTTCAGTAGTTTTATAACTACTGATGACTAATACCAAGTCTTCAGCTGTTTACAACAACTGATGACAAAACCACTGTCATCAGTAGTTTCACAACTACTGATGACAAACACCAAGTCCTCAGTTGTTTCATCATCTGAAGTCAAAACCACGGTCTTCAGTAGTTTTCTAACTACTGATGCCTAACACCACGACTTCAGCTGTTTCAACGTCTAATAGGGTAATACCATGTCAACAGTCGGTTTAAAACTACTGATGACTAACACCACACTTCAGTCCTTTTCTCCCTACCCTATAAATACCTGTCCTCTTCTCTGATGTTTCATTAGCCGTTATTTTCTGAACCTCTCTCTCAAACATGGCGACCATGAGTCTAAAACAACGACACAACTGCGTTGCTACCTTACAAAGTCGGCTTTCTGGAACAAATATGATAATGCCATTGACTTAATGGTGGATTCCCCATATCGCATAGCCTTTCTCATGAATCCAACCATTTACCCTGAATCCCTCAGTCAATTCTGGTCAAATGCTTCTGTTCATATACAGAGTCTATCGGTCAGATCACTGTTCGGCCCTTATCAACCAGAAACCAGTGGTCGTTACAGCCGACATTATTCGTCGGGCATTCATCTACACGATTCCACCGCTGTGACTGCATACCCAAAGGGCATAACCGATATGTCCTTTATCAATCATGGGTATGAAGGTGATCTTCGAGCTATAACCGTTCTAAAGAAAACATTTCCATGACGCTGAGAAACTTATTTTTCACATGGTAAATGTCTGCTTAGCCTCCAAGACATCTTCATGGGATCAAATGTCATCCCATGGCAACAGGTATTGTATTCTATTCTAGAACACCAAACGTTAAATTTTTCTGAAATTGTGTTCCTAGAAATAAAGAACTTGGCTCAGAAACCTGTGGCAAACCGATGGCCATTATATCCCAGGTTTCTGATGGCCATTATTTGGATGAACAAATCTGATGGCCTTGTTGGCCTTGGAGTCCCTGCACCAGCTGTTTGGCTGAGGTATACTCCAGGCACAACTCCGACCTTACACTCAAAGAAGCTGCCCGAATGCTAAAGCCAAGCACAGGGAACCCACAGCTTCCTCCATCAGAACCAAAGTCCCCACCAAACCCACCAAAAAGAAACCCAAAACGGCTACTCAGGGAAATGAGTCCCCTGAGGATGCCCCTGCAACACAAAAGCAGGATATATCCACTGGTTATAACCCCCCAGTGGATATCAGGACTCTTCCAGCCATAGCCGCTCAGGATTCCTCTCAACAGGAGCCTGTAGCAACCAGACAAGGGGTACCCACACATCTGGGATCTTCCTCACTTGAGGGGATTGCCATTGGAGAGCACCTCCTCCCAGGTGCAAACTGCTTCTAACCCTTCACCCCATGCAACCGCCCCCCAAAGTCCAACCATAATATTGCAAACGTGCTGATCAGTTGCATGCCTCTCCTTCCCAAAACAACCACCACCAAAGGGGAGAACCACAGAAATTGAGGAAGAGGATCAACATGTTTGTGAACCACAGCACCGGGGTTTATAAGTTCTATCTCCTAGTGTGGATAGGGAGATTAGAATATCTAGTGAGGCTTGCCACCTCTTCTGCATCAGCACATGATCAGAATGAGGCTGGTAACATTGCTAAGACCTCACTAGAGGCAATAGCTGATGATGGACATGTCCTGAGGCTGGAAGTCCCAGTACCAAGACAAAGGGGCACATGCAACAACTGGTCTACCCAGTGCATGTACATCCTGCTCCAAGCAGGAGGTCAGGTGATTCAGCTTCTGCTGATGATGACCTGGCCTTTCTACGATGTTCTTGCCAGAACACAATCTGGGGAGGAAGTCAGTAGGCTGCAAACCTACTTGACCAACTCTCTCAAGGAGAAGACCACCTGCCTCACCAACCCACAGATGGCACCTTCAGTTGAAGGTTCCCCAAACACTGAGCCACTCCCAAAACTCCCAGCCTGCCTCTGCTTTGGCACTATTTCTCAGGAACAGAACCCTCCTGAGCAAATAGTTGCTATCCTTCAAATTCCTCCCTCTCATCACACCCATAATCTCTGACATTGTGACTAAAGCCATTGATGAGAGGCTTTCCTCAACTTTACAACCATTGATTGATGCTGCTGTGCAAAAGACACTTTCTGCGGTACAAACCCCTACCTCCAATGCATCCAAAAAGAGGGAGAGTACTGCAGTGAAAGAAAAGAAGAGGAAAGGAACAGAGGATGAGAAGGCCCAAGAGCAAGCCCAGGAGTTGGGACAAGAAAAGCAACAACTGATCACCTATAAACGAAAGAAAAGTGCTGATGATCAACCTACTACTGAAGAAAAATCCTTGGAAGAGCTGGTTAAAGGTGCTGATGATACACATAGCCAATCCATGGATAAAATCATTGAGCAACTCTTCAGGCAAGGTTTTGATACAGCCACATTGGATAGTGAAATCAGGAGGTTGGAAGTGCAAGAGATTCAAACCCGATGGGCTGGGTATGATGCCTTGAAAAGGAGAGATTGGAGATCATGATCCGTTTTATTGCCAAATACTTAGGAAGATCTTTGATGGAGATTCGCGCGTGGACCAGAGACAGTATTCTGGCTATAGCCACCAGAATCTGTCTGTCTGAGCAATTCCACAAGGGGATTATCATTGAAGCCCTTGATGAGGCTGGGGCTGGTAAAAGGTTTGAAATGCAAAACTTACAAAGGCTAAACTCAAAACCAAAATGCTGGAACAACCTTCCCTTCCACCTACTCAAAACCTGCCTACCCCTCAAATCTCCAAAACAATCTCAAAGCCCAAATCCAAACAACCACAAACACAACCCACAAACCAACTCCCTCACCATCTAAACCAACAGCCGATGATGCACCCAGAAGAAGAAGAGAAGGGTGTTGAGGCTAGAAGAAGAAGAAGAAGAAGAAGATGTGGAAGAAGATAGGATGCCTCTGTCTGCAGTCCTAACACTGGCGAAAGCAAACCTATGCCCATCACTCCCACCTCACAGATGGATGTTGTGAGAGTAAAAATGAAGAAGAGGAGCAGCAAAAGCTTCACGATGATGAAATGCTGAAAAGAATTGACAAAACCTATGCTGCCTCCTCTTCAATTATCAGCATGAAGAAAGAAGCTCTGAGATTGTACACTCTCGCCAACACATTTCAATATCAGAAGGAAGGGTGAGAGTATGGCCTGATAGAGGGTGGCTCACAGGATTGTAAAGAAAGACATTCCTTCAAGATACAAGGGTCAAGTCAAGAGGATCGTAGATGAAGAGATCACAGTGGCCCTTGTAGTATCACCCTGGGAGATTGTTGAAGATTTCAAGAAAGCCTACGAGACTAAACAACCACCCCAGAAGATGCTAGAGAACAGAATTATCAAAAAGGGGTTAGTCTACAAGAGGCTTGAGAACTTCAAACAGAATGAGCTCTGTCTGCTGCTCGAGGGAATCATCCTGATGAGTTTGCATATAGACAATTACAACTGTTGAGCTCAAAAGCGCAAACAGGCCAAGTACATCTCAGAGCTATATGGGCGAGAAGGATTATTTGATGGTGAAGCCGAGAACCTGACCATGGAAGAACAAATCATGTTTCTCAGAGCCTACACCAGAGAGTCCTACAGGCTCATACACGGAATAGATCTCATGAATAGGATAACAACTCTGGGTCCAGTTCCCCAAAACAGAGTTCCCATTCATATCTTGCCAAACAAATATCAGAGACTTCTTCCCAGGCTGGAGCTTATATGGGTCATCTTCTCTACTGATCGAGAAGGAAAAAGACCAACCTTTTGCCAACAATAAGTGGGATAATAAATAAATTAGAGGTTTTGGCTGCATTGGTTCAGGGGGATTTGTTGGACCAAAAGAACCAATGAGCCAAGATCAGAAAACCTCTAAGTCCCACATGGTATCACAACAACTGCTGAAAGCTTCATCAGCAGTTTGACAAGTGCTGAAGACTTCAACAGCTGAAGATCAAGTGCTGAAGACTTCAAAAGCTGAAGAACTAAAGTGCTGAAGTACAACAGCTGAAGAACACAAGTACTGAAGCTGAACAGCTGAAGAACACAAGTACTGAAGCTGAACAACTGAAGAACACAAGTGCTGAAGCTGAAAGACCAAAGTACTGAAGTACAAGAGCTGAAGAGTTTACAAGTGCTGAAGATCAACAACTGATGTACAAAGTCTGAAGACAAAGACTGAAGACATCAGCTGATGATATCTACTGAAGTCAACAGCTGATGAAACATCTGAAGTTCAAGTCTGAAGACCAACTACTGAAGTTTCAGTAGTTTGTCACTACAGCTGAAGAGTACTTCTTCAGTAGTTGTGATATCAGTAGTTTTATATTTTTAGTTTCAGTAGTTTCGTAAAACGACTGAAGAGCTTGTTCTTCAGTCGTTGTAGTTTCAGTAGTTTTATGTTTTTCAGTATTTATAACAACTGATAACACTTAGCATTCTTGTAAGAAGATGTCAGCTGTTTTGACATCTTCAGTAGTTGTGTTTCAGTTGTAATAAATCTGTTAGTTGTCACTATCAAGTGACATCAGCAGACGTCACATCTCTTATATAGAGGTGTCGACCTAATTGTAATTGTGACATTCTGGTACCACGAAAGCGAATATTGAATGAAATATATATGCAGAAATTCTCTCTCTATAACCGTCTTTGTTCTTCATTGAATATCGTTTTGTTCTTGTGAATCGACTAATTCATTGTTTGAATTCCGCTGCTATACTCTTCAATCAATCAAACATAGATCACTGATCCTAACAAGTAGTTTCACAACTACTCATGACTAACACCAAGTTCTCAGTTGTTTTCTACACCTGAAGACAAAACCAAGGTTTTCAGTAGTTTCATAACTACTTGTCAGCACCTGGTATTTGACCGAAATACCTAGAGATTAACGTGTAAACCAGATCAAATAGTGCGGAATCCTATTTGATTGGCGATCCAATCAGTGAGAACACACGAAGAATCAATCAAGAATTGAAACCAACGTTAGAAATCGATTGGGAATTGATCTAATGTGTTCTATGAACTTGGAGAACGAATTGGAAGGTTTCTGGATGGCTAGGGTACGTCTGGAATCGTAATTGATCGAGAGCTATTTTTTCACGAATTGAGTTGTGTTTATAGGTTGGTATTATTCAATCGTGCGACTGAACCATTAGTATGGTTCAGTCGTGCGATTGAACCATGCGGTTGATTCATTCGTACGACTGAGTGTTCAGTGGTGCGACTGAGCCAATCTTATGTTGCAATCGTACGACTATCCAGTCTCCTGGTTCAGTCATGCGACTGAGTCAATCGTGTGAAGTTATCCATGCGTATGGTTCATTCGTATGAGCCATTCGCATGAGAACTTCATTAAGTTAAGTTTGAATGTTTTAATTAATATAACATGATGTGCAACATTCAAGCAATCATAAACCAATCAATTCAATCACGACTCATTAATGAAATATTAAACATAACAAGTAACAAACAATTTATGCCATTTCATAATCAATACAAATTACATCATACTCAGACAGACAAGATTCATTACATTTCAAATCATGATCTAGGACATATACATGCATCAACACTACTTATGACTAAAACCAAGTCCTCAGTTGTTTTAAAATGTCTGAACGTTTCATTAGCCGTTTTCTATCCTTTTCTCTCTCAACAATGGCGACCATGAAACTGAAACCTAGACACAACTGTGTTGCCTACCTCTCGAAATCGGCCTTCTGGAACAAATTTGATAATGCCATCGATCTTATGGTGGATTCCCAATACCGAACCGCTTTTCTTTTGAATCCTACCATATACCCCGATACCTTACACCAATTCTGGACCAACGTCTCTGTCACAACTGGTGAAAATGATAGCCAAATCACTCTCCAGTGGTTGGTTAAACACAAACAGGTGGTAATCACCCCTAACTTCATTCGCAAAACCCTAAATTTGCATGATGTCACCTGTATTATAGAATACCCGAAAGGCACCATTGATATGTCTTTCATCAACAACGGTATGAAGGAGACTTAAGTGCTACAACCATTCTCAAAAAGCACTTCCATGATGCTGAAAGACATATCTTCCACATGGTGAATGTTTGTCTTGCTCCAAAGACATATTCATCGGATCAAATGTCCTCAAGATGGCAACAGCTATTGTATTCTATCTTTGAACGACAAACTCTAAATTTTTCTGAGATAGTGTTTATGGAACTAAAGGACCTGGTTCAAAAACTTGTGACAAACAGATGGCTACTATATCCCAGGTTTCTGATGCCCATAATTTTAAATCAATGAAAATCTGACGGCCTTCTTCGTCTTGGAGTCCCTGCTCCAGCTGCTTTAGCTGAGGTATACTCCGGACATAACTCTGACCCTACTCTCAAAGGGGCTGCCCGGCTACTCAAACCCAAGCAGAGGGAACCCACAGCCTCCACCTCCAGATCCAAAGTCCCCACCAAACCAAACCTCGAAAGCCCAAAAAGGCTACTCAGGGAGATGAGTCCCCTACGGATGCCCCTGTACCACCAATACAGGATACACATACTGGTTCTAACCCCCCAGTCATGTCAAAGACTCAACCAGCTGAAACCGCACAGGTATCCTCTCAACAGGATCCTGTTGCAACAACAATTGGGGATACCACATTATTGGAACCTATCTCAGTTGAGAAGGTTACCATTGAAGAGCATCTCTCACCCTGGGTGCAATCTGCTTTTGACAATCTCCGAATGCAACCACCCCTCAAAGCCTAACTCTTATAGTTGCTAAAGTGCTGAGTCAGCTGCATTCCTCACCCCCTCCCCAGAAACCAATTAACATTGGGAATACCTCAACAATTGAGGGGGGAACCAAAATGCTGCTGATAACCACAGCACAGGGGTTATAATGTTCAATCTCCAAGTGTAGAAGAGGAGTTAGAACATCTGGTCAGGCTGCCACTTCTACTAATTCAACAATGAACAGGATGAAGTTGGTACCATATATAAGACCTCACGAGAGGCAACTGCCAATGAAGGACAAAGTCCTGAGGCAGGAAGTCCCCAGAACCAAGAACAAGGGGCACATGCACATATGATCTACACTCAAGGCATGTACATCCTGATTTAATGAGGAGGTCAGATGATTCAGCAAAGACTGATGATGACCTGGGCTTTTCATCAATGTCTTAGACCATAACACAATCCTAGAGACTGAGGTGAGCAGAGTCAAAGAGCTGCTGCCAAAATGTCCCAGGATGAAGTCCATCTATCCCTATTGACCACAGATGGCACCTTCATTTGAAGGTTCACCAAACACACAGCCACACACTTAACTAACCACCAGCCACTGCTTTTGGCACCAACTCTCAGGGAAAGAACCCTCTGAGCAGATGGTTGCAACCTTTCAAAACTCCTTACCTCTCATCACTCCCATCATCACTGAGATAGTACATAAAGCATTGATGAGAGGATCTCCTCAAATCTCCACACACTTATTGATGATGTTGTTCACAAGTCACTTTCTGCCTTTCAAGCCCCTGATCCCAATGCATCCAAAAAGGGGGAGACTACTGAGACCAAGGCAGTAAAAGAAAGAAAGAGAAAGAGAGTGGTCAATGAGAAACAACAAGAAAAAGAAAAGGAGCTAGAGAAAGAGAAACAACTGATCACTTATAAAAGGAAGAAAAGTGCTGAGACACAAGAGCTTGTTGGAGACAAATCCTTAGAAGATCTGGTTAAAGAAGCTGATGAAGCTCATAGCAGATCTATGTATAGAATAATGGACCAACTCTTCAGACTGGGCTTTGATATAGCCACTTTAGATACTGAGATCAGAAGGCTGGAAGTTAAGGAAATACAAGAAAGATGGCTAGTTACAGTGTGATGGATAGGGAAAGGTTGGAGATAATGATTAGATTTATTGCAAAATACTTGGGAAGATCATTGATTGAGATCAAATCATGGACCAGACATAGTATTCTGGCAATAACCACCAGAATTGTTCTTCTGAAGCATTCAATAAGGGGTTAATTATAGAAGCATTGGATGAGGCAAGTGTTAGGAAGAGAACTGATATGGCCAAGCTCTCCAAAGCCAAACTTACCACAAAAATGCTAGATCAGCCTTCCCTAACTCCACTCATAAACAACCAACTCCAAAACCTGCCAACCCTATCCCTAAACCAAAACCACTCACAACTCAACCCACAAAACCAATTCCATTACCTCAAAAACCACCTCAAACCACACCTAGTGATGCACCCAGAAAGAGGAGAAGGGTGTTGAGGGTAGAAGAAGAAGAAGAAGAGGATGAGAATGAAGACAGTCTGCCAATCTCTGCTGTTCCCAAACTTAAAGCACCTGAGCCCAGAAGTCAACACATGATCACACCTGACTTGCAAATGCAAATGGTGAAAGTGAAGATTGAAGAAGTAGAACAGTAGAAGCAGCATGATGAGCAATTTCTCAAAATGGTTGACAAGGACTTCCCTGAGTCCTCTCCATTCAAGAAATGAAGAAACAAGCTCTGAGGCTGTACACTCTTAGGCATACATTCCAACATCAAAGAGAAAGAGTGAGGATTTGGCCAGACCCCAGGGTAAGTTCGAGAATTCATAAGAAGAACATACCAAGTAGATATCATGGCCAAGTGAAAAAGACTTTGAATGCTGCAATTATGTTGGCTATGGTAGTCTCACCCTGGGAGATTATAGAAGAATTCAAGAGAGCACACAACTCAAAGACAACCCTCAATCTATACTTGAGAACAAAATGATCAAGAAGGGGATGTTATACAAGATACTTGAAGATCTTCAAAAGAGTGAACTCCAGTTGTTGCTAGAAGGCTCTCATCCAGATGAATTTGCATACAGAGAGATCACAACTGTTGAGTGAAAGAATGGGAAGACAGTAAGATATTTGTCTGAATATTCTGGCCTAGAGTTCTTCTTTGACAGAGAAGCAGAAGAACTCACCAAGGAGGAACAAGTTGTTCTCCTTGAGGCCTATGCAAGAGAGTCTTACATACTCATTAATGGGAATTAAGTTTCATGGTTGGGACAGGACTCTGTGTCCAGTTTCCCCAAGACAGAGTTCCCTTCTATACTTAGCCAATCAAAAGATCAGAAACCTTTTCCTGGCCTGTGCTTATATGATTACCTCTGAAGCTGATCAAGAGGGTGTTCCTGCCAAAGAATAAGTGGGATCATCAATAAACATAGAGGTTTTGGCTGCATTGGTTCAGGGGGAGTTTGTTGGACCAAAAGAACCAATGAGCCTGATCAGAAAAACCTCTAAGTCCCATAGACATTACAACTGCTGAAGAAGATCACAACAGCTGAAGACATCAGCTGATTACAAGGTCTGAACACAAAGTGTGAAGACATGATCAGAAGATTTCTACTAAAGACAAAGTCTGAAAGTAATGTACTGAAGACAAAGTCTGAAGCTATCAGCTGAAGACAATGTCTGAAGTAAAAGTCTGAAGAACAAAGACTAAAGACAAAGACTAAAGACCAGAGTGATCAGTAGTTGTCACAACAGCTGAAGTTATTAACTTCAGTAGTTGTCACAACAGCTGAAGTTATTAACTTCAGTAGTTGTCACAACAGCTGAAGTTATTAACTTCAGCAGTTGTGATGGTTTTCCTTTCCAGTAGTTGTAATTTAGTTTTTCAGTAGTTTATAGTTTTAGTAGTTTTAGTTTAGTAGTTTTATGTTTTTATACTTAGCGTTCTTTGACATGTGATCAGTTGTTGCGAACATTCTTAGTAGTTTGCATAGTTTCAGTTGTTTGTATAAATCTGTTAGATGTCATTATCAAGTGACATCAGCAGACGTCACATTCCTTATAAGGAATGTTGACCTAGTTGTAACGTGTGACATTCAGCCACCACGAATGTATTTGAATGAAATATTCCTTTTGTAGAATTCTCCTCTCTCCTCTCTATAACCATGTGCTTTTCTATTGAATATCAATTGAGTTCTTGCTAAATTGTCTACTTCATTGTTCGAATTTCCGCTGCATCTACTCTAATTGATCAAACTTAGATCTCTGATCCTAACACTGTGAAGACTCAAGAAGGTAAATTCAGCGAGAAGGTGATGAAGGAATCTTCCTAGGATACAACATACCGATTAAGAGAGTTTACAACAACTCAACGGGTCTAGTAGAAGTGTGGTGTAATGTTGATGTTCAGAGATATACCACACCACCTACTGGCAAAGGACCCGCCTACTTTTTCGACTATGATGGATTCTTTAAGTCCTTCAACATCCCTATCTCTCCTTCTGATGATGAGTTAGCTACTCGAATGATGTATGATATCTTGAATACACCATTTCTTGATTCAACATCATCGAGTTCACAGGAGAATCATCTACTCAATCAAGTGGTGTAGTTGATGACAGTGACTCCTCCTCTGAAGATGAAGCTGAAGAAGATGACCAGAACAGTCACGATGAACATGTTCCAGTTCCTGAAAGTCCACAAGCATCTAACGGTGATTCACCTTCGACTTCGGAACCTCAAACTCCTTCTACCTCAGATGCAGAATGAAATGTTCATAATATTGGCTCTGCGGTAGCGGTTCCTACTACTCCAGGATCACGTCTAAACGTCTATCATCCCTTAGACAATGTCATTGGGAATGTCGATCAGGAGTACAACCCAAATCAGTTGTACTTAGCTGATTATGCATCTGTTATGGAAAAGGGATACATTCATGATAGTGCTTATTGGTGTTTTGTCTCGCAGTTGAGCCAAAATACGTCAGTGATGCATTAACGATGAGGCATGGGTGAGTGCCATGCAAGAAGAACTTCTTCAGTTCAAGAAGTTAGGAGTATGGACTTTGGTAGATAGACCGAAAGGTGCTAAGGTCATTGGCATCAAATGGGTCTTGAAATGCAAGAAGGATGACCAAGGGGTCATTATCAGGAACAAGGCTCGAGTGGTTGTTCAGGGATTTCACCAAGTGGAGGCGATCGACTACAATGAAGTATTTGCACCCGTGGCAAGTATGGAAGCCATCCATATCTTCCTTGCCTATGCATGGTATATGAAGATTAAAGTCTATCAATTAGATGTGAAGAGTGCATTCCTTCATGGGGAAATTCGAGAGACAGTGTATGTCAGTCAACCGGAGGGATTCGAAGATCCTTATCATCGGGACAGAGTTTACAATCTTGACAAGGCCTTATTCGGGCTTCATCAAGCTCCAAGAGCCTGGTATGAGAAACTCTTAACTCATCTTGTGAAACATGGCTTTTGCAGGGGAGTCATTGACTGCAGACTCTTCATCAAAGAAAAAGATGGAGACCTACTGCTAGTACAAATCTATGTCGATGACATAATCTTCAGTTCAAAGAATGTAGAATTAAGCAAAGAGTTTGAAGCAGTTATGAAGAAAGAGTTTGAGATGAGTGTTATGGGGGAGATGAATTCTTTCTCAGGTTACAGGTGGATCAGACATCAAATGGGATCTTTCTACATAGACCAAGTATGTGGGAGACATTCCCAGTCGTTTGACATGGAGAATGCTTGTGCTGCTGGGACTGCACTTGCTACAAATCATGATATAGTACCTGACGAAAATGGAGATCTGGTAGATGCCACAATTTACCGAGGAATGATTGGATCCCTCATGTATCTCACTGCCTCAAGACCTGATATCATGTATGCTACATGTTTACGTTCTAGATATCAGGCTAAGCCTAAGGTTAACCATCTGATCGGGGTCAAAAGGATATTTCGTTATCTGAAGGGTACACCCACACTTGGGTTGTGGTATCCTCATGATGATGACTTTGAGCTCACGGCATATAGTGACTCGGATTACGAGGGCTGCAACATGAACTACAAGTCTACATGAGTAGGGTGTCAATTCTTTGGGAGGAGATTAGTTACCTGGCAGTGTAAGAAGCATACCTCGGTTGCATTGTCAACCTGTGAAGCCGAATACGTTGCTGCAGCAAGTTGTTCACAAATCATCTGGATTCAACAGCAAATGCGGGATTACGGTTTAAAGTTTTCTTCTACTCCTATCTTTGTTGATAACTCTGCTGCAATTGCAGTAACTAAAAATCCGGTACAACATCTAAAGACCAAACACATCGGTATTAAATACCATTTCATAAGAGACTGATTTGAAAAGAACTTAATCGATGTGGTAAAATTTAATATTGACTTTCAACACGCTGACCTCTATACAAAAGCCTTTGATAAACCATGTTTTCTATATCTGTTAGAGGTCAACGACGTTAAAAAGAAAAGTGATGTTATTCCTGATGATGATCATGTGTAGTCCGATGCATTGTAGTTATATTTTTTTAATTTTCTTTATTTACTTTATTCTGTTTAAATTAAATTCATGTTAGTTAGCTGTCTGTTAAAATCCTAAAATAATTAAATCCAGTATCATGTTAGAATTTTAGGGGGAGAGTAGGTCAGCTAGTAATATTAAAAATAAAAAATACGAGGGAGAAGGAGTGGATAGCTGATATAAGGTAGATCATATCTGTGATACCGATTCAAACCTTTTGGAAAATGATAGTACACAGGAACAAATCAAAAGGGACTTTAAATATTTAATTTAGAAAAGATACAAAATTCAAAGTATAAGTCTGTGTAGTCTAAGCAATATAAAAGGGAAGATGATTGAAAAACTGGTAACTACTAAGTAACACAAAGAAAGTAGACCTAGAGGTTGCAAGACCACAAATGATATGTCAGTAGATTCAACACAATAGATTATTAGACCTGACTTGTGATCTTAAGATCAAACTAAGTTGTTCAACTGACTGTGGGCTGCCATCTTATCACTGGTTAACACAATCAACAATATTCCAATAAGGGGTAATGAGCATGTAAACGCCATAAATATGTGCGGATGACCATAAATAGAGCAAGGCACGAAAAAAATGAAAGACAAATGCTATCAAGCTAATGACATATGTTGTTCGTGCATTCTGTGCAAAAGAAAATCTAGCTGCTCTAACAAGAAGATAGGTTGTGTGCCTCTCTGTTGTGCGATGGCATTGACGTGAGGATAAGCATAACCTAGATATTCTAGAATTCATTGTTGTTTGCCGCCTCTCTGCTGTGCGATGGCACTGACCTGACGATTGGCTTCTCTTTGAAAGCTCTAAGAATAGTCTCTTCTAGTAAAAATACTCGTAGGCCGCTCAAAAGCTCCTGAGGAATGTTGATTACCATATAAGTGTGGGATCCAAAATGTTAGTTGAAATAATTAAACCTAAAACTATCACCGGTTTGTGTCTAAAGTCTGTGTATGGATATAAGAGGACAAATATACTGACAATCATTGTGGCTGCAATTCTTGAAAGTTCAAATCAATGTGGGAATCTAATAGTACCAGTGTGATTTCCTAAATTTGCTCACACTCTGGATGAAAACCAAGAATTGAGCTTCAAAAGGTTTTGATAACAAGTCCCAAATGATTTGACTTGCCTGTATGATTCCAAAATTGAATTGGTCCAGGTGTGGTGAAACTAAATTGAAGCTGCCTATTCCGGAACCAAATCCAGTAGATGTCTATCTTAGGATTTATCTCTCAGAAAAAGTCAAAAACAAGTTTTATTTTTGTATTTAGTTTATGTTTCTAGTCAGTTATTCATTTTAGTTTGTTTGTTCGTCGGATTATATCATGAAAATCAGTATGGGATTAAGTCACCAAAAAGGGTCATGTTTGAGATGGCCACATGTGTTTTCAAAGTTTAAAAGGGTCACGTCTGCGGTGACTAAATTGTTTAAAAGGATCACGTCTGAGGTGATCAAAAAGTTTTCAAGTTAAAATCATCATGTCTGAGATGATCAAATGCTCATAATGTTAATTTCAACAGGTAAAAAGGGTTTAAGTGCTAAATGTTCATAAGTGTAACCCATTCGCATGATTGGATCATAAGTATGGACCAACCATGCGAATGGATCCCATTCGCACGACTGGATATGAGATTGAGCCATTCACCCGAATGGCTTAATAGAATGATCCATTCGACCGAATGAAAGGGTGCGAATGAGTCAGTGATGACCGACTGAGACTCAGTCGGTTCACTGAAGGTGCGAATGAAAGCGCACAAATGAGTCAGTCGACCGACTAAGACTCAGTCGGACAATTAAATGCGACTGACTGGGCCAATCGCACGACTGAGCCTCAGTCGCCCGAATGAACTGAGCGAATGTAGCCAGTCGGCCGATTGAACTCAGCTTCAGTATTTAAAGGGCCATAGTCGATCGCATTCCACTCATCACCCTCAATCGCCTAAATCGCACCAAGTACCGTTACTCTACCGAAATTCCTCTAGACCTTGTTTTTACATCTTTATTGGTCTTCTGATGTGGGTTGACGGTTATACACGTATATTGCAGTGAAATCTTACCGAAATCAGAAGACATTGAACCCAAATTTGTGATATTCGAGTGAAACAAGAACGGACTGTAAATGACCAAATAACCAATATAAACTAAGCAAAATGTTAAAATTAGTTCAATAGGTTATCAGTGACAAGATGGCGAGTCTAATGGACCATAAACCATGTTAAATTACTTGATTTGGTCAAGATTCGAACCACATGCGACTGAACAGTGGGACAAGCGACTGGTCGACCGGATGAAACTAATCGCACGATTGAATCTTGCGATTGGGTCAATCGGCCGAATGCACCATGCGAATGAACTCAGTCGGCCGACTGAACCAATCGTAGATTCAGCCAACAGATTGAACTAAGTCGCATGTCTCATTCACTCGAATAAGCTCAGTTGCATGAAAGGACAACCGACTGACTTCAGTCGCATGATTCATTCGCACGAATGAATCAGATTGAATTTAAACTATACACCTTCAACTGAATTTTGAATGTATGACTTTCAAATGGTTCTGTGTCTTATGCTTCAGGTCAATGGCTGATAGATGGTCCATCAATCGAAAGCACAAAATATGTGCTCAGTTGGACCATACGACTCGGAATGGGGCCGAGTATACAGATATCATTGCGTTCTTCGACGTTCTCGGATACATAAAGCCATATCCACACCGTGTACTCCTTACAGGTCGTTACATGAGGCTTTCTGGGAAAATGCCTCGTAGATCGTTCACGTGAGCCTTACAGCATACGGTGCTCCATTCATGGTCATGATATTGAGATTACAGCGGCTAACATCCAGAGGTACGTGATTTGGGGACGATACTGATCACCCCACCAGACTACATCCATTACAGTAAGAGGTTGCTTTCTCAGGATTAAGTACGCTGGGGACATCAACTCAGGTGTGCTCAACAAGAGCAACCTGTGTCCCAGTATAAGTACTTGGCGCATGTGATCTGAAGTGATCCTGAATGTTCATTGCATTCTGAGGAGTGTGTTTGATGACCTGTCAGATCAGATTCAGAATGCCTATTGGCACTAGTGTTGAACCACCCATTCAGCTTCTCGAGCATGATCTTCTCGTATCTGGTGGAGAATCCGGAGGCCAAGGGAAGGAGGGTTTTTGTATGTACCCCAGATTCTTGTAGCTGATCTTCAATGAGAAGTTGCCATCCCTACCAAGGAGCGCCACGATGCGATGACATAGAGATCATGGATGATACGACTCAGGGCGTATGAGAGTTTACCGGGGTAAGCAGGTTAAGCCCCAGGTAAAGAGGTTGATTGGCCATCTGGCCAATGAAAGATATGTGGTGCCAGGTAGACGCAAGTGGTGCCATGATGACAGTGATTCAGACGATGAGAGGCTATTGCCCAGAGCATGATTCAGACGATGGTGACAATCGGGATGCTGGGGATGATATGCCTATTCCACCGAGGGGCACAGCTTCAGATGTATACCTCCAGTATCCGCCCCAATAGGTGACATAGCTGAGTCAGCGGGTTTCCACCAGGACTTCATACCTGGTGAAGAGGAAGAAGAGTCGGATGAGGAGCCCTTGAAAGGACTGTGGGAAGCACGGTTGTTCCCACAGAGTATGGACTCCGGGCGGCTGGTGAATGCCCCAAGGATTCGGGAGAGATTATTGCAGATCCTAGCTGGGCCCCTGAGTCCGCTAGCCGTGTTCTAGGGGGAGCATCCACCTGGACTGGATCGAGAAGAAAAGGATGGCTCAGCCCCATGGCCAGAAGAAGAAAAAGAGAAGACTCACCTTCGTCACCACCACAGCCACTACATCTACCACCACCACTACACTTCTACAGCCACAACATCCACCACCACAGCTACCACTACCACCACCACACCTCACACCACTATACATATGCCAACCACCACCATATCTTTCACTCCTACATGACCTCCACTATCTGACAGACCCAACCCCATCTTCACCACAGCCACCACCACCACCACTAGCCACCAAGCAGGACCCTTATCCTATCCCGCATATATATATGGATCTCCTCTACCTCTATTTGGGGTAGAGGAACAGCTTTCTGCGCTGAACCGGATGGTGATGCGTTTATTAGCCGCTGATGAGGAGAAGACGGCGCAAATCCATCATCTGACAGATCTTACTACAACACAGTCTCAGCAGATCTTGGAGCATGCTCGGTTGATAGATGAGCAGGCCCAACAAATGGTTGCTCAGAGCCACGAAATCACCCAACTCCAGAGCATAGTGTCACATCTACTAAGAGGATTGAGGAGTTGGAGGACGCTAAGAAGACCATCATGCTAAAGCTTAAGGGATCTAAAGACGAGCCACTAAATATTAAAGAGGGAGACAAAGATGATGAGAATGATGATGGGTGATGATGATGAGACTGAGGATGATGAGGGGATTGAGGACGAGAGGACAGAGGAGAGGAATGAGGATGATGATGATGAAGGAGGAGATGCCCTGCATCTGCCGCAGCTCAGGGTCAAGATAGAAGATCAAAAAGAAATCAAGACCAACGAGCTTCCTCTTCTGCCTCACCTACTGCTGATCCAGCGATTCAAGATAAAAATAATGATTAGATGATCATGTATTTGATAGCTTTGGTACTTGAATCATGTATTAAACTTATGTATTTGATGTTTATTAAGATTAATGTATTTCTATTTGATTATTAACTATGTTTTGCTGTGTTGAATGTCTTAAATCAAGCAGATCCTGATTTCCAAAGAGATGAATACGATATTGCTCCCCTCCAACAGGTCAAGACTCAACTGATGTTGATTCTTGATGTGCATGGTATTGTCAGGAGATCGGTTATGTATACTCCTGAGGAAGGAGAAATCATTCATAATCTTACTGAAGAGCAATTAGCTGAGATCTTCAAGTTAAATCCCGATGAGATTGTGAAGGATGCTCCAACGTGCGACTCGACAAGTGACGAAGAGCTCAACGACGTTGATGAAATAGAGATAGAAGATGTCACTGCAGAGCACTACCCCCAGTATGCTGACAATGAAGGAAATGTGGTCCCCAATCTGGGTGAATCCCTTGTCAGTGATACGTTTAAGGTTTTAGACAAAATGGAGCAGGAGTCAGAGAAGACAGAGGGAATGGCACAAGCCTCAAATGATGATGTTGATATCCGAAAGGCTGAGTGGGTTGCCTGTTTTGAAGAGTTAGAGCCCAACACGCTGCACCTAAACAGGACGCCTACACCAAACTCTACAGAGTCAAGAAACATCATAAGGTGTCAGGCAGTATTATAGCATGGGCATATTTTTGGACCTTAACGTCTATGCAGTTAAGAGAGAGAAGAGCATAGAGTACTTTATATTTCCACATTATCTAAAGACTCTACCAGGTTTTGAGATCAACTAGCTGGCCAAACTGAAGCTGTTGTATGCTGACCTGAGAAAGATGTCAGGCTGGTTTGAGGCTGCCCTATGGAAGGAGTACCACACCAGGTGGGTTAACTTCAGACCCCAACAGCCTACAAGGTACATGAGAAGGTCTGAAGTTGATGCCATTACTGGAAAGCCAAAGATAGTGTTGAAGTGGAGTCCTCCACGCACGATGTCAAGAATCCCACTCAGGGAATGCCAGAGGACTTCACTCCACACTTTAAGTGTGGTATTACGATTGGAGGAAAGGAGAGGCGGTCATAGTCCTAAACAAAGAGAGCCAAATGGATACTATGAGGGTATTTGACCCAATGTGGCTTACCAACTTGTCAGCTAATGATGTCTACACTCTATACAAGTGGCCACTGTTCTATGATATGCAGGATATAGTACAAGCCCTCCAGTTCCAGAATGTCATAAGACTCTGTTTTGCATTTGAGATTCATGCAAGACTCACAAAAGAGCCTAAGTACAAGAAGTATGAGGAGGTAATGAAGAAAACAAGACATTAGAAAGATCTAGGTCCAAGGGGGAGTTTGTTGATGCATGTATGTCCCCAGATCATGATATGAATGTAATAGATCTTGTTTGTCTAATTCTGATGTAATGTTTGGAATGATTAATGAAATGATATTGGTTGTTTGTTATTTATAATGTTTAATATTTCATTAATGAGTGGATGTTGAATTGGTTAATTAGGTTTGTGGTTGTTTGAATTGTTACAGATAATGTTATATTACTTAATACATTCAAACTTAACAAAATGAAGTTCTCATGCGAATGGCCCATGCGAATGGACCATACGCATGAATGACTTCATACGAATGACTCTGTCGCACGACTAAACCAGGAGACTGGATCAGTCGTATGATTGTAACATAAGATTGGCTCAGTCGCACGACTGAACACTCAGTCGTGCGGATGAATCAACCGCATGGTTCAATCGCACGACTGAACAATACTAATGTTTTAGTCGCATGAATGAATAATACTAACCTATAAATACAACCCAATTCATGGAAAATCAAGAGCATTCATTCTATTTCGACTCCAGACGTACCCTAGCCGTCTAGAAGCCTCCAAGTTGATACTCCAAGTTCATAGAACGTTGTAGACCGATTCCTAATCGATTCTTAATGTTTGATTCAATACTTTATTGATTCTACGTGCGTTCTCACTGATTGGATCGCCAATCAAATAGGATTCCGCACTATTTGGTTTGGTCTACACGTTAATCATTCGGTATTTCATTCAAATACCAGGTCCTAACATGATCTACAACAGCTGAAGACAAATTCTGAAGACAACTGCTGAAGACAAAGTCTGAAGACAACTGCTGAAGACAAAGTCTGAAGACAAAGTCTCAAGACAACAGCTGAAGACAAAGTCTGAAGAAAACTACTGAACACAAAGTCTGAAGATCAGTTCTCAGAAGTTATCACAACAGCTGAAGTTGTTCTCTTCAGTAGTTGTGATGGTTTACATTTCAGTAGTTTGTAATTAGTAGTTTTATATTATGTAAAACATCTAAAGTTCTTACACTTCATATGTTATAACTTTAGTAGTTGTAATGTTAGCTTATACTTAGCTTTGAGTGAAGGTGTCCTCAGTTGTTGTGGACATCTTCAGTAGTTTAGTTTACTTTTAGTTTTTTGTATAAATCAGTTAGATGTCACCATCAAGTGACGTCAGCTTATGTCACACTCCCTATAAAAGGAATGTTGACCTAATTTTCCTGTACGGGAAGCTTGTGCATGAATGAAAACATTCTTTTTGCAGAAAACTCTCTCTTTATAACCGTTACTGTTTGATTGAATATTCATATTATTCTTGCTATAATTTCGTCTAATTCGTGTGCTATTCCGCTGCAAATCCTAATCTAATTGATCAAACTAGATCTCGATCCCCTCAAATGGTATCAGAGCAGGTTAATCATTGATCGATTTAACAATTGATCATTGAAACTGTTCTTTTGATATCTAAGGTTTATCGAATTAGCAAATTTGCAAGATTTGGTTATAGAGTTTATTTTTCTGTCGCTTCCTGTGAATTAAATTGAGATTCTTCTTGTTTTAACTGTGTTGTTGAGTTTTTGAGTTAGATCTGTTAAAATCTCATTGAACCTGTTTGAATTGGTGAAAATGGCTACATCAATCAATGATCCTCATAATACTGGATCATCAACAAAGCCTCCGATGCTTGTTAGGAGTGAGTACAACATATGGCAACGACGAATGCTCCGTCACCTGTCTGTCAACCGTTCTGGTTGTTGGAAATCTGTGGTTCGTGGACCATATAAGCCTATGGTGAGTAATCCGAAACCAATGAAATGGTTCCGAAGAAGAAAGAGCAATATTCAGATGAAGATCTGAAACTGTTTGATATTGATGCTAAAGCACATGGTATTCAAAGTACAGAAGAGCAAGTAATAACACCTGAAGAACATTTCAAACCAAATGAAACCAAACATGGTTTGACAACTGCTGAAGAGTCTATCAGGAAATCCAAATGTACTGATAGAAAACTTCTAAAGAACAAATCTTCAGTTGTTACAAATCCTTCAATACATCACATAAGTAATGAGAGGAAGAAAGTACTGAAGAACACACCTTCAGTAGTTTCATCTTCTTCAGCAGCTGATCAAAAGAAGATGAAGAAAAACCCATGTGAAATATGTGGTCTATTCAATCATCTCACTGATGAATGTTGGTACAAAAAGGGTTCCAAATTTAACAAAGCTAAAATCATTAAAAAGAAAATTAATAAAATGAAAGATAAATTTGAAACCAAGTTTGTGCCACAAACATCTCAAACTAATAAACCAAAGTCTTCACAAAAATCTAAACATAAGAAAGAGGTTTATCATAAAATAGCTGAACATATTCCTCAAGGAGGACATGGTGTGTCACAGGAACCAATCAAAAACAAGTACTGATGTGTCTGCTGAACTGAAGGCTTTAACAACCAATTAGACACAACTTGTTATGATGGTTCAACATCTGTTAGGGAGAGTTAACCAAATAGATGTACCTGTGATTAAATCACTGAAAAGGAAAACTAAGCCAAAATCAAAGGAATCCTTTTCAGCACTATCTCCATCTTCAAAGGTTGTTAATCATGACAAATCAGTTAGTATAAAATCTGTTGATGAGAACGGACCCAAAACCAAAATGGTTTGGGTCCCAAAAGCTAACTAGTTGTTGTGATATATGCAGGGTTCTTCAACATGCCATAGAAGCATCTGGTATGTGGATAGTGGAGGATCAATCCATATGACTGGGAGCAGATCTCTTCTTCATGACTACTCTCAAGGAAAGAAGGGATTTGTTTCTTTTAGTAATGATGCTAAGGGTTACATCATTGGCAAAGGCTTTGTGTCAAACGGTGAAATAAGGTTTGATGATGTTAACCATGTGGAGAATCTCAAGTACAATTTGTTGAATGTCATCAAATGTGTGATAAAGGGCATGTTGCACTTTTCACCAGTCAGAACTGTCGGATTCTGTCTTTCAATGTTTTGAGAATGATTGACAAGATATTGGATTAACATATTCTCCTGAAGGCCAACAGGACTGGAAGAGTATATGCCTTAGACTTATGAAAGAAAATTGATCAAAAAGGCCATCCATGTCTGTCTCCAAGGCCTCTCCTCAGGAATCTGAACTTTGGCATAGAAGGCTTGATCATGTGAATCTTAAAAACATGAACCAGCTGATCCATCATGGTTTAGTGAGAGGTCTGCCATTAAAGGAGTTTAAATGTGATGAAATATCAACTACTCTACTTGTTTAAAAGGAAAGCAACAAAGTATCATTCCCTCCAATAGAAGAACCAAAGTCCACTGCCTGCTTGCAATTACTGCATATGGATCTTTTTGGTCCAGTAAGAGTGATGAGCATGGCAAAGAAAAAATACTGTCCGGTAATTGTGGATGATTATTCCAGATTTGTATGGACCTTCTTCTTACATTCAAAAGATGAGGTTGGTCAAACTATCATCTACTTTGTGTTGCATGTGGAAAAGCAGTATTCTCTTTCTGTCAAGTGTGTGAGGACTGATAATGGCACAAAATTTAGAAATCACACACTTGATGAATTCTATTTGTCTAAGGGAATCTACAGACAGTTTAGCATTCCAAGAACTCCTGAACAAAATGGAGTGATGGAGAGAAAGAACAGGACCCTTATTGAAGCTGCAAGGTCAATGTTGGCTGATTCTGGTTTGCCACTAATCTTTTGGGCTAAAGCTGTTAACACAGCTTGCTATGTGCCAAATAGAGTATTTGTAAATCAAAGGTTGATGAAGACTCCTTATGAAGTGTTACATCATTTGGCTCCTCTGATTTTCTTCTTTAGAGCATTTGGGTGTCCTTGTTATATTCTCAACACAAAGGATCCACTTCAGAAGTTTGAATCAGAGGTGGATGCAGGGTACTTTGTTGGGTATTCATCTACTTGCAAGGCATATAGAGTTTTTAATTGCAGAACAAAGATTGTAGAAGAAACCTTGCATGTAAAGTGAAATGAATCTCGAAAGGAGAAAATCCCACAAAACCCTAGGGAGTTATTTGATCTGGACATACGGCATTTGGTATGAGACACTGTCTGAGTATCTCTGTAAACATGGATACAGGAGGGTTACTATAGATAGAACTCTCTTCAACAAAGGACAAGGGAAAGACATATTGCTAGTTCAAGTATATATGGATGACATCATCTTTGGTTCAACTAATCCAAAGCTCTGCAAAGACTTTGAGAAGTTGATGAAAGATAGATTTGAAATGAGTGCCATGGGGAAACTCAATTTCTTTCTGGGAATTCAAGTGAAGCAAGTTGAAGATGGCATCTTTATAAGTCAGTCAAAATATGTTCAGGACATACTCAAAAAGGTTTAATATGTCTGATTATAAAATTGCTAAGACACCCATAGCCAGAAACCACTCTCTTGGTCTTGATCTTGAGGGGGAGTGTGTAGATGAGCATTTATACAGGGCTATGATTGGGTCTCTTATGTATCTTACTGCTAGCATGCCTGATATCATGTTTGCTACATGTATCTGTGCAAGATATCAAGCCAACCCTAAGATGTCTCACCTTATCACTGTCAAGAGGATTCTAAGATACCTCAAGGGTGCATCAACACTTGGCCTATGGTATCCCAAGAATTCTGACTTCAATCTGTATGCCTATACAAATAGTGATTATGGTGATTGCAACATGACTGCAAAGTCTACATCTGGGGGATGTCAATTTCTTGGTGGAAGGGTTGTCTCATGGCAATGCAAGAAACAATCTGGTGTCTCTGCATCAACTGCTGAAGCTGAATACATTGCTGCTGCAAGCTGCTGTGCTCAAGTAGTTTGGATTCAAAAATCAGATGCTGGACTATGGATTAAACTTCAAGGAGACTCCCATTCATATAGACAACAACAGTGCTATCTCGATCACAAAGAACCCTGTGCAGCACTCAAGGACAAAGCACATCAATATCAGGTATCATTTAATAAGAGATAACTATGAAAAGGGATTAATTAAACTAGTCAAGGTTCACACAAAATTTTTCTCCGAAGCAAAATTTTCAAATCTCTCAGGAAATTTTTCCAAGTCATTTTAGCTTCGGAAGCTTTTTAATTAAAACATCCGAAGATAATTAACCTTCGGAAGCTTCTTCACTTATAAACCCAACGGTTTCCCCCACTTTGAGCAAAAAGTAACTACTTTTCCAAGGTGGGACCGACATCCGGATTTTAAAGTTTATCCTCTTTCATTAAATTTTATCTGAAATCCCTCTCACATATAAACCCAACGGTTTCCCACACTTTCTATCATTTGTTCTTCCTCCAAACCTAAAAACCCAAATTTCTCTCTGAAATTTCTTTCTTTCTTCTTCCTTCGTCCTTAACCTACTTCAAAATGGCCAACCTTGCTCAGAGAAATAATCCCAACTTTTCAATGCAGCTACACAGACAACACAATCAAGTTGCTCTGTTATGCTCTGAGAGAGATCCCCATTTCTCAGAGGTTTGTTGTTTCTTGTCTTTGTCGAACTACTTCACCTCCCTCACCATTGATCCTTCACTCTATGAGGATCAGTTACTTGAATTCTGAAAGACCTGCCAAGAGGTGATTATGGATGGGGAGAAGGCACTGTCTGCCACAGTGCAGGGGAGAACAATCTTCATCACTCCGGCCATCATCAACCGATATCTTCAGCTGGATGATGAAGAAGGTGTGGTGTTCTTTCCAAAGGAAGTTGTAAATCATTCCTTTGAGCAGATGGGGTATGAGGGAGATTTCTTTGTAAAGACCTTCAGGAAAGGGAAGGTCTCATCCCAATGGAGATTCCTGCTCCATGTGGTCATCCACAGCTTATCAAACAAGCATGGTGGATGGGACCAGATTCCTGAAGATCCTCCTTCATAGTCCATGGAATGGTTCAAAGGGTCAAGTTAGGTACTCTCAGTTTGTTTATACAAATTTGATTGCTAATTTAGACTCCTTAGAATATTGCATGTTCCTAGATATGTCCAGTACATTCCTAACTGTGAACTGGGCTCACTGTTAAGGGGAATAGGTAACATTCTTAAATTCGACAGATGAAGCCCAACATCTTTAAAATATTGAGAAAGTCCACTGTTGGATTCTCTGGGGTAGAAACAGCCCTAGTCCCCAAAATGTTAGAGCTCATTGCTTAAGATGACAACCTAGCAGCACAAGCTAGTGTTGAACCCACACCTGTTACTTTCCAACCACCTACACAACCTCAAATATCCATCACTACAAAGAACATACAAACGAACCCCTGCTCAGACTATTCAGTCTAGGAGGTCCCCATATCTCACCATACAGGAAGAAATGGACACTAGAGCTCCCATTTCTCTGAGGAGCAGACCAATCCCATCTCTTCAAGAATCAGTGTTGAGGTTCCTCATGCTCATCTTGATGAGCTCATTAGCCTACTCCCTGAAGCCATCACTCTGAGTCTCAACACTAAGTGATCAACCTTCAGGGGATAGTTACCATCCCCAGCCTATAGATCTTAAGCAACCCATTCCCAACCTTGACTCTATACTGATGAAGATATAGGTTTAGTGAGTATAATGAATCACTCTTCTTTCCCCCTACTCAAAGAGAGATGAGGACTACTAAGTCTCTACATCTATCCCACATCAGTCACCTACAACTGAGGTGGACACTACTAAACATGTTCAAGATGTCCATATGGAAGAGGCTCTCACTTCTGAAAGTGATTACATCATTAAGACCTCAACCGTGGCAACTCAGCCCACTGACATCTCAACTGAGACTACTAGTGAGCAGAGGAAATTCAATAGCCAAAACCTTAGAACTGGTCATGAGAGAAAGGACTCTGGTCCAATCTTCTCCACCCCCGATGATTCTTCTGATGAAGATGAGGGGGATCTGAGACTAAAAGTGCAAAAACTGTTGAAAACATGCACTTACCTAGTCTCAAAGGTCAGTCACCTTGAATCTCAGGTGACTACCTTACAAAACAGGATCAATGATCAACAACTTGAGATTTCATATCTTAAGGAAAAACTAGCTGGGAGACCCTTAAATAGAGCTCAACCAGGACACAAGAACCTTGGGATGTGATGACCTATCCTCCAGCTCACCTATGCAAGTGGGTGATGCTACCAAAAAGGGGGAGAAAGTCATTCCAGCCACAGAACCTAGGAGTTCCTCCGAGAGAATGAACATTGGGACTCACCATCCTCACTTGCAACTTGATGTGGACTACACAGACTCCTTCATACAAAGTCTGTTTGAGGATGGGATACCAAGGGCTATGTCACCTTCATCATCCTTCAATCACATTATTGGGTGGAGCAATGACAACAATAGGAATGCCCTCATTATCATAAGAGTTCAAGGACAGCAAGAAGTCTTTAATTTTAAGAACTTGGACTACTATGAAGGTTTGGATCTAGTCAACATGCCACTTGTCAACCCAAGCCAATCAAGACAATCTGACAGACTGGCTAGAAGAATCTAAGACAGGATCATTGCAGAGTTCAGTATAAGAAGGAGACTAAGGCAATCAGGCAATGTCATCGGTCAACTGGATGTTGAGGCAGACCCTAAGATTAGCTTCATAGGGGAAACATTGACTCAGGCCTAGTGACAGAACCTGAAAGCCCTGTCTCATCATCTCCAACTGCTGCAGAGATTCATATTCTTCTAAGACACCTGTTGGTGAAGGTGCTTCTCAACCTCCCTCTGGCCTGAGCTTAGATGCTGCAATGAGCAATGACGGCCAAAGCTCTCTCCACCCTGAGTCACAAAGGTCTGAGAGTGACAAAGGGAAAAGAAAAATGATATCTCAGGAGACTGAGGAGGAGGAGAGAGAGGAAAAGGAGGCTAACGGGAGAAGGTTCCTCTACTGAGTCTCCAAGACTTGGAGTCTGCAATCAGGGCTGCCCCCAGACCAGATACTCAAAATGATGAGTTATGGGAAGTCAGGATCAACTATCTGCAGACTAGGAACTATGACATAGATAATATCATTTCTCTCCCCTTGGATGAATTGAATGAGCTGGTGATCTAGAAAGGTCAAGAGAAAAGAAGGAGGCAGAAGATGCGGAACTCCTAGTACAAGTCAAAGAAGAGAGAAGAAGAAAAAGACTGTACAGACGTATGCCTACCCTCTCACCAGTTCAAGAAAGTCCTGAACAAGAGGATGTGGTTCAACAAGAACCTCAAGTAGATAAGGAAGAAGACAGAATCAAGATGATTAACTACCTGAGTGCCACAGTCCTCTATCAGGCACATGCCCTTCCCTTACCTTATGACTATATTGAGTTTGAGTACTTAAAACAACTCGAGCTTGAGTTAGTCAAGGAAAGAAAGACAACAAAGAAAAGGCTGAGGGAAGAAGCTGCAAAGTCAAGAGCCATCATCCAAAAGAGCATGAAAAAGTCTGCTGATAGGAGAGGATGATGAGCTTCTTGAAGCTGTATGGATTCTCCGGAAGGAGACTTGGACCCATGTATCTATTAACTATGGATGAGCATATCAAGGTAATCAAGCAAAAGATTAAGAGTGGAGAGCTCACTGACTTACACTCCACTCCAAGTCAGGCCCCACCTGAAGTGGAGATTAAGGTTGAACAAACAGACAAGACACAACCTGGACCTCCTGCTAATGCTCAACAAGCTTCATCTTCTGATCCACAGCAGGGTCAACCTCCTTCTCCATCTGAACCTGAGAGAGAGGAAGTCCCAACTGAAAAAGACAGTGAAGATCAATCTGGTGCTGCAGGCTAGTCTTCTTAGTTAAAATTTGGAAAGAGAAGGAAAAGGATGGATTCTAAACCAAAGTCTAAGAAGAAGAAGAAGAAGAAGCCTCAATCCCCTTCTGAACCTCAGGATGAATCAGAAAAGCCTGAGGATGTGCAGCCGGAGGATGCTCAATCTACTCCAACTTCAGTAGCTCCTCTAGCATCAGGAAGACCCATCTTGTCTTGGACATACACTAGAAATCCAGAAAGGTGGCATGTTATTAGAGATCAAGGAATGAAGACATCTATACATGGAAATATATGTTTCAGTTGCCTCTGCATGACCTCTTTGACATGAGAAGACACTTTGACATCCTGAAGGATTCCTGATCATCTTTTGAAGAAAGGAATGGTGATCATCCTAATGAGGACTGTTAATATCTGAAGTTTTCTAAATGTTTTGGTAGCATCAGCCTAGGGGAGTTTGTAGAGATTAATGAAGAGGCTGATGCAACCTAAACATCTTTAGTCTTTCTACATGTTGCACAAGTGCATTGAAGTGGAATGCTTCGGAAGTTTCACATGTGCAACTAAAATACTCTAAGTGTGAAATCTTCCAAAGCCAAGACCAACATCTTCCAAAGCCAAAGATGAAGTCTTTCGAAGCCTCAGAGACAAAGTCTTCCGAAGCTTAAGTTTATGAAGATGGATTTCTTCCAAAGACTTTTAGTAACATGCTTTATCTGATGTACTGTTCCATAAAGCTGGACACCTTTCCGTTGCAACTCTGCAAGTCACCAACTAACACGGTTTGGTGAAAAGGTCCATGCTTTTGGTAACTGTACATTGAGGTCTTGAGTCTGTAAGTTTCTACTTTATGTACTTTATCCTTTTTGTAATAGATAAGGATGTGAGCTATGGCATGTCATAGTCACTAGTCAAAAGGCAATCTGCCTTTTAACTCTAGAATTGATTTTATGTGTGTCTAGTCAGTTGTATCTAGCTGGCTTTCAAAGTATAACCGGCTGTAGGATGTTGTATAAGTATCTCATGTTCTTGTATCTTTCGAATATGCTTTTGCAACACTTGTAATAGAACATAGAGAGAGCAATATACTGCATTCTTGAAAACCAAACACTTGTGTTCTTTGTGTTTTGTCTCATATATTACTTGTGCTCTTAGTGTCACCACTTGGTTAATCCAGTTTTGCTGTTTGATCTAAGTTTAGTTTATCTCCTCTTTGTGTTGTTGTGTTGTAACTCTTCACCCTTCAACGATGGTACAAATATCAAAAAGACACATAAAGACAACATGTTAATCTTTCTAGAGTCCTAACACTTTTTCACAATAATACCGGAGCACCCCATGGAGAGATGCTCGGTCTAATGAACCCCTTATCCATCAGTTCTTGCCACTGCTCCATTAACTCTTTCATCTCAGTTGGAGCCAACCAGTACGGTGCCTTGGCAACGGATTTAGCAACGCGTATGAAGTCAATTTGGAACTCAACCTCGCGATCTAGTTGCACACCGGGCAAGTCTTCCGGGAATACGTCCGGAAAGTCACACACAACTGGTACATCCGATAGTTGTGGTGTGGCGCATCCACGTCCTTTACGTAGGCCAAGTAGGCACTACATACACGCCTCATGCACTTCCCCGCCACTTCCATTGAAATTACTTTCGGGATCATCGCGACTCGATTGCCATAAACCGTCACCATATCCCCGTCAAGTGCTGTCAATCGGATCATCCTCTTGCGACACACAATATTTGCTTCATAGGTTGCTAACCAGTCCATCCCTAGTACTACATCAAATCCACCTATGGGTATCACATGTAACCTAGCAGCAAACATATGGCCTTCTAGTTCTATGGCACAGTCCTCTATCACCTCAGTAATTCTAGTGGACTTACCAATAGCAGTTTCTACATCGAATGGCTCACCAATACATCCATTCTTATTGGGAAACTTAGCACCAAAGGCAGCAGAAATGAAACTCCTACTAGCACCAGAATCA
Source organism: Flaveria trinervia (assembly GCA_025506515.1). NCBI lineage: Eukaryota > Viridiplantae > Streptophyta > Magnoliopsida > Asterales > Asteraceae > Flaveria > Flaveria trinervia. Next base: position 45,198,626 of record CM046448.1, on the reverse strand, counting down.
AACAACACAAATGCAAGAGTTTGGTTTACTAGAAACATACCTGACACCATGTCAGGGTCTGTCCTAGCCTCCTCCCCTGTCATCATGAAAGCTCGGGCGCTTGCCTTCTGCCCTTCTCCTTCGGTCTTCTTCACCCCGGAACTCTCGGCCCTTGGCTTCTTACACTCCCTGCTCATGTGATCACTACCACCACAGTTGAAACACTTCATGCCTCCACAATCTCTAGCCAGATGGCCAGACTTCCCACACTTGAAACAAACATTCGACCCCCATCAACACTCGCCATCGTGCTCCTTACCGCACTTGCCACACTTCTCAAACCTAGCACCAGCTGTGACCACACGTCGGTTACCTACCCTCGCCATCTTATTGTTTGGAGAGGCTCTGCCACATCCAAACCGTTTCCCATTCCACTTTCTCCCATCTCTACTCGTCTTCTTCTCTTCAGCCACGACCACCTCACGTTCATCATATAGTCTACCACCCAAATCAACCACCGACCTAAAAGTGCTCGGCCGGGCAGCGATCATATGCCTACAGATATCCGCCGGCAGCCGCTCGATATATCTCTTAATCTTTCGTGACAGTGGTGTCACTTGATCGGGCACTAGTCGTGCCATTTCATTGAACATTGTGGTGTATGCTTGGTGCGTCATAGTTCCAGCCTCTAGTTGCAGAAACTCTCTATCAACCTTGTCCATTTCCCGGTAAGGACAAAACTCCTCGATCACCAACTTCTTTAACTCCAACCATCTCATTCTCTCGATCGCTCGACTACCCTCGGCTTGGACTATATTGTCCCACCAGCACAAATGCCTCGGTAGCGAACTTAACCTTCTGGTCTTCTCGGCACTCGCTGATATCAAGCACCGCCTCCATTTCCCTCACCCACCGGTGAGCAGCAGCGGCAATGCCGTTTCCATCAAAAGTAGGGGGTTTGCATCACATAAACACCCCGTAGTTGCAGCCTCGGGTCGCCACGGGAGCAGGCTCTTTTTCCTCGTCCTCATCATCAAACAGAATCGCCTTAGTCTCAGGCTGTCTTCTTTCATCTGTAGGTCCACTCCTTTCCTTTCTCTCTCCTTCTCTAACTGCCTTTATCACTTCGGTCACCAAAGACAGTAGGATCGTCTACAGGACTTGGTGCACTTCTTCCACAACCGCCTCCTTCACCGAGGCTCTCAGGTTAGCACTCTTATCTCCGGCCTCCGGATGAGGGGTTTCTGGTTCTTCATGAACCACCTTTTCGGTCCTAGGCCTTCCCCTCGTAACCTGTGGTTCGGTACCATGTCCACCACCACGTGAACTTTAAACGATTACCACCAGCCATCTACTAACACACTGAAAGAGTCAAACACCAACACGGTTATTCAAGGGAACAACTCGGTTTATGTCAAGTATAGTAAGTCCCTAATTACAGTGGCCATTTTTGATTAGCCACTTATTTCACTCTTCATACCCCGAGCACTACCTGTCCTAACTATATCAGTATTTGAATCTACATACAACACATAACCACATACCATGCGCACATAAACTGGTAACCTTACAAAAATACATCATCGCACGTAGCTACTCAGATTGGCATCCCATTCCCATTCCATCCCATTCTCAGTTTAAGTTAAGGTTTATTTTGAAAATTTACCCATTTCACTTAAAGTTTAGCTCTGATACCAACTTGTAATGCCCCGTTCCCGAGACGCTTACAGCTGGTGATTCATTGCTCATAAAACATATACTTTGCATTTATTTATCAAAACATTGCAGCGGAAACATAAAACATATGGCATATTCATTTCATCATAAAAAATTTTGCAAAATAATGCATCGTTTATCGGTTACAAAATTACATTGTTGTATTAGATCACAAAAGCTTTAGATAAATGGATGCCATCCAAAAGAGCTGAGTAGCCGCCTCGTGCCATCCTCAACAACGTTTACCTACCAACTGAAAACGTATAAAAGTCGGCGTTGCTGAGTGAGTTCTAGTCTTATAATAAAACATACATATAATCGTTATTTATTTATTTACAGAGTCCATACTATACGTTCCATTCATTAATGATCATACATCATACGTACATACAGATAATATCATTATTATCTTCCATTATGTTCGTTAACCATCGTTCATTCGTTACATCTTGTGACATGACATTACCCCGAACATTGTGCACGAAGCTGGTTACTGGCTTGAGGTCTTCATAGACCCCGAACATTGTGCACGAAGCTGACTCTAGTACCTAGGGCAAGTACATTCACCATTCATTTTCTTTTTCATTCTGGATCAGTGCCATATGCTATACCCCGAATATTATTCATGAAGCTGGTTACGGGCCTGAGGTCTTTCATAGAACCCAAACATTGTGCACCAAGCTGACTCGAGTACCTGGGGCAAGCGGCAAGGATCCATACATATGGTGAATCACAAGGATTGGATCCAAGGGTGCATACTTCTGGGGTAGCTAACCCGCACACAGTTGAGCTAACACCCTTCATTGGGTGTGGACCTCCATACATTTGCTTGCAAACTTTTTAGGTCATTCATTCGTTAATGCATGCATTCATTCATCATGTTTCTCTTTCATATCTTTCACTTTACGTTACATAATACTTTTGTTCATTCATTAACATAACACGTAAAGCCATGGAAGATAAACATTCATCATTATAGCCACATAACATAACATATCGTTTATACATCATCATACAATGCATCATTCATACATAACATGCATCATGCATAACCATGCAACATCATCATCATCATCATCATCAACATAAGCATCAATCATAATGCACAACATGCCCCTCATACCATCTATGACCCCAAAAGTCAACTTATATAGTCCCCCGGAATTTCCCAAGTTAAACCTACTTTACACATTTTCCCCAAAAATCAGAAAAAATATTCTAAGTCCTAGGCGCATGGGCACTATTCAGGCGCATGGACACTATTCAGGCGCATGGGGAACACTTCGGCGCATGGGCCACTTTCAGGCGCATGAGCACTATGCAAGCACATGGGAAACACTTAGTCAAATCCATCCCAGTTTTGGGCGCATGGGTACTATTCAGGCGCATGAGACACTTGGGCGCATGGGCCACTTAGGCACATTACCACTATTTGGGTGCTTGGCATTACACTTAGTCATCCGACTAACATTTCTAGGCGCATGAGCCATTGTTCAGGTGCATGGCTTACATGTAATTCTTTCTATGGCAATTTCAGGCGTATGAACACTTATCTAGGCGCATGAGCATTCTCTAAAACATGTTTCTAGGATATTTTCAATCTTAATCATCAGACCCATCGGTTCTAAGCATATGTGGGAATTCTAAACATGAGTATCCTATAAACCATCAAGAACCAACATCCAACATACACAATACATATGGGTATTCACATATAAACTTGTAAAAATTATTTTAATACGTATTCAGCCCCAAAGGTAGTTTAAAACATGTAAAAACCGGGGTCTAGAACTCACCTGGTGCAACTTGGGTGTTCTTCCTTTTAACCCGCTTGCAAAGAGTTCAAAACACCTAGAAACAACATCCAAAAACACACACACCGAGCCAAACACAACCCATAGGCACATAAACACATAACGGGATAAAACCCGACATAAAAACCTTAAATTCTTACCTTGAATTCACTTTCTTCTTCCTCTCTTCTTCTTCAATCCGAGAGTGTTCTCTGCTCTCTCTCTCTAAAACCGAGAAAAATGGTGAAGTGAGGTGAGGGTGGGCGGCCATACTCCCTTTACACCAACTTTTGAAAGTTTTGTCCTTTTTGGACACTTTTAGAGCCTCCACTTGGACTTTATTGTCTTTCTTGCTTTTATTCATTATATCTTGACTTTAAAAATAACCAGGTGTTACAATTGAGTTATGAGTCATTCATGTTCAACTTTTTATAAGTAATATACTTACTTTTGGATGCAACACTTGTATTTAATCATTTATTGAATCCTAATTCTAGTATTTATTTTGAAAAAATATTTAAGCTTATAGGGCTGATTGCGCGCCGATCTGCGTAGACTACTTGAGGTCGAAACGATAAAAATCACGTAATAGGTATTGGTTGATAGATAAGACTCGTAAATCACATCAAATGGATATAGTATAAGGGAGATATGACATGAGACCACTTGCTTTAATTAGAGGACTCATGGAACGTGTTTATAGATGAATATTTTGACCCATTTGGAGTTAGTATAACCAAGTAACACCTGTAGAAAGCATCCTATTTTCTAACAACAAGTTGTCTAGTTTCTAATCTTGTCCTTTTGCATCCTAGACCTTAGATTTTGAACCTTATTGACCCGAGACCAAACCATTGCGCATTTCTTGTACCATTAGACCAATCATAGTATTTAAATCATAAACTATCAAAATTTCCAGTCCCAATTCGAGTAATTAAGAATTTAATCTTTCTATTCGTGTTTGTAGTTGACTAATAAAGATCCAATTCCTAATGCGTCTATCAATTTCGAAAATGAAGATGAACATTTTAATAAAAGATTATGTAACCAAGATGTTCATCAAGATAAAATCTCACAAGTTTACAACCCAATACAATAAATCTAAGAACATATGAACATCAAAACTAGAGTTTTACCGATTTCAAAGAATCAACACTCGGAACGACTAAATCTTTAAGATCCAACGACCAAAACCAAGAACGAGAGATTACTAATTAAAGATTTGATGTTTGATGATGAATATCATCAATACAAAGATTTAAATAGAACTTAATCATCAAAAAATGATTTTATAACCGGGAAATAAAGAGATGACAGGCCTTAACCAATATTTCAACCTGAATGATCAAACAACATCAAAGTTGATGTTGATGATGATGAATAACATGAAGAAAATATTGATGGTGGCTAGGGCTTCTAGAGAGCACAAACTTGGAGAGAAAGTGATAAAAATAAAAGAATGGATGGGGAATCCCCTTTTGTATAAGGGTTTGGCCAAGGGGGCCCATGTATGAACATACCTGGCCCTTGGCCCGTTTCATCCAATTCCGTCTCATCATGATCCTTGTGAGATTCAATTTCACATTACTAAATTCTATACATTAATACAATTCCAACGGACCATTATATGCTATATAATTTCATTTAATTCTTATTAGTATAAAATTAAGTCTAGTTAGTAGACTTTAGGCAAATCCCACTTATATTTGATTTTTGTTGTGTTCTTAACATCAGAAGTATGTTTTTATGGTTCTATGTCTTTAGTCCAATTCTAAGCACACAACCATCATTCTAAGTCCAAATCAGTGAACGTCCATTTTCACCATGTCCATGGTCCATTAGAACATTTTAAGCCCATAACACATAGTTTTATAACATAGCATTTCTACACATGTCTAACGTACTAATCTTAGATCAAGTCATCATCAAGTTAACTTTCAATTTAAAGATCATATTTAGACCAAGTAAAAGTCAAAGAGTCAGAGTCAAAGTCAAAGTCAGAGATCAAAGTTTATGGTTAATTCACCTCTTTTGGTGATGAATTCAAGTTTTGGCATTTAGCTTTCTAAATTGAGTAGCTACTATCCAAAGTAACATAACTGGTAATGGAAATGATGATTTTTTTATAATAAAATTAGTAATATTTCTTTATTTTGACTTATAAAACATGATTTAATATACTGATATTGGAGTCCTTTTTGATGAATTTTATATGTCTTGTCTTTATCATTTTTATGGACCAAGGTGATTGCAATAGGAGTGGTGCTTTTGACTAATTTTGAAGGCACCACGTTACATTAACACTATAATGGTGCTCTTATGTGCCTCCAAGGTGATCATTTTTATTTTTTCGACTTGACCATAGCTTAGTTTCTTATGTAACAAATGCATGAGATGACTTGTTAGGTTCATTATATGGCTTATACTATGATGTTTCTGGCTTAGATGATGTTTTCAATCCATATAGGCTTTCCACCTCTCAGATGATAATTTAGATTAGTAAGATGAAAAAGAGTGAGTACATTCACAAAATCTTTCAACATGGTGTTGATTTTTTGTACAAAATTAATGATAGGAGGTTTCTCGATACTCTATTATCAAGCGCACTATAAAGATCACCGCAAAACTCACCTGATAAGGATAGTGGATGTTCTATGTACACAGGAGTAAAATATGACTCCTTAGCTTCAACGGCTTCTTCTTCTGTAATAGGTTCTTTTATGCTTAAACTAATAGTTGCTCAAGTTGTTCATTTCTAAATAGGCACACTGAATTTTAGTTGAAAATTTTTCCTCCACTTCCATAGCTTCTTATTATCTTCTAGTTGTTGTATCGTAAATGGAAGTAGACCAAACTATGCTTAAGAGTAAAGATTCCTTGAATTTCTCTTCTTCAAGTAAACATGTGTATGTTCTGAATAATAAGCATTAATGAAATTTAAGATACATAAAAAAGTTGTTCATTCTTCCTTTGACTATGTTGGACGTCATGCCATTAATGTTATAGGCAGACATGTTGTAGCCTCTTCCACTAGAGCGACCTACAATGGTAGAGGATATGGTCAACGGGGTATCATTACATATTGTCTTTCATTTGAATAAACATCAGTAATGGATAAGAAATCTACATGGAATATCCACCAATCCTTTTTCCAGTTGTTTACCCTTAAATTCACATTCATGACTAATATTTGCAAAGGTGGGAAGGATATCTTCTTCTTTAAGCTCTACATATCAGCATGATTTCCAAATCAATGAAATTTCTTTACACTTGCTTCATTAACAATCAATTAATGAAAAGAAGCGATAGTTCTAGCCGTCAATCTTCGGTACATAAGAAAGATGTCCTTTCTTCCTACAACGATGTTGGGCATCATGCTATTAAAGGTATCAGCGGAGATGTTATAGATTCTTCTATTACATAGAGCTAAATATCAGGGGATATGGCTATTATGATATCATTATATCTTATATTTGTTTTAGATAAATATTTTAGAAGCAATAGATGTTAATCTCCAAGGAATATCCACCAATCCGTTTCAAAATGTTGACCCTTAAAGTTAATAGGTTCAAATGGATTGATGTGTGACTGTTATCAAGCAACTCACAATAAAATAAACAATGTAATTAACACAAACAAATATCAAAAAATTCATAGAGTTTCTATTGATATTAGAAGGATTACAAAGTGCAATTGAGAAAAAAAATATCTAAAGTCTAACGTGCACAGAACAAGCAATCCTATTTATACTAATAAAAAGAAACAAAAAGGAACATATATTAACATAATAAGTCCTTATACTATGACAACACTAGTATAAAGACTAAAATGCTAATCTTTTTAGGGTTCCAACAATAGTCCCAAAAGATTTGCATTTTTCTTTAGCAAAAGTAATCTCTTGGTTCTTGTTTAATCTTGAACTTTGGCTTTTCTTTGTATAGCTCTACTTCTTGCACACCCCGGGCGTAGGAAGGGTGGGACGTCACAGACTAGCAATACATATGGCAGCGGAAACAACCATCATAAGAGCACAAAAGCAAGAATATCACATGGCATATAAAAGTTTAAAACTAACCCAGGCTAAAAATAGATCTAGCCCTCAAATTAAATGTACATCCAACACAAGGACAAAAGTATAGCTTAACAATAATTAAAAATTGTTCATATTGTTAAAAAAATTAGAAAAGCCAATGCCATGGTTACAGTGCCAAGTCAAGGTCTTCGACACTAGCTAGAGTGCCTTCATGGATTACATGAAACATGCTTAAAAGAAGTTGTGTCAACTAAAAAAGTTGGTGAATTCTAGTGCTTAAAGTTTAAAAACAAGGATTCATTAGAATCCACACTTATTTAAAAGTCATAGTATCATCATTGTGGGGATCACAATCAACCCTGCACTCAGCCTGAGCTAGCCTCTTCAAAAATTATGTTACAAGTTAAATCCCCTTGGGGAGAACTAAGCCTCAAACCAGTGGATCGTACCGCCGGATGGTCCACCATAGTATCTTATAGAACTTGTTACATGCCACAAACGACCCCATGATCTCAGTGTGGTACCCTTCCTGTTCATCACAAAAGGCACTCTGTGGGGGATTCCCAAGTAGATCTACCCATATAAACAAGCGGTACACAAAAGAATTAATGATTGCGATACAAGTATCACAGGTTTCAACATAAGCACAACATATAGCATCATAATATAGCACAAAAATAGTATAGTTTAAACAGAGCATGCTTCATCCCCAAAATAGTAGTAAAAAGGGAAACACTTGTTCTCACCATCAAAATTTCAAGCAAGGGTCTCTTTGTGTGCCAGGGAGAGTCTTAAGTCTATCACCCTATCATTAGGATTTTAGTGTTAATCCACTAATTCTAGGGTTATGATTAAGTCTTTATAAAAAGTTGTTTTTTTATAGTAAGTTGGGGTTTCTTAGGAAAGAATACATGATTTACCATGTTAAATCACCTATATATTTGAGTTTTTTAAGTTATTCATACTTCAAGGGGATTGGTTTTTAAAAGTTTAGCAAAAGTTATAGTTTAGTCCTCCAAGTTTCCAAAATTTACACTTTTTACTCCAAAGTTTGATTTTCTTGCATTTAATGACTTTTATGGCCAAATATTAGTTTCTTAGATTTAGGTAACTGATTTTGAGTAAGTTTATACCAAATTTTTGGATTAACTTGTAAACGTTACCCGTAAAAACCCGTTTTTAACTAAAAATTTCCATTTAACCCATTCTTTGACCATTTATTCAACAAAACCAAACCAAATACTTTGTTAACCCTTTTAGAGCCTGGAATACTTTTTCAGATGTTAAAATTCTTGTTTTCTTGTTTTTAATCATGCTACCACTTTTTGGGTACCTAGATATGCCCTAAATTGCTTTTATGTTTATGTCATTAATATCATCAACCATTAATGACTCATTATACACCCAATATTATCGAAAACCTACTGAAATATCATGTCTAATACATGGGTTCAACGTGCACTATAAGAACAACATGAAAACATAGTGATTGCACCATTTTCACCCATTACACATGTGATAAACGCTATAACTTGTGATTAAACATTACCCAAACCTTTTGTAGTTTTAAAATAAGGTTATTAGAATGTTAGAAAACTGGTTTTGAGCAGGTTACATGCTTAGCTTAAGAATATTACAAGATGTGCAAGTCGGGTGGTGTGAATACACCCAAAAAGAGGGTTTTCTAGGTGTAAACCGTGTTAGACCTATAGAATGACATGTATTACAAGTGAGATACCTTCAAGAACGTGAAAAGCTCTTTAGGAACAAGGTGTTAACAGCATGTTTATGTTAGCTATGAAAATAGTAAGATTTTGAATGAACAATGAAGACAAACACATTAAATGACCAAAAACCGGGTGACATGAAGCTTACACTTGGTGTAGCCCGTGGTTTGTAGTGCGTAGCTTGTCGACGATGGCCTGGAAACCCTTGGACAAAGCTGTAAAATCTTGAACATGGATTGAGAAGGTCGAACTTGTAGGAACCGTGTACCGAAAAGCACACAGAAATTCACCTTTGCGATTTGAGCTTGGCCGATGGTAGAGTTGTTTTGAATGTGGCTCGTATTAGAGAGTAAACTGTGGATGTGTGTGTTGTTCTGGAGTGAAATTCGAAAATGAAGGGAAGAGTGAGAAAAGAGGGTGTAGCTGGTATTGCATGAATGAGGAGTGGTGGAATTGGTGGTGGAGTAGAAGAGTAGGGATTGGTGGAGAGTGGGGCGCCGATTTGGCCTCTTGTGGGTCAACCGATTTAAATTTTAGGTAATTAATATTATGTAGTATTGGGTAGTATTGTAGGTGGTAAAGTTTAGTAAGTTGGTGTCTCTCGTGCATTATCATACATGCATTAACCAAAAATTAAGTGTGTAGGCACAGACGTTTTAATTGTTTGAACTATGAGTTTAATTTTTGTAAGGGTGACTAATTAACTTTCACCGGACACTAGGGTTTCCCTAACTTAGGCTTGAACTCACAAAAATCGTCAGAGAACATATGTCGGAAAATAATAAAAATCATGACAAGGTGAAATATGACTAATAAGGCACATGTGCATTTACCGAATGCGGTTGATCTTACTCGTCCACATTAACAAATGCGGCTGGAATTCACGTCCGCATTACCAAATGTGTAAGAACACTTCCCGTCCATAATACCAAATGCAGTAGAACACGAAGGAAATGCGGGTGACGCACACGTCATCCACGTTAACAAATGTGGTCAGCCTCATGCATCATCTCAAAAGGATCATTTAAGACAAGAGTATAGAGTCAATTACAATAGAGGAGAGAATAGTACAAATGAAAGTAGCAATAATATTAGTAGGATGTGAAAAGATACAGGTCGGTAAGGTTGGAGCTATAACCTAGAGGTCGGTTGTCACATTCTCCCACCGTTTAGGAAATCTCGTCCCTAAATTTTAGCTTTCCCCAGTCGGTACGGGTGGGTTTGAAGAGATGCAGATAACTCTTTCTTATTTCATCTTTTTGCTCCCAAGTGAATTCAGGTCCTCACCTAGAATTCCATCTTTCCTTGACCTTGGGTATGCATCTTAGTCTGAGTTTCATGACTAGTCGGTCAGTGATATCTATGGGTTCTTCCATGAAATTCAACTTATCGGTTATCCTAAGTTCCCTTAATGGTATCTCGAAGGTCTTGTGTTCCAAGCACTTCTTCAGGTTTAACACATGAATGTGTCATGTATGTAACTCAACTCCTGTGGCAGCTTTAATTTAGATGCCACAAGTCCAACTCTTGCAAGTATCTCGAATGGTCCAATGTATCTTGGGCCTAGTTTTCTTCTCTTTCCAAACCTCATGGTACCTTTCCATGGCGCCAGTTTCGACATTACCTTGTCACCCACTTGAAACTCTAAAGGTTTTCGTCTTCTGTTAGCATATTTGTTTTGATGATCCCTGGTTGTTCTCAAGCGCTCCTTAATTTTTTATATCTTGTCAGTGGTTTCCAACACGATGACGGGACCCATTACTTGGCTGTCACCAATCTCATTCCAATTCAATGGCGATCGGCATTTCCTACCATATGGGGCCTCATACGGAGCTGCCTTTACAGTTGTGTGCTAACTATTATTATAAGAGAACTCTACCAAAGAAGATGGTTGTCCTAGTTCCTGCCAAAGTCAATCATGCAAGCTCTTAGCATATCTTCTAGGGTTTGAATAGTTCTTTCCCTCTGGCCATCAGTTTGTCGGTGGTATGCAGTGCTTAACTCTAAATGGGTTCCTAACGCTTGCTGGAGTGATCTCCAGAAACATGAAGTGAAACCGCTATCACGGTTGGAGATGATTGATAAAGGCACACCATGCCTGGTCACAATATACAACTGAGCCAGTTTCGTTAAATCGTAGTCTTCCTGAATCGGCAACAAGTGTGGTGATTTGGTTAACCTGTCCACTATTACCCAATGGCGTCATGACCTCTAATGGTTGTGGGTAGCTTTGTGATGAAATCCATTGTGACGTTATCCCATTTCCATTCTGGAATTTCGGGCTGTTGTAATGTCCCTCATGGTTTCTGGTTTTCAGCCTTCACCATGGCACAGGTCAAACACTTGCTCACATAAATGGCGATGGATTTCTTGATCCCAGGCCACCAGAAAAGGGCCTTTAGATCATGATACATCTTTTCACCTTCAGGTGAACCGAGTACCTAGACTTGTGGGCTTCATCAAGGATCGCATCTCTAATCCCCCTGTGCTTTGGTACCCACGTTCTCCCTTCACATTTATATGTACCATCGCTATTCAACTCCAATTGCTTCTCCATTCCTTTCAACATTTCCCCTGCTATATTATCATCCTTCAATGCTTCGCCTTGTGCTTTCTTTAGTCTATCAATAAGGTCGGTGTACACAGTCATCCTTAAGGCACGGACGCATAAAGGTTTTTCCCTTTCTTTCTCGCTCAAGACATCAGGCACTACATTGGCCTTACCAGGATAATAGTGTATCTCACATTCGTAGTCACTCAAGAACTTGACCTATCTTTGTTGGCACATGTTCAACATCTTTTGATCCAAAATGTGCTACAAACTCCTATGGTCATTGTAAATAATTCCGCTCGTGCCATAGAGATAATGTATCTACATTTTGTGTTCAAACACCACGGCACCCAATTCTAAATCATGCGTTGTGTAGTTCTTCTCATGGTCATTATCAGTCTCGAAGCATAAGCGATTACTTTGTTGTGTTGCATTAGCACACATCCTAGTCCTTGGCGCAAGGCGTCGCAATAGACCACAAAATCCTCAATTCCTTCTAGGAGAGCGAGGATAGGTGCACTACACAAATTTTCCTTGTGTGTTTCAAACGCTTCATTATGCTCTCGTTCCCACACAAAGGTTGTCTTCTTCTTTGTTAGAGCAGTCAATGGTTGCACAATACGTGAGAAGTTTTTGATAAACCTTGAGTAGTATCTGGCCAATCCAAGGATTTGCCTTATTTCGGTAGGAGTTTCAAGAATTTTCCAGTCCTTAATCGCCTCAATCTTAGTAGGCTCAACTTGAATCCCATTCTCCTTTACCATATGCCATAAAATTGGATTTCTCGGATCCAAAATTACATTTGGAGAACTTGGCATATAATTTTTCATTTTTGAGCAGCTCGAGAATTAACCTGAGGTGTTTCTCATGCTCTTCCTTACTACATGAGTAGGTCAAGATGTCATCAATAAACACGATCATGAACTTTTTAAGATAGGGCGATGTACACGGTTCATGAGATCCATAAACGTGGCTGGTGTGTTAGTCAGTCCAAAGGGCATGACTAGATACTTATAATGTCCGTATCTCGTCCTGAAAGCAGTTTTGGGTATGTCTTCTTCCCTTATCTTCAGCTAATGGTATCCCGATCTTAAATCTATTTTAGAAAAGTAGCTAGCTCCCTGCAATTGAACGAATAGGTCGTCAATCCTCTGGAGAGGATAACAATTCTTTATAGTCAACTTGTTTGGCTCCCAATAATCAATGCACAATCGTAGGGTTCCATCCTTCTTGTTCACGAATAGGACTGGTGCACCCCGTGGACAAACAATCGGTCGAATAAATCCCTTGTTGAGTAGTTCTTGGATGTGTAGCATTAGTTCCTTCATCTCGGGAGGGGCGAGTTGATATGGTGCCTTAGCTACTAGTGCAACACCAGGCAGCAGGTCAATCTAAAACTCGACTTGTCGGTTCGGAGGGACTCCCGGTAGATCTTGGGAAACACTTCGGGATATTCAGAAACTAGTGGAATATCCTGAATAGTCTTCACCTCTACTGCTTTCATTACGTAAACCATGAAAGCTCGATGTCGCTTTTCAAGGCTTTTGGCAGCTTTTAGATAGGATGTCCTAGGGCATATCGTGTCACTTCCTTCGCCACAAATCACTAGTATTGTTGGACCAAAAGAACCAATGAGCCTGATCAGAAAAACCTCCAAGTCCCACAGACATTACAACTACTGAAGAAGATGACAACAGCCAAAGACATCAGTTGATTACAAGGTCTGAAGACAATGTCTGAAGACAAGATCTGAAGATTTCTACTCAAGACAAAGACTGAAGAACAGAGTGATCAGTAGTTGTCATAACAGCTGAAGTTATTAACTTCAGTAGTTGTGATGGTTTTCCTTTTTAGTACTTGTAATTTACCATTCAGTAGTTTATAGTTTGAGTAGTTTTTAGTTCACTAGTTTTTAGTTCAGTAGTTTTATGTTCTAGCACTTAGCATTCTATAGATGTGATTAGTTGTTGAGAACATTCTCAGTAGTTTGCATAGTTTCAGTTGTTTGTATAATCTGCTAGATGTCAATATCAAGTGACATCAGCAGACGTCACATTCCTTATATAACGAATGTTGACCTAATTGTAACGCGTGACTTTCAGCCACCACGAAAGCATCTGAATGAAATATTCCTTTTGCAGAATTCTCTCTCTCTCTCTCTCTCTATAACCGTGTACTATTCCATTGAATATCAATTGAGTTCTTGCTAAATTGTCTAATTCATTGTTCGAATTCCGCTGCAATCTACTCTAATTAATCAAACATAAACCAGTAATCCTAACAATGGTATCAGAGCTGGTTAATCATTGATTGATCTAACAATTGATCATTGAAACTACTATTTCGATATCTAAGTTTGATCGAATTAGCATATTTGCAAGAATTGGTTATAGAGATTGAATTTCTGCTGTTTTCGGTTATTTGCTTTGAGATTTCTCTTGGTTCGTATTGAGTTTGTTGTGTTTTGCGCTAAATCGGTTAAAACTTATTGAGTTTGATTCAATCTAAGAATGACTACTCCTTCTAATGACCCTCACAATACTGCTCAACCAAGCCTCCGATGCTGGTTAGGACTGAGTATAACATATGGCAACGAAGAATGCTCCATCACCTGTCTGTTAACAGTTCAGGTTGTTGGACATCTGTGGTACATGGTCCACACAAGCCTATGGTGAACAATCTGGAAACCAACCAAATGGTTCCGAAGAAGAAGGAACAATACTCAGATGAGGATCGAAAACTATTTGAGATTGATGCTAAAGCCCATGGAATTCTCGCCATGGCACTGCCGAATGAAATCTATTCTGGGCTTATGCATCATGAAACTGCTCATGACCACTGGAATGCATTGAAAGGACAATTTGGTAGAACAGATGAGGTCTTAGCAAACAACAGAGAAATCCTTGCCTAACAATATGAGACATTCTCTCATAGAAAGGGTGAGACACTGACTCAATAGTTTGAGCTGAAAATGGTCAAACATGAATACACTAATAGCCAGATGAACAATAGATTCCTCAGATCACTTCCTGAGAGATGGGACACATATACCATTGTCCTACGCTCCAGTGCAAATCCAGATAGCCTATCTCTCACCTAACTCCATGGGAAACTGCTTACATTTGAAAGAGAGATAGAGCAGAAAAGGAAACTGGCATCATTAGGAAAGCTCACTTATGACTTTGTATCAGGGAACACTGCCTTGGTTGGTAATGAGTCAGAATATGCTGCATCAGAAAGCCATTATAATGAGCATATAGATTTCTCTTCAAACAGTTCTGATCATGAATTTGTTAGTGTTGATAGTCAGTCACGCTGTAATAGTAACAATTTGTGATTCATTATGGATGATTTGAAAGGCATTGCTGATGATGACTTAGAAGAGATGGATATTCTGAGCCAAATAGCCTTTATTGATATCAGATCTCAAAAGTTATACAAGAGAACTGGTAGGAAATTTCCAGGACTCTCTAGCAAAACCAAAGTTGGTTTTGACAAGAGTAAGTTGAGGTGTCACAAATGCCACAGGCTTGGGGACTTTGCAAGAGAGTGTAGATCAACTGGATCTAACTCCTCTGCACCCTTTGTGACTTTTCCAAGCAATAGTTCACAAAATAGAGGGCAGCGTCCTGCTAGTTCTGGTCATCACTCACAACTCTATCTCCTGCATATTTTGTCCCTCAGGGTCCAATGCCATATCCATATCCCTGCTATTACATGCCACAGCCAAATCAAGTTCAAGTTCCTATTGCACCACAACCTCAAGCCTTACCTGAGTCTCAACCATCTCAACCATCTCAATCACAACCTCATCACAGCTTCTTCACCCCTGCCGCTGTTGACTGGAGCAGTTTACCAGATGATCTTTCTGGTAATGAGCAATTATTTGCTAGTGATGGTTAACATGGTGGCGAACATCCTTTTGAGAATCTTGCTCTCATGGCCCTGGAGTCTACTGAGGGTTCATGCTCCACTGCATCTGCATCACAGGGTTCTTCAGCATGCCAAAGAAGCATCTAGTATGTAGACAGTGGAGGATCTATGCATATGACAGGGAGCAGTTCTCTTCTTAATGACTACTCTCAAGGAAAGAAGAGATTTGTTTCATTTGGAAATGATGCTAAGGGTTACATCATTGAGAAAGGATATGTATCTAATGGAGAAATCAGATTTGATGAGTTTAACAATGTGGAGAATCTCAAGTATAATCTACTGAGTGTCAGTCAGATGTGTGATAAAGGCATGTTGCACTTTTCACAAGCCAAAACTGCAGGATTCTATCTTCCACAGTTCTGAGGCTGATTGATAAGGTATTGGATGAACATACTCTCCTGAAGGCCAACATGATTGGAAGAGTATATGCCCTGGATTTGTCAAAGAAGATTGATTTGAAGGGTCATCCTTGCCTGTTCTCCAAAGCCTCTCCTAAGGAATCTAAACTGTGGCACAAAGGCTGGGTCATGTAAATCTCATAAACATGAATTAGTTGGTCCACAATAGTTTAGTAAGAGGTCTACCAATAAAGGAGTTCCACTGTGATGAACCTGCACTGCTTGTTTGAAAGGAAACAGCACAAAGTCTCATTCCCTCCTATTGAACAACCTAAGTCCACTGCCTGCTTGCAGTTACTACACATGGATCTATTTGGTCCTGTGAGAGTGATGAGCATGGCAAAGAAGAAATACTGGCTGGTAATTGTGGATGATTACTCCAGATTTGTATGGACTTTCTTCTTGCATTCAAAGGATGAGGTTGCTCAGACGATTATAATTTTGTGTTGTATGTTGAGAAGCAGTATTCCCTATCAGTCAAGTGTATAAGGAGTGATAATGGAACAAAATTCAGAAACCATACACTTGATGATTTTTATCTCTCAAAGGGAATCAAGAGGCAGTTTAGCATCCCAAGGACTCCAGAACAAAATGGAGTAGTGGAGAGAAAGAACATGACCTTAATTGAAGCTGCAAGGTCCATGTTGGCTGACTCTGGTTTGCCATTGACCTTTTGGGCTGAAGCTGACAACACAGCTTGCTATGCGTAGAATAGAGTTTTAGTAAATCAGAGGTTGATGAAGACTCCATATGAAGTTCTACATCATTTGGCTCCTCTAATTTCATTCTTCAAAGCCTTTGGGTGTCCTTGTTTCATTCTCAACATAAAAGATCAACTCCACAAATTTCATCCTAAGGTGGATGCAGGGTATTTTGTAGGATATTCATCCACATGCAAGGCTTACAGAGTCTTCAACTGCAGAACAAAGATAGTTGAAGAAACCTTTCATGTGAAGTTCAATGAATCTCCTAAGGATAAAATTCCACAAAACCCTGTGGAGTTGTTTGATCTGGATATACTGCAATATGTTCCTTATCAACCTCCAGCTGTTGCTGATAGGATCAAATGAATAAATCTATGATGATTTGTAACACAATTCAATGAAATTCACACAAAGTAATCAAATCAAAACAAGATATCAACACAATTCAAGTTTTTATTAATATCAAGCTAAGACATGTTGGACCAAAAGAACTAATGAGCCAAGATCAGAAAACCTCTAAGTCCCACATGGTATCACAACAACTGCTGAAAGCCTCATCAGAAGTTTGACAAGTGCTGAAGACTTCAACAGTTGAAGAACTAAAGTGCTGAAGTACAACAGCTGAAGAACACAAGTACTGAAGCTGAAAGACCAAAGTACTAAAGTACAACAGCTGAAGAGTTTACAAGTGCTGAAGATCAACAACTGATGTACAAAGTCTGAAGACAAAGACTGAAGACATCAGCTGATGACATCTACTGAAGTCATCAGCTGATGAAACACCTGAAGGTCAAAGTCTGAAGATCAAGTACTGAAGCCTCAGTAGTTTGTCACAACTGCTGAAGAGTACTTCTTCAGTAGTTGTGATATCAGTAGTTTTATATTTCTAGTTTCAGTAGTTTTATGTTTCGGTAGTTTTTTAAAACGACTGAAGAGCTTGTTCTTCAGTCGTTGTAGTTTCAGTAGTTTCTAATAAGTAGTTTTATATTTTGTACTTAACACTCTGATATGTTCTCAGTAGTTGTGAACATTTCAGTAGTTTGTTAAGAGTTAGTTATTTTGTATTAGATCTGCCAGTTGTCACTTTCCGTGATAACAGCAGTGTTTGTTGCACTCTATATAAGGAGTGACAACCTATTGTAATAGTGTGAATGACGTGAATGAATGAATGATTTGATTAGAAACATTCCATATCTATAAACATTCCTTGAATCAGAAATATATTCTCTCGCTATAACCGTATGTGCTCTTAATGCATACAAGCATCGACTTCTTGCTACAATTTGTCTAATTCCTATTCTTATTCCGCTGCCTTTAATCTAATACATCAAACTTGTGATCGCTGATCCTGTCAAATGGTATCAGAGCAGGTTAATCATTGATCGATCTAATAATTGATCATTGAAACTACTATTCAAGATCTAAGTTTGATTGAATTAGCTTTTGTTTTTGCAAGAAACGGTTATAGAGATTGAATTTTTCTGTATTTCTGGTCATTCATCCTGAGATCTTTTCTTGGTTTTCATTGAGTTTGTTGTGGTCTGTGTAAAATTTTTAAAAGCTTGAATTAAATTGTTTCTGAACTGAGAATGACTACTCCCTCCAATGATCCTCACAATATTGGTTCCTCAACCAAGCCACCAATGCTGGTTAGGAATGAGTATAACATATGGCAAAGACGAATGCTCCATCACCTGTCTGTTAACAGCGCAGGTTGTTGGACATCAGTGGTACATGGTCCACACAAGCCTATGGTGAATAACCCGGAAACCAATCAAATGGTTCCAAAGAGGAGGGAGCAATACTCAGATGAGGATAAGAAGTTGCTTGAAATTGATGCAAAAGCCCATGGAATTCTGGCCATGGCATTGCCAAATGAAATCTATTATGGGATAATGCATCGTGAAACTGCCCATGACCTCTGGAATGCCTTGAAAGAACAATTTGGAGGAACAGATGAGGTCTTGGCAAATAATAGAGAAATCCTCGCCCAACAATATGAGACATTTTCTCATAGAAAGGGTGAGACACTGACTCAACAATATGAGCAGTTCTCTTGTTTGATCTCTGAATTAAAAATGGTCAAACTTGAGTACACCAATATCCAGATGAATAACAGATTTCTCAGATCACTTCCTCAGAGATGGGACACATATACTATTGTCCTACGCTCTAGTGCAAGTTTGGACAAACTATCTCTCACCCAACTCCATGGGAAACTGCTCACGTTTGAGAGAGAGATAGAACAGAAGAGAAAGCTGTCTTCATCTGGAAAGCTCGCTGAAGACTTTGTACTAGGCAACACTGCCTTGGTGGGTCATGAGTCAGAATATGCTTCATCTGAATGCCAGTATGATGAGCATATTAATTTCTCTTCAAGCACTTCTGATTCTGCATTTGTGAGTGTTGATGGTCCTGGGTGTAATAATGACAATCTATGCTTCATTATGGATGATCTCAAGGGGATTGCTGATGATGACTTAGAAGAGATGGATATTTTGAACCAAATGGCCCCGATAAATATCAGATCTCAGAAGTTCTATAAAAGAACTGGAAGAAAATTCCCAGGACACTCTGGCAAAACCAAAGTTGTTTTGACAAGAGCAAGTTGAGGTGTCACAAATGCCAAAGGCTTGGACACTTTGCAAGAGAGTGTAGATCACTGGATCTAACTCCACTGCACCCTTTGTGACTTTTCCTTGCAATAGTCAACAACACAGACGGCAACATCCTGTCACTTCGAGTCATCATCCTCAACAACAATCTCCGGCATATTTTGTTCCTTAGGGTAAAATGCAATATCCGTACCCTTGTTATTACATGCCACAATCAAATCAAGTTCAAGTTCCTATGGCACCACAACCTCATGCACTACCAATCCTCAGCCATCCCAATCTCATCAACAAACTCAACCTCAACAACACAGCTTTTTCACCCCAGGAGTTGTTGACTGGAGCAGTTTACCAGATGACTTGTCTGGTCATGACCAACTGTTCTCAGGTGCTGGTCAACATGGTGGTGACAGTCCTTTTGGGAATCTAGCTCTTATGGCTTTGGAGTCTGCTGATACTTCATTTTCTAATGCCTCTACACCTCAGGTATCACAGGTATCCTATGAGGCAAAAGCCAATTATGTTCTGAACCATGCATAGCAACATTTGCTTCCATTAGAGAAGCAAATGTAGCTCTAATAATAAGAACATTGAGCTAGAACAAATAATTTCCAAAAACAAAGCTGAGTTTGAGTCTGTGCTTAAAGATAAAAATGATGAGATTTATAAACTGAATTGCCAAATAATTGATGATAAGGCTAGAGAAGAGGTACTTCTAGAGAAGTACAAAGATCTCAAAGAAACCCTTGCAGTTACCCAGGTAGAGTGTGATAGATGGGTACAATCATGCAAAGGTTTTGAAATGCTTCTTAGTAAGCAATCTGCTTCCAATGTGAAGTTTGGAATTGGTCACAATCACACTGCTCTACCTACAGATTTTACCCCAAGAGCAGAGGTAGAATCTGATGGTGAGAGTGATAACCAATCCATCACATCATGTGATCTACCTTCTGATACAGCACAATCAGAAGTAGCAGTCAGCATTAAGCCCTCTTTCAACTTATCAGCTGATGTTGATGGTTCAAATGCTGACACTCACATGATCAATGAGTTGATCAACTCAGGAGTTAATTCTGAAGGTCCTGAAAGGACTAGAGAGCAGGATTGAACACCTGAAGTTCAAACTTCAACTGCCGTCAGTACTGAGAGAAGAAAACTACCAGTAGAAAGAGTTTGAAGTCTACTAAGAGACAGTCAAGAAGCAAACAATGCTTCCAAAGCATTGAAGAACAGTCTTCAGTTGCTTCACCCTCTTTAGTTGATGATCAACCTAAGATGAAGAAGAAACCATGTGAAGTATGTGGTTTGTTCAATCATCTTACAGATGATTGTTGATACAAAAGAGGTTCCAAACTCAAACAAAAGAAGAAATTAATGAGAATGGTAAAAATTAAAACTGAGTTTGAGACCACATTTGTATCAGCAACATCAAATCCTGTAACCCTTAAGTCCTCAAAGAAATCCTAAAGGAAGGGTTAAACAGGTGACAGCTGAGAATGCTCAGAAGAAGAAGGGGCAACATAGGAACTTATCAAACTCCACTTGCAATGTGTATGATGAGCTGAAAGCTTTGTCACAAAATCAGACACAGCTGGTTATGATGGTTCAACATCTGTTGGGTAGAGTTAACCAACTAGATGCTCCTATGTTGAAACCACAGAAAAGGAGGTCCAAGCCAAAGGACTCCTCTTCTACACCATCTTCTTCCTCTCAGGCTGTTGTTTCAGATAAACTTGTTAGTTTACCATCTATTGATGAGACCAGGCCCAAAACCAAAAAGGTTTGGGTCTCTAAAACTAACTGATTGTTTATATTGCAGGGTTCTTCAACATGCCAAAGTAGCATCTGGTATGTAGATAGTGGGGGATCTATGCACATGACTGGGAACAGCTCTCTTCTTCATGACTACTCTCAAGGAAAGAAGGGATTTGTTTCTTTTGGCAATGATGCTAGGGGTTACATCATTGGTAAGGGCTTTGTCTCCAATGGAGAAATCAAATTTGATGATGTAATCATGTGGAAAATCTCAAGTACAATCTCTTGAGTGTCAGTCAAATGTGTGATAAAGGCCATGTTGCTCTTTTCACCAGTCAAATGTAGGATTTTGTCATCCAATTTTGCACTTGATTGACAAGGTGTTGGATGATCACACTCTCCTGAGAGCCAACAGGACAGGAAGAGTATATGCCTTAGATCTTTCCAAGAAAATAGATCTCAAAGGCAATCCTTGCCTATTTTCCAAAGCCTCTTCTCAAGAATCTAAACTGTGCACAGAAGGCTTGGTCATGTTAATCTCAAAAACATGAATCAGCTTACCCACAATAGTTTAGTTAGGGCTTACCAATAAAGAGTTCCACTGTGATGAAACCTACACTGCTTGTTTAAAAGGAAAACAGCACAAAGTCTCATTCCCTCCTATTGAAGTGCCTAAGTCCACTGCTTGCTTGCAATTACTGCATATGGATCTATTTGGTCCTGTGAGAGTAATGAGCATGGCAAAGAAGATACTGTCTGGTAATTGTGGATGATTACTCCAGATTTGTATGGACTTTCTTTCTACATTCAAAGGATGAGGCTGCTCAGAAGATTATTCACTTTGTGTTGTATATTGAGAAGCAGTATTCCCTTCCAGTCAAGTGTATTAGGAGTGACAATGGAACTGAGTTCAGAAATCATACACTTGATGACTTCTATCTTTCCAAGGGGATCAAAAGGCAGTTTAGCATCCCAAGGACTCCAGAACAAAATGGAGTAGTGGAGAGAAAGAACAGGACTCTCATTGAAGCTGCAAGGTCCATGCTGGCTGACTCAGGTTTGCCACTGACCTTTTGGGCTGAAGCTGTCAACACAGCTTGCTTGTGCAAAATAGGTTTTAGTAAATCAGAGGTTGATGAACCTCCATATGAAGTTCTCCATCACTTGGCTCCTCTGATTTCATTTTTCAAAGCATTGGGTGTCCCTGTTTTATTCTCAACACAAAGGATCACTCCATAAGTTTGATCCTAAGGTGGATGCAGGGTATTTTGTTGGTTATTCATCTACTTGCAAGGCATACAGAGTATTCAACTGCAGAACAAAGATGGTTGAAGAAACTCTACATGTTAAGTTCAATGAATCTCCAAAGGACAAGATTCCACAAAGCCCTGTGGAGTTATTTGATTTGGACATACTGCAATATGTTCCCTATCAACCCTGCTGTTGCTCCTGTCAACAGTTCACAACCTGGTGGTACTGCTGATAATGATGATGATTGCAGTACTCACCTCTTCAGGTTTAGTGATCAGCTGCCTGATTCGGCTAGACCTGATGTTCCTGTAGCTCCAGTAGCACCATCCATAACAATGCTGATGAGATCTCTTCGAATTCAACTTCCTTTGAACTACCATCCACTGATTGGTTTCAAGGAAATGATTCACCATCACCATCTGTTCCTGCTGAGCCTGCTACAAACACTGCACAGATCTCATTATGTATCAAGATCTGAAGAATCACCCTATGTCTCAAATCATTGGTGATATCACTGCTGGAGTATCAACAAGAAGTCAATTGTCAAATTTCTGCTTCTATGCTCTCTTCATCAGTCAGCAAGAGCCAAAGAATTATCACATTGCTTTAAAGGACAATGGATGGGTTGATGCCATGCAGCTTGAGCTTCTTCAGTTCAAGAAACAACAAGTGTGGGAACTAGTTCCTCTACCTCCAGGTAAGTGTGCAATAGGCAATAATGGGTGTTTAGGAACAAAACTAATGAAAATGGGCTTATTGTTAAGAACAAGGCCAGACTGGTTTCAGGGGTTTGCACAAGAAGAAGGTATTGATTATGATGAAACCTTTGCCCCTGTAGCCAGACTGGAAGCAATTCGATTGTTTTTAGCTTATGCTGCTTATCAAAACCTTAAAGTTTTTCAAATGGATGTCAAAGTGCTTTTTGTATGGAAAAATAAAGAAGAGGTTATGTATGTCAACCTCCAGGCTTTGAGGACAATAAACATCCTAATTGGGTGTATAAGCTTGATAAGGCTCTTTATGGGTTAAAACAAGCTCCTAGAGCCTGGTGTGAGACATTATCAAACTTTCTTCTGGAAAATAATTTCACTAGAGGCTCCATAGATAAGACTTTATTCATTAAGAAGCTGGGCAGCATAATCTACTTGTTCAAATTTATGTAGATGATATCATTTTTGCATCCTCTGATCCAAAGCTTTGTGATGCCTTTACAAAGTTGATGCAACAGCAGTTTGAAATGAGTGCCATGGGAGAGTTACAATTCTTTCTGGGGTTGCAAATCAAACAAAGGCTGATGGAATTTTCATTCATCAGTCCAAATACACAAAAGATCTTTTGCAAAAGTTTGATTTACAAAACTGTAAGCCTTGTTCTACTCCCATGTGCAGCACCACACAACTGGATACAGATCAGAAAGGTAAAGTGGTTGATGAAACACTTTACAGATGTATGATTGGGTCCTTGATGTATTTAACAGCTTCTAGACCATATTATGTTTGCTACATGTGTTTGTGCTAGATTTCAGGCTGCACCTAAAGAGTCTCATCTGATTGCAGTCAGAGGATCTTTAGATATCTGCAAGGCACTCCATCTCTAGGTTTATGGTATTCTACTGGACATTCTGGTAAATTAGTTGCTTTTTCTGACAGTGACTATGCAGGGTGTAAGTTGACTAGGAAATCAACTTCTGGTGGATGTCAATTCCTAGGCAACTGCTTGATTTCTTGGCAGAGCAAGAAACAGACCTCAGTTGCTACATCAACTGCTGAAGCAGAGTACATTGCTGCTGCAAGTTGTACATCTCAGTACTCTGGCTTCAAAACCAACTTTTGGATTATGGCATTACAGAGACTAAGACTCCAGTGTTAATGGATAGTGCTTCAGCTCTTTGCATTGTCAAAATCCAGTCCAGCACTCTAGGACCAAACATAGAGATCAGACATCATTTTATAAGGGATTGTTTTGAAAAAGTTCTGATTGATCCTAAGTTTGTGCCTAGTGCTGATGAGCTTGCAGACATTTTACTAAGCCTTTGGATAGTTCAACTTTCCAAAACCTGTGTTAAGGCTTGGTATGCTGCAGCTAGAATAAGTGACAACTACTGATGATCTTAGTAATAAGTACTGATGATCATTAGTATCTATGTCACATATAAGTACTGATGAGCTCTTTTACCCTCAGCAGTTTTTATAACTACTGAAGGCTAAATGCCTCACAAGTACTGAAGTACTTCATCTATTCTAAACTACTGATGTAGTTACAACTACTGATGCAGTTACAACTACTGCAATCAGTAAAAACAGATAAGTACTGATGTCCTATGAAACAACTGAAATCAGCCAAAAAGGCTGATGAATGTGTTGAGGACAACATGAACAGCTGAAAAGCTAAGAATTGACGAAAACAGCTGATGAAAATTCTCTTCAGTCGTTTGTACAACTGCTGTTTCATTCTAAACAACTGAAGCAATACCATGTCTTCAGTAGTTTTATAACTACTGATGACTAATACCAAGTCTTCAGTTGTTTACAACAGCTGATGACAAAACCACTGTCCTCAGCAGTTTCATAACTACTGATGACAAACACCAAGTCCTCAGTTGTTTCAATCATCTGAAGTCAAAACCACGGTCTTCAGTAGTTTTCTAACTTCTGATGCCTAACACCACGACTTCAGCTGTTTCAACGTCTGAAAGGATAATACCATGTCAACGGTCGTGTTAAAACTACTGATGACTAACACCACATCCTTCAGTCGTTTTATTACCCGCACCCTATATATACCCCTGACCTAATCCTTCAATGCTTCATCTTCTTCAAACCTAACGTTCCTCTCCAAAACTTCCCCCTCTCAATGGCGTCCATGCAAATTAAACCGCGACACAACTGTGTTGCCTACCTTACTAAATCGCCTATCTGGACTAAGTTCGATACTGCTATCGATCTTATGGTTCAGTCCCAATACAATACGGCATTTCTTCTGAATCCCATACTACATGCCGAATCCCTTCAACAATTTTGGATGAACGTTACTATTACCACTGGGGAGAACAACACACCATATCTCCAGTCGGTCGTCAACAACAAAGAAGTAGTCATCACTCCTGCAATAAACCGCCAATTCTTCATCTGAATGATGCTAGTTCCCCTGCTGGATATCCGAAGGGCACCACAGATCTATCCTTTGCCCAACATGGATATCAGGCCATCTCAGTGCCTCCACTATCATGAAGAAACACTTTAATGACGCTGAGCGCCTAATTTTTCACATGGTGAATGTATGTTTGGCCCCTAAGACGTCGTCTTGGGATCAAATGTCGACAAAATGGCAGCAGTAATGTATTCTATTCTTGAGCAACAACCACTAAACTTTTCAGAAATAATATTTTCGGAGCTCAGGACATGGCTCAAAAACTAACTGCCACCATTGGATACTATATCCACGGTTCATAATGGCCATCATTACAAACCAGCTTAATGATGAGGGACTTGTTGGCCTGGGAGTCCCTGCTACGGCTGTTCTGCCGGAAGTATACTCCCGGCACAACTCTGACCAGACACTAAAAATGGCTGCCAAGTTGCGAAAACCCACGCAGCCACCACCTCCAAATCAAAAGTCCCCACCAACCCACCAAAAGAAACCCAAAACGGCTACTCAGGGAATTGAGTCCGCTGAGGATACCCCTACACAAACGCAGGATATATCCACTAGTCCAAACCCCCTAGTGGATACAATGACTCTTCCAGCCATAGCCGCTCAGGCTCCTCTCAACAGGAGCCTGCAGCAACCACACAAGGGGTACCTACATATCTGGGATCTTCCTCACTTGAGGGGATTTCCATTGAAGAGCACCCACCTCCCCAGGTGCACACTGCTTCTATCCCTTCACCCCAAACAACCGCCCCTCACAGCCCAACTTTAATAGTTGCACAAGTGCTGACTCAACTGCACTCCTCACCCCCTCCCCAAACCCACTTACTACTGGGAATACCTCTACAATTGAGGGGAGGAACACAGTGCACTTGAGAACCCACAGCACAGGGGTTTACCACTTCTATCTCCTGGTGTAGACAAGGAGCTTAGAATATCTAGTGAGGCTGCCACCTCCTCTGACTCAGCACATGATCAGAATGAGGCTGGTAACATTGCTAAGACCTCACTAGAGGCAACAGCTGATGATGGACACTGTCCTGAGGCTGGAAGTCCCCAGTACCAAGCACAAGGGGCACATGCACCAACTGGTCTACACCCAGTGCATGTAAATCCTGCTCTAAGCAGGAGGTTAGATGATTCAGTTTCGGCTGATGATGACCTGGGCTTTTTCTACGATGTTCTTGCCCAAAACACAATCCTTGAAGAGAAAGTCAGTAGGCTGCAAAACCTACTTGATCAACTCTCCAAGGAGAAAGACCATCTGCCTCTACCCACCCACAGATGGCACCTTCACTTGAAGGTTCCCCAAACACTGAGCCACTCCAAACTCAACCGCCTGCCTCTGCTTCAGGCCCTATTTCTCAGGAACAGAACCCTCCTGAGCAAATAGGTGCTGTACTTCAAAATTCCCTCCCTCTCATCACACCCATAATCACTGATATTGTGACTAAAGCCATTGGTGAGAGGCTTTCCTCAACTTTACAGCCCTTGATTGATGCTGCTATACAAAAGACTCTTTCTGCGGTACAAACCCCTTCCTCCAATGCATCCAAAAAGGGGGAGAGTACTGCAGTGAAAGAAAAAGAGGAAAAGAACAGAGGAAAAAGGAAGAGAAGCAAGCCCAAGAGGAGGAGAAAGAAAAGCAACCTCTGCTCACTTACAAGCGAAAGAAAAGTGCTGATGATCATACTGCTGAAGACAAATCCTTGGAGGAGCTGGTAAAAGAAGCTGACACTACACACAGCCGATCCATGGATAAATAATTGAACAACTCTTCAGGCAGGGGTTTGACACAGCCACACTGGATAGTGAGATCAGAAGGTTGGAAGTGCAAGAGATACAAACCCGATGGGCAGGGTATGATGCTCTTGAAAAAGAGAGATTGGAAATAATGATCCGCTTTATTGCAAAATACTTAGGAAGATCGTTAATGGAGATTCGCGCGTGGACCAGGGACAGCATTCTGGCTATAGCCACCAGAATCTGTCTGTCTGAGCAATTCAACAAAGGGATTATTGTGGAAGCCCTTGATGAGGCTGGGGCTGGTAAAAGGTTAGAGATGGCTAAACTCACAAAGGTGAAACTAACTACAAAGATGCTGGATCAACCTTCCCTTCCACCCACTCAAACAGAGCCTATCCCTCAAATCTCCCAACCAATCTCTAAGCCAAAATCCAAACATCCTCATTCTTCAAAACCAATTCCTTCACCAACCCAACCATCATCCAGTGATGCACCCAGAAGGAGGAGAATGGGTGAGGATGGAAGAAGAAGAAGAAGAGGAGGATGATGATGATAGTCTGCCACTCTCTGCTGTTCTAAAGCTACCAAAACCCCGAAGTCAACTCATGATCACACCTGACTCTCAAAGGGAAATGGTCAGAGTCAAGATAGAAGAAGAAGAACAGCAGAAACAGCACGATGAGCAACTGTTGAAGATGGTTGACAAGGAATTTCCTCAGTCATCATCTATTCAAGCCATGAAAGGGCATGCTCAAAGGTGTACACTCTCAGGCACACTTTTCAGTATCAGAAGGACAGAGTGAGAGTATGGCCAGACCCCAGGGTGAGTTCTAGAATCCATAAAAGAACTATTCCACACAGATACAATGGCCAGGTATGAAAAACAATAGATTCTACCATCATGTTGGCCATTGTAGTCTCACCTGGGGAAATCATTGATGAATTCAAGAAAGCTCACCAAGCAAAGAAGACCCCTCAAGCTTTACTAGAAAACAAGATGATTAAGAAGGGGTTGTTATATAAAAAGCTTGAAGAACACAAGTACTGAGCTGAAAGACCAAAGTGCTGAAGTACAACAGCTGAAGAGTTTACAAGTGCTGAAGATCAACAACTGATGTACAAAGTCTGAAGACAAAGACTGAAGACATCACTGATGACATCTACTGAAGTCATCAGTTGATGAAACCTGAAGGTCAAAGTCTGAAGATCAAGTACTGAGGCCTCAGTAGTTTGTCACAACTGCTGAAGAGTACTTCTTCAGTAGTTGTGATATCAGTAGTTTATATTTCTAGTTTCAGTAGTTTTATGTTTCAGTAGTTTTGTAAAACGACTGAAGAGCTTGTTCTTCAGTCGTTGTAGTTTTAGTTTTCTAATCAGTAGTTTATATTTTTGTACTTAACACTCTGATATGTTCTCAGTAGTTGTGAACATTTCAGTAGTTTGTTAAGAGTTAGTTATTTTTGTATTAGATCGCCAGTTGTCACTTTCCGTGATAACAGCAGTGTTTGTTGCACTCTATATACTAGTGACAACCTATTGTAATAGTGTGAATGACGTGAATGAATGAATGATTTGATATCAACATTCCATATCTATAACCATTCCTTGAATCAGAAATATATTCTCTCGCTATAACCGTATGTGCTCTTAATGCATACAAGCCGACTTCTTGCTACAATTTGTCTATTCCTATTCTTATTCCGCTGCCTTACTCTATACATCAACTTGTGATCGCTGATCCTGTCAGACAATTACAAGCATGAAAAACAGATTCGATAACTTGTGTATTCGTTGTATTCGTTACTACAACCCTCTAAAACTAAGCTATTTTACTGAAACAAAAGTAAAGGAACGAACATTTACAAAAATAATCCTTATACTATTTACAAAATAACAAGACAAATAAAGACAACATGTTAATCTTTAGAGCACTAACAATACTCCCCCTAAGATTACATGGTCTTTAATCTTCAATTCTATCTTCAGCCTTGATTTCATCATTCAAAGAAATCTGTTGGCTCTTCTTTTACTTTGAACATAGGCTTCTATTTGTACGTTCTAACTCTTTCAAAGCTTATGATATAGCATACTTGAATTTACTTGCAAGAATGTCTTGTTCTTGTTTAGCTTCATTTGTTTTAATCTCCATCTTGTTCATTCTTTCCGATGTATCTTTTGAAAGACATGAAATATCAATGTGCATATAACTATAGGTTTATTACTCTCCTTGAGTACACTTCTAAGACCCCTTTCTTGATATTCTCATGAATTCAATATCTTTAATATCTTTCTTAACAATGTTGGCATATGCAAGTGCTTTTCTCAAAGAAATCCTTTCATGGCAGCGTTCATCACATTGATAATGGAATACATATTTCTTGTCTTGCTCAACCTTCAGGAGACACCTTCTCAAATTTTTGTACTGACAAAATGAAGAGATATACTTGGATGTAACAATTTTAGCTCAAAAACTCCAAATAACGTAATCATGTCCTCATCCATCTTCTAGATTTCGGACAACTTTATCTCAAATGTCTGAAGTTGTAAACCCATCTGAGAATGGCTTAGGTTTTGATTACCGTCAATCACATTAAGTCCTGGAGTTGTAACTTTTTCAAAGTATTTATCACGAAATTTATCAATGAATGTCTTCTTTGATTGAACTCCCTTAAGTTTCTTTTTTCTTCAAAGTAACAAAATACTCTTTGTCTTCTTGATCGCATCTTGTGTAAGAAAATTACTTGATGTCACACCTCAAATTCCACTTGCGGAGTTTTACCGCGAGGCGTGTGAACAAACCAGGATCACAGTCAATAGTTACTCAGAACGACTCTAAATGCCATAATTAACCAAATCATCAAAATACCAACGTTAAACAATGCGGAAGCGTTTTTGAAAACAACCCAAGTCAATAAGTATACTTATGGTAAAACAAGTGCCAAACCAAAAAGTAAACCATAATGTTAAAATGTCACATTGTCTTGAAGCATAATGTCTTAAATGAAGTGAAACCGTGCAGTGCTCCTATGGCAAGCAAGTTAAGGACCTGAGAAAAGCATAAAATGTCAACACATAGGTTGGTGAGTTCAAGAGTTTGAGTTCAATAAACATGTAAACAGTTGCGATAAATATAAGCAGTGTATGGTAATAGATAGCTAGTTCTTATCAGTAATATTAATACATAGTGATTTTGCAATTGAAGCTGACTGTGATAGTTGTGCCTCCTGTCACGACTTACCATGTCGTGACAATGTTCAATAGGACAAATTGCACCCGGTTGACCTCGAGTCACACAGGTGGGGCTCGTCAGACCCAGTAGTACTACCCAAGTTCCCCGCTATCAAATATTAACAATTCAAAAGTGTGAGGACTTTTCCCATGGTAAACAGCACTATAGTAATATTATACACAACTTAATAATTAAAAGCGTTCGTATAAATACCAGTATGCTATCTCCCCCAAAAGAGATTAAAAAGAGTGGGGCATGAACTCACCTGATGTATGCAAAAGTACTTAGGATTTATTTTGAGAAACGAGAGGATAGCCAACTTCACAGGTTACCTAGATCATGTGAGTACATAAGTACGTGTAAATAGAAGACATGTGAAACCCTAATCATACCCAAAACCAAAGACTCAAGCTTCCAGACAAATAGACACGTTTGACCTAGTTGACCCGTTTGACCCGTTGGTGACATTATGAGTTATAATTCAAATAAAGCCAATGAGCACACAACATACATGATTAACATTCAAATAGTATCATACATATGCTATATCAACCAGGTGTATCACTTAGATCATCATACAATCAAGTACTATACAATCATGCGAATCTAGAACATTAACCTAACCATTAGTTATAATACAACTAACATGTCACACAAGGTTCAACCATTCATCACATGCCATGTGAAGCCACTCACGACTTCACATCCTAAACCCTGCCAATCCTACTAAGTTGGGGCCTCAGATCCGCACGCGTGTATAATGATCATAACCATATTCTTTAAGCATATGCATTGCATCCACAACATCACAACAATCAATTAACAGACCCAAGCATGATGTCCTACTACTACACAACATCCAAACCATACATGATCACCAAAGTCCAAATATCACACATGATTATCCAGCATGCCATACAACTAATTTAACACGTTCTGTCACACTAGAATTTATCCTTGAACATATAGGAGTCTCCTAACATCCCAGACATGGTCATAACATCATACTTCAACGTTTACACAGATAAAGTTTCCCTTTTGGGAAAGAACATCCCAAAATCTATCAAACATCCAAAGCATACATGAATTCATCAATAATATACCAATTCAAGCTCATACTAACACTAAGCATGATCAACCACATCCAAACATCATAACTCATCCATTCATATCCAAAAGGTACTATCTTTAGTAATGTATGAACTATAACATGTGTCTTGAATTCCCAATGATCACAACATCAATCTAACATCTAATCATCACCATGAACACATCCATAACATCAATTCATCAATAATTCAACCTTTCATGCAAATAAAGTTACTATTATTAGTAACTATGAACATAACCTAAATCATCAATTTCTTGCAAGATTCATGATTCCTAACATTCATACAACTTATAATCACCACACATTCATCAAACAATCATCATTCATCCATAATCATGCCCAAAATCGAATTAGGGTTTGACTAGAATCAAAACCCATGATTAACCACTAAAAACATGTAATTCATCCATGATCGACGTAACTAACATGTATTCAACCTAACTAACATATAAACATCATCAAATGATCAAAACTCAACACCAAGACACCAATTTTGTGATTTAAGGTTCGGCCATAATGAAGAACATCACAAAACATGAAAAATCTAACCTTAAACATGTAATGTAACAAAATTGAGACTTGTAATGCGTGTATGCCTTGAGATCGATCAAATCCAATGTGTTCTTGCTTATCTTGATCAAAATCGCAGGTTGAGAGGGAGGGAGGAAGGTTACGGCGGCATGGGGGGGGGTGGGGTTAGGGTTTATGTTTACTTAATTTAATTTACATATTTACCCTTAAAACCTTGTGTTTTGGTATTTTATAAAAACTAAGCTTTAACTCTTTGTAAAGTGTTTTTAACTTCATAATATAAAGATATAACTATAAAGTTCATTATATATCTTATCTTTATAAAAAACACAAGACATACGAATAAATAGACACGTTTCCGCGTTACGCGATAAATTCTTTAATTAAGTTTATAAATGTGTAAACACATAAACATAACCCAATACTCACATAATCATTAGATTCACATCAAATTAACATTACTATTATTATTAGGTCACCAACGTTCAACGACAACTAGTGTGTGCTCACGACACGTGTTTACAAGACTTAACGGAACTAACAGAGTTTGGTAACGTAAAATTACCGGATGTCACATTATCCCCATGTTGAAGAATTTTCGTCCCGAAAATTGCGTTACATGGTGAAAGTGTTTCTATCACTGGTCTACTGCATTGGCACACATAAATCAAAATCGGGTGAGTTTGGATGAGTTGTCACATCATCCCTATGTTGAAAGAAATCGTCCCGAAATTTAAATCAATACCTTCGTCTGCTGGCATCGTTCCTTCGAATAGTTGAGGGTACTTAAGCTTCATTTGATCTTCCCGTTCCCATGTGAATCCGGTCCACGTCGCGAATTCCAACGGATTTTAACAATAGGTATCTTGCTCTTCTTAAGTGTTTTCACCTCACGTCCATCACTCCACTGGTTCCTCAATAAAACGCATTGTTCATCCACCTGAATTTCTTCTAGTGGTACGACCGTCGTTTCATCAGTTATGCACTTCTTCAAGTTTGACACGTGAAATACATCATGAATCCGCTCAGCGAATCAGGTAGGGCTAATCGATAGGCTACTGGACTACTCTTTCCACAATCTCAAATGGTCCAACGTACCTCGGATTTAGTTTACCTCGTTTACCAAACCGAACTACGCCTTTCCATGGTGAGACTTTCAACAAAACCTTGTCACCAACCTCAAACTCTAAAGGTTTTCGTCTCTTTTGAGCATAACTCTTTTGCCTGTCGCGCTGCAGCCATACGGTTCGTATCTGTATAATTTTCTCAGTCGTCTCATGAATTAACTCGGGACCTGTTATCTGACTATCACCAATTTCTGCCAGCAAACCGGTGATCGACATTTTCTCCCATACAACGCCTCGAAAGGTGCTGCCTGTATACTAGTGTGATAACTGTTGTTATAAGAAAAACCACCAATGGCAGGTGAATTTCCCAGTTATTCCCGAAGTCAATCACACAAGCACGTAGCATATCCTCCAACGTCTGTATAGTACGCTCACTCTGACATCCGTCTGTGGATGATATGCAGTACTCATATCCAAACGTGTACCCAAAGATTTCTGCAATGATTGCCAGAAATGTGACGTGAAACGAGCGTCACGGTCAGAGATAATTGAGATCGGTACCCCGTGTCTCGAAACGATCTCCTTGAGGTACAGGCGAGTTAACTTCTCCATCTTGTCGGTTTCCTTTATTGCAAGGAAAAATGAGCAGACTTGTCAATCGATCCACAAACCCATATCGTGTCACAACCAGTACTAGTCCGGGGTAGCTTAGTAATAAAATCCATGGAGATTTGTTCCCATTTCCACATTGGAATCTCGGGTTGTTGTAATAGTCCGGATGGTTTTTGATATTCCACTTTTACCTTCGAGCAGGTCAAACACTTGCTCACATACGTAGCTACATCCGCTTTCATGTTAGGCCACCAATAGTGAGCCTTTAGGTCATGATACATCTTGTCGGATCCAGGATGTATAGAATACTTAGATTTGTGTGCCTCGCTCATAACTAAATCTCTCAGATTTCCATGAACAGGCACCCAAAGTCTATCCATGAAATACCGAATTTCATCCTCTTTCATCACTAGCTGCTTATCCATTCCCCTTAACAATTCAGAACCATATTTTCCACCTTTAAAGCCTCTATTTGTGCCTCCTTAACTTGTTCGGGCAGTTGGGTACTGATAGTAAGTGTAAAGCTCGCACCCGTCGGGGTTTAGCTGTTTCCTTCCTGCTTAAGCATCGGCAACTACGTTCGCCTTTCCCGGATGATACTTAATTGCGCAATCATAATCATTTAGTAGTTCCACCCAACGTCGCTGCCTCATATTCAACTCTTTTTGCTCAAAGATATGTGAAGACTCTTGTGATCGGTGTAGATAGTGCACTTGGTACCGTACAAATAATGTCTCCAGATCTTTAAGGCAAAAACTACTGCGCCAATTCTAAGTCATGGGTAGTATAGTTCTTCTCATGAACTTTAGTTGTCTCGAGGCGTAAGCTATCACCTTGTCTCGTTGCATCCGACGCAACCCAATCCTTGAATGGATGCATCGCAATACACACAAAGTCATCTGTTCCCTCTGGTAATGCTAATATCGGACAGTACAGAGTTTTTGTTTTAATAATTGGAAAGCTGATTCTTGACTCTCAGTCCATTTGTATGTCGTTCCTTTGTGAGTCAAGGCTGTGAGAGGTTGTGCGATCTTAGAAAATCCTTCTATGAATCGGCGGTAATATCCTGCTAATCCTAGAAATTGTCTTATCGCACTTGGTGTTTTGGGTGTAGTCCAATTCTTTATCGCCTCAATTTTGGCAGGATCAACGTGTATTCCTTTCTCATTAACAATATGACCTAGGAATTGTACCTCTCTTATCCAAAAATCACACTTTGAGAATTTAGCTACAGTTGCTCATTTTTCAACAGTTCCAAGATCATTCGTAAGTGCTCTTCATGCTCTCCTTGGTCCTAGAGTATATCAGTATATCATCGCTGAACACAATGACAAACTGATCAAGATAAGGTTTGCACACGCGGTTCATGAGGTCCATGAACACAGCAGGTGCATTAGTCAACCCAAAGGCATGACCAAGAACTCATAATGACCATAACGAGTACGAAATGCAGTCTTGGGAATTTCTTCTTCGAACTCTGAGTTGATGATAACCAGATCTCAAGTCAATCTTCGAGTAATAGCTTGATCCTTGAAGCTGATCGAACAGGTCGTCGATACGAGGTAAAGGGTATCGGTTCTTGACTGTTACTTTGTTAACTCTCGATAATCGATGCACATCCGGAATGTGCCATCCTTCTTCTTAAAAAAGAGTACAGGAGCTCCCCAAGGTGATGTACTAGGTCGAAAAAACCCTTATCCAAAAGCTCCTGAAGTTGTGACGACAACTCCTGTAGTTCGTTTGGTGCTAATCGATAAGGTTCCCTAGCAATCGGAGCTGCGCCGGGAGTCAACTCATCTGGAATTCCACTGACGGTGCGGTGGTAATAGGAAGATCTTCTGGGAATACCTCCGGAAAGTCGCGTACTATGGGAATATCCTCCATTCTCTTTTCTTGCTTATCGGTTACAAGTGCTAGGATAGCCACGCGGCCCTTTCGTAACAACTTTTGAGATTTCATATACGAGATGATGCCTATCAGAGCACCACTCCTATCACCTTTGACGGTAAGGACTTGATCACCAACCGGGATCCGTATAATCTTCTCGTGACATATGATTTCCGCTTGCTTGCTAGAGAGCCAATCCATGCCTATCACAACATCAAAACTCCCCAGCGTAACAGGCATGAGATCTATAGCGAAAGTATGACCAGCAAGTTCTATCCTACAGTCTTAAGGATATGCGTTACATGGATTTGCTTACCGTCGGCTAATCCACAGTGTACTTAGATTCTAAAGCAGAGGGTATATCACTTAAAAGACTACAGAATTTTAAGGACACAAAACTCCATCAGCTCCAGTATCAAATAGTACCGTAGCAAAACAACCATTAACAGGGATCTACCGTAACAGTTGTGGGATCATTTAGAGCCTCACCTGAGCCAATGACGAAGGCTCTCCTTTGGCTCCATCTCTATTGCCGCCATTTCCAGTGCCATTTCCACCATTGTTGTTATTATTGCCATGTTGTTGTTGTTCCCATGAGTGTTGGTGTTGTGTGGTTGTTGTTGCCATTTCCGTTTTCTTCTTAGTTTTGGGCAGTTTCGTTTGTAATGCCCTTCTTTCCCACACTCAAAAACAACCCTTGGGAGTTCTTTGAGGTGTTGTGGCCTCCTCATTAGTTCACCACGGCAATCCTTCGCAGCGTGTCCAATCTTTCCACAACGTTGACACTTGAAGCTATCACACCGTCCCACGGGTGGTAGTTACACCGTGGGCATTTGGGATGTCTAACCGCCGTAACCGCTGGGTCCTTGGTTATTTGGGGCAGTTTGGTTGAAATTGCGGTTATTATCGAACCGCCGCTGTTGCTGCTGAAACTGGTTGTTGTTGCTGTTGGGATTGTTGTTGACCGCCAGACGATGATGATGATGATTTGTTGTTGCTGTTGCTGGGAGATCCCACTTCCTTTTGTTGTCGGGCACGCTCACCCACAACGCCCGTTTGGGTAGACTCCCTTGCTCTACCGCCTGGTCAGTAAGTTTATGAGCATCTGGATGGCCTGCTGGATCGTAGTCGAGTTAGAATCCATTACCATACTTTGGATTTCAGGCCACCAACCCTCGTATGTAGTGCTCGATTTCTTATGTGTCTCATTAACCATTCCTGGACACAATGTGGCCAGCTCATGAGTACGGGTGTATAAGCCTCAATTTCTGAACCTTCATCTTAGCTGCCAGAATTCCATCTCCACTTTTACACCTCATTTCGAGGACAGTACTCCTCGATCAATATATCCTTGAACTCATTCCAGGGAGTCCATTGCCATCGCTTGTCCAAGCATCTGGACTTGCGCGTTCCACCAAGACAGGCAGCACCCTCCAAAGTCCCGGTGGCATACTTTACTTGATCCCCGGTGGACAGTTACATTTGGAGAAAACGGACTCGTCTTCTCAAACCAGCGTACAAGCCCTACAGCACCCTCTGTACGCTGTAGGTGTGTGGTTTGCAGTCCATGAAGAGGACTTGTAGGTACACTGGTGGTCTGTTTTAACACAACACACATAATCAAACATCCCCTATAGTTATAAAGGATATCAGTT
The DNA here is from genome assembly GCA_025506515.1 of Flaveria trinervia. NCBI lineage: Eukaryota > Viridiplantae > Streptophyta > Magnoliopsida > Asterales > Asteraceae > Flaveria > Flaveria trinervia. Next base: position 45,161,186 of record CM046448.1, on the reverse strand, counting down.
GTTTTTCTATCATTGCTTACCTGCCGCGGGTGACCCGCGTGGGCAGCAGCCACTGCGCCTGAACATGCTCATTAATTAGAGCAGCCAATTCCGCAGGAGTCATGTAATAGCACCACCACCTGTTCTCCGGTGCCACGTCACGTCCGCGTCCACGACCAGTCCACGTCCACGTCCACGAGCGTCCATTCTTTTCACTTTATATTCACAATACAATAATGAGTAACATCATACACATTTAACTCATTGAATAGTAAACAGTAAATGAAAGAAATAACGTATCATCACAACCCCAACATTCATAAAAAAATAATAACCAAAGTAAATAAATTGCAATAAGTCACAATGTATTTAGCAATGTCAAAATTGAAGTTTTGTCGTTCGTGTGGGGAAACAACCCTTCCCACATAGGTTTCAAAAAGAAAAACACTACGTAGTCTAAGTTATATAAGAAGTCAATCGACAATGTCAGACCCGTCACTATCATCTCCATCTCCTCCGGTTCCTCTCCTCGGTCCCTCCTCGGGATCCTCCTCATCCTCAGAGTCTGCGGCAGGAGCAGGAGCTATAGCAATCTGGAGTGCTGCTAGTTGAGCTTCTAAGATGGCAATCCTATTATCAGCTATGGTGTCCCGCTGTTCACGAGCAGTCACGCGTCCTTGGAGTGCCATAACACCATTTTGCATATGGTGACAACCTTTCAGCGTCTTTCCGTGTTCTTCCTTGAGTTCGCCCAATTGATGTCTCAGGTTGTACACCTCTTGTAGTGTACAGACATCACCCGTGAGTCGTCTCACACGATGCTGTTCAGTGTCCAGTGTAGCCATTAGTGCAGCAATCATTGCTTGTTGGACTGCGTCGTTCGTGGGAGTGAAGGCATGGGTTGATTGGCATTGTTCCTAGTCCTTGGCTTTAGGACAGGTACACGTTCCCTAAACATGATATGGTCAACAAACCTAGGATAAGAACGCCAGTCACGCGGAGGTCACGCTTCATCAACGCGAATGGTTGATCCCAGTCAATCTCCTCTCTGGGATAAGCCAGTCTGGGCCAATCGAATCCATCATCAGGTACAGGTGCGGGGGTGGGATTCAGATCGTGTAGGTGATTCGGGTCGTTTACCCGGAGCTCTTGAAGACGATGCCATGCTGCAGAGAGTGTGACCTGTATGCCAATGAGTATACAGTAGATGAGAGTAAGGCATGGGTAACTAATTAACTGTGTGCGGTTTATAGTCTAGTGTGTATGCAACCTAGTTCCCTATACCCATGCTCTGATACCAATCTGTCACACCCACCCTCAATTCCACTTGCGGAGTTTTACCGCGAGGCTGTGAACAAACCAGGATCACAGTCAATAGTTACTCAGAACGACTCTAAATGCCATAATTTAAACAATTCAATCAAAATACCAACGTTAAATAATGCGGAAGCGTTTTTGAAAACAACCCAAGTCAATAAAGTATAACTATGGCAAACAGTGCCAAACCAAAAAGTAAACCATAATTGTTAAAATGTCACATTGTCTTGAAGCATATGTCTTAAATGAAGTGAACCGTGCAGTGCTCCTATGGCAAGCAAGTTAAGGACCTGAGAAAAGCATACTAAAATGTCACACATAGGTTGGTGAGTTCAAGAGTTTGTTCAATAAACATGTAAACAGTTGCGATAAATATAAGCGTGTATGGTATAGATAGCTATAGTCTATTATCAGTAAATATTAATACATAGTGATTTGCAATTGAAGCTGACTGTGATAGTTGTTGCCTCCTGTCACGACTTACCATGTCGTGACAATGTTCAATAGGACAAATTGCACCCGGTTGACCTCGAGTCACACAGGTGGGGCTCGTCAGACCCAGTAGTACTACCCAAGTTTCCCCGCTATCAAATATTAACAATTCAAAAGTGTGAGGACTTTTCCATGGTAAACAACACTATAGTAATATTATACACAACTTAAATATTTAAAAGCGTTCGTATAATACCAGTATGCTATCTCCCCCAAAAGAGATTAAATAAAGAGTGGGGCATGAACTCACCTGATGTATGCAAAAGTACTTAGGATTTATTTTGAGAAACGAGAGGATAGCCAACCTTCACAGGTTACCTAGATCATGTGAGTACATAAGTACGTGTAAATAGAAGATATGTGAAACCCTAATCATACCAAAACCAAAGACTCAAGCTTCCAGACAAATAGACACGTTTGACCTAGTTGACCCGTTTGACCCGTTGGTGACATTATGATTTAATTCAAATAAAGCCAATGAGCACATACAACTACATGATTAACATTCAAATAGTATCATACATATGCTATATCAACCAGGTGTATCACTTAGATCATCATACAATCAAGTACTATACAAGTCATGCGAATCTAGAACATAACATAACCATTAGTTATAATACAACTAACATGTCACACAAGGTTCAACCATTCATCACAACCCATGTGAAGCCACTCACGACTTCACATCCTAAACCCTGCCAATCCTACTAATTAGGGGCCTCAGATCCGCACGCGTGTATAATGATCATAATCATATTCTTTAAGCATCATTGCATCCACAACATCACAACAATCATTACCAGACCCAAGGATGATGTCCTACTACTACACAACATCCAACCATACATGATCACCAAAGTCCAAATATCACACATGATTATCCAAGCATGCCATACAACTAATTTAACACGTTCTATCACACTAGAATTTATCCTTGAACATACTAGGAGTCTCCTAACATCCCAGACATGGTCATAACATCATACTTCAATGTTTACACAGATAAAGTTTCCCTTTTGGGAAGAACATCCCAAAATCTATCAAACATCCAAGCATACATGAATTCATCAATAATATACCAATTCAAGCTCATACTAACACCTAAGCATGATCAACCACATCCAAACATCATAACTCATCAATTCATATCCAAAAGTTACTATCTTTAGTAATGTATGAACTATAACATGTGTTCTTGAATTCCCAATGATCACAACATCAACCTAACATCTAATCATCACCATGAACACATCCATAACATCAATTCATCAATAATTCAACATTCATGCAAATAAAGTTACTATTATTAGTAACCTATGAACATCAATCTAAATCATCAATTTCTTGCAAGATTCATGATTCCTAACATTCATACAACTTATTAATCACCCCACATTCATCAAACAATCATCATTCATCCATAATCATGCCCAAAATCGAATTAGGTTTGACTAGAATCAAAACCCATGATTAACCACTAAAAACATGTAATTCATCCATGATCGACGTTAACTAACATGTATTCAACCTAACTAACATATAACATCATCAATTGATCAAAACTCAACACAAAGAACACCAATTTTGTGATTTAAGGTTCGGCCATAATGAAGAACATCACAAAAACATGTAAAATCTAACCTTTAAACGTTAATGTAACAAAATTGACTTGTAATGCGTTGTATGCCTTGAGATCGATCAAATCAATGTGTTCTTGCTTAATCTTGATCAAAATCGCAGGTTTGAGAGGTGAGGAGGAAGGTTACGGTCGCACATGGGGGGGTGGGGGCTAGGGTTTATGTTTTACTTAATTTAATTTACATATTTACCCTTAAAACCCTTGTGTTTTGGTATTTTATAAAAACTAAGCTTTAAACTCTTTGTAAAGTGTTTTTAACTTCATAATATAAAGATATAAACTTATAAAGTTCATTATATATCTTATCTTATAAAAACACAAGACATACGAATAAATAGACACGTTTCCGCGTTACGCGATAAATCTTTAATTAATCGTTTATAAATGTGTAAACACATAAAAACTACCCATAACTCACATAATCACTTAGATTCACATCAAATTAACATTAATCATTATTATTAGTCACCAACGTTCAATGACAACTAGTGTGTGCTCACGACACGTGTTTACAAGACTTAACGGAACTAACGGAGTTTGGTAACGTAAAATTACCGGATGTCACACTTGATCTATCCAACCACGTCTTAATAATTCTACAAACATCTTTCCACGTTTTGCATCAGTAGGATTGATCAGAGGTAGTCTATTTAGCTCTTTTAAGTCTTGCACCGGAAGTTTTATGATACTAGAGTAAAAATGATAAACGTCGCATACAACATTTACTCTTTTTATCAAGAAGGCATCAAACACTTCGTCATACTTCCATGCAATTATCTTCACTTGATTTGTAAAATCTGGAGCAATCATTGCATTCAACAATTTAGCAACTGATTGTCCTTTCTGCAATATATTTCTTACTAAATCTCCTGTTGTTCTTGAACTATCGAGAATATTCCTTTGATCAGTTGATGCTTTATAGGTTTGTCTTTCAGGATTAGCAAACATTTCCATCAATTCTTTTCTATGAGTGTGAGCATCATCAAATCTTGACATTTCTTTTATTTCCTGTGGCTTCAACATTCTTCTTCTTTTTGTTATCTCAAGATACTGAGGGTTATCTGTATCCAACACTATCATCTTCTTCATTTGTTTCTCAGTTTCTTGAAAGCTTCTCACAAGATTTCTCAGAGTTACAGATTGTAATCTCTTCAACTTCCTCCACGGGTAATTTCTAGCTTGCAACCATGATCTAAGAGCAGGAATACTCATATCATGAGGATTAGGATGGTGCAGCTCAGAACTAGACAGTTCTTCTACATTTATAACCACCTTTGATCTTATCCATTCACCATGCTCAACCACTATCTCACTTGGATCTATTGAAGCAACTGACTCTGCATAGATGCATTTCTCGTATTCATCATTATTTGAGAAACAATCAGTCCATCCAAATACACTCTATTGTATTTCATGTTCACAACGTAGTTATATTTTTCTTCAAAATCCTGTGGTACTTCATCTTGTTCTTGTATATTTTCTTGTGAAGAGAAATGTGCCCCAAATTCAGCTTCATCAATGTCTTCATTCTCAAGAATTTCATCATACCAATCATCATTATATACTTCTTCAATATCATCTAGAGCATCAATCTGTTCTTGAACATTTTGCTCTTCAACCAATTCTTCAGTTCCTTGAATTTTAGAAGAAAATTCAGTCTGATCAACTTCTTCTAATTCATTTACTTTCTGTTTTCCTTTTCTTTGTTCAAGATTTTCTTCAATTTGCACTTCAGTACTAATCACATGAAGTGGAGATATAGCTTTCTGAGCTTCTCTTTCCTTTATCAATTCAGCTTTAAGATTTTCATTTTCTTCACATAGCTTCTTGAATTTCTCCCCAAGACTATCATAATCTTTAATCATGACTTCAAATTTCTTTATCACATCTTCTTTATCTTGAGCAAAACTAATAATCTTTTCATCTTTTAACACAATTTCTTTAGACAACTTCAAATTTTCATCTTTGAGCTTTTGAATTTCTTTTTCATAAGCATTGATTATCTCTTTCATTCTTTCATTTTCAACTTTTAGCTTTTCAATCTCCTTTTCTTTGTTTATATTTTCTTCTTTCAACTTTTCAATCACATCAACTTGTGTGACATACTAAGAGGAATTTCTTCTGCTCCTTCATTTTCATCTATTTCAAATACTATATTGAATGAAATATCATTGATAAAATCTGAATCAGATGTTTGATTTTGAGAATTCCTTTTTGTTACAGCTTCCTCAACATTTTCTTCAATCATGGCTTGTGTCTCATTTTCAGTATTTCCAACATTCCCTTCATCATTTCCTTCTTGAATTACTTCAGTGACATTATCGTTTTCATCATCATTATCACTTTCTTCACTTGATGAACTTTCTGACATATCCTCATCACTTTCTTCATCAACTTCTATATCTTCAATCAGATCATTTGGATCTATTGGTTCTTCTTCAGTTAGATGAAAGTGTGGCTGAGTAATATCAACTTCATCCACAGATACATTTCTGATATAATCAAAAACTGGAATGTTTTGAGCACCCGTTACCATTGCCAGTCTTTTGTACACACTTTCTGACATGTGCTCGAACTGAATTCTATCACTAATAACTTCAGCAACATATAAATCTGGATTTGCATCATTAATGAGAAGTTGAAGAAATCTTGGGTACATCAGATACTTATGCCTTACTCCTCTTTCCAGATTAAAAATAAATCCATTCATTATCCACTTAGTCATATTAAATCTTCTGTTATTGGATAAGGCTACAATTGGAGATGCAATGTCAAGAGGGAATGAATCCCAACCCGCACTTCTTTTTGTCATGCAATGTTGAAATATGTAACATAAAAGCTTCCAATGTTTAAATACACGAGCTCTGAAAAACTGTTTCTTCGGGAAATGATCTGGATGACCCATATGTAGAAAAACTTCTCTACATTCATTAAATGTATATTCAGACAAATCTTATAATCATTATCTCCCAGTCATAGAGCTTGTCTAATTGCTTCTTCAGAAACTTCAATCATTCTTTCTAAAGTAATGAAGGCTCTTAAAACTTTGTTTCCTTGATCATCTCTTTCAACTTTTGCAGTTCTCAGAATTTTTTAATCATTCTTCCATTAATCATGGGCCTTGCACACATGGCATACACATATTTGGTTTAATCTGATAATATCTTCATATCGTGTAGCTTCTCTGTTTTCATCATCTAAGAAAGCAGCTACATTGTTTTTTGGCTCAAATTTTAATTCTGCCATGTGCAAAACATAACAAAAGTATTATGAGAACATTGAATATTGATTAATGAAATGTATTTCTACATATGACTTTTGATTTTGACTTTTTAATTTGACCTTTTTATTTTTACTTTTGAATTAAGATTTCAAATTGTAAAACATTAATCTTTATTCATTTTGACTTTATTATTTAACATTTCATTTTTGATTTAATTTTAATTTTTATTTATTTTTGTTCAAGCATGACTGTCTGTTCATCTTCTTCTTCTTCGACAATGAAAAGTCGACTGATTTCTTCATTAAAAAAAATTTCACTTTAACAGCAACACATACATCAACAGACTCGCAAATCAGTTCTTATCAATAATCCATCATCAATTTTTGATATGATTCTCATTTTATGAGATTAAACTAGGATTATATATGTTCGAACGCCCAAATAGCATTCAACCGTCTATTTCAAATCACTGATTTAATCCAAAATTTATGTATTTGAATCACAAACTTACGTTTATATATCCAAATGCAATGTATACTCAAAGATTTGATTTGATTTCGCATGAAATACGGGTATGTTGATGCTCGACAGTCGCAGTTCGAGGGTTTTGGTTCTGAGATTTTGAAGTGTGAATGAAAAATACGCATAAGTGTTCAATTTATATAAGTGAAATTTTAGGCGTATGAGCCCTGTTTGGACGTATGGTCCCTGTTTGGGCGTATGAAAACCTAGAATTCACTTATTTTTGTTAGACGCATGAGCACTGTTGTGCGTTATAAGTCAAACGCATCAGAACTGTTCAGACGCATAAGCACTGTTTAGGCGCTTTTACACTGTTCAGTCGCATGGACTTTGTAAAACGTCTAACACTTGAAATTTTGAAACTATGCAGACGCATGAGATATCACATACTTCTAACACATTATTTAGACGCATGGGATTATCACAAACGCCCAATACTTGAAATTTTCAGATGTATTACAACTGTTTAGACGCATGGGATTGAATCAAATGTCCAACACTTGTAATTTTCATAGATGTATTACAACTGTTTAGACGCATGGAAAACGTCCAACACTTGTATAATCCTGAAAATTTCATCATGCTCCTATTGAGGCGCATGTGCACTGTTCAGGTGCATGAGATAAACTCAAATATAAAATTTGACCTTTTTACCATTTAGATCCCCAAATTTTGAACATTTTGCATTTTGCACTTTCAATTTATTAAATTTTTTATTTTTATTTTTATTTTTATATTGTATTTATTTTTAATTTCTTTTTAAATTTCTTTTTAAATTTATTTTGTCCCTTCATTTTAGTCTCAACATAAACTCAAATATCATCTGAGTTTCAACTTAAAAATCATTTATTTGCAAGATTATGTATATTCATATGTAATGTTCAAACACATTCTATTTTCAGATTACACAAATACTTTGAACACAAAGCATCATCCTTTCAATTCAACATTTCAAATTTTGATTATGATAATTGAATATTTTCTAAGAACAACTCTTTCATTTATTACTCCCCCTAAACTTTTAAGTTTGAAAAACTTATAAGTTTCTTATGAAAGAGAATAAGATCATACATCACATTGAGACATTGCCTTCACACACAAAGACATGCATAAAAAAATGAAAATAAAATTAAAATTTAATATGTAAACAAAGAATAAATGTCTGCAGAGAGATCATATTAATGAAGATCAACACATTAAAATAAAATGAATGTGGATAGTCATAGACAATGAATAAATCTTGATCAAGTATGTTCCATGTTAGTGATTTCACAGCAAAGGAGATACAAGATCTAAGGACAGACAATGAGGTGTTTTGACACAACTATCAACTCCCTTACTTTTCAATTCTTGGATTGATTAGTGTTGATTTAGATATGACATGATGTAAAACATACAGAGACTAAGTGAATTCAACTATCATCATGAAATGTAAGAAAGAACACATGCTCAACTTATTACCTGAAACCAAGATATCACCAGAGTTCATGTTACTTAGTTATTAGAGGATGATCATGGATAACCATTTGATCTGACTATTCTTTTGAATAGGTTGTGCATATTGGCATCTTTTTGCATCAAAAAGAGAATCCAGGTCTGTAATGACTTACAACAGAGGATATCTTAGTGCTTCAGGTCTATGATGACTCATAGCAGAGAAGTGAAATGATGCTTTGTAACAAATCTCATCATGTCACATAGTTTCAATAGGTGTGGAGATGTATCTTAACAAACAATCATTCTGATAAGCTAAAGCTACTCAAAAGTACTCGGATGAATACACACAAGCATGTATGTTTGTTTTTGATCACAAGAATTTACTTTTCAGCATAATAGTCAGATATTAGCTACACATCATATCTGATCATGTCTAGACTTTATGAATGAGTGAAGTATGCAACTTATCTCACTAATGTACTATCATTTCTCACATATTGCAAAACATAATCCTTTCCAAAAAAATATTTTTGTATTTTTGATATATATTTTTGTATTTGATTTTTCTATGAAAAACATAAAAACACACACACAAAAATATAAACAGGCAATTCACAATGAGAGTATCACTTATTATGATCTTTTGATTTAGGGAGATCACATATGATTTATAGACCAATTCATTCTACTAAGTAGTCAAATCGTCCTAGTAGGAAGGCTTTAGTAAATAGATCTGTCAATTGTTTTTCTGTTGCAATTTGAATCAATATGATTAATCCTTTTTCAGAGTTATCTATAAGAAAATGATATCGAATTTCGATGTTTTTGTTTTTGAGTGTCGAACAGGATTAGCTGTTATGAACATAGCAGTTGTGTTATCAATATAGATTGGTGTTTTAAGAAAGTTGAATCCATAATCTAGTAATTGATTTTGCAACCAAAGAATTTGAGAACATCCTGCTCATGCAGCAATGTACTCAGCTTCTGCAGTTGAAACAGAGACATTTGTTTGTTTTTTGCATTGCCATGAGACTAATCTGGGACCAAGAAATTGACACCCACCCGAAGTAGATTTTCTATCTTAACAACATCCACCATAATCACTATCAGTATATCCATATAGTTCAAAGTTACCCTCGTAAGGATACTAAAGCCCTAAGGATGGTTTACCTTTGAGATACCTCAATATTCTTTTGACAGCAATTAAGTCTTGCAACTGGTGCAAACACTTGATCATAATCTATACATTCTTCCTGTGTGTATCCTTGTGCAACAAGTCTTGCTTTGTTCCTTATTACAACACCACGATCATCAGTCTTATTTCTAAATAACCAATTCGTGCCAATTACATTTTCTCCTTCAGGTAGATCCACCAAATTCCACACTTCTTGTTTGCGGAATTGAAGTAATTCTTCTTGCATGGCTTCTATCCAACCATTGTCCTTTAATGCTTCGGTAACATTTTTAGGAACAATTTGAGAAAGAAAACAAGAGTATAAACGTACGTTTGCTTGTTCTACTTTACTCCTTGTTGTTCTCTCATTCAATGAACCAATAATCTGAGAAATTGGATGATTCTTGTGAATAGGAGATATAGTGATGTCATCACATTGAACATTAACATCCAAATTTGTTTGATTCAAGTTGGACAAATCATGTATTAACGTAGAAGAATGTGGATTGAAGTTTGGAACTTGAGTAGGTGAGTTGACAAAGTAATCAAAGTTACCTGTATCAACTACATCACCTAAAATGGATGATGTTCCAGACTCAGGTATCACAAACTCATTACCATCATTAGGAATATTTTGTGATTCTTCCTGATTAATTAACTCTAAATGATCTGAAACTGTATTTTCATGGTTTTGAATTGTTGAATCCTTGACAAATGACAAAAATGGATAGTCTGAGCTTGAATCATCTGGGTCATCAGAATCTGAATCTTCACTGAAAGATCCAAGATCTCCACTTGAGGTCTTCTTATGTGAAGAATTAAGATAATTTGGTTCATCAAACAAATTAGATTGAAAAGAGTTTGATAATGAATCTAAATCAAATAACCATGCAGGACCATTTGAAACTGATGGAAAAGAAATTTCCAAAAATTTAACGTTGAATTTTCAAGAATTACATTTGTCCTAGAGTTGTAGACTCGATAGGCTTTTGAAACCGATGAATACCAATGAAAAATCCATTATCAGATGTTGCTTCAAATTTTCCTAATTGATCACTTGAATTAAGAATCATAACAGGACAACCAAATGATTTTAAAAAAATTATGTTCGGTTTTCTGCCAAACATTAACTCATATGGAGTTTTCAGTTTATTTTTGACGATTAAGATTCGATTCTGAGTGAAACCACAGTAGATATTGCTTCATCCCAAAAAGTTATAGGAATTTTTTCATCAGCTAACATAGAACGAGCAGCTTCAATCAGTGTTCAATTCTTCCTTTCAGCAACTCTATTTTGTTGTGGAGTTCTGGGAGCACTGAACTGATGAGCTATCCTTTCCGTACACAAAACATTTCAATGTTAGCATTTTTGAATTCTGTTCCATTATCACTTCTTATTATTTTCACTTTGTCGTCTAATTGATTTTCAACTATAATGATAAATTCTTTTAATAATTCAGCTGTTTTAGATTTGGCATATAGAAAGAAAACCATGAAAATCTTGTAAAGTCATCAATGATAACTAAACAATATGATTTTCGTCCAATACTCTTGACATTTGTTGGTCCAAAAAGGTCCATATGTAACATCTGAAGAGGTTTGGATGTTGAGTTTATAGGCTTGGACTTATAAGACGCTCTGTGTTGCTTTCCCTTCAAACATGCTGATCAGTGATCATTTGTTGCAAACTTCTTAGATGGAAGTCCAATTACATGATTTCCTGCTACAAGCTTCTTGAGGTTGAATGACCGAGACGTCTATGCCAAAGCTGGCTTTCATCATTTGATGCCTTGGCAATTAGGCATGTTGTTTCAGTTGAAGGATCAACTTGAGACATATCCAATTTGTATACATCTCTGTCTCTCTCAGCTGTAACAATAACCAATCTTTACTTATCTTGAAACCTGGCTTCAAAACATAACATAATGAATTATCAACAGAACAGAATACGATTTATCACAAATTTGAGATACGCTTAACAGATTAAAGTTCAATTGTGAACAAAAGTTGACTTTATCAAAGCTTATTATCCCATTGGATACTGTTCCTTCTCTAGTTATTTTTCCTCCAACATCACTACCAAAGGCGACGTGAGTTCCATCTTTTGACTTAAGATCTTGTAACAGGGCAGTATTGCCTGTCATGTGCCGACTACACCCACTATCCACATACCATGTATTGATTGGTCTTTTTGGGCGTACCTACACTACAAGAAAGTTAAGTTGAAATATCTACCCAAGCCGAAATGGTCTTGGGCTTTCCAAATTTGTCAACAATTGTAAATTGTTTATAAAGGAGATTATTCAAATCAGGTTTATTTTTGATGAATTTTCCAATTTTATTCTGAAAATTGTTTGATTTATTTTTATGAACATTTATACCATTTGATTTATCATCTTTTGAAATGTATTGATGTCTAACATTTTTATTAGTCATCCTTACAGATCTTGGTATAAAGTGTTCTTGCATGTTGTGTTTTGAGCTCATGTAATTATTCTTAGGAAAAAATCTCAACCTACATTAGGTTGATTAATGTTTCTTTTAAATCCATTAGTTTGATCTCTCAAATACTGTGGATTATCAAATCCTTTTCTCATGTTTGATTTTGCAAAGTTTCTAGTAAGTGATCTATTTCTAAAGTAACACTCTGCAGTGTTGTGAGTCTTTTCATCACAATAAGTACAATATTTGTTATAATAACAATCTGCTGTCGAATGATTTCTCATGACATATGTGACAATACTTGTTAAGTAGCACTCAGCAGTATTGTGATTTTTCATATCACAAATTTCACAGTACTTTTGTGGCGTTAAAAACATCTTTTTGTTAACTTTTGACAATGACATAATGTTTGATTTTGGTGTCATATAGTTAAACTGTTGTCTTTCATTTTTCACAGTTTGATTTTGTGTCAGATTATTGTTCATTTGTTTAACATGAATTTCCTTGTTGAATGTATTAGAAACAAATCTTTTTGCTACGGTGGAAGTCTTTGAATCTGAACTAGATTTCAGATTTGTGTTTGATTTGTTCATAACATTTGATTTATTATTTGAAAGGGAATTCATATTTAACATACGTGCTGACACAAATTTAGTTGGTTTAAGTTTTGATGATTGATTTGTTGCTTTAATCAATTTTGTTGAACTTTTGTTTTGTTCAAATGTTAATTTTACAAATTTCTTTCTTCTTCTTTGATTCTTTGATTTAGAAGAGCTTGGTTTATTTTCAGATTGAACATCTTGAGAAGAAGATTCCTTTTCTAATTGAAATTGTTTCATATTGATGGTGTTTGAATCTTCTGATGTTCCTATCTGTTGTTTATCCTTGTTTTGAACTCTGACTTCTTCTATTACATTGTGAATTTGATGAGAAGAGATATTTTGTTTTGGTTGTTTGGTTCATATGACTTTATCTTGATTGGATGTCCATTTTTGATTTTTTCTTGATCTTTTCAACAAACACTTGAACATTTTCTTTTTCCTCTTGTGCATTCTTGGTTTTGATCTGAAAGGCTTTAAGCTTTGCTTTGTTTTCTGGTGAATAATCATGAGTATTGAAATTCTCTGGTAGTGTGTTTGTGATAGATTCAGCATAGGTTCATGAGTGAAACCTAATCCTGCTTTTTGTTTATCTCTCCTTTCACTGGTTAGTTTTCTACTATCATTTTGAACTCTTATCTTTTGCTAGATCAACTTGAGTAGCAGCATGTGTTATTGTTGATACATGTATGTCCCTAGATCGTGATATGTGATGTAATAGATCTTGTTTGGTATGATTAATGAACGGATATTGATAGTCTGTTGGTTATAATGTTTAATAGTTCATTAATGAGTCGTGACTGAATTGATTGGGTTTATGATTACTTGAATGATTACATATAATATTATATTAATTAATTAAAACATTCAAACTAAATGAAGTTCTCATGCGAATGGCTCATGCGAATGAACCATAAGCATGAAGAACTTCACATGATTGACTCAGTCGCACGACTGAACCAGGAGACTGGATCAGTCGTACGACTGTAACATAAGATTGGCTCAGTCGCACGACTGAACACTCAGTCGCACGATTGAACCAACCGCATGGTTCAATCGCACGACTGAACCAAACTAATGGTTCAGTCGCACGATTGAATAGTGCAAACCTATAAATACAACTCAATTCGTGAAAAACAAGGATATTCGATCAAGTACGATTCAAGTCGAACACTAGCCGTCCAGAAACCTTCCAAATCATTCTCCAAGTTCATAGAACACATTAGATCGATTCCTTATCAATTTCTAACGTTAGTTTCAATCCTTGATTGATTCTTCGTGTGTTCTCACTGATTGGATCGCCAATCAAATAGGATTCCGCACTATTTGATCTGGTATACACGTGATCTCTAGGTATTTCAGTCGAATACCAGGTCCTAACAAGTGGTATCAGAGCTATTGGCTGTTGATTACGTGTTGATTCAATCAAGATTGCATAAAAAATTGTGCTTTTACACTAAAAACGCAATCTTTGGCATCAAAAGTGATCTTGGAAGTTCCCTGCTCATCGAAGTTTGGTTTCTACAGACTCAGGCGATTAGAACTTGTGAAATTTCGATTTTTTACGGCTGAAACCCGTTAAACCTAGAAGTTTTCGCAAAACAGCAGCTTCAATCGCACGACTGACTCATTCGTACGACTGGACTCCATTCGCATTGCTCATACGCACGATTGGACCTAGTCGCACCTTCATTCGGCCGATTGAACCGTTCGTTCGCATAGCCCATACGTGCCAGATTCATTCGCACGACTGAACCAATCGCCCAATTCATTCGCACGATTGAGCCAATCGTAGAGCTTATACGCACGATTAGCTGAGTCGCATCCTTCAGTCGCATCAGTGAAAGTTTGTTTGATTAGATTATAAGTTTATTCATCATGGAAGATCAGATGTCAGCCTTTACTGCTGGGAAGGACTCAAGGATACAGAATCTGTTGCTGCTTGAGAGTGAGGTAGGGAATCACAATAAACCACTAAAGCTTTTGACTTTAGATGAGTTTCCCCACTGGAAACAATGTTTTGAGATCTACCTTAATGGAGTAGATCCTAATCTGTGGGAAGCCATTGAGATAGGCTATAGTACAAACGTGGGAGCTGATGGGGTTAAACTAACATTAAGCGGGATGACAGACGCACAGAAAGTAAAGTACAATGCAGAGAAAAGAGTTTATGCATTGATCACTCAGTCTATCCCCAAAGACATATTCCACCAGTATTCCGAGAACAAGCAGTCCAAGAAACTGTAGGATGCGCAGAGAAGAGAAATGATGGTAATGCATCATTGAAGGCAATCAAGGCAAAGGAGTTAAAGAAGGAATTCGATAACTTCTCATCAATTGGTAATGAAAGTTTGGACGAAGTCATAGACAGATTCTACCACTTGATGAGCGAATTGCATACACATGGAGTGGCTACTACCATGGAAGAGAAAGTAAGCAACTTCGCAGACGGGTTGCCTGATAAGTGGGCTACATTCGTGTCTAACCTGAGACAGAATGGAATCCTTGTAAAGCTGGATATAAATGACTTCATTCTTAAATTGCGAGAAGAACAAGCACTAAGGATGAAGTATAGAGCTCAGAAGTCTTCGTACACACAAAATCCAGCTTATACAATGCCACGCTCAAGCTAAGGCATCTGGAGCACCCCTCCAGACTGCTTTTGGTCTAGCTCGTCAGGTCCTCACATGTTTCTCCTTCTGGATCAGACACGTCTGGGTCATCATGTACCCATCATATTGGATCAGAAGCAAACGCTACCAAACTGAAGATCGAGAACTTCGGTAATGTGACCGTGGAAGTAGCACGAGAGCATATGGATCTCTTAGCAGCAGTGGTTCGTTCATATGATGGACTTGTGCTGGGAAGATTGGAAACTGCCATCTGGCAGATGAGGACTACGACAGGTGGATTTGATGGAGCTTGAAAGAATGGATATAATGTGGGCCTTAGCAAGTGCTGTCGGAGGGCGAAGAAGTTTGTGAAAAAGACTGGACAAAACTTGGTGCTACTAAGGACACCACCTTTGGCTTCACAAGAGTAAAGTGACCTGCTTTAACTGTGGTGAGAAGGGGCACTTCAAACGAGAATGTGTCAAGCCAAGAAGACGGGGAATGGGAACCCGTCTCATCCTTACTCGCCAGGACAAGCAACCTCTAATTCTACTTCATCAAAAAGGACCAAAAAGCACTAACTGCTCATGATGATGAAGGACAGGATTGGAGTTTCAGGTTTGTCTCACCAGGAGACTCTAACATTGCCAGTGTTGAGGATATTGACGATGATTCTGCGAGTGAAGGTGATATAGCAGTTGAAATTGCAATGTCACATAGTGAAGAAACAATGCAGCCGAGGTCAGTTACAAGCCAATTGAGGAAGCTTCCACATCAGAGACAGAAAAGCCAGAGTCGACAGAACCAGAATCATCTGATGCGCACTGATGGCTAACTCTTCTGAACCAACTCAGGTAAGTACCACTGACCAAAATTTTAATAACCATGCTTGTTCTGATTGTGACACGTTTAGGAATAGCATCGATGAAAAATTTGCTAGGTTATTAGATCATAATGATAACTTAGTAAAAGATTTACGTCTATGCACTGAGGCAAATAGAGTACTAAAACAAAATGAGCATGTTATAAAGAAAAGATAGACCTTGACCAAACAAGTTAGGGAAACCGAAGTAGTGGCTTTTAACCAAGCAAACGACATTAGGTACTATCTAAACTCCCTAGAAGGCACTAAGAAACAAAGGGCAGTTTAGAAGTCGATGTTAATTCATTAAAACAGAAACTGCATAGTTGGACTAGCTCTTCACACATAGTTCAACACTTAGTGAGAGAAAGGAATAACGGGGAGGGATTAGGCTACAAAGTGGTTCCACCACCACCTGAGACCTTGATGAACACTAAGTCTAGACCAGTAAATAATAACCCCATCAAGGATCATGTGGTGACTACTCCTCTTGTTACTGATCCAGACACCTCATGTTCATCTACTGAATCTGGTAAGAAACAAAAGGAGGCCACTTCAAAGGCAAAGGGTAAATTGCCATGTGTTAACCTGGAAAATGAATTTGAAAAAGTTAATTAAAGTCAGGGTCAAATAGAGTCAAATCAGAACCTAAAAGGACTTCAAATGTACTTTTCCACATGCTTCAAGTCAAAAACCAGTTAACCAAAAAGGAAAACAAGTTAAATCAGTAAAGTTGTTACACCATAGAAAACATCAAACATCCAAGAGTCAAAAACTAAAGTGATTGATGTAACCAGAGTGTCACGCACTTCTCCACAAAGAAAGATACTCATAAAGTTGATAGCAGGTCATGCTACAACTGTGGAGAATGCGGACACATTGCTTCCGACTGTCATTTCTATCAGACACCTAGGAAGAAGATTGATCTTCTGGACTCTAGACCTAGGTCTTCTAAGCGGAGTTCTCTGACTCCACCTAGAAGAGATAGTGAACCTAAAGTCTAACCTGTAAGCCAGACGACTGTTTATCATAAACAGGCATTGCACAAATCTGGCTTATGGAAAGAAAAACCACCTCGTGTCTGATACTGATAACAAGAAGGAACTGAGTTACCCTCACCTTCTAAGGGTCAATGGGTGGAGTTTATGATGTGTGATGCCTCTGGAAACCCAAGACAGTCAAAGCTTGGGTTCCTAACCTAAACTGATTCATTACTTTGTATGTAGGGTGTTCGATATAGTGCTGAGACTAACACGTGGATTATAGACAGCGGAGCATCCAGGCACATGACAGGAAATAGAGCCCTTTTATCTAACGTCAAACAAATAAAAGGAGGGCATGTTTCCTTTGCAGGAAACAAAGGAGGCTATATCACTGCTCAGGGAGAAGTGGGAAATCAGAAAGTTAAGTTTGATAACTGAACTACGTTCAACAACTTCAGAACAACTTACTTTCTGTTTCCCAAATCTGGGATAAAGGTTTTAAAGTCATCTTCGATAACCAGAAGTTACGTGCTGAAGAAAGAATATATGATCCCAGAGGACCAAGTTTTGATGACTGCTTCAAGATATAAAGACCTGTATGTCTTGGATGTGTCAACAGCTGCCACAACGGATCATGAGGTTCAGTGTTTCTTATCTAAAGCTACTGAGAAGGATTCCATCTCCTGGCATCGGAGAATGGGACACATTAGTCAAAGGAAGATGAATCATTTGATTTAGAAGGATTAGTTAGAGGAGTGAATGTCAAGAACTTCCAACTTCCTGACTTTTGTGTAGCTTGTAAGAAAGGCAAACAGACAAAGAAGTCTCATAAGGAAAAGAAAGTTCATTCCATAGAACTACCTCTTGAGCTTCTTCACATGGATCTGTTTGGTCCAGTTAGTACAAGGAGCATTGCAGGCGACGTGTACTGTTATGTGGTCATGATGATTACTCAAGGTTCACTTGGGTAATGTTTCTGAAATCAAAATCAGAAACTTTGGAGACATTCAAGGAATTAGTAACCACACTGGAACACTCTACAAGCTCAAAGTTCAACAAATACGCTCAGACAACGGGACAGAATTCAAGAATCAAGGGATGGAGGCATGCTGCAAGGAAAAGGGAATTATGCATCAATTCACTTCTGCCTACACACCTCAGATGAATGGCGTTGCTGAGAGAAAGAACAGGAGTTTGATAGAAACAGCCCAGACTATGCTGGCAGACTTGAAACTGCTATCCAATTCTGGAACGAGGCAGTGGCAAATGCGTGCTATACACTGAACGAGTCCTAATAGTCAAGCGTCACGGAAAGACATGTTATGAGCTACTTCAAAGACGCAAACCGAATTTGGAGTATCTTGAACCTTTTGGCGCACCATGTACACTTCTGAAGAAGACACAAGAAGGAAAATTCAGCGAGAAGGCAGTTGAAGGAATTTTAGGATACAACATACGAACAAGCGAGTTTACAATAATCAACGGGTCTTGTAGAAGTGTGGTGTAATGTCGACGTTCAGAGATATACCACACCATCTACAGGCAAAGGACCTGCATACTTCTTCGATTATGATGGATTCTTCAAATCCTTCAACATCCCTCTCTCTCCCTCGAAGGATGAGTTAGCTACTATAGGATGATGTATGATATTCTAAATACTCCATCCAGCACACAGGGAGAGTCATCCACTCAGTCAGAAGGGGTAGTCGATGAAAGTGACTCACCTCTGAAGATGAAACTGAAGCAGATGACCAGAACAGTCAGGAGGAACAGGTTCCAGTTCCTGAAAGTCACAAGCATCCACAAGTGCTCCACCTCGACTTCGGAACCTCAAACTCCAACCTCCTCAGATGCAGACCAAAATGTTCACAATCTTGGTTCGGAGGTGACTGTGCTGACTACTCCAGGATCACGACTAAACGTCTATCATCCCCTTGACAATGTTATTGGAGATGTCCGATCAGGAGTACAAACCCAAAATCAGCTATACTCAGCTGATTACGCCTCAGTTATGGAGAAGGGTTACATTCATGATGGTGCTTATCGATGTTTTGTCTCGCAGGTTGAGCCAAATATGTCAGTGAAGCCCTAATGATGAGGCGTGGGTGAGTGCCATGCAAGAAGAACTTCTGCAGTTTAAGAAGTTAGGTGTATGGACTCTGGTTGATAGACCTAAAGTGCTAAAGTCATTGGCACCAAATGGGTACTAAAATGTAAGAAGGATGACCAAGGAGTCATTATAAGAACGAAAGCTTGACTGGTGGTTCAAGGTTTTCGCCAAGTCGAGGGGATTGACTATAATGAGGTGTTTGCACCCGTGGCAAGGATGGAAGCTATTCGTATCTTCCTTGCCTATGCCTCGTTCATGAAGATTAAAGTCTACAATTAGATGTGAAGAGTGCATTCCTTCATGGAGAACAGAGAAACAGTCTATGTAAGTCAACCCGAGGGATTGAAGACCCTTATCATCGGGACAGAGTTTACAAGCTCGACAAAGCTTTATATGGGCTTCATCAAGCTCCTCGAGCTTGGTATGAGAAACTCTCGACTCATCTTGTGAAACCGGCTTCGTAGGGGAGTCATTGACTGTACACTGTTTATTAAAGAAAAGGATGGTGACCTACTGCTTGTACAGATATGTTGATGACATAATCTTCGGGTCAAAGAAAGAAGAGTTATGCAAAGAGTTTGAAGCAGTGATGAAAAAAGAGTTTGAGATGAGTGCGATGGGGGAGATGAAGTTCTTTCTCGGGTTACAGGTGGATCAAACACCAAATGGGATCTTTCTACATCAGACCAAGTATGTAGAGACATTCTCAGTCGCTTTGACATGGAGAATGCTTCTGCTGCTGGGACTCCACTTGCTATGAATCATGATATAGCACCTGATGAGAATGGAGATCTTGTAGATGCCACTACGTACCGAGGATGATTGGATCTCTCATGTATCTCACTGCCTCAAGACCTGATATCATGTATGCTACACTGTTTATGTTCCGGATATCAGGCTAAACCTAAGGTCAATCATCTGATCGGGGTCAAAAGGATCTTTCGCAATCTAAAGGGTACACCCACACTGGGGTTGTGGTACCTCATGATGACGATTTTGAGCTCACAGAGCGTATAGTGACTCGGACTATGGAGGCTGCCAAATGAACTACAAGTCTACATCAGCAGGGTGCCATTCTTGGGAGAAGATTAGTTACATGGCAGTGTAAGAAGCAGACATCGGTTGCATTGTCAACCTGTGAAGCCGAATATGTTGCTGCTGCAAGTTGCTGTTCCCAAATCATTTGGATTCAACAGCAAATGCGGGATTACGGTTTGAAATTCTCGTCTACTCCTATTTTTGTTGATAATTCTGCTGCAATTGCAGTAACCAAAAATCCTGTTCAACATCCTAAGACCAAACACATCGGTATTAAATACCACTTCATAAGAGACTGTTTTGAAAAAACCTTAATAGATGTGGTTAAAATTAATACTGATTTTCAACGTGCTGACCTCTATACAAAAGCCTTTGATAAACCACGTTTTCAATACTTGCTAGAGGTCAACGGCGTTAAAAAGAAAAGTGAGGTAATTCCTGATGAGAATGATGTGTAGTCCGATGTAGGTTTCGTTATGTTTTATTTTATTTTATGTTATCTGTTTTTGTCTTTTTCTTGTCTGTTATACTTAAATCATGTTATCTTGCTGTTTATTAAAATCCAAAAATAATTAAATCCGAATGATTTTAGTATTTTAGGGGGAGAATATGTCAGCAAGTTAATATTAAAAAAAAAAAGAAAAAGAAAAAAGAGGAGAAGGGGTAACTAGCTGAAGAAGGTAGATTGTGTCTATGATACTGATTCAATACCTTTGGAATATGATAGTACACAGGAACAAATCAAGAGGGATTTTAAAATTTAAGGTTTGAAAAGATGCAAAGTTCAAAGTATAAGTCTGTGTAGTCTAAGCAATATAAAAAAGGGAATATGATGATAAAACTGGCAACTCCTAAGGTGACACAGAGAAAGTAGACTTAGAGGCTGCTAGACCACAAATGATATGTTGGTAGATTCACCACAATAGACTACTAGACCTGATTGGTGATCTCAAGATCAAACTAAGTTGTTCAACTAACTGTGGGCTTCCATCTTATCACTGGTTAACACAATCAAATATATTCCAATAAGGGTAATGAGCATTTAAATGCCACAAAAGTGTGCGGATGACCATAATTAGAGCAAAGCAAGAAAAAAATGAAAGACAAATGCAATAAAGCTAATGACTCATGTTGTTGGTGCATATTGTGCTCTAACAAGGAGATAGGTTGTTGTGCCTCTCTGCTGTGCGATGGCACTGACCTGAGGATAAGCATAACCTAGATATTCTAGAATTCATTGTTGTTTGCCGCCTCTCTGCTGTGCGATGGCATGACCTGAGGGCAGGCTTCTCTTTGAAAGCTTTAAGAATAGTCTATTCTTGTAATAATACCCGTAGACCGCTCAAAACCTCTGAGAATGTTGATTACCATATAAGTGTGGGATCCACAAATGTTAGCTGAAATAATTAAACCTAAATCAGTCACCAGTCTGCGTCAAAAGTCTGTGTATGGATTTAAGTGGACAAACATACTGACAATCTTAGTGGCTACATTCTCAAGAGTTCAAATCAATGTGAAAATCTAAGAGTTTCAGTATGATTTCCTCAAGTTGCTAAAGACCTGGATGAACACCGAGAATTTAAGCATCAAAGAGTTTTAATAAAAGTCCCAAAATGATTTGATATTCCTGTATGATTCCAAAATTGAGTTGGTCCAGATATGATCAATCTAAGTTAAAGCTGTCTACTCCTAATCAATCCCTTAGATTTCCATCTTAGGGTTTATCTCTCACAAAAAGTCCAAACATAAACTTTAGTTGTGTAGTTAGTTTAAGTTCCTATGTTTATCTTTTAATTTGTGTGTTGGTCGGACTACATCAGGGAAATCAGAAGGGAATTAACTTACCTAAAAAGGGTCATGTCTGAGATGGCCACATGGTTTTCAAAATTTAAAAGGTCACGTCGGAAGTGACTGAATTGGTTAAGAGCTTACATGTATTATCAAAAGTGAAAAGGGTCTGAATAGTAAATGTTAAAAATGACTGTAAACTCACAAAGTGTGCCCATTCGCACTAGTGGATCATGGTTATCGACCAACTATGGGAATGGCTTTCAATCGGCCGAATGGACATGAAATTGATCCATTCGACGAGAATGGAAGGGGGAGAATGAAACAGTAGACCGACTGAGGCTCAGTCGTTCAACTAAAGGGGTGAATGAAGGAGACCGAATGAGTCAGTCGACCACTAAGACTCAGTCGGCGCGAGTGAATGGGATGAATGTGTGTAGGGCACATGTACGACTGAACCTCAGTCGCCCGATTGAACTGAGCGAATGAGGCCAGTCGGCCGAATGAACCTAGGTTCAGTATTTAAGGTCTTAGTCGATCGCATCTCACTCATCACTCCCAATAGCACCCCAAATCGCACTCTGTACCGTTACCCTGTCAAACTTGCCACCGATTCTGATATACATTGCGGTTAAGATTCTTACATTCCAGTGACGTTTTACAGGTACACTACTCCTTGAATCCTACCAAAATCAGTACATCACCGAACTACAATAGCGACATTGATTGAATCAAGAACCGAACTGTGAATTGACCTAATCGCCTATGTAAATGAAGCAAAATGTTAAATTGAGTTTAATAGGTTACTAGTGACAAGTAGACGAGGCTAATGGACCATTACACACTGTTAAAAGACTTAGATTGGTCAAGATTCGACCCACAGGCGATCGAACAGTGGGGCAAGCGACTGGTCGTTCGAATGAACTCCAATCGCACGATTAAACCTTGCGATTGGATCATTCGACCGACTGAACCACCAGAATGAGTCCAGTCGGCAGATTGAACTCAATCGCATGTCTCAATCAGCGGATTGAACTCAATCGCATGTCTCAATCAGCCGATTGAACTCAATCGCATGCATCAATCAGCCGATTGCACTCAATCGCATGCCTCAATCAGCCGATTGAACTCAATCGCATGCCTCAAATAGGCGACTGACTTCAGTCGCATGATTCATTCGCACGAATGAATCCAAAATGACTTTCAACTTTACACTTAGAACAGAAGTTTCATGTCTTATGTACTAATGGTTCTATGTCTTGTGTGTTACAGATAAATGGCAGAAAAGTGGACCATAAATCCAAAGCACACATCTGTGCCCATTTGGATCACACCACCAGGAACGGGGCTGAGTTTACCGACATTATAGCCTTTCTGAGACGGTCCTGGATCTATAAGGCTATCTCCACTCCTTGCACGCTTATAGATCACTCCATCAGGCATTCTGGGAGAATGCCTTGGTGGACCGCTCTCGTGAGCCTTACTGTATCAGGAGCTCCATACTGGGCCATGATATTGAGATCTCTGCTGCCGACATTCAGAGGGTCCTAGAGTTCGGGGAGGACGCTGATCATCCTACAAAACTACATCCATTGACAGTGAGAGGATGCTTCCTAAGGATAAAGTACGCTGGGGATATCAACTCAGGTGTGCTCAACAAGAGCAACCTGAGCCCCCAGTACAAGTACTTAGCACACGTGATCCTCAAGTGTTGGCATCGAGGAGGGGTGGGTTTGACGACCTCTCAGACCAGATTCAAAATGCCTACGTGGCACTGGTTCTCAACCACCCCTTTAGTTTTTCCAGCATGATATTCTCCTACTTGGTGGAGAATTGGAGGTAAAGGGAGAAGAGGGGTTTCTGTATGTACCCCAGATTCTTACAGCTCGTCTTCAAGGAGAAGCTGCCACAGTTGCCCAAAGAGAGTCATGATGCAGTGGCCTTAGAGATAATGGATGATATACTCTGGGCAGGATGAGAGTTTACAGGGGAAAGCAGATTAAGCCCCAAGTGAAAAGAATGATTGGCCACTTAGCAGATGAAAGCTATGTGGCACTGGGGAGACGCCAATGGCGTCACGAGGACAGTGACTCCGACGTGGAGCCAATTGTCCTCCCTACTGATGATTCAGAGGAGGATGACAGTGGGGATGATGCTGTTCCATCCAGAGGCACTGTGTTTGACTCTGTTCCCTCTGTGTCTGTCTCACCTGCTGAGGTAACTGAGTCAGCAGGATTTCATCAAGATTTTGTTCTTAACGAGGAGGATGAGGATGAATCTGATGAGGAGCCATTGACCCAGACTGTGGGAAGGAAAGTGGTTCCCACAGAACAGGGTTGAGGGTTGTGTGGTGAACAACCGAGAGGCTCCGGAGATACAGAAACTGATCCAACATATGCTCTGGGGTCCTTAGGCGGGATTGAAGGGGGAGCATCCACATCGAAGGGAACGAGGAGAAAACGGATGGCTCAACCCCATGGCCAGAAAAGAAAAAAGCGTAAGGTAACCTTCATCACCACCACATCCCCATACCTTCCACCACTACCACCTCTGCAGACACACCTTCCACCACCATACCTCTCCCCACAGCAACCACAGACACCACCATACCGACCACCACAAGCCAGACCCCAGCCACCACTACATCATTCACCCCACACTCACCACTACTATCATCCAGACTTGACCCGATATTCACCACCTCCACCACCACCACTAGCCACCAAACCGAGCCCTCAGCCTACCCCTCACACACCTATAGATCTCCTCTACCTCCAATCGGGGTAGAGGAACAGTTGTCAGCCTTAAATAGAATGGTGTTGCGATTGCAGGCGGCTGATGAGGAAAAGACCTCTCAGATCCGCCAGCTTACCGACCTGACTGCTGCACAATCGCATAAAATTGCAGAGCAGGATCGAGTAATTGAGGAGCAGGCCCAGCAATTGGCTGCTCAGAACACTCAGTTGGACCAACTCCGAGCGCAAAGTGTCACAGCAGGTAAGCAGATAGAGGAGTTGGAAGAAGCTAAGTGGACCATTCTGCTAAAATTGAAAGGATCAAAGGAGGAACCTCTAAAGATAAAGGATGGAGACAGAGATAATGAAGATGATGATGATGATGATGACAGTGATTCTGATGAAGGGAAAACCGAAGAGTGGTGGCAGACGAAGACACTGAAGAGGGAGAAGCAGCTGAATCTGTCTCAGCTCCGGGCAAGAGAAGCGAACAAAGAACAGACAAGATCAGTCAGCTTCTGCTTCTGTACCTTCACAAGAAGACTCTAGCATTCAGGATAAAAGTAAATAGTGGATGTTATGTATTTAATTACTTTTGTATTCTGTATTGAAAAACCATGTACTAAATGTTTATATTAAGTTAATGCATTTTTTGATATATTACTAATGATTTGAGTGTGAAATGTGTAAATCAAACAGATCCAAAGTACCACAGAGATGAGTTTGATATTGCTTCCCTTCAACAGGTCAAGTCTCAACTCATATGATTCTTGATCTGCAAGGGATTGTCAGAAGGTCAGTGAGTTATACCCCTGAAGAAGGTGAAATAATTCACGACCTATCTAACGAGCAACTGGCAGAGATGTTCAGACTCAATCCTGATGATATTGTCAAGGATGCTCCAACAGTTGATTCAACCAGTGACAACGAACTACTATATGACTTGATGAAGTTGAGGTTGAAGATATTGCTGCTGAAGAGTACCCTCAGTACGCTGACAACGAGGGTAATGTGGTCCCCAATCTGGGTGAGTCCCTAGTCAGTGATATGTTTGAGATACTAGACAAGATGGAGCAGGAAGCAGGAAAGACTGAAGGAACAGCCCAAGCCTCAAACGATGATGTATACATTCGAAAGGCTGAGTGGGCTGAATGTTTTAAAGAAGTCAGAGCCCAACGTGATGCACCGAAGAGGGATGCCTACACCAAGTTCTACAGCGTCAAGAAACATCTTACGGTGTCAGGCAGGATTATAGCATGGGCATATTTTGACGATCTTAACGTTTATGCCGTTAAGAGGGAAAAGGGCATAGAGTACTTTAGATTTCCACATGATCCAAAGACTCTACCAGATTTGAGCTCAACAGCTGGCCAAATTAAAGCTGTTGTATGCTGACCCGAGAAAGATGTCAGGCTGGTTTGAGACTGCCCTAAAGAAAGAGTACCACACCAGGTGGATTAACTTAGACCTCAACAACCTACAAGGTATTTTAGAAGGTCTGAGATGGATGCCATTACTGGGAAACCTACGATTGTGTTGAAGTGGAGTCCTCCTCGCACTATGTCGAGAATCCCTCTCAGGGAAATGCCACAGGACTTCACTCCACACTTCAAATGGTGGTACTATGATTGGAGAACTGCTGAAGCTGTCATAGTTCTAAAAAAGGGGATCAAATGGATACTGTCAGGGTATTCGACCCAATGTGGCTAACTAACTTGTCTGCTAATGATGTCTATACATTATACAAGTGGCCACTGTTCTATGACACACAAGACATTGTACAAGCCCTCCAGTTCCAAAATGTTATACGACTTTGCTTCGCGTTTGATATTCACGCGAGAGTCAGACAAGAGGACAAGTACAAGAAATATGACAAGGTAATGAAGAAAACAAGACATTAGAGAGATCTAGGTCCAAAGGGGAGTTTGTTGATACATGTATGTCCCTAGATCGTGATATGTGATGTAATAGATCTTGTTTGGTATGATTAATGAACGGATATTGATAGTCTTGGTTATAATGTTTAATAGTTCATTAATGAGTCGTGACTGAATTGATTGGGTTTATGATTACTTGAATGATTACATATAATATTATATAATTAATTAAAACATTCAAACTTAATGAAGTTCTCATGCGAATGAACCATAAGCATGAAGAACTTCACACGATTGACTCAGTCGCACGACTGAACCAGGAGACTAGATCAGTCGTACGACTGTAACATAAGATTGGCTCAGTCGCACGACTGAACACTCAGTCGCACGAATGAACCAACCGCATGGTTCAATCGCACAACTGAACCAAACTAATGGTTCAGTCGCACGATTGAATAGTGCAAACCTATAAATACAACTCAATTCGTGAAAAACAAGGATATTCGATCAAGTACGATTCAAGTCGAACCCTAGCCGTCCAGAAACCTTTCAAATCATTCTCCAAGTTCATAGAACACATTAGATCGATTCCTTATCGATTTCTAATGTTAGTTTCAATCCTTGATTGATTCTTCGTGTGTTCTCACTGATTGGATCGCCAATCAAATAGGATTCCACACTATTTGATCTGGTATACACGTGATCTCTAGGTATTTCAGTCGAATACCAGGTCCTAACAGCTATTTTCTCTTGTTCAAGATTCTTGGTCATCTCTTCTAGTTGTTTTGTAACAATTTCTAAATCTTTGATTGTTTTGTTCCATGATTTTTGAAGAGAGATAATCTTTTGATCTGCAGTTTTATGATCAGATTTAAGTTGGTTATGCATAGATTCCTCTTGTTTTAGCTTTTCACAAATTTTGAATGAATAGTTTCGGTAGTGTTCAACATGACTTGGTGCAAAGCTTTTCTCTTACTTCTGATGGTATTTCAGGAAATTTTGGAACTGTGGTTTCAGATGATGAAGTAGAAGATTTAACCTTTGGTTGATCAAACTGAACCATTAGAGCTACTTCCTCTGTATCCTCTTTAGGATTAGAATTGTCACTCCAATCATTGTTATCTTCCTCTTCATCACTTTCCCCTTTTGGGTCATTGTTTTCTGACCAATCTTCCTCTTGAATTTCGGCAATAAGAGATAAACTTGATGTTAATTCATTTGTAAATTGATCTGCACATGCACTCCAATCATATCCATCTTTTATGTTGACTACTAGTGCTTCTTTGTTTCATCAGATGATTTGGTTTCATCTTTAAGCTCTGGCATGGGAAGACTTTGATATGGCTTTTGAAAAGTTTTCTGAGCTTGTTGAAACCTTTGATTATTTGAACCTGAATGAGCACTTCCTCCATTTTTCCTTGGAGCTTTACATTCTCTTGAGAAGTGTCTATAACTATTGCAGTTGAAACATCTGGATTTTGACTTGTCAAATCCAACAGTCTTGTTTGCACTAGGCTTGTATTTCTTGTTGACATAAGAATGTTTTTGAGTCCTGTAGGCAATCATCACCATCTGCCAGTTCAGATCCATCTCTTCAACATCTTGAGGATCCATCTCAAATAAATCCTGTAAAACAAAATCTACTTGAGTTAAATGGCTACCTTGATATGCTTGAAAGCTGGCCAATAAAGCAGTAAATGCAGTTTAGACTCTTCATCTTCTAATAGGATGTTAATCACATCTTTAACTTTGCTAGATTTAGCAGTGCTAGATGATGAAGAAGTCTCTTTCTGAATATTTGATGATTGTGACTGTGTTTTAGGAGGAGATTGAGAATGAGATTGAGTTGTATATGCAGGTGCACTGGTAAATGATGAGTCAGTGAAAAATCCTGCTCCTACAAACAGATCTCCTTCTTCTTCAGGACTTTTCTCACTCTTTGCCATGAATGCATTTTCTATGGTGGTTGCAGGAGAAGCAACAAACTGATATGGAGACATTCATGCTGCTCTATCATTGTTCCTTGAGCTTTCATCAATCTCCACTGATTTTATTTTTGCAATAAGAAGATCTAGATCCATTGGAAACTTCTCAGTATGCTTTAGTAAAGTTACAGTTTGTTTCCATGATGATGGTAAAGCATTGAGTAGTCTGAGATTTAAATCTTCAAGTTCAGGTTTGATACCAGCTGTTGACATCTCAGTTATGAGTTGAACAAATCTGTTCATCATTTGATTTACTGTCTCTCCAGACAAATGTTGAAACAATTCTAATTGTCTTTTCAGCTTTTGTTTATTTAAATTTTGAATCTCTTTACCTCCTTCACAAATGATCTTCAATGCTTTATATAGTGTATATCGAGTTTGATATGCATCTAGCCTTGTAAGAACTTCCAAAGGTAGTCCTTTACACATTAATGAATAGGCTTTAATATCATTCTTAACTCTTTTCAGATCATCTCCTTGAAGATCATCTTCTGGATAAGGTTTTGGAGAATCTTTAGTATACACAAATCCTCTATCTGGTCCATCACTTATTATAGAAATGTATGGTCCTTTTTCTATAGATTTCCATAGATCAATGTCAATGGAATTAAAGTGTTGTTTTAGTCTAAGAGACCAATTTTTGAAATCAGCTCTATTTTTAAGCTTTGGAACTCTGTTTTCAGAATCTTCTGATTTTACCATTCTTATATTTTTTTTTTAAAAAAAATCTAAGTATCAAGGTTAAAACGTCTGAACCGTATTCAAACGCCTCAACAGTTGATGCATCTAAGTTGAGAAACGTCTAAGGGAATGCCTTAGAAAATTTTCCAAAAAGTCTAAGTATAATGCGTCTGGAAGGTTTCAAGCGCCTAAGCAGTTGTCAAACGCCTGAAGAGTTGTCAAACGCCTAAACAGTTGTCAAACGCCTAAACAGTTGTCAAACGCCTGAAGAGTTGTCAAACGCCTGAACAGTTGTCAAGCGTCTGAATAGTTATCAACTTAACACAGGTGATACGTCTGGGATTCTCTTCAACAGTACTCAAACGACTGATAAAAAACGTATACACAATGTTAATGCGTCTAACACTCAGACAAATTTAGTCAATCTCAGCTCATGCGACACATTCATCATCTTCAGATGAATGTAACAAACTCAAATCTTTTGAAATCTTCAAATGTTGATGAATTCAATTGAAACTTTTCAATTAGATGCGTTTTATGCCGATAAACATTCTTCTTATTATCAATTTCTTCAATTTCAACAACAAATCAATCAATTTTTTGAAATTTCAGTTCGAAACTTCAAGCTATATTCGAACAACAAATTCAACAGTTTACTTGAATTTGATGAATTGATCTCCTAATTGTGATTCAAATCATGTTTCTCATGATGAAACACAACTGAAATTCACAAATTTTCAATTGAATTGTATCTCAATCACAGATTCAGTGAGATTTTTTTAGGTTTTCAAGTTCGATGAACTTAAAACGAAAATCAATGACTAACAGCTTACCAACAGCTCTAATACCATTTGATAGGATCAAATGAATAAATCTGTGATGATTTGTAACACAATTCAATGAAATTCACACAAAGTAATCAAATCAAAATAAGATATGAACAAAATTCAAGTTTTCATTAATATCTAGGTAAGACAATTACAAGCATGAAAAACAGATTCGAATAACTTGTGTATTCGTTTGTATTCATTACTACAAACGTGAAAAACTACGCTATTTATACTGAAAACAAAAGTAAAGGAACTAACATTTTACAGAAATAGTCCCTATACTATTTACAAAATATCAAAAGACAAATAAAGACAACATGTTAATCTTTTAGAGCACTTAACAGTTGCAGATCATGTGAATAAATCATCTTCTGCAGCAAGTGTTCCACGTGGTGGTACTGAAGATGATGATGATATCAGTACTCACATTTTCAAGTTTAGTGATCAACTGCGTGAGTCCACTAAACTTGATGTTCCTGTAGCTTCAGCAGCTCCATCCACAACAAATGCTGTTGAGATTTCTGACTCCTCTACATCATTTGAACTGCCATCTCATACATGGTTTCCAGAGTCTGGATCAACATCTGCTGCTGCTGAACCTACTACAAACACTTGCATTGATCTTATAGTGTACCAAGAGCTGAAGAATCACCCCATGTCTCAAATCATTGGTGATATCAATGCTGGTGTCTCAACCAAAAGTCAATTGTCCAACTTCTGCTACTGTGCTCTCTTCATCAGTCAGCTAGAGCCAAAGAACTATCATGTTGCTTTAAGAGACAATGGATGGGTTGAAGCCATGCAGCTGGAGCTACTTCAGTTCAAAAAGCAGCAAGTGTGGGAATTGGTTCCTCTACCCCCAGGTAAGTGTGCAATAGGCACTAAGTGGGTGTTTAGGAATAAAACTGATGTAAATGGGCTTATTGTGAAGAAAAAGGCTAGACTGGTTGTACAGGGGTTTTCCAAGAAGAAGGTATTGATTATGATGAAACCTTTGCCCCTGTAGCCAAGAGGCAATTAGATTGTTCTTAGCCTATGCTGCATTCCACAATCTTAAAGTTTTTCATATGGATGTCAAAAGTGCTTTTTTATATGGGAAAATAAAAGAAGAGGTTTATGTGTGTCAACCACTAGGTTTTGAGGACAATAAACATCCTGATTGGGTGTATAAACTTGATAAGGCTCTTTATGGGTTGAAGCAAGCTCCTAGAGCCTGGTATGAAACAGTTTCAAATTTTCTTCTTCAAAATAATTTCACTAGAGGCTCCTTAGATAAAACTTTGTTTATTAAGAAAGTGGATCAGCATAAGCTACTTGTTCAAATTTATGTTCATGATATAGTTTTTGCATCCTCTGATCCCCAGTTGTGTGATGATTTTACAAGTTTAATGAAACAAAAGTTTGAAATGAGTGCAATGGGAGAATTACAGTTCTTTCTAGGCTTGCAAATCAAACAAAAGGCTGATGGAACCTTCATTCATCAGTCAAAATATACAAAAAAATCTTTTGAATAAGTTTGACTTACAAAACTGTAAGCCCTGTTCTACTCCCATGTGCAACACCACACAACTGGATGTAGATCAGAAAGGTAAAGCTGTTGATGAAACACTTTACACATGTATGATTGGGTCCTTGATGTACTTAACAGCTTCTAGACCAGATATTATGTTTGCAACTTGTGTTTGTGCTAGATTTCAGGCTGCTCCTAAAGAGTCTCATTTGATTGCAGTTAAGAGGATCTTTAGATATCTACAAGATACACAATCTCTAGGTCTTTGGTATTCCACTGGACACTCTTGCAAATTAGTTGCTTTTTGTGATAGTGACTATGCAGGATGTAGGTTAACCAGAAAGTCAACCTCTCGTGGATGTCAATTCCTAGGCAACTGTTTGATTTCTTGGCAGAGTAAGAAACAAACATTTGTTGCTACATCCACTACTGAAGCAGAGTACATTGCTACTGCAAGTTGTACATCTCAGGTACTCTGGCTTCGGAACCAATTATTGGATTATGGCATTACAGAGACTAAGACTCCATTGTTAATAGATAGTGCTATAACTCTGTGTATTGTCAAGAATCCAGTCTAGCATCTAGGACCAAACATATAGTGATGAGACACCATTTTATTAGGGATTGTTTTGAAAAAGGTCTCATTGATCCAAAGTTTGTGCCAAGTGCTGATGAGCTTGCAGATATATTTACTAAGCCTTTGGACAGTTCAACTTTCCAAAACCTTGTGTTAGGGCTTGGTATGCTGCAGCTAGAATAAGTGACAACTACTGATGATATCAGTAAACAAGTATTGATGACCATTAGTAAACATGTCACAAATAAGTACTGATAAGTTTCATTCTCAGTTAGTTTCATATATACTGAAGACTAAATTACATAAAAAATATTGTACTTTCTGTTAAAAGAAACTGATGCAGTTACAACTACTGATGTAGTCATAACTACTGATGTCAGTAAAAACAGATAAGTACTGATGTCCTATGACACAACTGAAAACAGCTAAAAAGTCTGATGAGTAAGTGTTGAGGACAGTATGAAACAGCTGAAAAGCTAAGAATTGACGAAAACTACTGATGAGAATTTTGTCTTCAATCGTTTCCACAAACTGCTGTTTCACCTTAAACAACTGATGACAAAACCAAGTCCTCAGTTGTTTCCTACACCTGAAGCGAAAACCAAGGTTTTAGTAGTTTCATAACTACTAATGACCCAAACCAAGTCTTCAGTTGTTTCAAATGTTTGATAGTTAAAACCAAGTCTTCAGTTGTTTTCATACAACTAATGACAACACCAACACTTTCAGTCGTTTTCTTTTCAGCCTTTTCTTACCCTATAAATACCTGCACTTATTGCCGAACGTTTCATTAGCCGCCTTTTCTCTCTCAACAATGGCGGCCATGAAACTCAAACCCAGACACAACTGTGTTGCCTACCTCTCGAAATCGGCCTTTTGGAACAAATTTGATAATGCCATTGATCTTATGGTGGATTCCCAATGCAAAACAGCCTTTCTTTTGAATTCTACCATATACCCCGATTCCTTAAACCAATTCTGGACCAACGTCTCTATAACAACTGGTGCAAATGATAGCCAAATCACTCTCTAGTCGTTGGTCAACCAGAAACAGGTAGTAATCACCCCTGACATCATTCAGGAAACCCTAAATTTGCATGATGCCACCTGTATTATAGAATACCCGAAAGGCACCATTGATATGTCTTTCACCAACAACGGGTATGAAGGAGACTTAAGTGCTACAACCATTCTCAAAAAGCACTTCCATGATGATGAAAGACTTATCTTCCACATGGTGAATGTCTGCCTTGCTTCAAAGACATCTTCATGGGATCAGATGTCCTCAAGATGGCAACAGGTATTGTACTCTATCTTTGAACGACAAAACTCTAAATTTTTCTAAGATATTGTTTATGGAACTTAAGGATCTGGCTCAGAAACCTGTGACAAGAGATGGCTACTATATCCCAGGTTTCTCATGGCCATAATTTTAAATCAATTAAAATCTGAAGCCCTTATTGGTCTCGGAGTCCCTGCTCCAGCTGTCTTAGCTGAGGTATACTCCAGGCATAACTCTGACCCTACTCTCCAAGGGGCTGCCCGGCTGCTCAAACCCAAGCAGAGGGAACCAACAGCCTCCACCTCCAGATCCAAAGTCCCCACCAAACCCAAACCCCAAAAGCCCAAAAAGGCTACTCAGGGAGATGAGTCCCTTGAGGATGCCCCTATACCACCAATACAGGAAACACATACTGGTTCTAACCCCCCAGTCCTGTCAGAGACTCAACTAGCTGAAACTGCACAGGTATCCTCTCCACAGGATCTTGTTGCAACCAAATTTGGGGATACCACATTATTAGAACCTATCTTAGTTGAGAAGGTTAACATTGAAGAGCATCTCTCACCCCGGGTGCAATCTGCATCTCTCACCCCGGGTGCAATCTGCTTGTGACCAATCTCCAATTGCAACCGCTCCTCAAAGCCTAACACTTATAGTTGCTAAAGTGCTGAGTCAGCTGCATTCCTCACCCCCTCCCAGAAACCAATTAACATTGGGAATACCTCAACGATTGAGGGGGAGGACCAAAATGCTGCTGATAACCCACAGCACAGGGGTTATAATGTTCAATCTCCAAGTGTAGAAGAGGAGGTTCGAACATCTGGACAGGCTACCACTTCTACTGATTCAGCAAATTAAAAGGATGACGTTGGTAACATATACAAGACCTCACTAGAGGCAACTGCCAATGAAGGACAAAGTCCAGAGGCAGGAAGTCCCCAGAACCAAGAACAAGGGGCACATGCATATACTAATCTACACTCAAAGCATGTACATCCTGATTTAATCAGGAGGTCAGATGATTCAGCAAAGACTGGCGATGACCTCGGCTTCTTCTTTGATGTCTTAGCCCATAACACAATCCTAGAGACTAAGGTGAGTAGACTCAAAGAACTGCTAGCCAAAATGTCCCAGCATAAAAGTCCATCTGCCCCAATAAACCCACAGATGGCACCTTCATTTGAAGGTTCACCAAAGACACAGCCAATACACTTAACTAAGCCACCAGCCACTGCTTTTAGCACCAGCTCTCAGGGACAGAACCCCTCTGAGCAGATGGTGGCAACCTTTCAAAGCTCCTTACCTCTCATCACTCCCATCATCACTGAGATAGTATATAAAGCCATTAATGAGACGATCTCCTCAAATATCCAAACACTCCTTGATGATGTTGTTCACAAGTCACTTTCTGCCTTTCAAACCCCTGATCCCAATGCACCCAAAAAAGGGGAGACTACTAAGTCTAAGGCAGTGAAAGAAAGGAAAAGGACGAGAGTAGAAGATGAGAAAGAACCACAAAAAGAAAAGGAGTTGGAGAAAGAACAAGAACTAATCTCAGAGAAACAGCTGATCACAGTGCAAGAGCTGAGCACAGACAAAGAGCAGAAAGATCAGCTGATCAATTACAAAAGGAAGAGAAGTGCTGAGTGAAAGTCTGATGGAGAAAACTCCTTAGAAGATATAGTCAAAGAAGCTGATGAAGCTCACAATAGATCTATGGACAAAATAATATATCAGCTCTTCAGACTGGGTCATGACACTACCACCTTAGATGTTGAGATTAGAAGGATGGAGATAAATGAAATTCAAGCAAGACAGGCTAGTTACAGTGTGATGGATAGGGAAAGGTTGGAGATTATGATTATGTTTATTGCCAAATGTCTAGGAAGATCATTGATAGAGATGAAGTCTTGGTCCAGAGACAGTATCTTGGAAATAACCAAGAAAATCTGTTCTACTAGAAGCTACAACAAAGGGTTGATCATCGAATCACTGGATGAAGCAGGTGCTGGGAAGAGAACTGAGATGGCAAAGCTCTCAAAAGCCAAACTCACCACTAAATTGCTACATCAGCCTTCTCATACTCTCACTAAAAAACAACCCACAAAGCAATCATCTCTAAAATCTACCAATTCTATCCCTAAACCAAAACCTCCCACAACTCAACCCACAAAACCAAATCCATTACCCCAAAAACCATCGCAAACCACACCCAGTGATACACCCAGAAGGAGGAGAAGGGTGTTGAGGGTAGAAGAAGAAGAAGAGGATGAGAATGAAGACAGTCTGCCAATCTCTACTGTTCTTAAACTTAAAACACCTGAGCCTAAAAGTCAACAGATGATCACACCTGACTTGCAAATGCAAATGCTGAAAGTGAAGATTGAAGAAGTAGAACAGTAGAAGCAGCATGAAGAGCAATTTCTCAAAATGGTTGACAAGGACTTCCCTCAGTCCTTATCCATTCAAGCAATGAAGAAACAAGCTCTGAGGCTGTACACTCTTAGGCATACATTCCAACATCAAAGAGAACGAGTGAGGATTTGGCCAGACCCCAGGGTAAGTTCCAGAATACACAAGAAGAACATACCAAGTAGATATCATGGCCAAGTGGAAAAGACTTTGAATGCTACAATTATGTTGGCTATGGTAGTCTCACCCTGGGAGATTATAGAAGAAGTCAAGAGAGCACACAACTCAAAGACAACCCCTCAATCTCTACTTGAGAACAAAATGATCAAGAAGGGGTTGTTATACAAGATACTTGAAGATCTTCAAAAGAGTGAACTGCAGTTGTTGCTAGAAGGCTCTCATCCAGATGAATTCGCATACAAAGAGATCACAACAGTTGAGTTGAAGAATGGGAAGACAGTAAGGTATCTGTCTGAATATTATGGCCCTGAGTTCTTCTTTGAGGAGAAGCAGAAGAACTCACCAAGGAGGAACAAGTTGTTCTCCTTGAGGCCTACGCAAGAGAGTCTTACAGACTCATCAATGGGAATTAGGTTTCATGGTTGGGACAAGACTCTGTGTCTAGTTTCCCCAGGACAGAGTTCCCTTCCACACTTAGCCAATCAAAAGATCAGAAAACTTTTCCCGGCCTGTGCTTACATAATTACCTCTGAAGCTGATCAAGAGGGTGTTTCTGGCAAAGAATAAGTGGGATCATCAATAAACATAGAGGTTTTGGCTGCATTGGTTCAGGGGGAGTTTGTTGGACCAAAAGAACCAATGAGCTAGATCAGAAAAACCTACAAGTCCCACAGACATTACAATTGCTGAAGAAGATCACAACAGCTGATTACAAGGTCTGAAGACAAAGTCTGAAGACAAGATCTGAAGATTTCTACTGAAGACAAAGACTGAAGACCAAAGTGATCAGTAGTTGTCACAACAGCTGAAGTTATTAACTTTAGTAGTTGTGATGGTTTTCCTTTTCAGTACTTGTAATTTACCTTTCAGTAGTTTATAGTTTCAGTAGTTTTTAGTTTAGTAGTTTTATGTTCTTGTACTTAGCATTCTATGAGATGTGATCAGTTGTTGAGAACATTCTCAGTAGTTTGCATAGTTTCAGTTGTTTGTAAAATTCTGTTAGATGTCACTATCAAGTGACATCAGCAGACGTCACATTCCATATATAAGGAATGTTGACCTAATTGTAACGCATGACTTTCAGCCACCACGAAAGCATTTGAATGAAATATTCCTTTTGCAGAATTCTCTATCTCTCTATAAGCGTGAACTATTCCATTGAATATCAATTGAGTTCTTGCTAAATTGTCTAATTCATTGTTCGAATTCCGTTGCAATCTACTCTAATTAATCAAACTTAAATCACTGATCCTAACAAGTATTCTCCCGTCCCTCAATGGTGTCCTAAGCATATGTTCCTCACAAACGATTTCGACTCTATGCTTAGCCAGCCAATCCATACCAAAAACCACATCGAATCCTCCTAGCTTAGTAGGCATCAGGTTAGTCTTAAATGTTGTACCTTTTATATTCATTGAACAGTCCTTAATGACTTCGTTAATTTCTATTATGTTACCGTCGGGTAGTTGTACGGTAAACGGATGAGTCAAGATACATGCATTCAAGTCAATCAAAGGCCTAAAAGCACTAGAGACAAAACTAGCAGTTGCGCTAGTATCAAAGAGTACAGTAGCAGGATGGTTGTTTATAAGGAACGTACCATTGACCACATTGGGTTCCTTGCGAGCATCAGCGGGTCCCATCACAAATGCTTGTCCTTTTGGTTTGTTAGGTCTCGCATCCTTGTCTCTTGCCAGCTTGGGGTACTTATTCCTCATGTGCCCCGGGTCTCCACATTCATAACACTGCTTACCCAGCGTGAATGTGCAATCCTTGATTAAGTGGCCGGTTCGCTTGCACCTAAAACAAGGCATTGGGTTGACTCCCGTT
The DNA here is from genome assembly GCA_025506515.1 of Flaveria trinervia. Classification (NCBI taxonomy): domain Eukaryota; kingdom Viridiplantae; phylum Streptophyta; class Magnoliopsida; order Asterales; family Asteraceae; genus Flaveria; species Flaveria trinervia. Next base: position 45,123,067 of record CM046448.1, on the reverse strand, counting down.
GATGGTTCAATTTGCACTTGTTGCAATACGGATTTATGCCTACATACAGCCTACGTGTTTTTCCCACTTTGATCATCATACCTCTCACCTTCACCTGCTTTTCTGCTTGAACCACTGCATTACCCATCGCCTTCTTGGCATCGAACCATTTTCTCTTCCTTTCCCCAGTTCTTCGCTGCTTTGTCCATCCAGCCCTAATGAAGTCATTAGTCAGGCTACTAGTGAGATCCACCACGGATTGTAGGGTCGTAGGCCTGGAAGATCGGACCATCCCTCGAACCCTAGGATGTAACCCCACATAAATCGGGCTACACCTTTGGCTCTGGTGTCACCAAGTAGGGCATTAGTCTGTACAGGGCTAGAAACCGGTTGATGTACTTGGTCTAGTTTGGCCCTTTCATCTGTAGGCCTAAGAACTCAGATTCCAGTTTCTCCAGCTGGATTATCGGACAGTACTTGTTGATTATCAATTCTTTGAACTCGGCCCAACTCATACAACCTGCAGTATTTCTTCCTTGAGGCTGAATGATGGTTTTCCACCATTCAAGTGCTAATCCTTTCAGAGATTGAGAGGCGAATCGTACCATGTGCTCCATCTTGCACTCAGTTATGTCTAGTACCGCCTCGATCTCGTCCACCCAGCTGTAAGTCTCGATAGTACCCTAGGTGGCATAGAAATCTTTGGGTTTGCAAGCCATAAACGTCCTCTACGAGCACCTGGTGCAGATTCTATCGGTATCATCCTCATGATCTTCCCAGTTTCTAATGGCATTGTCCTGATCTGCATTGATGTGGGGAATGATGGTGGGTATGGCGTTAGCGATTTGTTGCGCCCTAATGTTTGCAATTCTTTTGTCGGTTCGCGTGTTATTGATTATTGGTGGGGTTGGTGTTCAATTCCCTTCTCTTCGAGGCTCATCGTGGGGGCCTTTACCTATTTCTCTCCTACCCACACGAGCTCCTCTTCTTGGCGACATTCTAATTTCAAGACAAGCAACTCATTTAGCATCATATAATAGGTTTCGGTTATTCCAACACATTGATCGCCCCAATGGTCATGCCAACAATTGCAAAAAAATCATAGTATAGGAAAAACATGACATAATAGATAGTTTCATTAAGCATGGTTGGGGAGTTTATTCCCGAGCAACCAAATTGTTTCCCTCAAGCTTGTAGAGTTACATACTCCATATAAATTCACCCAGCAAGGTTAGTATCGGATAGCAATAGTTTCTTAAACAACCATAAGTTCATCCCACATAGAGATTAAATTAAAATATATGTCATGGTTCACAACTTGGAAGGTACCATACCCTGATAAAAATAATAATAATAGTATCAATTAATATAAGAAATTGTTTCCTTCAACTGTCTCAGAGACAGATAATCCCATTTCCCACTAGGCCTTCACATCCACTTCTTTTTCAACCAACCCAGCTACCCTACATTCTTCTTTTTCTGCTCTTGCTCCGATCGTTGTACCCCATGTGAGGCCATCATGGCCTGAAAATTAGCACATTGTGAGGTCCGAGTGGGGTGCTGAAGAGTCAGTTCCAGACGATGGACAACCTTGTAAATCACGTCCAGTGAGGCATCAACAGTCTCATCAAACGACACCAAATAGAAGGGTTCTTTTAATTAAAACTCTTAGACCACACAAAGAAAATTTTATAAATCATAATTTTTCAACAGAGAAAGGTCCAAACATGACCTAATTTCCATGCTGGAATTACGCGTCCGGTAAATTCATGATTACGTTGATCAAGTGTAATAATCAATTTACCTAACCCGATCATCCCAACACTTTCCATAAGGGTGGTCCTAAGGTGTCAGGGTTGTAGTCTAGGGTCTACAATGGTATTCCCGAATTCTCTTCAACCTTTGGCTCTCATACTAATCTGTCACACCCTGGGCCAACGTAGGGTGGGACGACATAGACTAGCAATACATATGGTAGCGGAAACAACCATCGTAAGAGCACAAAAGGAGAGAACATCACATGGAAAATAAAAGTTTAAAACCGACCCGGGCTAGAAATAGATCTCGCCATCAAATTAAATTGTATGTCCAACATAAGGACAAAAGTATAGCTTAACAAAAATTAAAAATTATTCAGATTGTTAAAAAAAGCATACAAGCCAATGCCATGGTAACGGCGCTAAGTCAAGGTCTTCGACACTAGCTAGAGTCCCTTCATGGATTACCTGAAACATGCTCAAAAAAAATTGTGACAACTAAAAAAGTTGGTGAATTCAAGTGCTAAATATAAAAACAAGGGTTCATTACAATCCACAGTTATTTAAAAGTCATAGTATCATCATTGTGGGGATCACAATCAACATTGCACTCAGCCCCGGCTAGCCTCTTCAAAAATTATGTTACCGGTTAAATCCCCTTGGGGAGGACTAAGCCTTAAACCTATGGATACTACTTTCTAGATGGTCCACCATAGTATCTTGTAAAACCTGTTACATGCCACAAATGACCCCACAGGATCTCAATGTGGTACCCTTCCCTTTCATCACGGAAGGCACTATGTGTGGGGGATTCCCCAAGTAGATCTACCGATATAAAAAAGAGGTTCACAAAAGAATTAATGATTGTGATTCAAGTATTAGCAGTTTTCAACATAACCACAACATATAGCATCATATTATAGCACAAAAATAGTACAATTTAAACAAAGCATGCTTCATCCCAAAAACAGTAGTAAAAAGGAAAACACTTGAACTCATCTTGAAATTTCAAGAAAAAAGAGGTCTTTTTGTGTGCCGGGGAAAGCCTCACGTCTAGCACCCTATCATTAGAATTTAAGTGTTAATCCACTAATTCTAGGGTTATGATTTAGTCTTTATATAAAAAGTTTTTTTATAGTAAGTTGGGGTGTCTTAGGAAAGAAAACATGATTTACCACATTAAATCACCTATATAAGTTAGTTTAAGTCTTTTAAATGATTCTTAGTTCAAGGGGATCGGTGTATAAAAGTTTAGCAAAATTTATAGTTTAGTCCTCCAACTTTCCAAAAAATACATTTTTTACCCCAAAGTTCATTTTTCTAGCATTTAATCACTTTATGGCCAAATATTAGTTTCTTAGATTTAGCTAACTTATTTTGAGTAAGTTTATACCAAACTTTTAGGATTATCTTCTAAACGTTACCCGGTTAAAACCCATTTTTAACTAAAAATTTCCATTTCACCCAATCTTTGGCCATATATTTAACAAAAGCGAACCAAGTACTTTGTTAACCCTTTTAGAGCCTGGAATACTTTTTATGATGGTTAAAATTCATGTTTTCTTGTTTTGAAGTCATTTTTCCACTTTTCAGGTCGTTGAATATGCCCCAAATCGCTTATAAGTCTATGACATTAATATCATAAGCCATTAACCACTCATTATACACCAATATCATCCAAAACCTACTGAAATATCATGTCTAACCCATGAGTTCAACATGCACTGTAAAAACAAGATGCAAACATGGTGACTACACCATTTTCCCCCATTACACATGTGTTAAACGCTATAACTTGTGATTAAACATTACCCAGACCTTTTTTTAATTTAAAAGCAGGTTATTAGAATGTTAGAAAACCGGTTTTGAGTAGGTTACATGCTTAGCTTAAGAAGGTTACAAGATGTGCAAGTCGGATGGTGTGAATACACGCAAAAAGAGGGTTTTCTTGGTGTAAACCGTGTTACACCTATAGAATGAAATCTATTACAAGTCAGATACCTTCAAGAACGTGAAATTCTCTTTAGGAATAAGGTGATAGCAGCAAGTTTCTATTAGGTATGAAAATGGTAAGGTTTTGAATAACAACGAAGACAAACACATGGAATGTCCAAAAACCGGGTGACATGAAGCTTATACTTGGTGTAGCCCGTGGATTGGAGTCTATAGCTTGTCGAGGATGGCCTGGAAACCCTTGGACAAAGCTGGAGAACCTTGAACAAGGCTGAGAAGGTCGAACTTGCGGGAACGGTGTACCCAAAATCACACACATATTCACCTTTGCGGTTAGAGCTTGGCCAACGGTAGAGTTGCTGGTCTTTTTTGAATGTGGCTAAGATTAGAGAGTAAACAATGGATGTGTGTGTGTTTTCTAGAACGGGAGAGTGAAAGAAAAAAGGGTGTAGGTGGTATTGCGTGAATGGGGAGTGGTGGAATTGGTGGTGGAGTAGAAGAGGAGGGATTGGTGGAGAGTGGGGCGGCCAATTTTGGCCTCTTGTGGGTCATGTGATTTAATTTTATGGTATTTTATATTATTTAGTATTGGGTAGAATTTAGGTGGTAAAGTTTAGTTAGTTGGTGTCTCTCGGCCATGTTCATACATGCATTAACCGAAAATTAAGTGTGTAGGCAACACAATTTAATTGTTTCAACTATGATTTAAATTTTTGCAAGGGTGACTAATTAACTTTCTCGGGACACTAGGGTTTCCCTAACTAAGGCTTGAACTCACAAAAATCATGAAAGAACATAAGTCTATTAAAATAATAAAAATCATGACAAGGTGAAATGCGGCTGATAAGGCCCATCCACATTTACCGAATGCGGTGGATCCTACTCGTTTGCATTAACAAATGCGGATGGCATCCCCTTCTGCATTACCAAATGCAACACTTCCCATCCGCATTACCAAATGCGGTAGAACACGGGGGAAATGCGAGTGATGCACACGTTATCCGTATTAACAAATGTGGTCAGCCTCATGTATCATCTCAAAAGGTTCATTTAAGACAAGAGTTTAGAATCAATTAGCATGGAGGAGAGAATAGTGTAAATGATAATAGCAATAATATTAGTATAATGAGAAAAGATGTAGGTCGGTAAGGTTAGAGCTATGACCGAGAGGTCGGTTGTCATAGTTTTCGAAGAACTTTCTTGATTGAAGACTTGAACTTTTCAACTAAAATCCTTTGCTCTGGTTTGAAGTCATTTGTCTTGATTCCATTGCTCCCATCACCGAGAATGTTTCATTTGATAAACATGCAATGTTGTTGGACCCTGAAAAGATCATATATGCCAATTCAATTGGTGAGTTGATGGTTGTTCTGCTGAGATTCCCACAAGTCCAAGAATTAATACGGATGAAGATCCTGCAGTAGAAGAAGAAGTATTGGCTTACCACATTGGTTAATTTGGAAGACAAAGAACAAATGCTAACAAGTATTTGTTCTTCCGCATTAACAAATGCGGAAGACCAAAAGTAATGCGGACAAGATTCTGTTCATCCGCATTTGCCAATGCGGATGACTAGACAACAATGCACACAAGTATTTGTTCATCCGCATTACCCAATGCGGATGACCAACATAATAATGCGGATGATCAAGTGAAGAAATGCGGATCAAGTCCATCTCATCTGCATTTGCCGATGCGGATGCAGAAGAATAAATGCGGATGAAGACTTAGACTAGTTCTGATGTATAGGTCAGGGGTAGTTTAGTCATTTTGTAAAAAGGCATCTTGTCTGCCTATAAATATAATAGAAACCTCGTACATGATACGACAATTGATAGACAATTAGAATATATTTTGTCATTTAATATCAAGGTGTATCATTACTGTTTATGCTCGAACCCTAGCATTTACTGTAATCGTCATCTCTTTTAATACAAACAAGCATTTATGAGTATTTCTTCAGCATTTAATGTCTATTGATTGCTTGTTTCCGCCTTTCAATCACTAACTCAATCATTATATTTGATCCTAAGTGAGAATCTCTGTCTCGCTACCCGGTCAATGACCAATTGACTAGGTACTGAGATAGATGTTAGGATTCAACAATATAATAAACTGAAGCTTACCAAATCATAATTACATCCAACGGAAGATATCATTGTACAAGTTCAGAGACCAAGTTTATTACAACAAAAGAAGACAATTCAAAATGACAAAGTCAACATCAAGACAATTAGAAAGTCAAATTAGGTCATGTTGTAATATTAGTATAAATAGAACCACTAGTGCATTTATGCAAGTGTGGCTTTTGTGTGTGTGTTTCTCATGGTGTAAATCACCATCAAAGGAGAAATCCTCTCCTTTGGGTGGGTTTGATTTTACCAGCCATCTATGATTCTCATTATGACCTGTTTATCAACATTAATGAAATCATAACATTACTATTATCCATCTCTTTGTTCTATGATTCACACACGTCCACCTATCTTAATTTTGATTTCTAGATCTAAACATGATGAATCCTAAGATCCAAGCTAAATGAATCTGAAATATTGATTTAGCAATAGATATTCTCAGTTAGGATCGAATATAATGATTGAGTTAGTGATTGAATGGCGGAAACAAACAATCAATAAACATTCAATGCAGAAGAAATACTCATAAATGCTTGCTTGTATTAGACTTATGAGAATCTCAGCAGAACAACCATCAATTCACCAATTGAATTGGCATGTATGATCCTTTCAGGGTCCAATAATACTCCCCCTAAGGATTATACAGCCAATGTTCTTCAACCCTTTGGTGTTGATTGAGGTTGTGAAGATTCTGCTGGATCTTGTTGTGGCACCAGAGGTTCAGCTTCTGATGGGTCTAGTATAGCCTTTATCATGTTGACAAAGTCTTTAGCATCAACCATATTTTCTCTATTAAGCACGTGTATCTTCACTTGACTCATTGCATGGATGGCTTCTAATAGTAGTTTCTTGAGTGAAACTGGTTCCGAAATTGATACTATAGATAGCCCATCCTTGTCAATCAACAAAGCACCATCTACATCAACCTCCACTTTTACAATGTTGCCCAACTACAGTGGTTTCCTTTTCTTCCTTCTTTTCTCCCTCTTGGCAATGATTTGGTCATAAGCCATCTTCGGTATCTTGATGCACTTTAGAAAGAAGTGCATATCTTCTTCACCAAGTTTGTTGGAGATCTCTCTGAAGTGCCTGGTGAAGATATAATGTATGTAAGATTGATCTAGTAGTCTTACTTCATAACCACTTAACAATCTGATTCTGCACCTTTTTTCCCACTCCACTTCCTCTCAATCACCAACTCATAAGTCATCTCATCATAGTAAATGTTGGAGATTGGTATTGAGGAATGAGTGCCAACCACCATTTTTCTTTTTAATGCCACTGTAGATTTCACTTTCAGTTCTGGAAACACTACCTCTTGTGCTGGTTTTGTTTTTCTATTCTCTAGAGGGTTTTGAATGATCTATCTTTCCTCATGCGTATGGCTTTCAAAGACTTGAAGTTGTCGGTTCTCTTGAACATTCTAAGTATTTATTCAAACTCATAGCCTATGAACATAGTTGTGTGATTGATTAGTTCTATTTAAGCTAGTTCTTTTAGGTCATGAATCTCTAGGGCATTTACTAGAGTAGAGTACTCTGACCGGCCCGGAGATCCTCTTCAACATGAACATGTTCCAATTACTATCATACTTCTAGGAAATGATTTTCCAATATGTTTTGCCCTTTAGAGTAGACACACCCTTAATCATCTCTGCAGTGGTGAGGCCTTTTGAAGCTTCAATTGTGAAGGCTCAACAAACCATTCAAGATATCTATGAAGCACTGGTGCTAGAGAGTCTTTATCTCTAAGAGGGAGTGGCATGTCTTGAGCAGACATTCTTGATCTTGGCTTCTTGCTAATGATCTCTTCTTCCAATGCTTTAAGCCTCTGTTTCTTTTTAGTAATCAGTCTTAGAATGGCAGCCTGCATTGAATTAGTCTTCACGTTACCCAGTTTCCTCTTTTTAAATCCTTGGCTTAATAAATAATCCTTCATTTCCCTATCAATCATGGAATATGGATCATGATATAATGATTGAGCAGTTAAAGTTTGCTTCTTCATGGCAGGTAGTTTTGGTTTGTCAGCTTTAGGTGCGATGGTCTTTTCATGGTCAGTTTCAATAGTAGGGTCTAGCAGTTTGTTTAATCTTTCCCTTTATGCCTTCATCCCATCACAAGTCATGCCAAAGACTTCATCAGGATCATATCCATGATTAATCAGATACATAGCTTCAACCATTAAATCATCATTTTAAGCCTTTTTCACCATTTCTTCTACTGAGCTTTCTTCTTTCAGAGGACTATCAACTGCTATTGGCTCATCAGCCACATAGCCTCCTTCAATTTCACCTTCTTCTAGATCAATGAAAATAGCCTGCTTCTTTAATTGACCTTATGCTAGCTCATGTTCTTCTAAGAATTCTGCTATAGCTGCCAAGCTTCTTGGATCATCTTGTTTACTTTTCTTCAGATGGTTTTCTTCCAGTATAGGTCTTTTGGCCTTTTCCTTCTTAGATAAATACTTTCTCAGATCTTTGAGGCACTTTTTCAACTTTTGATTGTACTTGTTCATGGGCAGCAGTAGCTTTTTCTTCCTTTTCACTTTGTTCTTCATATAGTTTTCTCGTCATTTCTTTTTGCTCATCAGATAGAGACACAACTCGGATTATTTGCAAGATCAACTCCTTCTCTAGAGGGACATGTCATTGAGGGATAATCATAATGGGTTTAGTGTAAGTCCTTTGATCAGCTACAATCCCAGAATTCGTCATCAATTATGAACTCTTCTGATGTGAAACTGTCTAGTGCATTGATCATTACTTTAAATTCAGCCTCTGCAGTGTGTGTAGCAGCTGATTTTCAAAAATATACCACCATCTCTAGGCTTGACTCTTCATTCATTGACTTAGTTGTATCTTCTTCTTTTTCATCACTTTAGAAGAAGATTGTATCTCATCAGCTCAAAATCTTTCCTTATCTCTTTCACTTGCTTCAGCCTCAACTCTTCTCTGAATTTCAATCAGCATCTCAAGCTCAGAAATTCTTTTGTTTTACATTTCAATTTGATTTTGCAAATTAGTGATAATCTCTGCTTGTTCATCAATTATTTCATCTTGCTCTTCCGTGGCAATGGTTTGAATAGCAAGAGTGTCAACATGCCCACTGATTTCTTCTCTTGAATGATTAATAGCACTTGTTAACATCTCAATCTCTTATCTTTTTCTTTCTTCTCCAAATCATATTTTCTTTTAATGATTTAAGCTTAGCTTCTTTCTCATCCAGTTCCACCAATCTATCTTGAATGATGCTTGATCTCCTGTTTGTGAAGTCGACTGGATGGGTAAACATCCGAGCATGTTCTTGACGGAAGGATAAACAACAGCACAAACCAAAAGCCAAACAATAATATGAACTATAATTGAATGGTTTCAATGATAAAACCTAATGATTACAAGCTCTTTATAACATAAGAATCAAGACTCTTGGCAAAAGGAGATCGAGCATGATCTTCCCTCTCATCCGGCAACCCTAGGCTCCCGGACAAACTCCCTCTCAGATCCTTAATCTCTCTACACCTTGAAACTCGTATATATAGGCATCAACCCATATTAGATGCGACTGGGCCCAATCATACGATTGGACCATGCGTATGGTTCAATCGTACGACTGGACAATGCGTATGGTTCAATGGTACGACTAGACCATGCGTATAGTTCAATCGTACGACTGGACCATCCTTATGGTTCAATCGTACGACTGGACCATCCTTATGGTTCAGTCTTATGAATGTCCCAATCACATCTCTTAGTCGCACGCTGGGCCATTAGCATGGCCCAGTCGCACGACTGAGTCTCATTCACATAAGCTCCTACAAATGACCCAGTTTCAAGTGTTTACAACATATTAGGTGTATTACATTAAGCCTAGACTATTCGACAAGCAACGGACACACTATATATGAAAATATATGCTCCAACAAATTCCCCCTTGGACGTTGCTTGCGAATTGTAGATAACAACTCTTACAATCTTCAGTCAATCTTCGCTCTGGTTGCCATTAGAATCAAACAAAAACCATATTAGCCAAAGTTGCCGATCCGTCAGGTTGCTACACTATCCCTGAAAATGAATTTAGGCACAACAACTTTCTTTTACTTTGTAGAACGCCGTTATCACAACAAGATTCCCCATATTACTGATTTTTCCAGATAATGAAACGAATAGTTTTGCATTGCTTCAATCTTCACACAGGCTAACCTGATTAACATCAACACCTATAGAAATTCCCCCTCTCATTCAGCATATCCCAATATATAGACATTGTGCTCTCCTGGCATCTTCACACGTGTATTGGGCAAAAGGTTGAAGGTTGCAATCCACAACTGACAATATCAAACAAATGAGCGTGCACGTAGATTCATCATTAGAAACCTGCTCACATCATCACTTTCTGATTGCGTCTTCACTTTCTCGATACATGGATTCCCCCTAAGAATGGGAATCCTCATTGAGTGGATAGATACAACTTGATTGGCCCATAAGCAGTCAGATGCTCCTAACTACCCCACAAAATCAACACCGACTGCTGACGTCTTCTCTTCTCTCTTTCGTGTTCCAAATACATTCACCTATTCTCTAAGTCCGACGAATAATGGTGTATACATCGAACTTATTTGACAGAAGAACCTCAAGGTGAATATGCTTTGCTCATCCTAAAATCTGTGTAAGAAGTGTTCAGTCGTGCGACTGAGTTATTCGCATGAAGTTGTTCAGGCGTATGGACTATTTAGGGGCATGGACACTTAGTTGCAAGGCCATTCGGATGCATGACCACTGTTGGGGTGCACAGTCCAGTAGCATAGCCATTCGGACGTATGACCACTGTTAAGGGGCATGGTCCATTCGCATAAACGCATCTGCACGCATATTTTAGATCTGCAGCCGCAAGGGCTGCCCAAAACCCTAATTTGACGAATTTTACGTGAACCGAAACATAATAGGCATCATCAAATTCAAAAGGGTGATCAGAATGTGGTTTCGAGTTCAATTTTAACATAGAAACACCACACGTAACAGATCTGAGCAAAACACGAGGAACACGAAGTGGGTTTAACGTTATGATTAGAAATTTGATCCAGAAATGAAGAGCTCGGGTTGCCAGAACGATTGTTAGATCATTCCAGCAGTAACCGACCCTGATACCAATTGTGAAGTCGGTTGGATCGGTAAACACCTGAGCATGTTCTCGACGGAAGGATAAACAACAACACAAACCAAAATTCAAAAAATAATACAAACCATAATTGAATGGTTTCATTGATAAAACCTAACGATTACAAGCTCGTTACAACATAAGAATCAAGACTCTTGGCAAATGGAGATTGAACATGATCTCCCCTCTCATCCGGCAGCCCTAGGCTCCTGGGCAGACTCCCTCTCAGATCCCTAAACTCTCTACACCTTGAAACTAGTATATATATGCCTCGGCCCATATTAGATGCGACTGGGTCCATTCGTGCCATTGGACCATGCGTATGGCTCAATCGTATGACTGGACCATGCGTATGGTTCAATCGTACAACTGGACCATACTGGTTCAGTCTTATGAATGTCTCAGTCGCATCTCTCAGTCGCATGCTGGTCCATTAGCATGGCTCGGTCACACAACTGAGTCTCATTTGCATATGCTCCTACGAATGACCCAGTTTCAAGTGTTTACAACATATCAGGTGTATTATATTAAGCCTAGACTATTCGACAAGCGACGGACACACTATATATGACAATATATGCTCTAACAATATTTACTACTCTTTCCATCTTTGCTACTTTCTGTAGAAGTTCAAAGATCATCTCATCTTTCTCATCTGGTTTGTTGACACTAGATTCAGCATAACTCTCAAAATGGGTAGCTTTATAGACAACTTTCTTGACAAGCATTTTTTTGGGGTTATCATCCTCATGAGAAGATGATTTGGATCTTTCTGAATAGCTGGCAGAGTCACTAGACTCAATAGGTTCTATAGAAATTCGGGGTGGTTGGGCTGATTGGATAGGTGAATGATAAGTTGGAGATAGATGTGGAGAAGTAAAGTGTTGTGTTTGTAGAGATTGTTTTTGTGAGCTGTGAGGTGTTGGGGTTCCTTTTGGAGATGGAATTTGTGAAGAGTAAGATGTTTGTTGTGGGGTTCTTTGTCGAGATGGGATTGGTAGAGGTACAAAGGGAGATGCAAAATCATGAATTTCAGGTTCAGTGTGAGAATCACCCCCTGCACCATCCTGGGGTTTCACTGACCTTGGCCTATCAATGTCTTCAACTTGCTTATCAGTAGTGTGTTGAATATGAGCAGCTTGTTCTTCAATATGCTCATTAGCAGGAGCATGTTGTTCTTCACCTTGTTCATCAGGGTTAATCTGTTGAAGCATCCAAGGTAGAAGAGGAGAATGAACTCCACTATACAAATTTCTAGGATCCCTCTCCTTGATGTATTTATATGACTTAGCATCATAGTGTGGAATATCTAGAATTGGTCCATGAGCAGCTAGATTGGGGAATGCTTCATTTACGAGACATTGGATGAACCTTGGGTACATTAAGAATTTGTATCTCCTTCTTCTTGTATGTTGGATACTAGGCCATTGAAAACATAAGCTCACATATTGAATGGCCTATTTGTGCATAAAGCACAAATTTCTAATGAAGTAATAACTGGGATATCATTCCATCATGTTTTCCTTTTAGACAAACAGTGCTGATAGATATGGATGAGAAACCTCCAAGGCAAGTCTACCAACCCCTTCACAATCTGTTTTGCTTCAAAACCACTTTCATATCCAATCTCTACAAAGAAGGTACTAATGTCATCATCTTCTAGCTCAATTGGTGCATCTACATCATCACCAACTGTAGACACCTTCTCATAATTTCTTCAGTAATGATTATTGTATCCTCATCATCAATCCTTCCCAATAAAGACCCTAACACCATGAGCCTCTATCATTTTAGTAGAGTTCCAGAATGACCTAATGAGTTTCTCATATATGATAGGTCTAATAGTGATTTCATAAGCCACTCTTATTGTGGAGATGAATCTGATTATATCTCTAAGCCCCTCAGCCTCGGGTACATTAGGGTGTAGAAATCCACTGATGTTGGGAGCTTGGTCAATGTAAGATTAGCCATTTAATCTGCATTTAAGACATATGAGTTATATTTAATGAAAGTATATGCACCATTCATTAGTCTGACTTTCAATGGTCAAAGACGAATGTTTGAAGTTACTGTTTCATTGTTATCATGTCAAATGGTGATTTTATGATAAACAACCATAGTTTCCTTATTTTTCATGTTTAAGTAAATGGATTATTGATATTATTAACCATTTATTAGTTTTATTTCATGAATTTGTTCTACATTTTCAGTTTTCATTAGGCTCTGTTCTTGTGATGAACACAACTATGAAGTTTTTCAAGATGCGTAAAATTCCTCTTAGTTTGCATGTTCATTGATGTTGAAACTGTATAACTTTTCTTTGAATAAATCTGATTTTAGGTGTTCTTCATTAACCCTAGGTTCTTCGTTCAATTTTAGTTTAAAAGTACGAAAGTTAGGTCTCGAAACATTTTGGAAAATTCACCTTTCTTTCCATACTATTGTTGCTTAGAATCGAAGATAGGAACAAATTGAGAAGATGACACTAAAATCTCTCGTTGTTGATGATGATGATGATCAATGAGGATGTACGGTGGTTTTTTGCTCGTCTCACTATGGAATCTCTCAAATTTTAAAAGTATTAGATGACCATTTGAATTTCCTTTAAATAGTCAATTAATGGCTTTTACAAGATTTTATAAGTTCTAGAGCAAATGCGGTTAAATTTTAAAATCACTGTAGCAAATACCAATGTGGAAATTTTAAGTATTTAGGTTATCCGCATTTGTTTACTCTTGTAAATGCAGAAGTGTAAATTTAAAGTACTTTGCTATCCGCATTTGTTTACTGTTGTAAATGCGGGAGAGTTTTAACTTGTGATTTTAGGCATCCGCATTTACACACTGTAGCAAATGCGAAAGGTTAAAACTTCAGTTTTCTTCTATCCGCATTTGTGCATTGTGGCAAATGCGGAAGAACGAAGTTCATTAGCATTTGTGCACTGTAACAAATGTGGTTGACAAAACTTGTCCAGCATTGCTCACCGTAGCAAATACGACAGATCCAACTTTGTCAGCATTTGCTCACTATAGCAAATACGGCAGAGTTAATTTTCCACATTTACATGATCATCATCCTTTTTGACAAAAGAGATTGAGCACTTGTTTATTCATTTTAAAATTGCATAAAAAGTATTGTTAAATGTAAAACAAATGCGGTAGAGCAAATCTCTATCTGCATAGATTTTTAACAACTTTTCATGTCTTGATTCAAATGTGGTAGAGTAAAACTTTATTCGCGTTGGTTTATTTATGACATAAATAGTTACCCGCATTGGTTACATGCATGGGTTACCTACACCCGCACTTACCAATGCACTTACCTGCATTAAGTTTTGAACTTAATTAAAACATAATGTTTTCAACTTTTATTTTTCTTGTTATGAAGGTTGTCTTTGATTGAATTTGTGTCTTATGAAGTTGTTGACTGTTGAGGTTGTTAATTGTTTTGATGTACCATAACATAACTCATAATTAACTACTTTATCAAATATTGGAGATTGGTTTTGGGGGGAAAACCCCATTTCTTAACATTTTCAGCCGCCCCCCTTTATGGGTGTGTGTCTTAATTGTTTTGATGTACCATACTCCAAGAACAAGCCACACACTCAACCTTTAACACTCTCTCTCACATATGCAAGAACCTCAAGGCAAAGCACTCTCTAATCTTGAAGTGGATCTTGGCTGAAAAGGGTTTCAGTAGCCTTTAGATCTTGGCTAAAAAGGGTTTTCAGCAGCCTTCTAAGGTTCGTTTTGGTGGTGAAATCCTAGCAACAAAGGTGCTTTCTTGATGCTTGTGGGTATGGATGCTTGAGGACATCTTTCCTTGGTGTTTTGGCTGTTCAACAACGTCATTTTCTTCATCATAATCACGTTTTCAGCAGCTTTTGGAAGGTAGTTTCGTGGTTTGTTTTTGGGTTGTTATTTCTTGTTGATAACTATTTCACACACATATAAATGATCCTTATGATCTTGGTATTGTTGTTATTATGATATGAGCCTTAATTTTCAGATTACAAATGATAATATTAAGGTTTTAATCCGCTGTGTTTTAAAGTTTAAATGGTTAAACTTCTTTCTTTTCTCCCTCTTGGCAATGATCTGGTCATACGCCATCTTTAATATCTTGATGCACTTTTGAAAGAAGTGCATATCTTCTTCAACAAGTTTGTTCGAGATCTCTTTGATGTGCCTCGTGAAGATATAGTGTATGTAAGATTGATCTAGTAGTCTCACTTCATAAACACTTAACAATCTGATTTTTGCACCTTCTTTCCCACTCCACTTCCTCTCAATCACTAACTCATAAGTCTTCTCATCACAGTAAACGTTGGAGATTGGTATTAAGGAATGAGTGCCAACCACCATTTTTCTTTTTAGTGCCTCTGTAGGTTTCACTTTCAGTTCTGGAAACACTACCTCTTGTGCTGGTTTTGTTTGTCGCTTCTATAGAGAGTTTTTGAATAATCTGTCTTTCCTCATGCATATGGCTTTCAAGGACTTGAATTTGTCAGTTCTCTTGATCATTCTAAGTATTAATTCAAACTCATAGCCTATAAACATAACTGTGTCATTGATTAGTTCTAATTAAGCTAGTTCTTTTAGTTCATGAATCTCTTGGGCATTTACTAGAGCAGAGTACTCTGACCAGCCCGAAGATCCTCTTCACCATGAACATGTTCCAATTACTGTCATACTTCTAGGCAATGATTTTCTCATATGTTTTGCCCTTTGGATTAGACACACCCTTAATCATCTCTGTAGTGGTGAGGCCTTTTTGAAGCTTTAGTTGTGAAGGATCAACAAACCACTGCGGATATCTATGAAGCACTCGTGCCAGAGAGTCTTTATCTCTAAGAGGGAGTGGCATGTCTTGAGAACATGTAGGACATTGGAAAAGGAATTGTCCAAAGCCTATGCTTAAGATGCCTAAGGTAACAGAGAATGATCCATGCTTTGACTGTGGAGATATAGGACATTGGAAAAGGAATTGTCCAACCTATCTCAAAGAGTTAAGAAAGAAAAGGGATGTTGGGCAAACCTCAGGTACAACTTTCATAATTCACATTGGTTTAAATGTTATTTCTTCAAACACATGGGTATTGGATACCGGATGTGGAAGTCACATATGCAATTTGTTGCAGGGGTTCAAAAGAAATAAGCACTTCAAGAAGGGAGACACAAGTCTCTATATGGGCAACGGAGCAAAAGTTGATGTCAAAGCCCAAAGAGACAATATTTTGAAACTTTCAAATGATTTGGAAGTTATTGTTAAGAACATTTTGTATTCTCCTAATTAGACTAGGAACATAATTTTGATTTCCCTTTTAAAACAATGTGGTTGTGAATTAAAGTTTGTTAACAATGGTATTTATGTTTGTATGGATGATGTATTTTATTTCAAGGCTATACCTCTTAATGGAATCTATGAGTTGGTTCATAATGATTCGTCCTATAATAGCTCATTATACCAAACAAGCACTAAGAAACTTAAAATGGGTTTAAGTGATTCTTATCTTTAGCATTGTCGTCTTGGCCACATAAACAAGAATCGGATTCAAACACCTCAAAAGAATGGTCTTTTGAAAAGCAAATGAAAATGTTTCATTCGATAAGTGTGAATCTTGTTTACAAGGTAAGATGACCAAGTAGCCCTTTAATGGGACTAATGAGAGGGCAAAAGACTTATCGGGAATCATACATTCGGATGTATGTGGCCCTTATAAGACAATGACTAGAAATGGTGAAAGATACTTCATTACCATTACCGACGATTATAGTCACTATGGTTATATGTACATGATGACACACAAACATGAAGCTTTGAAATGTTCAAAAATCTTCAAGAACGAAGTAGAAAATCAACTCAATAAAACTATCAAAGTTCTTTGTTTAAATAGAGGAGGTGAATACCTCAGTGATGCTTTTCAGTACAATCTAAGAAGTTGTGAGATCGTTTCACAACTTACTCCACCTGGAACACCACAACATAATGGTGTGTCTAAAAGGAGAAATCAAACCCTATTGGATATGGTTCGATCTATGATGGCTATGAGCTCACTACCTTTATCAATTTGGGGTTTCGCAATGCTCTCCGAGGCTCGTATTTTGAATATGGCCCTGACGAAGATAGTCGATTCACTAAGTGTATATTAGTGGATATCCCAAACACAGTTGAGACGCGTGAGGTCCAGGCGCATGAGCACTGTGGAGGTGTATTACCCCTGTTCAGGCGTACAAACCCTAGACGCATGAGTTACACTTGGCGAGATTTTGTTTTAAGTATCTAGGCGCATTTGAACTGTTCAGGCGTATGAGCACTATTTAGGCGCATGAGCACTGTTTAGGAGCATGACCTAGGATGAAATGCCTAACACTTTGTTTTATTTTCAATATGAGACGTTTGGTACTGTTTAAGCCATGAGCTTGTGGAAAACGCCCAACAATTAACCAAGAATTTCAGACTTATGACCATTGTTTAGGCACATGAGGATAACTCAAAATGTTCCACACTTATAATAAAACGGTAATTTCATCATGTGGCTAAACATTGGACTTATGGACACTGTTTAGGCGTATGAGACATCCATATATCTAACACTTGTCAAATTTTAACACAAATTTCAATTAACCCTAATTTTCACTGTTCTTCAAAACAAATTTCAAACTTTGATCAAACTTTGAATAAAGACTCAGGCTTTGACCATTTGACCAAAACATTGACTCTTTGACTAAATGTTGACTTTTCGACCAAATTTTGACTTTTGACCTTTTTTTATTATTGATAACTTTCCTGTCATTTTAGTCTTAAAAATTTCATAAAGTTACCAACACTCTCAACTCTTTTCCGGAAGCTTTTCCACATGTAAAAATAATTTGAAAATTATTGTTTTTAGGTTCATTTATAAACATATCAAACGCTCACTAGCTTGAATATTTTGGCTTCATCCTTTTTCATCAAAACATTTATTTTGATATTTTCTTTTTCATCTTTACTCCCTCTAAACTTTTAAGTTTCCAAACCTAGAAGTTTATTAAAGTTAAAGTTGAAGAATAACCGGTCATTATTAACATGCCTGGACAAAAAAAATATGCAAAAATAAAATAAAGCAGAATAAAATTCTACACATTGAATCAGATGACTGCAGTGAGATCATATCAATTAATAATCAGCACATTGAAATAAAGAAATTATGAATAGTCATAGACAATGATTAAATCCTAATCAATTGTGTTCCAGGTCAGTGTTATCATAGCAAAGGAGACACGAGATCTAAGAACAGACAATGATTGCTTTGGCAAAAGAATAAGTACACTTACTTTTTCAATTCTTGGATTTATTAATATTTGATTGGATATGACATTATGTAATCCACACTTAGCCTTAGAGAGTATGACCCTCGTCAAGGAACGCAAGCAACCACTTTTACTCAATTTAAAAACCTGTCATATATGTAAAACCAGATCTCATGTTTAGGTCAATGGGATAATCATCATGGTTAAACCAGTTGATAGTCTCCGAGAAAACCACCATGGAAAAGCCATTAGACAATCCCTGATTCATAAGAATCATAGGGCGTCCATTTTTGACTTTAGAAAGGATTGTGCATATTGGCATCTTTTGCACCAGGTTAGAATATCCCTCTGTAATGACTTATAATAGAGGATACCTCATCACTTCAGGTCTATGATGACTAATAACAGAGAAGTGAACAGATGCAGAAAACAGATCTCATCGTTACATATATTATTTCAAGGTGTGAGATTGTGACTTTACAAGCAATCAATCAGAAAAGTCAATAGAACTTATTAGAACTAATATGGACACACACAAATGCATAGATCATTTATTTTAATAACAATAATTTACTTTTTCAGTATAATTACATGATCTTTCCTACAAATCATAGCTAATCATGTTAGACTTTATGTGCGTGAAGTATGCAATAGATTAAAACTGATGTACTATCGTTTCTCACATATTGCAAAGGCAGATTCAATCCTAAAAAGTATAACAAGTAAACTATATTTATGTATTTTCATTTTATAATTTCTGTTTTGTTTTTGCAATTTTTTGATGTTATTTTAATTTTCATCTATCATACACACACAATATACATAATTAGGTAGTTAACTTTGATGATTTATCTTGTGATTTGGTTATGAACATGAGGGAGGGTTATTATCATTTTAAAAAAGATAAATCAGTTATCAACATGATTTATAAGAGCAATTGACTCAACTAGATACTCACACCTTCCTAGTAAGAATGCTTTGGTAAACATATCAGCCAATAGTTTTCTTTTGTTGATATCTGAATCAAAATGATTAAACCTTTTTCAGAGTTGTCTTTGAGAAAATGATATCGAATCTCGATATGTTTTGTTTTAGAATGTTGGACAAGATTAGTTGTAATAAACATAGCAGCAGTGTTATCAATGTAAATAGGAGTTTTATGAAAATTGAACCCGTAGTCCAGTAGTTGATTTTCCAACCAAAGGATTTGAGAACATCCTGCTGATGCAACAATGTAGTCAGCTTTACATTTAAGACTAAGACGTTTGTCTATTTCTTACATTGCCACGAGACTAATCGAGGACCCAAAACTGACAACCACCCGTGGTAGATTTTCTATCTTGAAAACATCTCCCGTAATCGCTATCAGTATATCCATGTAAGTCGATGCTGCCTTGGTAAGGATACCATAACCCTAGAGCTAGTTTTCCTTTATGATATCTAAATATGCATTTGACAACAATAAGGTGAGATTTGTTTAGGTCTGATTGATACCTGGCACACACACAAACAACATACATTATGTCAGGTCTAGATGTAGTTAAATACATGAAAGATCTAATCATAGATTTATATAATGTTTGGTTTATTGATTTTCCTTTTGGATAAGGATCAATGTTGGTGTTTATGTCAATTGGAGTTCTAATGGATTGACAATCTTATCGCTTGAATTTCTTTAATAGTTATCAACAAACTTCTCTTGAATTATGAAGATGCCATCTCCAGACTATGTAACTTGCAATCCAAGAAAGAAATTTATTTCTCCCATAGAACTCATCTGGAAATGAGATTTCATGATTTCTTCAAATTCTAGGCAAAGTTTTTGACTGGTTTATCCAAAGATGATATCATCCACATACACTTGCACACAAGTTGATCAGATGCATCCCTCTTGATGAATAAAGTAGTATCAATCTTCCTTCATGTATATACATGTTGGATCATGTGCTGGGACAATTTTTCATACCAGATTCTTGGGGCTTGATTTAGACCATAAAGAGCTTTGCTGAGCTTGTACACATGATGAGCAAATTCAGCATCTTCAAAACCTTGAGGTTTCTTAACATACACATCAATGGTGATTGGTCCAAACAAAAATGCACCCTTCACATCCATTTGATACACTTTGAATTTCATATAAGAAACATATGCCAGGAACACCTGAAT
Source organism: Flaveria trinervia (assembly GCA_025506515.1). Taxonomy (NCBI): domain Eukaryota; kingdom Viridiplantae; phylum Streptophyta; class Magnoliopsida; order Asterales; family Asteraceae; genus Flaveria; species Flaveria trinervia. The sequence goes on along the minus strand of CM046448.1, from coordinate 45,102,629 downwards.
TGCTTCTAGTCTTGCAACTGGAGCAAACACTTCGTCATAATCTATTCCTTCCTCCTGAGTGTATCCTTGAGCTACTAATCGAGATTTGTTTTGAATGATTTTTCCTCTGTCATCTGATTTATTTTTGAATAACAACTGTGCCAATTGCATTTTCTCCTTCAGGAAAATCCACTAGATTCCACACTTTTTGTTTCTTGAATTGTAGTAATTCCTCGTGCATTGCTTCAATCCAACTATTGTCCTTCAAAGCTTCAATAATGTTTTTAGGGACAATTTGAGAAAGAAAACACAAGTACGAGCAAAAATTTGCTTGTTCAGAGTGACTTTGCATTGTTCTTTTATTTAAAGGACCAATAATCTGATAGATGGGATGTTTCTTGTAATACGTGTTGTTGAAATCTCATCTTGTTGAACATTCACAACGAGATTAGTTTGGTTCAGTTCTAAGAGCCGGTGCAACAAGTTGAGGAATGTGGAATGAAATTTGGAACTTGAGTTGCAGAATTTACAAAGTAATCTAACTTGTCATCACATCTATAACTCCGGATACAGATGATGTTCCAGACTCAGCATGGTGAATTTCTAGTCCATCATTAGGAATAGTTTGAGAAACATCAGAATCTTTAGGAACTTCTTGATGCTCATGATTTGGTTACTCATGATTCTATGTAAAGAATAGAGGATCTCTTGCAATAGAGAAAAATGGATAATCTGGACTTGTATGATCCATATCATGAGAATCAGAATCTTCAATAAATGTTCCAAGATCTCCTACTTGTTTTGTGTTCACACATGAAGATTTAAATAGATTAGAATTAAGTTAGTTTGTTAATGAATCTATATCAAATAACCACTTTGTACCATTTGCAACTGATGGAAAAGAGTTTTCAAGGAATTTAACATTGAACGTTTCAATGATAACATTCGTCTTAGAGTTATAACTCTATACGCTTTTAAAGGGGACGAATATCCAAGAAAGAATGCATCATTATACTTTCAATCAATTTGCAAAGATGGTCATTTGAATTTAAAATCAACACATGACGTCCAAAAGATTTAAGAAAATCAATATTGGTTTCCTGCCAAACATTAACTCATAAGGACTTTTATGTTTGTCTTTAACCAACAGAGTACAATTTTGAATAAAGCAGGCAGTTGATATTGCTTCATTCTAGAATGTGATAGGAATCATTGCATCGGCTAACATTGCACAAGCTACTTCAATCAAAGTTCTGTTCTTCCTTTCTGCAACTCCGTTTTGTTGTGGAGTTTGAGGAGCACTGAACTGATGAGCTATTCCCTTGTCTGCACAAAAACTATCAATATTAGCATTTTTAAATTCGGTTCCACTATCACTTCTAATTATTTTAACATTTTTTGATCTAATTGATTCTCTACATTATGATAAATTCTTTTAAAAGATCAACTGTATTAGATTTTGCATGATGAAAGAAAATCATGTATAATCATCAATGATGACTAAACAATATGATTTCTTCCCGATACTCTGTATGTTTACAAGACCAATAGATCCATGTCTAACATTTGTAAAAGCTTTGAGTTTGAGTTTATTTGTTTGGTCTTATGAGATGCTTTATGTTGTTTTCCCTTCAAACATGCTTTGCAGAGGTCTGATGTGGCGAACTTCTTTGAAGTAATTCTAATAACATGATTTCCAGCTGCAAGCTTGTTCATGTTCTAGAAGTTTGAATGACCGAGATGTCTATTCCATAGATGACTTTCATTATTCGATGCACGAGCAATGAGACAGGTTGTTTCCGTTGACGGGTCAACTTGAGACATGTCTAGTTGTTAGACATCTCTATCATGAATAGCTTTGACAACAACCCACTCTTTGCTAATCTGAAATCCTGGCTTTAAGATATAACAAAAATAATCATCAAATAAAGTAGAGTATGATTTATCGCATATTTGTGCAACACTCAAAAGATTGAAATTTAATTGTTCACAGAAGTTGACTTTGTCAAAACTTATTAATCCCTTAGATACCGTTCCTTGACTAGTTATCTTTCTTCCAGAATCTCCACCAAAGGACACATGAGTACCATCTTTTAGCTTAAAATTTTGAAACAAGGCTTGGTTGCATGTCATAGGACGGCTACACCCACTGTCAACATACCATGTGTTTATTCGTCTCCTTGGCCATACCTGCATTCAAAGATATTTAAAATGAGTTAGTAACCCAAGCCGAAATGGTCTTGGGCTTTCCAAATTTATCTATGATAGTAAACAATTTGAAATGGAATTGTTTATTTCAGGTTTCTTTTGAAATTTATGATTTTCAATTCCTCTTTGAAACATAGTTTGAGTATCTTTTCTTTGTTTGGTTTTCAAAACATTAAATTGGTTTTCAAGATCATCATCTAGAGTCTTCGGATGAAATCTATCTTCTAGTGTTTGCTTTGGAAGACTTGTCTTTGAATCTTCAGAAGACTTTATCTTTGGCTTCGGAGATAATGGTCTTGGTTTCAGAAGATTTCACACTTAGAATATTTTTTGATGCTGGTGTGAAACTTCCGAAGCATTCTACTTCTGTACACCTGTGCATGCATGTAGGAGAGACTTTGGGTGTTTGGGTTGCATTAGCCTTATATTAAACTTACAAACTCCCCCTTGGCTAATGCTACCAAAACACTTTGAAGACTTCAGTTATTTAAAGTCCTCATCATGATGATAATCATCTCATTCTTCATGAGATGATCAGGATCACTCAGACTCTCAAAGTGTCTTCTCATGTCAAAGAGATCATGCAAAGGCAGATTGAAAATGTCTTGCCATGTGTAGACATTCTCAATACCTTGATCTCTCATGACATGCCATCTTTTTGTATTTGTAGTGTATGTCTTGGACAAGATGGGTCTTCATGATGCCAGCTGAGCTATTTGAATAGGAGTTGATGGAGCACCCTCAAGTTGCACATCCTCAGGATGTTCTGACTCATCCTGAGGTTTGGAGAAGGATGCATGTTTCTTCTTCTTTGTCTTTGGTCCAGAAGCCATCCTTCTTCTCCTATTTAAACCATTTAACTGAGAAGATCGGCATGTAACACCTAATTTATCTTCTTTGTCTTTCTTAGTTGGGTCTTCCTCTCTTGCAAGTTTAGATTGATAGGGGATAGATGCCTGCTATGGATCAAAAGGTGAAGCTTGCTGAGTCTCAGCAAGAGATTCAAGGTGTCTTGTTTCAAATAGTTCAACCTAAATCTCTACTTCCTGATGGACCTGACTTGGTGGGGAGTGTAAGTCAATAAGATCACCTATATGAATCTTCTCGTTGATCACTCTGATGTGCTCATCCATGGTGGACATAGACGTAGGACCAAGTCTCCTTCCAGAGAGTACATACAACCTTAAGAAGCTCATCATCCCCTACCTATGAGCAGACCTCTTCATGCTTTTCTGAATGATGGCTCTGACTTTGCAGCCTCTTCCTTTAACTTCCTTTTGGTGATCTTTCCAACTTTGACTATCTCAAGTTCAAGTTGTTTGTGGTACTCAAACTCAATGTAATCAAATGGTAAGGGAAGAAGTGTAGCAGCCTATAAGTAGTTGATCTTGACTCCCCTCAACTCATCATCCTGAGTGTTTGGCCTGGGGGTAGCCCTTATAATAGCTTCCATGAGTCTTGCAGACATAGTAGAGGAACTTTCTCTGCTTAGCTTCATTTTCCTCTCTCTCTCTCTCCTCCTCCTCAATCTCCTCAGAAGTCAATTTTCTTTTCCCTTTGTCACCCAGAGCCATTTGTGACTTAGGGTGGAGAGAGCTTTGGCCTTTATTGCTTAATGTAGCGAGAGGTTGAGATGCATCTTCACTAGCATGTCTGTCATCAAGTAATGAACCTCTGCAGTAGTTGATATTGAGACTGGACTCTCAGGTTCTACCACTAGGCCTTCGGTCAAGGTTTCCTCTATGAAGCTAATCTTAAGGTTTGCCTCAACATCCAGCTGACCAATGATATTGCCTTAGTCTCCTTCTGAAGTTGAGCTTTGCAGTGATTTTGTCTTAAATTCTTTGAGCAAGCTTGTGAGCATGTCTTTAATTCTTTAAGCCAGCTTGTCAGCATGCTGACAAGATCAAGACTTTCATAGAAGTTCAATGTCTGAAAGTTGAAGACTTCTTCCTACGCTTAAACTCTTTGAATGATAAAGGCTCTTCTAGTTTTAATCATACATCCACCCAATAATGTGATTTCAAGTTGGTGAATATGACATTACCCTTGGTATACCTTCCTAAAAAAGACTCTGAATGTTGGAGTCTATGGAGTCCACATCAATCTGAACTTGAGGAGGTTGCTGAGTCTGGACAATTTCAAGTGAGGAAGGTGAGTCCTTAATGTCCATACTCCTTGAAAAACTCCCAGGTTCTGTAAATGTATTGACTTTCTCTCCCTTTTTGGTAGCATAACCCTCTTGCATAGGTGAGCTAGGAGTTAGGTCAATCACACTCACAAGTTCTTGTGTTCCTGGTTGAGCTCTTCTTAGAGGCCTCCTGGCTAGTTTTTCCCTGAAATAAGAGATCTCCAGTTGCTGATCATTGATCTTATTTTGCAAGGTAGTCACTTGAGATTCAAGATGACTAACCTTGGAGACTAGATAGGTGCATGTTTGTCATAGTTTTTGCACCTTTAGCCTTAGATTCCCCTCATGTTGCATGAGAAGAATCATTAGGTGATGAGATGATTGGACCAAAGTCCTCGCACTCTTAACACCAGCTTCATGTTCTTGGCTGCTAGATTTCCTCTGCTCAATGACAGCCTCAGTTGAGGTGTCAATAGGGTAAGTTGGCATGGTTGAGGTATGTGTGATGTAATCACTTACAGAAGTGAGAGCCTCTTCATATTAATATCCTGAACAGTTTCAGAAGAATCCACCTCAGTGATGGGTGACTGATGTGGGCTAGACATAGGAAACTCAGGATCACTCATCTCTCTTTGAGAAGTGGAAAAGAAGATAGAGTCATGGTACTCACTGAAACCTAAGTCTTCATCAATATAGAAGTCAAGGTTAGACATGGATTGCTTTAAGTCTAAAGGCTGGGGATGGTAGTTGTCCCCTCAAGGTCGTTCATTTAAGTGTTGAGACCTAGAGTGAAGGCTTAGGGCAGTTGGGCTTGTGAGCTTATCAGGCTGAGCATGAGGAGCCTTAACATTAATTTTTGAGGTAAATCGAAGTGGTTTGCTCCTTAGGAGAAGTGGGAGCTCAAGTATTCACTTCCTCCTGTATAGGTGAGTATATGGGGGCCTGCACAGACTCAATAGTTTGTGCAAGGCTTGGTTTGGATTTTCTTTTATAGGTGAGGGTGATTAGTGGCTGTTGTGGTGGTTGAGATGTAGAAGATGTGGGTTCAACACTAGCTTGTGCTGCTAGGTTCTCACCTTGAGCAATAAGCTCTAACATTTTTAGGATAAGAGTTGTTTCTACCCCTTAGAAGCCAACAGTTGGCTTCCTCGAAATTGTAAAGATGTCGGGCTTCATGTGTCCCAATTTATGAATATTACCTGTTTCCCTTAACTTTGAGCCCATTTCATAGTTAAGAATGTATTGAACATATCTAGGAAACATGTAGTATTCTAAGGAGTCCAAGTTAGCAAGCAAATTTGGATAACAGATTGAGAGTCCCGAAACTTGACTCCTTGAACCATCCCATGCACTTTGAAGGAGAGATCTTTGAGAATCTGGTCCCACCCTCCATGATTTCTGGAGAAGCTGTGGATACCAAATGAAACAGGTATTTCCGTGGGATGAAACATTCCCTTTCATGAAGGTCTTTATAGAGAATCTCCCTCATAGCCAATCTGCTCAAAGGAGTGATTAACAACCTCTTTTGGGAAGAACACCTCACCTTCTTCATCATGCAACTGAAGATGATTGTTGATGATGGCAGGAGTGATAAAAATTGTTCTCCCCTGTATTGTGGCAGAAAATACCATCTCCCCATCCATAACAACCTCTTGGTAGGTCTTCCAAAATTCAAGCAAATGATCCTCACAAAAAGTAGTGTCACTGGTAAGGGAGGTGAACTAGTTAGATAGAGCAAAGAAACATCAAACCTCTAAGAAATGTGGATCTTCATCATCGGAGAGAACCGTCTTAGTCTCTGGTCGCTCCCGTCCTCCCCAGGACCTATTACTCTCCCTTCTTTCTCCTCCTCTTACAGCCTTAATCACTTCGGTCACTGTAGATGGTAAGCTCGTCTGCATGACGTGGCACCTCCTCTGCAACAGCCTCCTTCACTGAGGCCCTTAACTTAGCACTCTCGTCCCCACTAGGTGGATGAGGGGTCTCAGGTTCTTCATGAACCACCTTTTCTGCTCTAGGCCTTCCTCTTGTGACCCGTGGTTGAGCACCACATCCACCATGACCTCCACCACGTGAAGCCTTTGATGATCAACCATCGACCATCCTCTACGCACACTATAAGATCAAACACCAACACGGTCATTCAAGGGAATAGCTCAGTTTATGTCAAGTATAGTAAGTCCCTAATTATAGTGGCTAGTTGTGATTAGCCACTTACTTTACTCTTCATACCCAATCATTACCTATCCTGACTACATCAGTATCCAAATCTACCAATAGCACATAAACCACATAACATGCGCACGTAATCCCGGTTAACATTAAGATAATACATGATGGCACGTAGCTACTCAGACTGCCATCTTTAAAAATTTACCCGTTTCACTTAAACTTTGGCTCTCATACGAACTTGTAAGGCCCCGTTTCCGGGACGCTCACAGCTGGTCAATCATCACACAAAATACATATAGTTACATTAACTTAATAAAATAATGTAGCGGAAACATTAAAATATCTTTTCATTCCAATATAAATAATTTTGTCGATTAATACAACATTTCTTATAAAACATTGTTTGTTCGCATTATATTGCAAAAACTTTGTACAAAAGAATGTCATCCAAAAACGGCCAAGTTGCTGCCCCGTGCCATCCTCAGCAACCTTTACCTGCCAACTGGAGAATGCATAAAAAGTCAATGTTGCTGAGTGAGTTCTAGTTTTACAAAAACATTATATTACCTTCCATTCATTAAAACATTTTGTTACTATCGCACGTAATCACACATCATACATACATCAACGTAATAATTATTATCTTCATCATCGTTCATTTTGTACATTTCACACGTTTCGCGCATTTGGTACTTATCGCACTTTTTGTACATTTGTTATCTCTCACTTCTATCTAGGTCATGTACTTAACCCCTATTAAGGACAAAGCTATATCATCTAGGGTTAAGCAACAAGGACCCCACATCGCACATATCGCACGTATCGCACGTATGGAGTAGTCACATAAACTAACTCCCCCTATGTGTGAACCCTTAAGGGTTAGCCAAGATCGCACACTATAAACACATAGTTGAGCTAACAACTCTCAACGAGTTGTGAACCTCCTTTCATTTGCTTGCAACCTTCATTCATTCATTATGTTCCACTTTCATTATCTTAAATCTTTTACTTCATTAAGATAATACTTTATGTTCATCGTAATAGTCACACCACGTAAAGTCATGTCATCATACATATTAAGGAACATAACACACAATCATACATAACTATCACACATCATCAATCACATATAATCATGCATAGGCATCAATGGTACATCATCATCAAATCACATTATACATCACCCATCTCATCATCCATGAATTCAAAATGTCAACTTACATGGCCTCTAGGAACCTCCCAAGTCAAAGCCTACATTTGACATTTTCCCCAAAATCAGAAAATATTCCAAGTCTTTAGGCGCACGGGCACTATGCAGGCGCATGGCCTTTCAGGCTAATGGGGAACACTTAGGCGCATGGGGAACTTTCAGGTGCATTTGCACTATTGGGGCGCAAGGGCAACACATAGTCGTTTCCGGGCAATTCTAGCGCATGGGCACTATGTAGGTGCATGAGTGCCTAGGCGCATGGAAATCCTAGGCGTATGAACACGTAGTCAATTTTAGTCTATTTCAAGGAGCATGAGTACTATTTGGGCGCATGAGGTTTTGGGCGCATGAGGTTTTGGGCACATGGGACACTTAGGCAGTTATTTTCAGTTGGGTGCATGGGTCACTGTTTAGGCGCATGGGTAGTTTAAATCCTCCTAAACATCAAAAATCAGTCCCCAAACATCATATGACCTGTTCAAAGCTTAAATCTTACATTCTAAACCTTAGAAACACAATCATAACATCATCAAAGACATACATTGGCAAAATTCAAACCCCAACCGCAATCACACACATACGTACATATGGGTACAAGACCCAACCTTTATAAAAACGGACATATATGCATTTCCAACCCCAAACCAGTTAAAAACAAGTAAAAAGGGGGTTCTAGAAGTCACCTTTGCAGCCTCTTAGGTGTGACTTCTTCCAAACCGTTTGCAATTGAGTTCAACCGCCTAGAAACCCACCAAAGCACACATGACCAAATACGCAAAACATATAAGCTTAAAACCGAGGCTATGGTCAGTTAAGAACATCTTAAAATCGTGAATTATTACCTTAAATTGACTTCCTGCACTTATTCATCAAAAAAGCCGAGAGTTTTCAGCTCTCTTTTCTCTCTCTAAACCGAAAAAATCCGAATGATATGTGTGTAGAGAGAGTGATGGGCGGCCATGCCACCTTTATCACCAACTTTTAAAGATTTTATCATTTTGACACATCCAGTCCCTCTACATGGGTTTTATTTCTTTCTTTCTTTTCCTTCTGTTTATTATTTCTTTCTTTGACTTTTAAAATAACCGAGCGTTACACTGTGTCACTGCATGGACAAATCTGGGTCATTTCTTGTGTTAAGGTTGGCTATTTAGAAAGCTTAAAGGTGAAGGAAAGAAGAATGGAGGCGGTTTTAGAGAAAAATCTGGGAATTTAGGTTTGGAGGAAATATGAAGATGATAGAAGGAGGGGGGAACCGTTGGGTTTATATGTGAAAAGGATTTAAGACAATGTTAATGAAAGAGGATAAACTTTAAAATCCGTATGACGGTCCCATCTCTAAAAAGGTAGTTTGCTTTTTGCTCAAAAAGTAGTTTTCTTGGAAGTCAAAAAGCTTCTGAAGGTGAATTGTCTCCAAAAGTTTTAATGAAAAAGCTTCCGAAGCCAAAATGAATTCGGAAGAATACCTAAGAGTTTTGAAAAAATTGTGCTTCGGAAGAGAATTAAGACATGGATGTTTTGTTCAATAGAACAAAGCTTCCGAGAGTTAATTTGCTTCGAAAGGAAATTGTCCTTAAAAACAAATAAGTACCTAGGAGAGTTTTTCAGCTTTGGAAAATATTTCAGAAATTTCTTCCGATGGAAAATTACTTAGGCAGTTATTTGTTTTGAAGACATAAGTTTCTCTTGAAGGTAAAAGCATATCTTTCAAAGAATAAAAATTTATCAGAATTCTAAGGAATGTCTTCAAAAGGTTTTCATCAAGAGAAAACTAGAGCTTATGAAGGTGATAAACTAGACAACTTAGGACACATAGATTTTAAGAGATATTATTAATTAGATTTTAAGAAAAACCTACTCAAAGTTAATCATCCTAAGATTGGATATAAGATACATAAATATGAGTTCATCAAAGGCTAATATATGAGCATATTGTTCATTTGTGTTAAATTTGACTACTTTAATTAATCCTTCTTCAAAGTTATATCTAGTTAAATGATACCTGATATATGTGTTTTGTTCTTGAATGTTGCACAGGATTCTCAGTGATAGAGATAGCACTGTTGTTATCTATATGAATGGGAGTCTCGTTGAAATTTAATCTATGGACAAGCATCTGATTCTGATTCCAAAGCACTTGAGCACAGCCGCTTGCAGCAGCAATGTATTCAGCTTCAGCAGTTGATGCAGAGACAAAGGATTGTTCTTGCATTGCCATGAGACAACCATTCCACCAAGAAACTAACATCCTCCAGATTTTGACTTTGTAGTCATGTTTGAACCACCATAATCAATATCTGTATAATCATATAGATTGAAGTCACAATTCTTAGGATACCAAAGACCAAGTGTTGAGGCACCTTTGAGGTATCTTAGAATCCTCTTGACAGTGATAAGGTGAGACATCTTGGGGTTGGCTTGATATCCTGCACAAATACATTTAGCAAACATGATATCAGGCCTACTAGCTGTAAGATACATAAGAGACCCAATCATAGCCCTGTAAAGGTGTTCATCCACACACTCCCCTCAAGATCAGGCCCAAGGGAGTGGTTTATTGCTATGGGTGTCTTAGCAATCTTACAATCAGTCATGTTGAATATTTTGAGTATGTCTTGAACATAGTTTCACCGATTAATGAAGATGCCATCTTCAACTTACTTCACTGAATTCCAAGAAAGAAATTGAGTTCTCCCATGGCAGTTATTTCAAATCTGTCTTTCATCAACTTCTCAAAGTCTTTGTAGAGCTTTGGATTAGTTGAACCAAAGATGATGTCATCTACATACACTTGAACTAGCATTAAGTTTTTTCCTTGTCCTTTGATGAAGACAGTTCCATCTATAGTACCCCTTATGTATCCTTGCTTGTAGATATACTGAGATAAAGTCTCATACCATTTACTTGGTGCTTGGTACAACCCATATCAAGATGATCAGGATCTGCGAAACCAAGTGGTTGTTTGATATACACCTCTTTATCAATAATTCTATATAGGAAAGCACACTTGACATCAAGTTGATAGACCTTGAAGATCTTGATGCAGCAAATGACAAGAATATCCATCTTATCTGTGGATCCACCATAATCAATATCTGTATAATCATCAAGAGAAAACTAGTTGTCTTGAACTTGCTATAGGAGCAAATACATCTATGTAGTAAATTCTTTCTTCTTGTGTGTACCCTTGAACAACTAGTCTAGTTTTGTGTTTGATGAAAATGCCTGTATCATCTTTGTTATTCCTAAACACCCATTTGGTTCCTATAGTAGTCTTCCTATGAGGAGGGAGACATAGGTTTCAAACCTTCTTCCTTTTGAATGTAAGTAGCTCCTCTTGCATAGCTTCAACCCAACTTCCATCCTTCAGAGCCTTATAATTTTCTTTGGATCTATCTTGGACAAGACACAAGAGTGAAGACAAACATTTGCTTCATGGATTTGTCCTCTTGTTCTCACCCCTATCTCAATATCACCAATGATGTTTATGGTGGGGTGAGACTTGTGGATCCTTAGTTGAGGGATCATAGAAAGTTGCTGAGAGAGATCTAAATTAGAAAAATTTAGATCTGGCATTGATGCTTCTCCCACCATATCAACACAATTATCAAGAGAAACTTGATCCAATGACTGTGTGACATCATTGATGTTTTCATCTATGGAGTGGTTATTAGCATCAAGAAATTCTTGATCACTATCACCACCCCCATGGCCTTCGGCATTGGAAGCTTCGTTATTTGGTGGTAGAGCCTCTGAACTAGAATTTGTAGGCATCTCATATGTATCTGCTAAATTTTCATTGTTGTGCTGATAGATACTTCATTTACAGAAGTACTTACAACTGGACTTGAAGATGTGTAGCTTTAAGGTCTTCCAAGTTTAAATCTTGGATCAGGATCTCCTAGGATAAAAAATCTATAGATCCTAAAACATTCTCACAAGATTTGTTAAAACAGTTGGTAACTAAATCAAGATCAAATAGCCAATCAGGACCAGAACCATCCATACTGGGTGTGTATTCAGTGAAAGTCACATTGGCTGACTCCTCAAGAAATCTAGTTCCAAGATTGTATACTGTAAAGCCTTAGCTTTAGAAGAGTATCTAATGAAGTGTCCATCATCTTAATTCTCAACAAATTTGGAAATTTGATCTTTCGTATTCAAGATGGTGCAAGGACATCAAAATGACTTGAGAAAGCCAATGAAAGGTTTCATCTTATGCCAAAGTTCATAGGAGTCTTTCATGAGTCTTAACCATTAAAATTATGTTTTGCACATAGCAGGTAGTGTTGACTGCCTCTGCGCAGAAGGCGATGGGCAGCTTAGATTCATACAACATGGTTCTTGCAGGTTCAATCCGTGTCTTGTTTCTCCTCTCAGCAACACCATTTTGCTAGGGAGTCCTGGGAGCACTGTATTGTCTTGTAATACCCTTTTCATCACAAAATGTATGAAGGATTTGGTTCTTGACTGAGTTCCCCGATCACATCTTATGGCTTTGACATTTTGATCACATTGATTCTCAATCTTTAAGATGAAATTCTTCAGAATCTCAGGGGTCTCATCTTTAGTTTTAAGGAAAAAGACCAAAGTGAACCTTGTAAAGTCATTTGTGATCACCAAAAAAATAAGAGGTCCTTCCTAGACTCATTACACTGGTGGGGCCAAAAAGATCCATATACAACCAGTGTAGGGGTGTAGTGACGGAGTTTTATCCCTAAGGCTTATGAGATACCTTATGTTGCTTCCCTTTCAGGCATGCAACACAATGATCATCACTTGTAACCTCTTTCTTTGACATTCCAGTTACGAAATAATTCTTAATTAGTTTATTCATGTTCTTAAAGTTCACATCTCACATTCTTTTATGCCATAGGAAAGACTCATCACTATTTACTTTAGATAGAAATCATGAAACTTCTCCAGAGGGAGATGTCTCTTACAAATCCATCATGTACATGTTCCCTTTCCAGGGGGCTCTGAGCAAGATATATGCTCATAAGGAATGACGACCCCGGGATTGTGAACAATGCACTCATGCTTAGTAAAGAGCATGTTATGACTCTGATCACAAAATCAGGATACACTTAGAAGATTGTACTGAAGCTCTTTAACAAAGTTTACCTTCTTAACGATGAGCTTACCATTTATGATCTTGCCCCTTCTAGAAATATAACCACCTTAATCTCCTCCAAAAGCAACTAGCCCTCCATCAATTCTTTAAAAGTTCTGGAGTAGTGACCTATTGCCTGTCATGTGCCTGGAATAGCCACTATTAATGATCCAGATATTCTTGTTTGTCTTGAGTTGTTCGTGCACAAAGAAAACAATTAGTTACATTTGGAAACCCAAGGCTTATTGGTCTTGGGCTTGTCAAAAGAAGTAGAAGGTAATGTAACAGTAATAGATCCTATAGTTGTGCTTTGAGGATCTTTTGCTCTTGTTGATGGAGAAATTTTAGTCACTTGGTCTTTCTTTGACTTCCACACCACCTTTGGAAGTTTGGACTTGACCTTCAACACTTCGGAAGCTTTTGAGACTTCGGAAGTTTTGATGAGTAGACCATTGAATGATCCTGCAAACACTGCGGCAGACTTTAGTGCTTTGGAATTATTCCTTTCTTCCGAGACAAGTTTTCTTCCAAAGGTTATTTTCCACCTGCCTTCTTCTCATTTTGGAGCTTCCAAAGGAAACAATTTTTCTTTCCAAAGCTGAAAACTTCTTGGAGCTCTTGTAAGTCCCTTTATTGGTCATATGAAAAGTACCTCTTGGATTGTATGGACAATCCTTAGCAAGATGAGAAGTACTTTCATGCATAACACATTCCACTTTTTTCTTCCTAAGAGCCTTCTTCTGAGAATAAGGCTGACTTTGGTCACATCCCTTCTACACTACATTTTTGTAGATGCTAAGACAGTCTTTTTGGGCTGTGAATTGCTCTTGGAGTTGGATGGTTCATGTTGTGTAGTAATGGTAAACAACGGATTAGCCTTTTTCATTGTGCTAGGATGATTTGAACATGAACCAAAACTCTTGGTAGAGGAGTTCAGGTTGATGCTTCAGTCTTAACCACTTCAAATCCTGTAGAGATAAAAACTTGTTTCTGCTTAGAGTCCAAAGTAGCTTTGATCTCTTGAGCCTTCCTAGCTTTTCTCTTGCTCTTTCTCATCAAATTCTTTCTCATAAACTTGGTCATCACAGTCTTCCTGCTCTCCTCAAAAGGATAGTGACTCTTTTTAGAATCCTACTCTTCACTATTCTCAGAGGAATTATTCACTATCACTTCTTCATTCTCTTCACTCAAGGATTCTATGAAAGGAAGCTCATTTTCACAAGTTCCACACCTAGGTGATCTTACAGACAAGATTGTGTGTGGAGGAGCTATCTCACTAGATCCCAGTCCTTGCTTACTTTGATAACACACCTTGGCATGAAGGGATAAGGATATCATGTTCTTGAAGGTCTCCTCTTCAAGCACACATTTTTCTGCCCTGGCTTTGCTAATCACAAGCTCAGATTGGCCTTCAGTCAACTTAGTTATGAGATCCTTGATCTGAGTCCTATAATTGGTGTGCTTATGTTGTAGAACTGAAACGGTTTTCTCTATGTCCTCTATCTTTAGCTTATAGTCATTTTCAGCCTTTCTAAAATCACCTTTTAAAATGTTAAAGGACTCAAGATCAGATCTCATCTCTAAGTGACCTTTATCTCTTGACTTTAGCAATACATTCACGAGTACAGAGATGTTCCAATACCTTGCCTTTATCATGATCACACATCAATACTTGGTTTGGAGATGTATCTTCCACCTAAAAGCTCCATTCAAAGCCTCTTTCTTCAACAACAACTATAGCTTGCTGCTTTGGCTCCTCATTCTAGGTGGCTTTATGAGCGTAGTTTGGTCTGGACTATGCTTGGCCACCATTTGTTCTTGATGCCTTGCGTTCTCTAGCAAAGTGGCCCGTCAAGTTGCAGTTGTAACATTTGACTTTGCTTTTATCCAGTCCAAACTTTCCACTAGTTGTATCTCTGGGAAACTTCCTTCGTGTCTGCTTGTAGAACTTCTTGGCTTAGTGAGTGAGAAAAGCCATTTGCTGGACTATCTCCATATACTCCAGATCATCTGGATAGATACAGTCCATCTGTTTAAGGGTGAAGAGAAAGTTTCCATAACTTTCATCTGAAGAGACAAAGGCATGAGAAGAACTTGCCTCTTCGAATGGGCTTCCTTGAGTATATTTCTTCCTTGGTTTCTCTGGGAAGGTGATGAAAGGACCCTTTTGTGAGTTGTCAGGGTAGCATATGAGAGGATGTTGGGGTTCTATGCTATCCTTTTCAATCCACATGAAGGGCTAAACCCATTTGATTGTTCGTGGGTGCTAGATGAACCTTGCATGTTCATCTCCATCTAGTAAGCACTGAGGAACCCTCAGACATCAGTATCAATGCATCCCACAACTGTTTAGTTGTTTTGCATTTCTTGAAACCTCTGTATGTAGAGTTTGGAAGAGTAGTCTCAAGGGCTGTCATTGCCTTTTGATCAATCTCTACTCTCTTTCTATTTTCATCTGAGTTGTCAACCATAGCCTTGGGGATCATACCACCTCCAGCAGCAGAAGAGGTGCTTGGTATGTAAGGTCCATTGACAACAAACTTCCACATTCTTGAGTCTATTGAATTCATAAAGCCTTCCATTCTTTGGCACCAAGTGTCAATGTCATAAAGAGTGATCAGTTGGGACTTTGTCATTGTTCCAGTTTCCATATCAGATTTAGAAATAGTTGCCATTTGAGATGTTAAATATTTTGTGCGTCTGAGGGTTCTTAAGATAGTGAGATCTTATATCAAGAGCCTGGTATGCTCTCATACTAATTGCAGGACCATTGAAGGGTATGCACTTACAACACAACAACACAATGATGAGAGTTGCTAAGAACATATAACAGATCAAATAGTGAACTGCTTAACCATTAGTAAAGATGCTAAGAAGACAAGTAAATAAGAGATAGAAGAAGATGGCAAAATACACATGTAATTGGTTTTCAAGAATGCTATATATTGCCTCTCATGTTCTATTACAAATGTTACAAAGCATATTAGAAAGTTACAAGTGCTTGAGGTACACATACTACATTCTAAAGCCGACCATACTTTGAAGGCCAGCGGATACAATTGACTAGATAACTACAAAATCAAAATGTAGAGTCAAAAGGCAGATTGCCTTTTGACTAGTGACTATGACATCCCATAGCTCACCTCCTAATATATTACAAAAAGGATAAAGTACATAAACTAGAAAGTTACAAACTCAAGACCTCAATGTACAATTAATAAAAGTAGGGACATTTCACCAACTTATGTAAAGTTGGTGTCTCATCAGAGTTGCAGCAGAAAAGGGTCTAGCTTTATGTAAATGGTACATCAGATAAAGCATGTATTCAAAAAGTCTTCGGAATAAATCTGTCTTCTAGTGTTGGACTTTGACTTTGATGCTTCAGATAACTTCATCTTGGCTTCAAAAGATATTGGTCATGGCTTCAGAAGATTTCACACTTAGAATATTTTTTGATGTGGGTGTGAAACTTCCGAAGCATTCTACTTCAATACACTTATGCATGCATGCAGGAGAGACTTTGGAAGTTTGGGTTGCATTAGCCTTATATTAAACCTTACACACATTCACCTTTTGGGACAAATAGCTGTTTATTTTTTACACAAGGTTCATAAGATTTTCTTTAATTGGATGGCCATTCTTAATCTTTTCGGAATCTTTGTCCTTGAATATTTGAATGTTTAGTTTTTCAATTTCAGTTTCAATAGTTTCTTAACCGATCTTTTACTTCTATTAAAATTCTTTTAGCTTAGCTTTATTCTCTAGAGAGTGGTCATGAGTATTGAAATTTCCTGGTAAAGTTGTAGAGATTGATTCAACAATTGGTTCATGTGTAAAACCTAATCAAGTATTATCTTTATCATTTCCTCCATTTACTAGTTGCTCAACAATTGTCTTTGAGCTTTTTACTTGGCCAAATCAACTTGACTTGCTGCATGTGCCAAATTTTCTTGTTCAAGTGTTTTTTTCATTTCTTCAACTGTTTCTTAACTAATTCAAGTTCTTTTAGAGTTTTGTTCCAACTTGCATGAAGTGACATGATTTTATTATCAGCAACTTTGTGATAATGTTTTAGTTTTCTATGCATTGATTCTTCTTGCTTCAATTTATCACATATTTTGATTGAGTATGTTCTCTAACTTTCAACTTGTTCAAAACATGCTTTAGTGCATAGTTTTTCACTTACTTCAATTGAAAATTCAGGATGTGAACTTGAAGACTCAGTGTCAGACGTAGAGTTTATAACCTTTGGTTGTTTAGACTTTGCCATTAGAGCTATTTCTTCTGTGTCATCCTTGGATTAGATTTGTCACTCTGGTCATAGTATATCTCATTTTCTGATTCATCTCATTTTAAATCATTGTTTTCAGACCAGTCTTCATCTATTTCACAGACCAACGCTAAACCTGAAGTAAGATCAGCTGTAAATTGTTCAGGATAAGCACTCCGGTCATAACCATCTTTTATGCTTACAACTTGTGTTTTCTTAGATTCTTCAGCTATCTTTTTATCATCTTTTAATTCTGGCATAGGCAGAATTTGATATGGTTTATGAAAAGTCTTTTAATTCTGATGTTGATGTCTTTGATTATTGGATGTGCTTTGAGTATTTCCACTTTGAGTTCTTGGAGCTTTACATTCTCTGAAAAAAATTGCCATAACTGTTGCAATTGAAACATCTTGATTTTGACTTGTCAAAACCAACTGTTTTGTTGGCACTCGACTTGTAGTTCCTATTGACATATGAGTGCTTTTGTGTTATGTAAGCAATCACCACCATTTGCCAATTAAGGTCCATTTCTTCTATGTCTTAAAAACCAAATCTATTTGAGTTAGATGACTACCATGATAGACTTGGAAGCTTGCATAAAAACTTGGGTGTCATTACCTATTATCTTTCTTTTATATAAACAATTTTCAAGGAATGGATGAGAAATCTCCATGCAATATCCACCAATGCCTTTTCAACTGTTTACCCTCAAAGTGACCTTTGAATATATGTTTTCAATAGTGATGGGGACCTCATTATATTCAAGCTCTACATGTTTATTAGCATCATATTCAGATTAAAGGCATTCTTCGCACACTTGTTTCAATGACAATTAATTAATGATTAGAAGCAATAGTTCCAACCAGGTTAGCCTCTCAATCAAAAATTGGTAAGGTTGTTGTCCTCTAACTATCCTTGTGGTGTAGGCCCCGATCCCGGGACACTTACAGCTGACCAATCATCGCACGTAAAACATATAATTACATTAACTTGAAATAAACGTTGCATCGGAAACATTAAGAACAACATTTTCATTAGAAATGCTTTTGCAAAACAATACAACATTCGTTACACAATATCATTTGTTCGCATTACAATGAAAAAACATTAAACAAAAGAATGCCATCCAATAGAGCCAAGTAGCCGCCCCGTGCCATCCTCAGTAATGCTCACTGCCAACTGGAAAATGCATAATAATTCAACGTTGCTGAGTGAGTTCTAGTTTTATAAAAACATTGCATTACCTACCATTCATTAAAACATTTTCATTAATATCGCACGTGATCACACATCGTACATACATCAAGGTAATAATTATTATCTTCATGATCAATCGTTTAGTACATTTCGCACGTTCGCACATATCGCACATATGACACATATCACACATATCGCACGTATGGAGTGGTCACTAGGACTGACTCACCCTGTGTGTGTGAACTCTTATGGGTTAGCCAAAATCGCACGTTGTATATACACATAGTAATTAGGAAACCGCATGTATTGGAGAAGTCACCAAGAATGAACTCTTACTATGTGTACGGACCCTTATGAGTTAGCCAAAATCACACGCTGTAAATACACACAAAGTTGAGCTAACAACTCTCAATGAGTTATGAACCTCCTTTCATTTGCTTGCAAGCTTTTCATACTTTCATTCGTTCATCAATGCATGCATTCATTATTTCGTTCCTCTTTTCATTATCTTCCACTTTACGTTACATCATACTTAATCATTTATTTCATTAACATTCAACGCAAAGCCACGGGAAAACAAACATACATAAACAGGAATATCAACAAGATCATGCAAATCATCATACATATCAGCATCCATACGTAACATACATCACAAATAACATCATGTACCATCATACATAACATCATCATCATCATACATCATCATCATCTTCTTATATCATCATCCTCATGATCATCTTATATGATTCATGCCCATCACATCATCTTTTACCTAAAAAAGTCAACCTACTAAGCCCCCTGGAACATCCCAAGTCAAAGCTATATTTCACTTTTTTCGCACAAAGTCAATAAATATTATATGTGTTCATACGCATTTCCTCTTTGTTCATCTGCATTAACTTTTATTCATCCGCATTTGTTTATCCCCATTCGTTCATTCGTATTAACTTTTGTTCATCCACGTTTCCTTTTACTCATCCGCATTTCCTTTTACTCATCTGCATAGACTTTTACTCATCCGCATTTCCACCTTACTCATCCATATTGACTTTTACTCATCCGCATTTCCTCCTTACTCATCCGTATTGACTTTTACTCATCTTCATTGATTTTTACTCATCCGCATTTGTCAATGCTCATCCGCATTTCCTCCTTACTCATCCGTATTAACTTTTACACATCCTCATTTATCGATGCTCATTTGCATTTGTCAATACTCATCCGCATTTCCTCCTTACTCATCCACATTGACTTTTAGTCATCCGCATTGATTTTTACTCATCCACATTTGTCAATGCTCATCCGCATTCGCCAATGTTCATCCGCTTTTGTCACACTTAAGCAGTTATTCTAAAACTTAGGCGTATGAGCTACGGTTTGGGGCAGGAGCAGCCTAGGGCACACTTAACATCATAAATCGGTCCCCAAACACCAGCTATCATCTTCAAAGCTTAAACCTTACATTCTAAGCCATAGAAACACAACCATAACATCATCACACAAGAACATAGTCCAAAATCAAACCTTGCCCACATCATACACACATTCATACATATGGGTATGAAACCCAATTTTATAAACACGTACATTCATGCATTTCCAGCCCCAAAATCAGTTAAAACATGTAAAAGAGGGGTTCTAGAACTCACATATGCAGCTCTTGAGTATGGCTTCTTCCAAAGTCGTTTGCTGTTGAGTTCAACCGCCTAGAAACCCACCAAAAACACACACCCGAACACACACAACACACATGAGCATAAACCAATGACATAAGGAGTTAAGAGCATCATAAACACACAAATTCTTACATTGAATTCACAATTTTCTAGTTCGTCTTCATAAACCGAGAGTATTCAGCTCCTTGCTACTCTATGTCTCTAAAAATCAAATGGTACAAGGTGTGTAGGAGGTGATGGGCGGCCATCACCTTTTACACCCACTTTTTCAAACCTTTTGTCCTTTTGACTCTTTTTACCCCTCAACTTGGGTAAAATATCTTTTCTTTCTTTTTCTTCACTTTATTCTTCCTTTACTAACTAATAAAAAAACCAGGTGTTACAAGTGCACCCCCTTGTTTAGGTTTCATCCCCAAAACTTGTTATTCCTTAAACAATTGTGGGTAATGCTGTCTCATCTCTTCTTCAATCTCCCACGTAGACTCAGATCCCTTCCTGTGCTTCCACTATACACACATGAGAGGAACTACTTTCTTCCTTAACCTCATCTCTTTACGATCAACGATCACCACCAGTTGCTCCTCATAATTGAGCCGTTCATCTACCTCAATATCCTCCACTAGTATAGTCATATATTCATAAACTAAACACTTTCTCACATAAGATACAAGGAATGTCAGGTGAATTACACATAACTCATCTAGTAACTATAGTTTATAGGCCACCTCTCCTGCTCTAGCAACGATTCAGAAAGGACCTATGTATCTCGTTTGAATACGGTGCACTTCATCCTATATAGATAGTGCATCCATATCATTAACGCAAAGACCACGGCTGCTAGCTCAAAGTCAGGAGTGCGATAATTGACCTCATGAGCTTTCACCAGTGAGGATGCATAGGCTATATCATTTCCTCTCAACATCAACACACATCCCATCCCCGACTAGGAAACATGAGAATAAACTTCTAAATCTTCGCTTTCACCCTTGTCGGGTCCACCATAATCCCATCGGGGTTCATTACATGACCCGAAAACTAAACCTCGCGCAATGAGAATGCGCACTTGTAGAATTTATCATACAACCTCTCCCTTCTCAACGTCTCCAACACCTCTCGAATATGACCGACATTCTCATCCTCAATTTTGGAATAAATCAAGATATCATCGGTAAACACAATCGCTGATTGATCCAACATAAGCCGACACACTCGATTCATTAGCTCCATAAAAGCAGCTGGCGCGTAGGTTAAACCAAATGCCATAACGAGAAACTCGTAATGACCATAAGGCATGTGAAAAGCTATTTTAGGAATATATTGATCCTTAACCTTCAGCTCATGATAACCAGATCGAAGGTCTGTCCTCGAGAACCAACTGGCACCTTTAAGCTCATCAAATACGTCATCAATTCTCGGTAACAGGTATCGGTTCTTTATTGTCAACTTATTCAACACACGGTAGTCGATACACATTCTCATGCTACGGTCTTTCTTCTTCACAAAGAGGACCGGAGCACCCCAAGGAGAGATACTCAGCCTAATAAACCCCTTATCAAGTAGCTCTTGCAATTGCTCCATGAACTCTTTCATCTCAGTTGGAGCCAAACAATATGGTGCCTTGGCAATAGGTTGGGCACCTGGTATCAAATTAATCTGAAACTCGATCTATCGGTCAGGTGGCACTCCGGGTAAGTCTTCTGGGAACACGTCTGGAAATTCACACACCATTGGTACATTAGACAGTTATGGTGTTGGTGATTCCAAATCCTTCACATAGGCCAAGTAGGCACTACATCCAAGCCTCATGCACTTTCCCGCCACCGCCATTGAGATTACTTTCGGGATGGTAGTGACTTGATCACCATAAACCATCACCATATTCCCATCAGACGCTATCAACCGAATCATCTCCTTGCGACACATAATGTTCACCTCGTAATCCGCTAACCAATCCTTCCCACGAACTACATCGAAACAACCTAAGGTCATCACAAATGGTCTAACAGGAAACTTGTGACCTTCAAGTTCCACATCACAACTTTCTATCATCTCAGAAATCCTGGTAAACTTACCTATGGTAGTTTCTACATCGAAGGGCAAATCTATATTCTTACTACTAATAGGTAATTTAGCACAGAAAGCAGCAGAAATAAAACTTTGACTAGCACCAGAATCAAATAACATAGAGGCTAAAGTTTGGTTTACTAAAAACGTACCTGACACAACATCGGGGTCCATCCTAGCCTCCTCCTATGTTATCGTGAATGCTTTGGCACTTTCCCTATGTCCTTCTCCTACGGTCTTCTTCACCCCCGAACCCTCAGCCCTCGACTTCTTATAGTCTCTACTCAAGTCTCCATAGTTGTAACACCTTACAAGCCCGCATTCCCTCGCTATATGGCCGGGCTTCCCGCACTTGAAGCATATGTTTGACTCCTATTTGCATTCTCCCAAATGCTCCTTCCCGCATTTACCACACCTCTTAGACCCCGCGCCAAGTGTAAGCACACGACGATCATCTACCCTTGTCTTCTTGTTACTCATCGGGACACCACCTCAACCAAACCTTTTCCCACTCCAACTCCGGTCACCAGCACCTTTCTCGCTACATTCAGCCACCACCACAGTTCTCTCATCATACAACCTCCCTGCCAAATCAACCACCAACGTGCTCGGCTGGGTGCCGATCATGTGCCTGCGGATTTCTGCTGGAAAGCCTTGAATATACCTCTTGATCTTTTGTGATAGAGGTGTCACCTGATCAAGCCCCAGTCATGCCATTTCATTCAACTTAGTGGTGTATTGCTCATCTGTCATCGTTCCTGCCTCCAGATGCAAGAACTCGCTCTGAACTTTCCATCGCACGGTGAGGACAGAACTCCTCAGTCACTATCCTCTTCCACTCCGGCCATCTCATCCTTCTAATAACCGGCTACCCTCAGCTTGGACAATATTGTCCCACTAATACAGAGCCGAGTCCACAAACGAGTGGGCGGCAAACTTCACCATTCGGTCCTCTCGGCACTCGCTGGTGTTCAAAATAGCTTCCATCTCTCTCACCCATGGATGAGCAGCACTACCAGTGCCATTACTATCAAAAGTAGGGGGCTTACACCTTTGAAATTCCCCGTACTTACAGCCTCGTGCCGCCTCCGGCACAAGCTCTTATTCTTTCTCCTTTTCATCATCGGAGAGAACCGTCTCAGTCTTGGGTTGTCTCCTTTCGCCCGTAGGTCTACTCCTGTAGGTCCTCTCCCCCTCCCATACAACCTTAATCACTCCAGTCACTACAGTAGGTAAGATCGTCTGCATGACCTCATGCACCTTGTTTGGATCAGTGATCTATGTTTGATTGATTGAAGAATATAGCAGCGGAATTCAAACAATGAATTAGTTGATTCACAAGAACGAAAACGATATTCAATGAAGAAGAAAGACGGTTATAGCGAGAAATCTGTAAATATATTTCATTCAATATTCACTTTCGTGGTAACAGAATGTCACAATTACAATTAGGTCGACATCTCTTATATAAGAAATGTGACGTCTGCTGATGTCACTTGATAGTGACATCTAACAGATTTATTACAACTGAAACACAACTACTGAAGATGTCAAAACAGCTGACATCTCCTTACAAAAATGCTAAGTGTTATCAGTTGTTATAACTACTGAAAAACATAAAACCACTCAAACTACAACGACTGAAGAACAAGCTCTTCAGTCCTTTTACAAAACTACTGAAACTAAAAATATAAAACTACTAAAGAAGTATTCTTCAGCTGTTGTGACAAACTACTGAAACTTCAGTAGTTGGTCTTCAGACTTGAACTTCAGATGTTTCATCAGCTGATGACTTCAGTAAATATCATAGCTGATGTCTTCAGTCTTTGTCTTCAGACTTTGTACATCAGTTGTTGATCTTCAGCACTTGTGAACTCTTCAGCTGTTGTACTTCAGTACTTTGGTCATTCAGCTTCAGCACTTGTGTTCTTCAGCTGTTCAGCTTCAGTACTTGTGTTCTTCAGCTGTCAGCTTCAGTACTTGTGTTCTTCAGCTTCAGCTTCAGTACTTATGTTCTTCAGCTATTCAGCTTCAGTACTGGTGTTCTTCAGCTGTTGTACTTCAGCACTTTAGTTCTTCAGCTGTTGAAGTCTTCAGCACTTTCTTCAGCTGTTGAAGTCTTCAGTACTTGTCAAACTGCTGATGAAGTTTTCAGCAGTTGTTGTGATACCATGTGGGACTTAGAGGTTTTCTGATATTGGCTCATTGGTTCTTTTGGTCCAACAAACTCCCCCTGAACCAATGCAGCCAAAACCTCTAATTTATTTATTATCCCACTTATTGTTGCAAAAGGTTGGTCTTTTTCCTTCTTGATCAGTAGAGAAGATGACCCATATAAGCTCCGGCCTGGGAAGAAGTCTCAGATATTTGTTTGGTAAGATATGAATGGGAACTCTGTTTTGGGGACTGGACACAGAGTTGTTATCCCATTCATGAGATCTACTTCCCGTGTATGAGCCTGTAGGATTCTCTGGTGTAGGCTCTGAGAAACATGATTTGTTCTTCCATAGTCAGGTTCTCGTTTCACCATCAAACAATCCTTCTCGCCCATACAGCTCTGAGATGTACTTGGCCTGTTTGCCATTTTGAGCTGAACTGTTGTAATTTGTCTATATGCAAACTCATCAGGATGATTCCCTTCGAGTAACAGACTGAGCTCATTCTGTTTGAAGTTCTCAAGCCTCTTGTAGACTAACCCCTTTTTGATAATTCTGTTCTGTAGCATCTTCTGGGTGTTGTTTAGTCTGTAGGCCTTCCTGAAATCTTGACAATCTCCCAGGTGATACTACAAGGGTCACAGTGATCTCTTCATCTACGATCCTCTTGACTTGACCCTTGTATCTCGAAGGAATGTCTTTCTTTACAATCCTGTGAGCCACCCTCGGATCAGGCCATACTCTCACCCTTTCCTTCTGATATTGAAATGTGTTGGTGAGAGTGTACAATCTCAGAGCTTCTTTCTTCATGCTGATAATTGATGAGGAGGCAGCATAGGTTTTGTCAATGCTTTTCAGCATTTCGTCATCATGAACTTTTGCTGCTCCTCTTCTTCAATTTTTACTCTCACAACATCCATCTGTGAGGTGGGAGTGATGGGCATAGGTTTAGCTTTCGCCAGTGTTAGGACTGCAGAGAGGCATCCTATCTTCTTCCACATCATCTCTTCTTCTTCTTCTAGCCTCAACACCCTTCTCTTCTTCTTCTTGGGTGCATCATCGGCTGTTGGTTTAGATGGTGAGGGAGTTGGTTTTGTGGGTTGTGATTGTGGTTGTTTGGATTTGGGCTTTGAGATTGGTTTGGAGATTTGAGGGGTAGGCTGTGCTTGAGTGGGTGGAAGGGAAGGTTGTTCCAGCATCTTTGTTGTGAGTTTAGCCTTTGTAAGTTTTTCCATTTCAAACCTTTTACCAGCCCCAGCCTCATCAAGGGCTTCAATGATAATCCCCTTGTGGAATTGCTCAGACAGAAAGATTCTTGTGGCTATAGCCAGAATACTGTCTCTGGTCCAGCGCGAATCTCCATCAAAGATCTTCCTAAGTATTTGGCAATAAAACGGATCATGATCTCCAATCTCTCCTTTCAAGGGCATCATACCCAGCCCATCGGGTTTGAATCTCCTGCACTTCCAACCTCCTGATTTCACTATCTAATGTGGCTGTATCAAAACCTTGCCTGAAGAGTTGCTCAATGATTTTATCCATGGATCGGCTGTGTGTATCATCCGCATCTTTTACCAGCCCTTCCAAGGATTTTTCTTCAGCAGTAGGTTGATCATCAGCACTTTTCTTTCGTTTATAGGTGATCAGTTGTTGCTTTTCTTTTTCCACCTCTTGGGCTTGCTCTTGGGCCTTCTCATCCTCTTTTCTTTTCCTCTTCTTTTCTTTCACTGCAGTACTCTCCCCTTTTTTGGATGCATTGGTGGTAGGGGTTTGTACAACAGAAAGTGTCTTTTGCACAGCAGCATCAACCAATGGTTGTAAAGTTGAGGAAAGCCACTCCTCAATGGCTTTAGTCACAATGTCAGTGATTATGGGTGTGATGAGAGGGAGGGAATTTTGAAGAACAGCAACTATTTCTCAGGAGGGTTCTGTTCCTGAGAAATAGTGCCAGAAGTAGAGGCAGGTGGCTGAGTTGTTGGAGTGGCTCAGTGTTTTGGAACCTTCAACTGAAGGTGCCATCTGTGGTTGTGGAGGCAGATGGTCTTTTTCCTTGAGAGAGTTGGTCCAGTAGGTTTTGCAGCCTACTGACTTCCTCCTCAAGGATTGTGTTCTGGGCAAGAACATCGTAGAAAAAGCCCAGGTCATCATCAGCAGAAGCTGAATCAACTGACCTCCTGCTTGGAGCAGGATGTACATGCACTGGGTGTAGACCAGTTGTAGCATGTGCCCCTTGGTCGTGGTACTGGGGACTTCCAGCCTCAGGACAATGTCCATCATCAGCTGTTGCCTCTAGTGAGTCTTAGCAATGTTACCAGCCTCATTCTGATCATGTGCTGATGCAGAAGAGGTGGCCGCCTCACTAGATATTCTAATCTCCCTATCCACACTAGGAGATAGAACTTGTAAACCCTGGTGCTGTGGGTTGTCA
The DNA here is from genome assembly GCA_025506515.1 of Flaveria trinervia. Taxonomy (NCBI): domain Eukaryota; kingdom Viridiplantae; phylum Streptophyta; class Magnoliopsida; order Asterales; family Asteraceae; genus Flaveria; species Flaveria trinervia. The sequence continues at coordinate 45,076,022 of CM046448.1, read as the reverse complement.
GAAACATGTTGATCCTCTTCCTCAATGTCTGTGGTTCTCCCTTTGTGGTGGTTGTTGGGGAGGAGGAGAGGCATGCAACTGAGTCAGCACGTTTGCAATAATTATGGTGGACTTTGGGGGGCGGTTGCATGGGGTGAAGGGATAGAAGCAGTGTGCACCCGGGGAGGATGGTGCTCTTCAATGGCAATCCCCTCAAGTGAGGAAGATCCCAGATGTGTGGGTACCCCTTGTGTGGTTGCTTCAGGCTCCTGTTGAGAGGAATCCTGAGCGGCTATGGCTGGAAGAGTCCTGATATCCACTAGGGGTTATAACTATGGTATATCCTGCGTTTGTGTTGCAGGGGCATCCTCAGGGGACTCATTTCCCTGAGTAGCCATTTTGGTTTCTTTTTGGTGGGTTTGGTGGGGACTTTGGTGCTGATGGAGGAAGCTGTGGGTTCCCTGTGCTTGGGCTTTAGCATTCGGGCAGCTTCTTTGAGTGTAAGGTCAGAGTTGTGCCTGGAGTATACCTCAGCCAAAACAGCTGGTGCAGGGACTCCAGGCCAACAAGGCCATCAGATTTTAGTTCATCCAAAATAATGGCCATCAGAAACCTGGGATATAATGACCATCGGTTTGCCACAGGTTTCTGAGCCAAGTTCTTTATTTCTAGGAACACAATTTCAGAAAAATTTAACGGTTGGTGTTCTAGAATAGAATACATACCTGTTGCCAGTGGGATGACATTTGATCCCAAGAAGATGTCTTGGAGGCTAAGCAGACATTTACCATGTGAAAAATAAGTTTCTCAGCGTCATGGAAATGTTTCTTTAGAACGGTTGTAGCTCGAAGATCACCTTCATACCCATGATTGATAAAGGACATATCGGTTATGCCCTTTGGGTATGCAGTCACAGTGGTGGAATCGTGTAGATGTAATACCCGAAGAATAATGTCGGCTGTAACGACCACTGGTTTCTGGTTGATAAGGACCGAACAGAGATTTGACCGGTAGACTCATCGGTATGAACAGAAGCATTTGACCAGAATTGACTGAGGGATTCAGGTAAATGGTTGGATTCATGAGAAAGGCTGTGCGATATGGGGAATCCACCATTAAGTCAATGGCATTATCATATTTGTTCCAGAAAGCCGACTTTGTAAGGTAAGCACGCAGTTGTGTCGTTGTTTCAGACTCGTGGTCGCCATGTTTAGAGAGAGGTTCAAAAATAACGGCTAATGAAACAGCAGAGAAGAGAGACAGGTATTTATAGGGTAGGGGTGAGAAAAGGACTGAAGGGTGTGGTGTTAGTCATCAGTAGTTTTTAATCGACTATTGACATGGTATTACCCTATCAGACGTTGAAACAGCTGAAGTCGTGGTGTTAGGCATCAGTAGTTAGAAAACAACTGAAGACCGTGGTTTTGACTTCAGATGATGAAACAACTGTGGACTTGGTGTTTGTCATCAGTAGTGTGAAACTACTGAAGACAGTGGTTTTGTCATTAGTTGTTGTAAACAGCTGAAGACTTGGTATTATCATCAGTAGTTATAAAAACTACTGAAGACATGGTTTTGCTTCAGTTGTTTAGAATGAAACAGCAGTTGTTGAAACAACTGAAGAGAAAGTTCTCTTCAGTAGTTTTCGTCAATACATAGCCTTTCAGCTGTTTCATACTGTCCTCAACACTTACTCATCAGACTTTGCATCTGCTTTTCAGGTGTTTCATAGGACGTCAGTACTTATCTGTTTGTACTGATTTCAGTAGTTGTAACTACATCAGTAGTTGTAACTACATCAGTAGTTTGGAACATATAAAGTACTTCAGTACTTGTGAGGCATTTAGCCATCAGTAGTTATAAAACTACTGAAGGTGAAAGGACTCATGAGTACTTATATGTGACATGGGTACCAATGATCACCAGTAATTACTACTGAAATCATCAGTAGTTGTCACTTATTCTAGTTGCAGCATACCAAGCCTTAACACAAGGTTTTGGAAAGTAGAACTATCCGAAGGCTTAGTAAAAATATCTGCAAGCTCATCAGTACTAGGCACAAACTTAGGATCAATCAGACCTTTTTCAAAGCAATCCCGAATAAAATAATGTCTGATCTCTATATGTTTGGTTCTAGAGTGCTGGACTGGATTTTTGACAATACACAGAGCTGAAGCACTATCCATTAATAATGGAGTCTTAGTCTCTGTAATGCAATAATCCAGAAGTTGGTTCTGAAGCCAGAGTACCTGAGAAGTACAACTTGCAGCAGCAATGTACTCGGCCTCAGTAGTTGATGTAGCAACATATGTTTGTTTCTTACTCTGCCAAGAAATCAAACAGTTGCCTAGGAATTGACAACCACCAGAAGTTGACTTTCTAGTTAACTTGCACCCTGCATAGTCACAATCTGAAAAAGCAACTAATTTGCAAGAGTGTCCAGTGGAATACCATAAACCCAGAGATTGTGTACCTTGCAAATATCTAAAGATTCTCTTGACTGCAATCAAATGAGACTCTTTAGGAGCAGCCTGAAATCTAGCACAAACACATGTAGCAAACGTAATATCTGGTCTAGAAGCTGTTAAATACATCAAGGACCCAATCATACATCTGTAAAGCGTTTCATCAACAGCTTTACCTTTCTGATCAGCATCCAGTTGTGTGGTGTTGCACATGGGAGTAGAACAGGGCTTACAGTTTTGTAAATCAAACTTATTCAAAAGATCTTTTGTATATTTTGACTGATGAATAAAGGTTCCATCAGCCTTTTGTTTGATTTGCAAGCCTAGAAAAACTGTAATTCTCCCATTGCACTCATTTCAAACCTCTTTTTCATTAATGTTGTAAAAGCATCACACAACTGGGGATCAGAGGATGCAAAAATAATATCATCAACATAAATCTGAACAAGTAGCTTATGCTGTCCACCTTCTTAATAAACAAAGTTTTATTAATGGAGCCTCTAGTGAAATTATTCTTAAGAATAAAAGTAGAGAGTGTCTCATACCAGGCTCTAGGAGCTTGTTTCAACCCATAAAGAGCCTTATCAAGTTTATACACCCATTCAGGATGTTTATTATCCTCAAAACCTGGTGATTGACACACATAAACTTCTTCCTTTATTTTACCATATAGAAATGCACTTTTGACATCCATTTGAAAAACATTAAGATTGTGGAATGCAGCATAGGCTAAGAACAATCTGATTGCCTCTAGTCTGGCTACAGGGGCAAAGGTTTCATCATAGTCAATACCTTCTTCTTGTGAAAACCCCTATACAACCAGTCTAGCCTTGTTCTTAACAATAAGCCCATTTTTATCAGTTTTGTTCCTAAACACCCATTTAGTGCCTATTGCACACTTACCTGGGGGAAGAGGAACAAGTTCCCACACTTGCTGTTTCTTGAACTGAAGTAGCTCAAGCTGCATAGCTTCAACCCAGCCATTGTCTCTCAAAGCAACATGGTAGTTCTTTGGCTCTAGCTGACTGATGAAGAGATCATAGAAGCAGAAATTAGACAATTGACTTCTGGTTGAAACACCAGCATTGATATCACCAATAATCTGAGACATGGGGTGATTCTTCAGTTCTTGATAAACAATGAGATATGTGCAAGTGTTTGTAGAACCTTCAGCAACAGCAGATGTTGATGTAGACTCTTGAAACCAAGAATTAGATGGTAACTCAAAAGATGTAGAGGAAACAGAGATCTCATCAGCATTTGTTGTGGATGGAACTGCTGAAGCTACAGGAACATCAAATTTAGCAGACACGGGCAGTTGGTCGCTAAACTTGAATAGATGAGTATTGATATTATCATCATCATCATCAATACCACCAGGTGGAAGACATGCTGCAGAAGATGAATTTAGCCACAGGATCTGCAACAGCTGGAGGTTGATAAGGAACATATTGCAGTATGTCCAAATCAAACAACTCCACAGGGTTTTGTGGAATCTTGTCCAAAGGAGATTCATTAAACTTCACATGCAAAGTCTCGTCAACTATCTTTGTTCGGCAGTTGAAGACTCTGTATGCCTTGCAAGTAGATGAATAACCAACAAAATACCCTGCATCCACCTTAGGATCAAACTTATGGAGTTGATCCTTTGTGTTGAGAATAAAACAGGGACACCCAAATGCTTTGAAAAATGAAATTAGAGGAGCCAAGTGATGGAGAACTTCATATGGAGTCTTCATCAACCTATGATTTACTAAAACTCTATTCTGCACATAGCAAGCTGTGTTGACAGCTTCAGCCCAAAAGGTCAGTGGCAAACCAGAGTAAGCCAGCATGGACCTTGCAGCTTCAATGAGGGTCCTGTTCTTTCTCTCCACTACTCCATTTTGTTCTGGAGTCCTTGGATGCTAAACTGCCTTTTGATTCCCTTTGAAAGATAGAAGTCATCAAGTGTATAATTTCTGAATTCAGTTCCATTGTCACTCCTAATACACTTGACTGGAAGGGAATATTGCTTCTCAATATACAACACAAAGTGAATAATCATCTGAGCAACCTCATCCTTTGAATGTAGAAAGAAAGTCCATACAAATCTGGAGTAATCATCCACAATTACCAGATAGTATTTCTTCTTTGCCACGCTCATCACTCTCACAGGACCAAATAGATCCATATGCAGTAATTGCAAGCAGGCAGTGGACTTAGGATCTTCAATAGGAGGGAATGAGACTTTGTGTTGTTTTCCTTTTAAACAAGCAGTGCAGGTTTCATCACAGTGGAACTCCTTTATTGGTAAGCCTCTGACTAAACTATTGTGGATAAGCTGATTCATGTTTTTGAAATTAACATGACCCAGCCTTCTGTGCCACAGTTTAGATTCTTGAGAAGAGGCTTTGGAAAATAGGCAAGGATTGCCTCTAGATCTATTTTCTTGGAAAGATCTAAGGCATACACTCTTCCTGTCCTGTTGGCTCTCAGGAGAGTGTGATCATCCAACACCTTATCAATCAAATGCAAAGCTTTGGATGACAGAATCCTACAGTTTTGACTAGTGAAAAGAGCAACATGGCCTTTATCACACATTTGACTGACACTCAAGAGATTGTACTTGAGATTTTCCACATGATTAACATCATCAAACTTGATTTCTCCATTGGAGACAAAGCCATTTCCAATGATGTAACCCCTAGCATCATTGCCAAAAGAAACAAAGCCCTTCTTTCCTTGAGAGTAGTCATGAAGAAGAGAACTGTTCCCAGTCATGTGCATAGATCCCCCACTGTCTACATACCACATGCTACTTTGGCATGTTGGAGAACCCTGCAATAATAAACAATCAGTTAGTTTTAGAGACCCAAACCTTTTTGGTTTTGGGCCTGGTCTCATCAACAGATGGTAAACTAACAGGTTTATTAGTAACAACAGCTGAGAGGAAGAAGATGGTGAAGAAGAGGAATCCTTTGGCTTGGATCTCCTTTTCTGTGGTTTCAACATAGGAGCATCTAATTGGTTAACTCTACCCAATAGATGTTGAACCATCATAACCAGCTGTGTCTGATTTTGTGATAAAGCTTTCAGCTCATCAGACACATTGCCAGTGGAGTTTGATAAGTTCCTATGTTGCACCTTCTTCTTCTGAGCACTCTCAGCTGTCACCTGTTTAACCCCTTCCTTTTTGGATTTCTTTGAGGACTTAAGGGTTACAAGATTTGATGTTGCTGATACAAATGTGGTCTCAAACTCAGTTTTCATTTTTACCATTTTCTCTTTAATTTCTTCTTTTTGTTTGAGTTTGGAACCGCTTTTGTACCAGCAATCATCTGTAAGATGATTGAACAAACCACATACTTCACATGGTTTCTTCTTCATCTTAGGTTGATAATCAACTAAAGAGGGTGAAGTAACTGGAGACTTGCTCTTCAATGCTTTGGAAGCATTGTTTGCTTTCTTGACTTCCTCTTTAGTAGCCTTCAAACTCTTTCTACTGACAGTTTTCTTCTTTTCAGTACTGACAGTAGTTGGATTTTGAACTTCAGGTGTTAAATCCTGCTCTCTAGTCCTTTCAGGACTTTTAGAATTAACTCCTGAGTTGATCAACTCATTGATCATGTGAGTGTCAGCATTTGAACCATCAACATCAGCTGATAGGTTCTGAGAGGACTTGATGCTGACTTCTACTTCTGATTGTGTTGTATCATAAAGTAGATCACAAGATGAGATGGATTGGTTATTACTCTCACCATCAGATTCTACCTCTGCTCTTGGAGTAAAATCTGTAGGTGGAGCAGTGTGATTGTAACCAATGCCAAACTTCACATTGAAGCAGATTGCTTACTAAGAAGCATTTCAAAACCTTTGCATGATTGTACCCATCTATCACACTCTACCTGGGTAACTGCAAGGGTTTCTTTGAGATCTTTATACTTCTCAAGAAGTATCTCTTCCCTAGCCTTATCATCAGTTATTTGGCATTTCAGTTTGTAAATCTCATCATTTTTATCATTAAGCACAGACTCAAACTCAGCTTTGCTTTGGAAATAATTTGTTCTAGCTCAATGTTCTTGTTGATTAAAGCTACATTTGCTTCTCTAATAGATGCAAATGCTGCTATGCATGGTTCAGAACATAATTTGGCTTTTGCCTCAGAGGATACTTGTGATACCTTTGATGTAGAGGCATTAGTGGATGAAGTATCATCAGAATCCAAAGCCATAAGAGCTAGATTTCCAAAGGGACTTTCACCAACATGTTGACTAGCACCTGAGAACAATTTTTCATGACCACACAAGTCATCTGGTAAACTGCTCCAGTCAACAACTCCTGGGGTGAAGAAGCTGTGTTGTTGAGGTTGAGTTTGTTGATGAGATTGGGAAGGTTGTGGTTCAGGGAATGCTTGTGGTTGTTGTGCAATTGGAGCTTGAACAGGATTTGGTTGAGGCAAATAATAGCAGGGATAAGGATATGACATTTGACCCTGGGGAACAAAGTATGCAGGAGATCTAGGATGTGAATAATGACCAGAACCAGCAGGATGTTGCCCTCTGTTTTGTGGACTAGTACTAGGAAAAGTCACAAAGGGTGCAGAAGAGTTAGATCCAGTTGATCTACACTCTCTTGCAAAGTGTCCTAGCCTTTGGCATTTGTGACACCTCAAATTACTCTTGTCAAAACCAACTTTGGTTTTGCGAGAGAGTGCAGGAAATTTCCTGCCAGTTCTCTTATAGAACTTCTGAGATCTGATATTAATCAATGCCATTTGGCTTAGAATATCCATCTTTTCTAGATCATCATCAGCAATTCCTTTCAGATCATCCATTATAAAGCATAAATTGTCACTATTACTGCCAGAATAACTCTCAATACCAACAAATGCATGATCAGAACTATTTGAAGAGAAATCTATATGCTCATCATAATTGATTTTAGATGAAGCACATTCTGACTCATGATCAACCAAGGCAGTATTGCCTGGTACAAAGTCATCAGTGAGCTTTCCTAAAGATGACAGTTTCCTGTTCTGCTCTATCTCTCTTTCAAATGTAAGCAGTTTCCCATGAAGTTGGGTGAGAGATAGGCTATTCAGATTTGCACTGGAGCGTAGGACAATAGTGTATGTGTCCCATCTCTGAGGCAGTGATCTGAGGAATCTGTTGTTCATCTGGCTATTGGTGTATTCCTGTTTCACTATTTTCAGCTCAGATATCAAGCAGGAGAACGCTCAAACTGTTGAGTCAGTGTCTCACCCTTTCTATGAGAGAATGTCTCATATTGTTGGGCAAGGATTTCTCTATTGTTTGCTAAGACCTCATCTGTGCCACCGAATTGTTCCTTCAGGGCATTCAAGAGATCATGAGCAGTTTCATGATGCATAAGCCCAGAATAGATTTCATTAGGCAGTGCCATGGCCAGAATTCCATGGGCTTTAGCATCAATCTCAAATAGTTTCCGATCTTCATCAGAGTATTGTTCCTTCTTTTTCGGAACCATTTGATTGGTTTCCGGATTGTTCACCATAGGCTTATGTGGTCCATGTACCACAGATGTCCAACAACCTGAACTGTTAACAGACAGGTGATGAAGCATTCTTCGTTGCCATATGTTATACTCGGTCCTAACCAGCATCGGAGGCTTGGTTGAGGAACCGGTATTGTGAGGATCATTAGAAGGAGTCGTCATCTCAGATTCAATCAAATTCGATTAAGCTAAACCAAATTTAGAACAAAACACAACAACCAATTGAACCAGAAGATCTCAAAATAAATGAACGAAAGTGACAGAAATTCAATAATCTATAACCAGTTCTTGCGAATACGCTAATTCAATCAAACACAGATATCAATTAGCAGTTTCGATGATCAATTGTTAGATCGATCAATGATTAACCATGCTCTGATACCACTTGTTAGGATCAGTGATCTATGTTTGATTGATTGAAGAATATAGCAGCGGAATTCAAACAATGAATTAGTCGATTCACAAGAACGAAAACGATATTCAATGAAGAACAAAGACGGTTATAGAGAGAGAATTTCTGTAAATATATTTCATTCAATATTCGCTTTCGTGGTAACAGAATGTCACAATTACAATTAGGTCGACATCTCTTATATAAGAGATGTGACGTCTGCTGATGTCACTTGATAGTGACATCTAACATATTTATTACAACCGAAACACAACTACTGAAGATGTCAAAACAGCTGACATCTCCTTACAAAAATGCTAAGTGTTATCAGTTGTTATAACTACTGAAAAACATAAAACTACTGAAACTACAACGACTGAAGAACAAGCTCTTTAGTCGTTTTACAAAACTACTGAAACTAAAAATATAAAACTATTGATATCACAACTACTGAAGAAGTATTCTTCAGCTGTTGTGACAAACTACTGAAACTTCAGTAGTTGGTCTTCAGACTTGAACTTCAGATGTTTCATCAGATGATGACTTCAGTAGATATCATCAGCTGATGTCTTCAGTCTTTGTCTTCAGACTTTGTACATCAGTTGTTGATCTTCAGCACTTGTAAACTCTTCAGTTGTTGTACTTCAGTACTTTGGTCTTTCAGCTTCAGCACTTGTGTTCTTCAGCTGTTCAGCTTCAGTACTTATGTTCTTCAGCTGTGAGCTTCAGTACTTGTGTCTTCAGCTGTTCAGCTTCAGTACTTGTGTTCTTCAGCTGTTCAGCTTCAGTACTTGTGTTCTTCAGCTGTTGTACTTCAGCACTTTAGTTCATCAGCTGTTGAAGTCTTCAGCACTTGATCTTCAGCTGTTGAAGTCTTCAGTACTTGTCAAACTGCTGATGAAGCTTTCAGCAGTTGTTGTGATACCATGTGGGACTTAGAGGTTTTCTGATCTTGGCTCATTGGTTTTTTTGGTCCAACACACCTCCTCTTCAACTGCTTCCTTCACTGAGGCCCTTAAGTTAGCAATCTCATCTCTACCCTCCAAATAAGGGGTCTCGAGTCTTCATGAACCACCTTTTCGGCTCTAGGCCTTCCTCTCATAACCCATGGTTCAACACCACGAGCTCCACCACATGAAGCTTTCGATGATCTACCACCGGCCATCTTCTAACACACGCAGTGAAAGATTCAAACACTAACACGGTCATTCAAGGGAACAACTCAGTTTATGTCAAGTATAGTAAGTCCCTAATTACAGTGGCCAGTTATCATTAGTCACTTACATTACTCTTCATACCCCAAGAATACCTATCCCGACTATATCAGTATCTAAATCTACCAGCAACACATAATCACATAACATGCACACGTAATACCAGTTAACATTAAGAAAATACTTGATGGCATACAGCTACTCGGACTGGCATCCCTTCCCTTTACATCACATTTTCAGTTTATGTTTCGGTTTATTTTGAAAACTCGCCCATTTAACTTAAACTTTGGCTCTAATATCAACTTGTAAGGCCCCGATCCCTGGACAGTCGCACTGGCCAATCATCGCACGTAAAACGTATAATTACATTAACTTGAAATAAATTTTGCAGCCGAAACATTAAAAACAACACTTTCACTAGAAATGCTTTTGCAAAACAATACGACATTCGTTACACAATATCTTTTGTTCACAATAAAATGAAAAAACATTAAAAAAATAATGCCATCCAATAGAGCCAAGTAGCCGCCCCATGCCATCTTTAGCAATGCTCACCTGCTAACTGGAAAGTGCATAAAAATTCAACGTTGCTGGGTGAGTTCTAGTTTTATAAAGACATTGCATTACCTTCCATTCTTAAAACATTTTCATTACTATCACACATGATCACACATCATATATATATCAAGGTTAAAATTATTATCATCACCATCGTTCGTTTAGTACATTTCGCACGTTCGTACATATCGCACATATGGAGTGGTCACTAGGATAGACTCTATGGATCAGCCAATATCGCACGCTGTATATACACATAGTAATTAGGAAATCACACGTATTGGAGAAGTCACCAAGACTAAACTCTTACTGTGTGTATGGACCCTTATGAGTTAGCCATAATTGCACACTGTAAATACACACACAGCTGGGCTAACAACTCTCAATGAGTTGTGAACCTCCATTCATTTGCTTGCAAGCCTTTCATACTGTCATTTGTTTATTAATGCATGCATTCATTATTTTGTTCCTCTTTTCATTATCTTCCACTTTACGTTACATCGTACTTAATCATTTCTTTCATTAACATTCAACGCAAAGTGCATGATTGGTTTGTGTCATTAAACACTTGATTTTCGCTCAAACTCACTTAAACAACAGTCTCGATGAAAGCAAAGTCTTTAAGAGTTGGTAGCAATATAATAAATAATAATAAAATACAGGAATTAATTTTCAAGGTACTTGCATATATTTCTTATCAACTCAAATATTACAAGACTCTTACAGGCATATGTGTATGAGTTTCAATAAGAGCCTATATATAATACTACCTACAGTCGGATATACTTTGATACTAGCTGGAATCCACTAACTAAAGCAAATACTACAAAGCTATAGTTTAAGGTATCTCACATAAGACTTTATCTGAGATATGGTAGCTAGGACATGTCCCTGACTTACCTTTTGTCACCAACTAAAGTTGGTAACTTGTACTAAGAGAAAAAGGTGAAGAATGGAATAAAGTATGGCCAACTACATGGATCTTTGAGAAAATGCCATGTAGTAGTAGAGGTCTGTAGCGGAGTGTCAGAGACCATACTTACCACCACTAGTTCATAGCAGTGTCTTCCGAAGGTTAAATGGCTTCGGAAGAACAAGTACTTCCGAAGCCACTTATACTTCGCAAGCGGCTGCTTCTTTCGAGGCTTGAGAACTTCTTCTTTTTTCATACTTCGTAAGTAGTCTTCTAATTTCTTCCTTTGAGAAATCATCTTCGTAAGTGAATACCTTATCTTCAGAAGTAGAGCTTTGCCTTCGGAAATAGAACTTTTACTTTGTCTTCAGAAGAACTCTACTTCCTTCGAAAGTTCCACACTTGGCTTTGGAAGCCTTCGTAAACAACACCAAAATTTGTCTAAGTGATTTGATTTTGGTTGCGGTAGCCTTCTTCTTTATCCAACAAACTCCCCTAGGCTGATGCTACCAAAACCTCACTTGTTTCTGCTCCTCAAAACTTTTAGCACCAAGAAGAGTAAATACTTATCAGTCACTTTGGTCTTCCCTGATGTGGTGCTGAGAAGTTTGTACAAATCTTTGGTTGACAGGATCTCCAGTCGGTCCCTGAATGATATGTACCCTTTGTTATGGCCCTTTGAAAAGAGTTAGTTGATGGGAACTATAATCATATTCCCATCAAACTATAGGTTCCAATTCAGGACCTTCCACCATCTGTGGAAATGTTGTGCCCTTGGTGGGAGATCTATCCTTGTCTTCCTTTCTTCTCAATCACAACTCTTTTTCACTCTTAGCTTTTGCTGTTAACTCAACCAGATGAAGACTGTTAAGATGATTCTTGATGTGAGTAGCCATTTCAGAATTGGAGGGGTTAGAGAATGGTTTCTCTGCTAACTCAGCAATATCAAATGTGTTGGAGTGTAGCAGAGAGGTGGCATTCAGCCTATTAACTACATTGTTCTCTCTTTCCACAACAAATTTATGAGTAGCTTCATTGAACTTCCAGTGGAGTATATTCTTTCTAGGCACAAGAGACTGACTAGGAATCCTGTCCTCTTTCCTTGTATCTGGTAGAGTCACCAGCTTCCTTCTTAGTTTCTTCTCTTCAACATTTAACGATTCTGAGTTGATACATAGAAGTACTGTAGCCTGGTCCAGTGTTCCTCTGGGTAGATCAAGAAATTGATCTCTTGTGAGGGAACGTGAAGATCCATCGACATAGGTTAGCTTGATGAAGTCTTTCTCACAGGAGATACCGCTTAGGGTTATGCAATTGATGAGCCTATTCTAGAGAGGGATGTTTAGAAGGCTGAGGGGATGGCTGGGAAAGTTAATGGGTAGGATGTGGTGAGGTGGTTCTGGTAAGAGTGAATGAAGGTAAAGGTGTGGTTTTAGAAGTGTATGGTTCAGTTTTGATGGTGAAGGGAATAGGAATTGGTTCAGGTTGGGGTTGAGCGGTTGGTATGAAGGTTATCCCCTGTACCCTTCCGTACGTCTCTTGTCTTTTTCCCAAACGAATATTACCTTTGATCTCACTGCCAATTCGTTGGAGTGTACTTTTAGACGTAGAACCCACCTGCAGCCGTGAGCCCGAAGATAGTCTTCCATCCAGTATTTGTCGCCTATCTTCCTTGTTACAGATGTCCTTGCTTCTTCTTCTTTCTTATTCTTCTCCTTTAACTTTTCTCTTGTAGCTCTTTTTCTTTCTTTCTCCATTTGATCATGATCTTTGTTGAAAAGCCAAAGGATCATTTCATCATTTTGTGGAGAAATTTCTTGAGGAGAGAAGCCTTTGGAGGTTAAGAAATCTATCATTTCCCTCCTGAGCTGTATGTCAGCTTCCCTCTGTTACTTTTCCTTCTCTTCCTCTGAGGCCAACCTTGTTGCTTCCTGTTGTAGCCTGGTTGCCGTTTCCAGTTTCACCAACTCCTGTAATGGTACAAGGAGTGTTTCTTCATTGGCAGCTCTAAGCTGAATGAGCTGGTCAATGATCTGTTCTCTCTTTTTGTTGTTGACAGCCTCGTGGTTGGCTGCAACTGCTTTTGTACTAGCAGCCAACAGCTTCCCAGTTGGAAGACTTCATTTTCTTTTCAGCTTCTCAATCTTCTCCTCTTCCTGAAGCTCTTCCACAGTCATCTTCTGTTTTCCTTTGTTATCTTTTGAAGAACTTAGCTTTGGTGGTTCTTGGACAGTGGATTCTGATTGAGAGAGAGGTAGAGAGGGTGTCTAGACAGGAGGTTGATCCAGAAAGTCCTCACTATTCATTAGGACAACTTGCACCCGGTTGAACTCGAGTCACACACGTGGGGCTCGTCAGACCCAGTAGTACTACCCAAATTTCCCCGCTAATCAATATTAACAATTCGAAAGTGTGAGGTCTTTCCATGATATCAACACTATATAATATTGTACACAACTTAAATACATAAAGCGTTCGTGATTTACCAGTATGCTATCCCCCCCAAAGAGAGTAAATAAAAAGTGGGGCATGAACTCACCTGATATGCGTTTAGATACACAGGGTTTGACTTGTTAAACAGAATAGACACACAACCTTCTGAGGTTACCTAGATCATATAAGTGCATGAGTACGTGTAATCATAGAACATGTGAAACCCTAAGTACACTACAACCAAGGACTCAAGATTTCAAACAAAACAGACAATGTTTGACCTAGTTGACCCATTTGACCCGTTGGTGACTTTATGTGTTGTAAACCATTCAAGTAATCATACACATCTGTGATGCATTGTTAACATTCAATAGATCATATGTATGTTATATCATCATGTGTAACACTTAGATCATCGTTCAACCAAGTATCATACAAGTCATACGAATCTAGAACATTAACATAACCACTAGTTATATACAACTAAAATGTCATACAGAGATCAAACCACTCATTACATGCCATGTGACGTCACTCACAACTTCACATCCTAAACCCTGCCAATCCTACTAAGTAGGGGCCTCAGATTCGCACGTGTGTATGATGATCATAACCATATTCATTATCCATATGCATTGCATTCAACAACATTCCAACAATCAATTACCAGTCCTAAACATGATGTCGTACTACTAAACAACATCCAAATCATACATGATCCTAAATGTCCATATATCAATCATGATTACCCCGGCATTACATACAACCAAATTACCATGTTCTACCACATTAGAATCTATACATGATCATACTAACATGTTCCTAACACCCCAAACATGTTCAAGCTCTCATTTTTCAGACTTTAGGCAAATAATGTTTCCCTTTTGGGAAAGTACATCCTAACAACTACCAATCATCCAATGTATTCATGATTTCATCATAATTATACCATTTCAAGCTCCATATATCTAAACATGATCAACAACACCTAAACACCATAATCTAACAATCTTCATAAACAAAAGTTTCTACTTTTGGCAAGCTATGAACAACAACATCAAATTAAAGTTTTCTAGCATTCATAACAACAATCTAGCATCTAATCATCATCATGAATTCATCCATAACATCATACCATCCATAATTCAACATCACATGCAAAATAAAGTTACTATTCTTAGTAACCTATGAACAATGCATCAAAATCCCACCTTTCTTGCATAATCAATGTATTCTAACATTCATACAACCTATTAATCATCAAACATTCATCAAACAATCATCCTTCATGCATAATCATAGTATTTTCGAATTAGGGTTGTTTCATACACAAGGTTCATGATCAATCCACTAAAAACATAGAATTCTTGCATAATCGAGGTTAACTAACATGTATACAATCTAACTAACATACTAACATCATCAACCAACATCAATTTCAACTCCATGAAGGCCAATTCACGAATTAGGGTTCCACCCTAAACAAAAACTCACAAAACATGAAAAAATCTAACCTTTAAACGTGTTATAACTTGTAATTGATGATTCCAACAAGTTATATGCCTTGAAATCGATCCAATTTCATGTTCCCTTGCTTGTTCTTGGCTGATTTCACAATGGTGAGGGGGTTAGAGGAGTGTTGCGGCTGAATGGGTGGGATTAGGGTTTGGGATTTGTTTTGTTTAATTTTAATTTACATAATTACCCCTTTAACCCTTGTAATTTGTATTTTATAAAAACTAGGCTTTAAACTCTTTGTAAAGTGTTTTTAACTTCATAATATAAAGATATAAACCTATGAAAATCATTATATATCTTATCTTTATAAAAACACAAGACATACGAATAAATAGGCACGTTTTCGCGTTACGCGATTAATTTTCCAATTAACCTTTTAAGAAGGTGTAAACACATAACATAACCCAATAGTCACATAATCAATTAGATTCACATTAATTAACATTATCCATTATTATTAGGTCACCAACGTTAAACGACAACTAGTGTGTGCTCACGACACGTGTATACAAGACTTAACGGAACTAACGGAGTTTGGTAACGGAAATTTACCGGATGTCACATTATCCCCATGTTGAAAGAATTTTCGTCCCGAAAATTGCGTTACATGGTGAGATTGTTCCATAACTGGTCTACTGCATTGGCACACAGAAATCGAAATCGAGTGAGTTTTGGATGAGTTGTCACATCATCCCCATGTTGAAAGAAATTTCGTCCCGAAATTTAAATCAATACCTTCGTCTGCTGGCATCGTCCCTTCGAATAGTTGAGGGTACTTAAGCTTCATTTGATCTTCCCGTTCCCATGTGAATTCCGGTCCACATTGCGAATTCCAACAGATTTTAACAATAGGTATCTTGCTTTGCTTAAGTGTTTTCACCTCACGGTCCATCACCTCAACTGGTTCTTCAATAAAACGCAATTGTTCATCCACTTGAATTTCTTCTAGTCATACGACCGTCGTTTCATTAGTTATGCACTTCTTCAGGTTTGACACGTGAAATACATGCTACTGGACCTATTCTCTCCACTATCTCAAATGGTCCAACGTACCTCGAATTTAGTTTCCCTCGTTTGCCAAACCGAACTACGCCTTTCCATGGTGAGACTTTCAACAAAATCTTGTCACCAACCTGAAACTCTAAAGGTTTCCGTATCTTGTCAGCATAACTCTTTTGTCTGTCTCGCGCTGCAGCCATATGGTTCCCTATCTGTATAATCTTCTCAGTCGTCTCATGAATTAACTCGGGACCTGTTATCTGACTATCACCAATTTCTGCCCAGCAAACCGGTGATCGACATTTTCTTCCATACAGCGCCTCGAAAGGTGCTGCTTGTATGCTAGTATGATAACTATTGTTATAAGAAAACTCCACCAATGGTAGGTGAATTTCCCAGTTATTCCCGAAGTCAATCACACAAGCACGTAGCATATCTTCCAACGTCTGTATAGTATGATCACTCTGACCATCCGTCTGTGGATGATATGCAGTTGTTGGACCAAAAGAACCAATGAGCCGGATCAGAAAAACCTTTAAGTCCCACAGACGTCAAAACAACTACTGAAGACCACAACAGCTGAAGACAACAGCTGATTACAAAGTCTGAACACAAGTACCGAAGACAAAGTCTGAAGACACAAAGTGCTGAAGACAAAGTCTGAAGACACAAGTGCTGAAGACAAAGTCTGAAGATACAAGTGCTGAAGACAAAGTCTGAAGACAACAGCTGATTACAAAGTCTGAACACAAGTACTGAAGACAAAGTCTGAAGACACAAAGTGCTTAAGACAAAGTCTGAAGACACAAAGTGCTGAAGACAAAGTCTGAAGACACAAGTGCTAAAGACAAAGTCTGAAGACACAAGTGCTGAAGACAAAGTCTGAAGACACCAGTGCTGAAGACAAAGTCTGAAGACACAAGTGCTGAAGACAAAGTCTGAAGACACAAGTGCTGAAGACAAAGTCTGAAGACACAAGTGCTAAAGACAAAGTATCAGACGTTGTCACAACAGGTGAAGAGGTCTTCTTCAGTAGTTGTGATGGTTTACCTTTCAGTAGTTTTCTTTGTTTCAATATTTGTAAAACAACTGAAGAGTATGTTCTTTAGTTGTTATTGTTTCAGTAGTTTCTTTTCAGTAGTTGTAATAATAGTTAACACTTAGCATTTTTGTAAGAAGATGTCAGCAGTTTGACATCTTCAGTAGTTGTGTTAACTATCAGTAGTTTGTGATAAATTATGTTAGATGTCACTATCAAGTGACATCAGCAGACATCACATCTCTTATATAAGAGGTGTCGACCTAATTGTAATTATGACATTCCGTTACCACGAAAGCGAATATTGAATGAAATATATCTGCAGAATTCTCCCTATCTATAACCGTTTTTGGTCTTACATTGAATATCTTTTTGTTCTTGTGAATTGGCTAATTCATTGTTAGAATTCCGCTGTTATATTCTCTAATCAATCAAACGTAGATCACTGATCCTAACAAGTGGTATCAGAGCTGGTTAATCATTGATTGATCTAACAATTGATCATTGAAACTGCTAATTGATATCTATGTTTGATTGAATTAGCATATTTGCAAGAACTGGTTATAGATTATTGAATTTCTGACGCTTTCGTTCATTTATTTTGAGATCTCTCTTGTTCAATTGGTTGTTGTGTTTTTGTTCTAAATCTGTTATAGCTTAATTGAATTTGATTGAATCTGAGATGACTACTCCTTCTAATGATCCTCACAATACTGGTTCCTCAACCAAGCCCCCGATGCTGGTTAGGACCGAGTATAACATATGGCAGCGAAGAATGCTTCATCACCTATCTTTAACAGTTCAGGTTGTTGGACATCTGTGGTACATGGACCACATAAGCCTATGGTGAACAATCCGGAAACCAATCAAATGGTTCCGAAGAAGAAGGAACAATACTCTGATGAAGATCGGAAACTGTTTGAGATTGATGCTAAAGCCCATGGAATTCTGGCCATGGCACTGCCTAATGAAATCTATTCAGGGCTTATGCATCATGAAACTGCTTAAGATCTCTGGAATGCCCTGAAGGAACAATTCGGTGGCACAGATGAGGTCTTAGCAAACAACAGAGAAATCCTTGCCCAACAATATTAGACATTCTCTCATAGAAAGGGTAAGACACTGACTCAACAGTTTGAGCGTTTTTCCTGCTTGATCTCTGAGCGTTTTTCCTGCTTGAACTCTGAGCTGAAAATGGTGAAACAGGAATACACCAATAGCCAGATAAATAACAGGTTCCTCAAATCACTGCCTGAGAGATGGGACACATACACTATTGTCCTACGCTCCAGTGCAAATCTGGATAGCCTATCTCTCACCCAACTTCATGGGAAACTGCTTACATTCGAAAGAGAGATAGAGCAGAAGAGGAAACTGTCCTCATCAGGAAAGCTCACTAATGACTTTGTACCAGGGAATACTGCCTTGGTTGGTCATGAGTCAGAATATGCTGCATCTGAAAGCAATTATGATGAGCATATTGATTTCTCTTCATATAGTTCTGATCATGCCTTTGTTGGTATTGAGAGTCATTCTGGCAGTAATAGTGACAATCTATGCTTCATCATGGATGATTTGAAAGGAATAGCTGATGATGATCTAGAAGAGATGGATATTCTGAGCCAAATGGCATTGATTAATATCAGTTCTCAGAAGTTCTATAAGAGAATTGGCAGGAAATTTCCTGGACTCTCTGGCAAAACCAAAGTTGGCTTTGACAAGAGTAAGTTGAGGTGTCACAAATGCAAAGGCTGGGACACTTTGCAAGAGAGTGTAGATCAACTGGATCTAACTCTTCTGCACCCTTTGTGACTTTTCCTAGTACTTCTCCACAAAACAAAGGGCAACATCCTGCTGGTTCCGGTCATCATTCACATCCTAGGTCTCCTGCATACTTTGTCCCCCAGGGTCCAATGTCATATCCTTATCCCTGCTATTATATGCCTCAACCAAATCCTATTCAAGCTCCAATTGCACAACAACCACAAGCATTGCCTGAACCACAACCTTCCCAATCTCATCAACAAACTCAGCCTCAACAACACAGCTTCTTCACCCCAGGAGTTGTTAACTGGAGCAGTTTACCAGATGATTTGTCTGGTCATCAACAACTGTTCACTGGTGCTGGTCAACATGGTGGTGACAGTCCCTTTGGAAATCTAGCTCTTATGGCTTTGGATTCTGCGGATACTTCATCTACTAATGCCTCTACACCAAAGGTATCACAGGTATCGTCTGAGGCAAAAGCCAAATTATGTTATGAAACATGCATAGCAGCATTTGCATCTATTAGAGAAGCAAATGTAGCTTTGATTAACAAGAACATTGAGCTAGAACAAACAATTTCCAAACGAAAAGCTGAATTGAGTCTGTGCTTAATGAAAAGAATGATGAGATTACAAACTTAAATGCCAAATCACAGATTATAAGGCTAGGGAAGAGGTACTTCTAGAGAAGTACAAAGATCTCAAAGAAACCCTTGCAGTCACCCAAGTAGAGTGTGATCGATGGGTACAATCATGCAAAGGTTTTGAAATGCTTCTTAGTAAGCAATCTGCTTCCAATGTGAAGTTTGGCATTGGTTACAATCACACTGCTCCACCTACAGATTTTACTCCCAGAGCAGAGGTAGAATCTGATGGTGAGAGCAATAACCAATCCATTTCATCATGTGATCTACTTTCTGATTCAGCACCATCAGAAGTAGAAGTCAGCACTAAGCCCTCTCAGAACCTATCAGCTGATGTTGATGGTTTCATTGCTGACACTCACATGATCAAAGAGTTGATCAACTCAGGAGTTAATTCTGAAAGTACTGAAAGGACTGGAGAGCAAGATTTAACACCTGAAGTTCAAACTCCAACTACTGTCAGTACTGAAAAGAAGAAAACTGTTAGTAGAAAAAGTTTGAAGACTACTAAAGAGGAAGTCAAGAAAGCAAACAATGCTTTCAAAGCACTGAAGAGCAAGTCTTAAGTTGTTTCATCCTCTTTAGTTGTTGATCAACATAAGATGAAGAAGTTACCATGTGAAGTATGTGGTTTGTTCAATCATCTTACACTGATTGCTGGTACAAAAGAGGATCCAAACTCAAACATAAAGAGGAAATTAAAGAGAAAATGGTTAAAATGAAAACTGAGTTTGAGACCACATTTGTATCAGTAACATCAAATCCTGTAACCCTTAAGTCCATAAAGAAATCCAAAAAGGAAGGGGTTAAACAGGTAACAGCTGAGATTGCTCAAAAGAAGAAGGTGCAACATAGGAACTTATCAAACTCCAACGGCAATGTGTCTGATGAGCTGAAAGCTTTATCACAAAATCAGACACAGCTGGTTATGATGGTTCAACACCTATTGGGAAGAGTTAACCAATTAGATGTTCCTATGTTGAAACCACAGAAAAGGAGGTCCAAGCCAAAGGATTCCTCTTCTTCACCATCTTCTTCCTCTCAGGCTGTTGTTTCCATCAAACCTGTTAGTTTACCATCTATTGATGAGAACAGGCCCAAAACCAAAAAGGTTTGGGTCTCCAAAACTAACTGATTGTTTATAATTGCAGGGTTCTTCAACATGCCAAAGTAGCATCTGGTATGTAGACAGTGGGGGATCTATGCACATGACTAGGAACAACTCTCTTCTTCATGACTACTCTCAAGGAAAGAAGGGGTTTGTTTCTTTTGGCAATGATGCTAGGGGTTACATCATTGGAAACGGCTTTGTCTCCAATGGAGAAATAAAGTTTGATGATGTTAATCATGTGGAAAATCTCAAGTACAATCTCTTGAGTGTCAGTCAAATGTGTGATAAAGGCCATGTTGCTCTTTTCACCAGTCAAAACTGTAGGATAACGTCATCCAAGTTCTGCATTTGATTGATAAGGTGTTGGATGATCACACTCTCCTGAGAGCCAACAGGACAGGAAGAGTGTATGCCTTAGATCTTTCCAAGAAAATAGATCTCAGACGCAATCCTTGCCTATTTTCCAAAGCCTCTTCTCAAGAATCTAAACTGTGGCACAGAAGGCTGGGTCATGTTAATTTCAACAATATGAATCAGCTGATCCACAATAGTTTAGTCAGAGGCTTACCAATAAAGGAGTTCCACTATGATGAAACCTGCACTGCTTGTTTAAAAGGAAAACAAGACAAAGTCTCATTCCCTCCTATTGAAGAGCCTAAGTCCACTGCCTATTTGCAATTACTGCATATGGATCTATTTGGTCCTGTGAGAGTGATAAGCATGGCAAAGAAGAAATACTGTCTGGTAATTGTGGATGATTACTCCAGATTTGTATGGACTTTCTTTCTATATTCAAAGGATGAGGTTGCTCAGAATATTATTCACTTTGTGTTGTATGTTGAGAAGCAGTATTCCCTTCCAGTCAAGTGTATTAGGAGTGACAATGGAACTGAATTCAGAAACCATACACTTGATGACTTCTATCTTTCAAAGGGAATCAAAAGGAGGTTTAGCATACCACGGACTCCAGAACAAAATGGAGTAGTGGAGAGGAAGAACAGGACCCTAATTAAAGCTGCAAGGTCCATGCTGGCTGACTCTGGTTTGCCACTGACCTTTTGGGCTGAAGCTGTTAACACAACTTGCTATGTGCAGAATAGAGCCTTAGTAAATCAGAGGTTGATGAAGACTCCCTATGAAGTTCTCCATCACTTGGCTCCTCTAATTTCATTTTTCAAAGCATTTGGGTGTCCCTGTTTTATTCTCAACACAAAGGATCAACTCCAAAAATTTGATCCTAAGGTGGATGCAGGATATTTTGTTGGTTACACATCTACTTGCATGGCATACAGAGTCTTCTACTGCAAAACAAAGATAGTTGAAGAGACTTTGCATGTGAAGTTTAATGAATCTCCTATGGACAAGATTCCACAAAACCCTGTGGAGTTGTTTGATTTGGACATACTGCAATATGTTCCTTATCAACCTCCAGCTGTTGCAGCTCATGTGGATAAATCATCTTCTGTAGCATGTCTTCCACCTGGTGGTATTGATGATGATGATGATAATATCAATACTCACCTATTCAAGTTTAGTGACCAACTGCCTGTGTCTGCTAAATTTGATGTTCCTGTAGCTTCAGCAGTTCCATCCACAACAAATGCTGGTGAGATCTCTGATTCCTCTACATCTTTTGGGTTACCATCTAATTCTTGGTTTCAAGAGTCTGCATCAAAATCTGCTGCTGCTGAAGGTCCTACAAACACTTGCACAGATCTTATTGTTTATCAAGGACTGAAGAATCACCCAATGTCACAGATTATTGGTGATATCAATGCTGGTGTTTCAACAAGAAGTCAATTGTCTAACTTCTGCTTCTATGCTCTCTTCATCAGTCAGCTAGAGCAAAAGAACTACCATGTTGCTTTGAGAGACAATGGATGGGTTGAGGCCGTGCAACTTGAGCTACTTCAGTTCAAGAAACAGCAAGTGTGGGAACTGGTTCCTCTTCCCCAGGTAAGTGTGCAATAGGCACTAAATGGGTGTTTAGGAATAAAACTGATGAAAATGGGCTTATTGTTAAGAACAAGGCTAGATTGGTTGTACAGGGGTTTTCACAAGAAGAAGGTATTGACTATGATGAAACCTTTGCCCTTGTAGCCAGACTAGAGGCAATCAGATTGTTTTTAGCCTATGCTGCATTCCATAATCTTAAAGTTTTTCAAATGGATGTCAAAAGTGCATTTCTATATGGTAAAATAAAGGAAGAAGTTTATGTGTGTCAATCACCAGGTTTTGAGGATAATAAACATCCCGAATGGGTGTATAAACTTGATAAGGCTCTTTATGGGTTGAAACAAGCTCCTAGAGCCTGGTATGAGACACTTTCCACTTTTCTTCTTAAAAATAATTTCACTAGAGGCTCCATTGATAAAACTTTGTTTATTAAGAAGGTGGATCAGCATAAGCTACTTGTTCAAATTTATGTTGATGATATCATTTTTGCTTCCTCTGATCCCCAGTTGTGTGATGATTTTACAACATTAATGAAAAAGAGGTTTGCAATGAGTGCAATGGGAGAATTACAGTTCTTTCTAGGCTTGCAAATTAAACAAAAGGCTGATGGAATTTTATTCATCAGTCAATATATACAAAAGATCTTTTGAATAAGTTTGATTACAAAACTGTAATCCCTGTTCTACTCCCATGTGCAACACCACACAATTGGATGCGGCAGAAAGGTAAAGCTATTGATGAAACACTTTACAGATGTATGATTGGGTCCTTGATGTATTTAACAGCTTCTAGACAGATATTATATTGCTACATGTGTTTGTGCTAGATTTCAGGCTGCTCCTAAAGTGTCTCATTTGATTGCAGTCAAGAGAATCTTTAGATATTTGCAAGGTACGCAATCTCTAGGTTTATGGTATTCCACTGGACACTCTTGCAAATTAGTTGCTTTTTTAGATAGTGACTATGCAGGTTCAAGTTAACTAGAAAGTCAACTTCTGGTGGTTGTCAATTCCTAGGCAACTGTTGATTCTTGGCAGAGTAAGAAACAAACATCTGTTGCTACATCAACTGCTGAAGCCGAGTACATTGCTACTGCAAGTTGCACTTCTCAGGTACTCTGGCTTCAGAACCAACTTCTAGATTATGGCATTATAGAGTCTAAGACTCCAATAAATGGATAATGCTTCAGCTCTGTGTATTGTCAAAAATCCAGTCCAGCACTCTAGGACCAAACATATAGAGATCAGACATCACTTTATTCGGGATTGTTTTGAAAAAGGTCTGATTGATCCTAAGTTTATGCCTAGTGCTGATGAGCTTGCATATTTTTACTAAGCCTTTGGATAGTTCTACTTTCCAAAACCTTGTGTTAAGGGTTGGTATGCTGCAGCTAGAATAAGTGACAACTACTGGTGATTTCAGTAAAAAATACTGGTGATCATTGGTAACCATGTCACATATAGTACTGATGGTTCTTTCACCTTCAGTAGTTTTTATAACTACTGACGGCTAAATGCCTCACAAGTACTGAAGTACTTTATCTGTTCTAAACCACTGATTAGTTACAACTACTGAAATCAGTACAAACAGATAAGTACTGACGTCCTATGAAACGCCTGAAAAGCAGATGCAAAGTCTGATGAGTAAGTGTTGAGGACAGTATGAAACAGCTGAAAGGCTATGAATTGACGAAAACTACTGAAGAGACCTTTCTCTTCAGTTGTTTCTACAACTGTTTCATCCTAAATAACTGATGACAAAACCATGTCTTCAGTAGTTTCACAACTACTGATGTCTAATACCAAGTCATCAGCTGTTTTCAACAACTGATGACAAAGCCATGTCTTTGTAGTTTCACAACTACTGAAGACTAACACCAAGTCTTCAACTGTTTACAACTGCTGACAAAACCAATGTCTTCAGTAGTTTCCCAACTGATGACTGATACAAGTCTTCAGTTGTTTCATCATCTGAAGTCAAAACCATGGTCTTCAGTAGTTTTCTAACTGCTGATGCCTAAAACCACGACTTCAGCTGTTCAACGTCTGAAAGGGTAATACCTTGTCAACAGTCGTTTAAAACTACTGATGACTAACACCAAACCTTCAGTCGTTTTCTAACCCGTATCCTATAAATATCCGACCTAATCCTTCAGTGCCTCAACTTCTTCAAACCTAATGTTCATCTCTCCAAAACTTCTCTCTCATAAATGGCGTCCATGCAGCTCAAACCGCAACACAACTGTGTAGCTTACCTCACCAAATCGCCATACTGGGCTAAGTTCGATAATGCTATTGATCTTATGGTCCAGTCAATCCAATCCTTCATGCCGAATCCCTTAACCAGTTTTGGATGAAGTCACCCTCACCACTGGGGAGAACAACACAACGTCTCTCCGGTCGGTCATCAACAACCACGAAGTGGTCATCACTCCCGATATACTTCGTCAAACCCTACACCTGGATGATGCCACTTCTCTACTGGATATCCAAAGGGCACAACTGATTTATCCTTTGCCCACCATGGATATCAAGGAAACCTTGTGCCTCCACCATACTGAAGAAACATTTCCATGATGCTCAACGTCTCATATTTCACATGGTAAATGTCTGTTTGGCTCCTAAGACTTCTTCTTGGATCAAATGTCTACAAGGTGGCAGCAGGTAATGTACTCCATCCTTGAGCAACAACCTTTAAATTTTTCGGAAATACTATTTTTCAGAGCTCAAGATATGGCTCAAAAACAAACTGCTAACCGTTGGATATTATATCCGCGGTCATAATGGCCATAATTGCAAACCAGCTTCAAGCTGAGGGACTTGTTGGCCTGGAGTCCCTGCTATGGCTTTTTCCTGAAGTATACTCCCGGCACAACTCTGACCAATCACTCAAAATGGCTGCCAAGCTGCGCAAACCCACGCAGCTGGAACCAACAGCCACCACCTCCAAATCAAAAGTCCCCACCAAACCCACTCAAAAGAAAACCAAAAAGGCTACTCAGGGAAATGAGTCCCCTAAGGATGCCCCTGCAACACAAACGCAGGCTATATCCACTGGTTATAACCCCCTAGTGGATATAAGGACTCTCCAGCCACAGCCGCTCAGGATTCCTCTCAAAAGGAGCCTGCAGCAACCTCAGAAGGGGTACCCACCAATCTGGGATCTTCCTCATTGAGGAGATTGCCATTGAAGCACCATCCTCCCCAGGTGCAGACTGCTTTTACCCCATCTCCCCATGCAACCGCCCCCCAAAGTCCTACATTACTTGTTGCACAAGTGCTGACACAGTTGCACTCCTCACCCCCTCCCCAGATACCAATTACTACTGGGAACACTTCTACCATTAAGGGGGAGGACCAAAGTGCAGTTGAGAACCCACAGCATAGGGGTTACAATGTTCCTTCTCCTAGTGTAGCAATGGAGATTGGAACTTCTGGTGAGGCTGCCACTTCTCCTGCGTCAGCATATGATCAGGTTGTAGTTGGTACCAAAACTAAGAACTTACCAGAGGCAACTGCTGATGACGGATAAAGTCCTGAGGCAGGAAGTCCCCAGTTCCAAGACAAAGGGGCACATGCTACAACTGAGCTACACTCAGTGAATGTTCATCCTGATCCTATCAGGAGGTCAGGTGATTCAGTATCTATTGATGATGACCTGGGCTTCTTTTACGATGTAATCGCCCAAAACACCATCCTGGAAGAGGAGGTGAGCAGACTCAAAGAGCTGCTTGCCAAAACTTCTAAGGAACAAAGACCATCTGCCTTTACCACCTCACAGATGGCACCTTCATCTGAAGGTCTCCCAAACACTGAGCCACTCCCAACAACTAAGCCACCTGCCTCTGCTTCTGGCACTATTTCTCAGGAACATAACCCTCCTGAGCAAATAGTTGCTATTCTTCAAAATTCCCTCCCTCTCATCACACCCATAATAACTGACATTGTGATCAAAGCCATTGATGAGAGGCTTTCCTCAGTAATACACCCATTGATAGAGGAGGTTGTGGGCAAACAACTTTCTGGCAATCAACCCCTTGCAACCAAAGCAACCAAAAAGGGGGAGATTAAGTCAGTGAAAGGAAAAAGAAAGAGGAGTACAGAGGAGAAAGAAAAGGAGAAAGAAATAGAAGGGAGAGTAGTGGAAAAGGAGTTGGAGTTGAATGTGGAGACCGATAAAGAGAAGGAAAAAGAGAAAGCCTTGGAGCTACTGATAAAAGAGGCTGATGCCGAACACAGCAGATCAATGGACACATCATTGATCAGCTGTTTAGGCAAGGCCATGACACCGATAAACTTGACTCTGAGATTCGACGATTAGAGATTGAAGAAATCCAGAATAGATGGGCAAGGTATGAAGTGTTAGAAAGAGAAAGGCTTGAGATCATGATTAGATTTATTGCAAAATATCTGGGAAGATCAATGATCAAAATCAAAGCTTGGTCCTGGGACAGTATCTTGGCAATCACCACCAAGATATGTTCATCTGAAGCATATACCAAGGGACTTGCTATTGAAGCTTTGAATGAAGCAGGAGCAGGGAGCAGGACTGAGCTAGCCAAATACTCAAAAGCAACACTCACCTCCAAAATGCTAACTCAGCCCGTCAACATTCCCTCTCCAAAACAACCACAACCACAACCCACAAAACCAACTCCCTTACCATCTAAACCAACAACCGATGATGCACCTAAGAAGAAGAAGAGAAGGGTGTTGAGGCTAGAAGAAGAAGAAGAAAAGGCTGATGTGGAAGAAGATAGGCTGCCTCTGTCTGCAGTCCTAACATTGGCTAAAGCCAAACCCATGCCCATCACTCCCACCTCACAGATGGAAGCTGTGAGAGTAAAGATTGAAGAAGAACAGCAGCAAATGCTTCATGATGATGAAATGCTGAAAAGCATTGACAAAACTTATGCTGCTTCGTCATCAATTATTAGTATGAAGAAAGAAGCTCTGAGGTTGTATACCCTTGCCAACACATTTCAATATCAGAAGGAAAAGGTGAGAGTATGGCCTGATCCTAGGGTGGCTCACAGGATTGTAAAGAAAGACATTCCTTCTAGATACAAGGGCCAAGTCAAAAGGATCGTAGATGAAGAGATCACAGTGGTCCTTGTAGTATCACCCTGGGAGATTGTAGAAGACTTCAAGAAGGCCTATGAGACTAAACAACCACCCCAAAAGATGTTAGAGAACAAAATTACTCAAAAGGGGTTAGTCTAAAAGAGGCTTGAGAACTTCAAACAAAATGAGCTCAGTCTGTTACTTGAAGGGACTCATCCTGATGAGTTTGCATACCGACAGATTACAACAGTTGAGCTCAAAAATGGTAAACAGGCCAAGAACATCTCAGAGCTGTATGGGCGAGAAGGATTGTCTGATGGTGAAGCCGAGAACCTGACCATGGAAGAACAAATCATGTTTCTCAGAGCATACACCAGAGAATCCTACAGGCTTATACATGGGAAGTGAGTCTCATGGATGGGGGAACAGCTCAGTGTCCAATTCCCCAATACAGAGCTCCCATCCATACATTGCCAACCAAATCTTCAGAGACTCATTTCCAGGCCAGTGCTTATATTGGTCATCTTCTCAACTGATCAAGAAGGAAAAAGACCAACCATTCTGCCAACAATAAGTGGGACCTCAATAAAGTTTAAGGTTTTAGCTGCAATGGTTCAGGGGGAGTTTGTTGGACCAAAAGAACCAATGAGCCGAATCAGAAAAACCTTTAAGTCCCACAGACAGCACAACAACTACTGAGGACCACAACAGCTGAAGACAACAGCTGATTACAAAGTCTGAACACAAGTACTGAAGACAAAGTCTGAAGATACAAAGTGCTGAAGACAAAGTCTGAAGACACAAGTGCTAAAGACAAAGTCTGAAGACACAACTGCTAAAGACAAAGTCTGAAGACAACCGCTGATTACAAAGTCAGAACACAAGTACTAAAGACAAAGTCTGAAGACACAAAGTGCTGAAGACAAAGTCTGAAGACACAAGTGCTTAAGACAAAGTCTGAAGACACAAGTGCTGAAGACAAAGTCTGAAGACATAAGTGCTGAAGACAAAGTCTGAAGACACAAGTGCTGAAGACAAAGTCTGAAGACACAAGTGCTGAAGACAAAGTCTGAAGACACAAGTCCTGAAGACAAAGTATCAGACTTTGTCACAACAGCTAAAGAGGTCTTCTTCAGTAGTTGTGATGGTTTACCTTTCAGTAGTTTTCTTTGTTTCAATATTTGTAAAACAACTGAAGAGTATGTACTTCAGTTGTTATTGTTTCAGTGGTTTCTTTTCAGTAGTTGTAATAATCGTTAACACTTAGCATTTTTGTAAGAAGATGTCAGCTATTTGACATCTTCAGTAGTTGTGTTAACTATCAGTAGTTTGTGATAAATTGTGTTAGATGTCACTATCAAGTGACATCAGCACACGTCACATCTCTTATATAAGAGGTGTCGACCTAATTGTAATTGTGACATTCCGTTACCACGAAAGCGAATATTGAATGAAATATATCTGCAGAATTCTCCCTATCTATAACCGTTTTTGTTCTTAGATTGAATATCTTTTTGTTCTTGTGAATTGGCTAATTCATTGTTAGAATTCCACTGTTATACTCTCTAATCAATCAAACGTAGATCACTGATCCTAACAGCAGTACTCATATCCAAACGTGTACCCAAAGATTTCTGCAATGATTACCAGAAATATGACGTGAAACGAGCGTCACGATCGGAATTAATGGAGATCGGTACACCATGTCTCGAAACGATCTCTTTAAGGTACAATGGGGTTAATTTCTCCATCTTATCCGTTTCCTTAATTGCAAGGAAGTGAGCAGACTTTGTCAATCAATCCACAATAACCCATATCGTGTCACAACCAGTACAAGTCTGGGGTAGCTTAGTAATAAAATCCATGGAGATTTGTTCCCGTTTCCACATTGGAATCTCGGGTTGTTGTAACAGTCCGGATGGTTTTTGATATTCTACTTTTACCTTCGAGCAGGTCAAACACTTGCTCACATACGTAGCTACATCCGCTTTCATGTTGGGCCACCAATAGTGAGCCTTTAGGACATGATACATCTTGTTGGATCCAGGATGTATAGAATACTTTGATTTGTGTGTCTCGCTCATAACTAAATCTCTCAGATTTCCATGAACAGGCACCCAAAGTATATCCATGAAATACCGAATTCCATCCTCTTTCACCACTAGCTGCTTCTCCATTCCCATTAACAACTCAGAACCAATATTTTCCACTTTTAAAGCTTCTATCTGTGCCTCCTTAACTTGTTCGGGCAGTTGGGTAATGATAGTAAGCTGTAAAGCTTGCACCCGTCGGGGTTTAGCTGTTTGCTTTCTGCTTAAAGCATCGGCAACTACGTTCGCCTTCGCAGATGATACTTAATTGCGCAATCATAATCATTTAGTAGTTCCACCCAACGTCGCTGTCTCATATTCAACTCTTTTTGCTCGAAGATATGTTGAAGACTCTTGTGATCGGTGTAGATTGTGCACTTGCTACCGTACAAGTAATGTCTCCAGATTTTTAAGGCAAAAACCACTGCACCCAATTCTAAGTCATGGGTGGTATAGTTTTTCTCATGAACCTTTAGTTGTCTTCAGGCATAGGCTATCACCTTGTCTCGTTGCATCAAGACACAACCCAATCCTTGAATGGATGCATCGCAATACACCACAAAGTCATCTGTTCCCTCTGGTAATGCTAATATTGGAGCAATATAGAGTTTTTGTTTTAATAATTGGAAAGTTGATTCTTGACTCTCAGTCCATTTGTATGTCGTTCCTTTGTGAGTCAAGGCTGTGAGAGGTTGTGCGATCTTAGAAAATCCTTCAATGAATCGGCGGTAATATCCTGCTAATCCTAGAAATTCTCTTATCTCGCTTGGCGTTTTGGGTGTAGTCCAATTCTTTATCGCCTCAATTTTGGCAGAATCAATGTGTATTCCTTTCTCATTAACAATATGACCTAGGAATTGTACTTCTCTTATCCAAAAGTCACACTTTGAGAATTTAGCATACAGCTGCTCATTTTTCAATAGTTCCAAGATCATTCGTAAGTGCTCTTCATGCTCCTCCTTGGTCCTAGAATATATCAGTATATCATCGATGAACACAATGACAAACTGATCAAGATAAGGTTTGCACACGCGGTTCATGAGGTCCATGAACACAGCAGGTGCATAGTCAACCCAAAAGGCATGACTAAGAACTCATAATGACCATAACGAATACGAAACGCAGTCTTGGTAATGTCTTCTTCTCGAACTCTGAGTTGATGATAACCAAATCTCAAGTCAATCTTCGAGTAATAGCTTGATCCTTGAAGCTGATCGAACAAGTCGTCAATACGAGGTAAAGGGTATCGGTTCTTGACTGTTACTTTGTTTAACTTTCGATAATCGATGCACATCCGGAATGTGCCATCCTTCTTCTTAACAAAGAGAACAGGAGCTCCCCACCGTGATGTACTAGGTCGAATAAAGCCCTTATCCAAAAGCTCCTGAAGTTGTGACGACAACTCCTGTAGTTCGTTTGGTGCTAAGCGATAAGGTGCCCTAGCAATCGGAGCTGCGCCGGGAGTCAACTCAATCTTGAATTCCACTTGGCGGTGAGGTGGTAATCCAGGAAGATCCTCTGGGAACACCTCCGGAAAGTCGCGTACTACGGGAATATCCTCCATGCTCTTTTCTCCTACCTGCTTGTCAGTTACAAGTGCTAGGATAGCCACACGGCCCTTTCGTAACAACTTTCGGGCTTTCATATATGAGATGATGCCTATCACAGCACCACTTCTATCACCTCTACGGTAAAGATTTGATCACCAACCGGGATCCGTATGATCTTCTCGTGACATATGACTTCCGCTTGCTTGCTAGAGAGCCAATCCATGCCTATCACAACATCAAAACTCCCCAGTGTAACAGGCAGAGATCTATAGCGAAAGTATGACCAACAAGTTCTATCTTACAGTCTTTAAGGATATGCGTTAAGGTATGACCAACAAGATCTATAGCGAAAGTATGACCACAGTGTATTTACATTCTAAAGAAGAGGGTATATCACTTAAAAGACTACAGAACTTTAAAGACACAAAACTCCTATCGGCTCCAGTATCAAATAGTACCGTAGCAAAACAACCATTAACAGGGAATCTACCTGTAACAGTTGTGGGATCATTTAGAGCCTCACCTGAGCCAATGACGAAGGCTCTCCTCTTGGCTCCATCTTTATTGCCGCCATTTCCAGTGCCATTTCCACCATTGTTGTTATTATTACCATTGTTGTTGTTGTTGTTACCGTGGTGTTGGTATTGTTGCCATTTCCGTTCCTCCTTAGTTGTGGGCAGTTTCACTTGTAATGCCCTTCTTTCCCACATTCAAAACAACCCTTGGGAGTTTCTTGAGGTTATTGTGGCCTCCTCATTAGTTCACCACAACAATCCTTCGCAGCGTGTCCAATTTTTCCACAACGTTGACACTTGAAGCTATCACACCTTCCCACATGATGGTAATTACACCGAGCACACTTTGGATGTCTCCCACCATAAGCACTGGGTCCTTGATTATTTGCAGGCGTCTAGTTGGAATTACGGTTATTGTCAAACCTCCGTTGCTGCTGAACCGGCTGTTGATGCTGTTGAGATTGGGGTTGACCACGGGAAGATGATGATACTTTGTTGTTGTTATCATTATCCCACTTTCTTTTGTTGTCGGGCACGCTTGCCACAGCGCCCCGTTGGGTAGACGTCCTTGCTCCATGGCTTGGTCAGTTAGCCTGTGAGCTAGCTGGATGGCTTGCTGAATTATGGCTGGATTGGAAGCAGTTACCGTACTCTGGATTTCAGGTACCAATCCCCGTATGTAATGCTCTATCCTTTTATGCACCTCATTCACCATTCCCGGGCACAAAGTTGCTAATTCATGGGTTGTGGTGGTGTAAGCCTCAATTTCTGAGCCCTGCATTTTCAGTTGCCAGAACACCATCTCTAACTTCTGTACTTCGCTGCGAGGACAGTACTCCTCGGTCATCATTGCTTTGAACTCATCCCATGGAAGTCCATTCGCCATCGCTTGTCCAAGCATCTGGACTTGTGCGTTCCACCAAGACAAAGCAGCACCCTCTAAAGTCCTGGTGGCATACTTTACTTGATCCACTGGTGGACAGTTACATTTGGAGAAAACGGATTCAGTCTTCTCGAACCAGCGTACAAGCCCTACAGGACCCTCTGTACCGCTCTAGGTGTGTGGTTTACAGTCCATGAAGGACTTGTATGTACACACTGGTGGTCCTGTTTTAACACAACACACATTAATTAGACATCCCCTACAGTTACAAAGGATATCAGATTTATCTTTCTGTCATTGTTTACCTGCTCGCTGACCCGCGTGGGAAGCAGCCACTGCCGCCTGAACATGCTCATTAATTAGAGCAGCCAATTTTGTGGGAGTCATGTTAATAGCACCACCACCCTATTATCCGGTGCCACGTCCACGTCCGCGTCCACAACCACGTCCACGTCCACGTCCATGGGCGTCCATTCTTTTCACTTTACATTCACAAATACAATAATGAGTAACATCAAACATATTTAACTCATTGAAGCGTAGTAAACAGTAAACAAAAGAAATAACGTATCATCACAACCACAACATTCATAACAAAAATAATAACCAAAGTAAATAAATTGCAAATGAGTCACAATGTATTTTGCAATGTCAAAATTGAAGTTTGTCGTTCATGTGGGGAAACAACCCTTCCCACATAGGTTTCAAAAAGAAAACACTACGTAGTCTAAGTCATATAAAGAAGTCAATCGACAACATCTGACCCATCACTATCATCCTCCATCTCCTTCGGTTCCTCTTCCTCGGGTCCCTCCTTGGGATCTCCTCATCCTCAGGGTCTGCTGCAGGAGCAGGAGCTATAGCAATCTGAAGTGCCGCAGGTTGAGCTTCTAAAATGGCAATCCTATTATCGGCTACGGCCTCCCGCTGTTCACGAGCATTCACGCGCCCTTGGAGTGCCATAAGACCATCTTGCATATGGTGACAACCGTTCAGAGTCTTCCCGTGTTCTTCCTCGAGTTCATCCAATTGATGTCTCAGGTTGTACACCTCTTGTTGTAGTGTACAAACATCACTCGTGAGTCGCCTTACTCGATGTGGTTCAGTATCCAGTGCAGCCATTAATGCAGCAATCAGTTGCTCGTTGGACTGCGCCGTTCGTGGGAGTGAAGGCATGGGTTGATTGGCATTGTTCCTAGTCCTTGGCTTTGGATAAGTACGCGCTCCCTAAACATGATATGGTCAACAAACCTAGGATAGGAACGCCAGTATCGTGGAGGGTCATGCTTCATCAATGCAAATGGTAGATCCCAGTCAATCTCCTCTCGGGGATAAGCCAGTCGGGGCCAATCGAATCCATCATGAGGTACAGGTGCGGCAGGTGGGGATTCAGATCGTGTAGGTGATTTGTGTCGTTTACCCGGAGCTCTCGAAGACGATGCCATGCTGCAAAGAGTGTGATGTGTATGCCAATGAGTATACAGTAGATGAGAATAAGGCACA
This sequence comes from Flaveria trinervia, assembly GCA_025506515.1. Lineage (NCBI taxonomy): Eukaryota > Viridiplantae > Streptophyta > Magnoliopsida > Asterales > Asteraceae > Flaveria > Flaveria trinervia. Next base: position 45,041,918 of record CM046448.1, on the reverse strand, counting down.
GGTAACTAATTAACTATGTGCGGTTATAGTCTAGTGTGTATGGAACCTAGTTCTCTATAACCAATGGCTCTGATACCAATCTGTCACACCCTCAAAATCCACTTGCGGAGTTTTACCGCGAGGCGTGTGAACAAACCAGGATCACAGTCAATAGTTACTCAGAACGACTCTATATGCCATAATTAAATGAAATTAATCCAAAGTAAATAAATTAAGAGTGCGGAAGCATTTTCAAAATAACCCAAAGTAATAAAAGTATATTTGTGGCAAAACACGTGCCAATCCCAAAAGAGAAATCAATAGCTATTAAAATGGTAAAATTGTCTTGAAGACCGTGTCATAGAATGCAGTGGACCATGCAGTGCTCCTATGGCAAGCAAGCTAAGGACCTGAGAATAGCATACTAAAAATATCAACACAATGGTTGGTGAGTTCAAGAGATATTCAAATATAAACAGTTTAATAATAGAGATGTACAAGTAGCGTATTGTAACAGATAGCTAGTCCATTAACAATAAATATTATTTCATAGTGATTTCGCAATTGAAGCTGACTGTGTTACGTTGTTGCCTCCTGCCACGACTTACAGGTCGTGACAATGTTCATTAGGACAACTTGCACCCGGTTGACCTCGAGTCACACAGGTGGGGCTCGTCAGACCCAGTAGTACTACCCAATTTTCCCCGCTAATCAATATTAACAATTCGAAAGTGTGAGGACTTTCATGATATCAACACTGTATAATATTGTACACAACTTAAAGTCATCTTCTGGCAGCCAACACCTTCCCAGTTGGAAGACTTCATTTTCTGTTCAGCTTCTCAATCTTCTCCTCTTCCTGAAGCTCTTCCACAGTCATCTTCTTTTTTCCTTTATTATCTTTTGAAGAACTTAGCTTTGGTGGTTCTTGGACAGTGGATTCTGATTGAGAGAGAGGTAAAGAGGGTGTCTAGACAGGAGTTGATCTAGAAAGTCCTCACTATTCACCTCAGAAGACATTTCTAGGATTGCATCTGTGATGATTAGTTCCTCGGACATTTTGAACAGTCCTTTTGCAGCTTCCATTTCAGCTTTGGAAGATTCAGCTTATTCTTTCAAGGCTTTAACTTCAGCTTTGGAAGTATGAGGGAATGCAGATTGTGTCCCAACTATTTCAGTTGCTGGGCCATGAGTCCCCATTTCCCCTTCGAATTGAATATTAGGTTCCATGTGAACCTTAGGTTGACCAACTTCTACCACAGTGGTAGAAGGTGCGGTTGGCCTCTTAAGCTCTTCAGCTCCAAAGTATATCATGGCAACATCAAGACTTGGCTGATCACGAGCAGATCTTAACAAGAACTAAGAAAAGAAGCTGTAGAGATCTCTGAGCATCCTTGAATCAATTTTAGAGTTACTTGAGATGGCTCCGAAGAAGTTGTGATAGGAACTGAATATTTAGAAGTTGAAGATTGGCTCTCCGGTCCTCAGGTGTTTGTCTATAAACACTCTCCCCCTTTTTGGTAGCATCATCTTTTGAGCCAGGTGAGCTGGAGGAAGAGGTCAAGCAGACCTAAACATGTACGTGCCTAACAGATCTCTCAATCAGTTTCTCAGCTAGTGAGCCTTGAGATTGTCAATCTCAATTTGCTGAGTGGCGGACCTTTCTTCTAAAGTCCTAACCTTGGATTCAAGGTTGGAGAATTTAGATAGTAGGTCTTTAATGAAGAGTTGCATGCTTCCCTTATCTTCTTTTGAAGAATCACGGGGAGATGAGGTAACATACCTAGTATGTTCAGTCTCACCACCAGATGTGGTTTCTTGGCACCCTGGTTTCCCTTGCTTAGTGATGTCTCTGTCAGAGTCAGCAAAAGGCATGGTTGCCGCAGATTCAGTCTCAAAATCATTACCACTGTCCATAGGATCCATTGAGGCACCTTCTATAGTGGCAGTTGAATCTGTATGAGTCCCCTCCACACTATGGGCACTCACCTTAGTAATGGTATTCTAATGGGGGCTACAGATAAGAGGTCTCTTGTCACACCCTCAAAATCCACTTGCGGAGTTTTACCGCGACGCGTGTGAACAAACCAGGATCACAGTCAATAGTTACTCAGAACGACTCTATATGCCATAATTTAAATGAAATTAATCCAAAGTAAATAAATTAAAGAGTGCGGAAGCATTTTGAAAATAACCCAAAGTAATAAAAGTATATTTGTGGCAAAACACGTGCCAATCCCAAAAGAGAAATCAATAGCTATTAAAATGGTAAAATTGTCTTGAAGACCGTGTCATAGAATGCAGTGGACCATGCAGTGCTCCTATGGCAAGCAAGCTAAGGACCTGAGAATAGCATACTAAAAATGTCAACACAATGGTTGGTGAGTTCAAGAGATATTCAAATATAAACATTTAATAATAGAGATGTACAAGTAGCGTATTGTAACAGATAGCTAGTCCGTTAACAATAAATATTATTTCATAGTGATTTCGCAATTGAAGCTGACTGTGTTACGTTGTTCCTCCTGCCACGACTTAACAGGTCGTGACAATGTTCATTAGGACAACTTGCACCCGGTTGACCTCGAGTCACACAGGTGGGGCTCATCAGACCCGGTAGTACTACCCAATTTTCCCCGCTAATCAATATTAACAATTCGAAAGTGTGAGGACTTTCCATGATATCAACACTATATAATATTGTACACATCTTAAATACATAAAGCGTTCGTGATTTACCAGTATGCTATCTCCCCCAAAGAGAGTAAATAAAAAGTGGGGCATGAACTCACCTGATATGCGTTTAGATACACAGGGTTTGACTTGTCAAACAGAATAGACAGACAACCTTCAGAGTTTCCTAGATCATATAAGTGCATGACTACGTGTAATCAAAGAACATGTGAAACCCTAAGTACACTACAACCAAGGACTCAAGATTTCAAACAAAACATACAATGTTTGACCTAGTTGACCCGTTTGACCCGTTGGTGACTTTATGTGTTGTAAACCATTCAAGTAATCATACACATCTGTTATGCATTGTTAACATTCAAATAGATCATATGTATCTTATATCATCCAGGTGTAACACTTAGATCATCGTTCAACCAAGTATCATACAAGTCATGCGAATCTAGAACATTAACATAACCACTAGTTATACACAACTAACATGTCACACAAAGATCAAACCACTCACTACATGCCATGTGAGGTCACTCATGACTTCACATCCTAAACCCTACCAATCGTACTAAGTAGGGGCTTCAGATTCGCACGTGTGTATGATGATCATAACCATATTCATTATCCATATGCATTGCATTCAACAACATTCCAACAATCAATTACCAGTCCTAAACATGATGTCGTACTACTAAACAACATCCAAATCATACATGATCCTAAATGTCCATATATCATTCATGATTACCCCGGCATTACATACAACCAAATTACCATGTTCTACCACATTAGAATCTATCCATGATCATACTAACATGTTCCTAACACCCCAAACATGTTCAAGCTCTCATTTTTCAGACTTTAGGCAAATAAAGTTTCCTTTTGGGAAAGTACATCCTAACAACTACCAATCATCCAATGTATTCATGATTTCATCATAATTATACCATTTCAAGCTCCATATATCTAAACATGATCAACAACACCTAAACACCATAATCTAACAATCTTCATAAACAAAAGTTTCTACTTTTGGCAAGCTATGAACAACAACATCAAATTAAAGATTTCTAGCATTCATAACAACAATCTAGCATCTAATCATCATCATGAATTCATCCATAACATCATACCATCCATAATTCAACATCACATGCAAAATAAAGTTACTACTCTTAGTAACCTATGAACAATGCCTTAAAATCCCAACTTTCTTGCATAATCAATGTATTCTAACATTCATACAACCTATTAATCATCAAACGTTCATCAAACAATCATCCATCATGCATAATCATAGTATTTTCGAATTAGGGTTTGTTTCATACACAAGGTTCATGATCAATCCATTAAAAACATAGAATTCTTGCATAATCGACGTTAACTAACATGTATACAATCTAACTAACATACTAACATCATCAACCAACATCAATTTCAATTCCATGAAGGCCAATTCACGAATTAGGGTTCGGCCCTAACAAAAACACACAAAAACATGAAAAAATCTAACCTTTAAACGTGTTATAACTTGTAATTGATGATTCCAACAAGTTATATGCCTTGAAATCGAACCATTTCGTGTTCCCTTGCTTGTTCTTGGCTGATTTCGCAATGGTGAGGGGGTTTAGAGGAGTGTTGCGGCCGAATGGGTGGGATTAGGGTTTGGGATTTGTTTTGTTTAATTTTAATTTACATAATTACCCTTTTAACCCTCGTAATTTGTATTTTATAAAAACTAGGCTTTAAACTCTTTGTAAAGTGTTTTTAACTTCATAATATAAAGATATAAACCTATGAAAATCATTATATATCTTATCTTTATAAAAACACAAGACATACGAATAAATAGCCACGTTTCCGCGTTACGCGATTAATTTTCTAATTAACCTTTTACGTACGTGTAAACACATAAACATAACCCAATAGTCACATAATCAATTAGATTCACATTAAATTAACATTATCCATTATTATTAGGTCACCAACGTTAAACGACAACTAGTGTGTGCTCACGACACGTGTATACAAGACTTAACGGAACTAATGGAGTTTGGTAACGGAAATGATTCATCACTCCATTTTGTTCAGGAGTTCTTGGAATGCTATACTACCTTTTGATTCCCTTAGAGAGATAGGATTCATCAAGTGTGTGATTTCTAAATTCTGTGCCATTATCACTCCTCACACACATGACAGAAAGATAGTACTGCTTTTCCACATGCAACACAAAGTAGTTGATGATTTGACCAGCCTCATCTTTTGAATGTAAGAAGAAAGTCCATACAAATCTGGAATAATCATCCACAATTACCAGACAGTATTTTTTCTTTGCCATGCTCATCACTCTTACTGGACCAAAGAGATCCATATGCTGTAATTGCAAGTAGGCAGTTGACTTTGTTTGTTCTATTGGAGGCAATAATACTTTATGTTGCTTTCCTTTTAAACAATCAGAGCAGTTCTCATCACATTTGAACTCCTTTAAAGGCAGACCTCTCACTAAACCATGATGGATCAGCTGGTTCATGTTTTTAAGATTCACATGACCAAGCCTTCTATGCCATAGTTTAGATTCCTAAGGAGAGGCCTTGGAGAACAGACATGGATGGCCTTTCAGATCAATTTTCTTTGATAAGACTAAGGCATATACTCTTCCAATCCTGTTGGCCTTCAGGAGAGTATATTCATCCAATAACTTGTCAATCATTCTCAAAACATTGGAAGACAGAATCCAACAGTTCTAGCTGGTGAAAAGTGCAAGATGCCCTTTATCACACATTTGACTAACACTCAATAAGTTGTACTTGAGATTCTCCACATGGTTAACATCATCAACTCTTATCTCACCATTTGACACAAAGCCTTTGCCGATGATGTAACCCTTAGCATCATTACCAAAAGATACAAATCCCTTCTTTCCTTGAGAGTAGTCATGAAGAAGAGAACTGCTCCACGTCATATGCATAGATCCTCCACTGTCCACATACCAGATGCTTCTATGGCATGCTGAAGAACCTTGCATTTGTCACAACAAACTAGTTAGCTTTTGAGACCCAAACCTTTTTGGTTTTGGGTCTGTTCTCATGAACAGATTTCATACTAACTGCCTTTGAAGGTGGAGATGGTGCTGAAAAGGATTCCTTTGATTTTGGCTTAGTTTTCCTTTTCAGTGGTTTAATCACAGGTACATCTATTTGATTAACTCTCCCCAACAAATGTTGAACCATGATAGAAGTTGTGTCTGATTGGTTGTTAAAGCCTTCAGTTCAGCAGACACATGAGTACTTGTATTTGATTGGTTCCTGCGACTCACCATGTCCTCCTTTTTGAAAGACAAAGACTTAGTCTAGTGTTTTGATACTCCTTGAGGAATATTTTCAGCTGTTTTATGATAAACCCCTTCCTTCTTTTTAGATTTTTGTGAAAGCTTTGGGTTATCAGTTTGAGATTTTTGTGGCACAAACTTGGTTTCAAATTCATCTTTTATTTTATTAATTTTCTTTTTAACGATTTTATCTTTGTTAAATTGGAACCCTTTCTGTACCAATATTCATTAGTGAGATAATTGAATAGACCACATATTTCACATAGCTTTTTCTTCATCTTCTGTTGTTCAACTGCTGAAGAAGATAAAACTACTGAAGGTGTGTTCTTCAGGTACTTTCTTCCTTTCAGTACTTATGTGAAGTACTGAAGGATTTGTAAAAACTGAAGACTTGTTCTTCAGAAGTTTTCTATTAGTACATTTGGATTTCCTGATAGACTCTTCAGCAGTTGTCAAGCCATGTTTGTTTTCACTTGGTTTGAAATGTTCTTCAAGTGTTGTTACTTGCTCTTTAGTACTTTGAATACTTTGTGAGACAACACCTGAAGTGCTCAGCTTTTCTTTGATCATGTGTTTATCAGTAGTAAGACCATCAGCATATTGAATAGTTGAGTGTTGGACCAAAAGAACCAATAAGCCTGATAAGAAAAACCTCTAAGTCCCACAGACATCACAACAACTGCTGAAGACTTGATCAGCTATTTGACAAAGTCTGAAGAATTCAACAGCTGAAGACTAAAGTACTGAAGACTTCAAAAGCTGAAGACCAAAGTCTGAAGATCAACAGCTGAAGACGAAAGTACTAAAGACTTCAATAGCTGAAGACGAAAGTACTAAAGACTTCAATAGCTGAAGACTAAAGTACTAAAGACTTTAACAGCTGAAGACTAAAGTACTGAAGAATTCAACAGCTGAAGACCAAAGTTTGAAGATCAACAGCTGAAGTACAAAGACTGAAGACATTAGCTGATGACAACAGCTGAAGTTCAAGTACAAGTACTGAAGCCTTCAGAGTTTGTTACAACAGCTGAAGAAGCATTCTTCAGTTGTTGTGATGGTTTCCTTTCAGTAGTTTTCTTTTTGTTTCAGTATTTGTAAAACGACTGAAGAGCATGTTCTTCAGTCGTTGTAGTTTTAGTAGTTTCTTTTCAGTACTTGTAGTGATAGTTAGCACTTAGCATTTTTGTAAGAAGAAGTCAGCTGTTTGATATCTTCAGTAGTTGTGTTAACTATCAGTAGTTTGAATAAATTCTGTTAGATGTGACTATCAAGTGATATCAGCAGACGTCACATCTCCTATATAAGAGGTGTTGACCTAATTGTATGTGTGACATTCTATTACCACGAAAGCGAATATTGAATGAAATATATTTTGCAGAATTCTTTCTGTCTATAACCGTTTGTTCTTACCTTTAATATCTTTTGCGTTCTTGTGAATTGGCTAATTCATTGTTTGTTCTCCGCTGCTATACTCTCAAATCAATCAAACGTAGATCACGGATCCTAACAAATGGTATCAGAGCTGGTTAATCATTGATCGATCTAACAGTTGATCATTGAAACTGCAATTTGATATCTATGTTTGATTGAATTAGCTTATTTGCAAGAACTGGTTATAGATTATTGATTTTCTACCGCTTTCGTTTATTAATTTTGAGATCTCTCTTGGTTCAATTTGGTTTGTTGTGTTTTGTTCTAAATCTATTATAGCTTAATTGAATTTGGTTGAATCTGAGACGACTACTCCTTCTAATGACCCTCACAATACCGATTCCTCAACCAAGCCTCCGATGCTGGTTAGGACTGAGTATAACATATGGCAATGAAGGATGCTTCATCACCTGTCTGTTAACAGTACAGGTTGTTGGACATCTGTGGTACATGGACCACATAAGCCTATGGTGAACAATCCGGAAACCAATCAAATGGTTCCGAAGAAGAAGGAACAATACTGAGATGAAGATCAGAAACTGTTTGAGATTGATGCCAAAGCCCATGGAATTCTGGCCATGGCACTGCCGAATGAAATCTATTCAGGGCTTATGCATCATGAAACTGCTCATGACCTCTGGAATGCACTGAAGGAACAATTCGGTGGAACTGATGAGGTCTTAGCAAACAACAGAGAAATCCTCGCCCAACAATATGAGACATTTTCTCATAGAAAGGGTGAGACACTGACTCAACAGTTTGAGCGTTTTTCCTGTTTGATCTCTGAGCTGAAAATGGTGAAACAGGAATACACCAACAGCCAGATGAATAACAGATTCCTCAGATCACTGCCTGAGAGATGGGACACATATATATTATTCTACGCTCCAGTGCAAATCTGGATAGCCTATCTCTCACCCAACTTCATGGGAAACTGCTTACATTCGAAAGAGAGATAGAGCAGAAAAGGAAACTGTCATCATCAGGAAAGCACACTGATGACTTTGTACCAGGGAACACTGCCTTGGTTAGTCATGAGTCAGAATTTGCTGCATCTGCAAGCAATTTTGATAAGCATATTGATTTCTCTTCAAATAGTTCTCATCATGCATTTGTTGGTATTGATAGTCATTCTGGCAGTAATAGTGACAATCTATGCTTCATCATGGATGCTCTGAAGGGAATTGCTGATGATGATTTTGAAGAGATGGATATTCTAAGCCAAATGGCCGTAGTTAATATCAGATCTTAGAAGTTGTACAAGAGAACTGGCAGGAAATTTCCTGGACTCTCTGGCAAAACCAAAGTTGGTTTTGACAAGAGTAAGTTGAGGTGTCATAAATGCCAAAGGCTTGGACACTTTGCAAGAGAATGTAGATCAACTGGATCTAACTCTTCTGCACCCTTTGTGACTTTTCCTAGCACTAGTCTACAAAACAGAGGGCAACATCCTGCTAATTCTGGTCATCAATCACACCCTGTATCTCCTGCATACTTTGTCCCCCAGGGTCCAATGTCATATCCTTTTCCCTGCTATTACTTGCCTCAGCCAAATCCGGTTGAAGCTCCAATTGCACAACAACCACATGCATTACCTGAACCTCAACCTTCCCAATCTCATCAACAACCTCAACCTCAACAACACAGCTTTTCACCCCAGGAGTTGTTGACTGGAGCAGTTTACCAGATGATTTGTCTAGTCATGAACAACTGTTCTCTGGTGCTGGTCAGCATGGTGGTGACAGTCCTTTTGGAAATCTAGCTCTTATGCCTTTGGAGTCTGCTGATACTTCATCCTCTAATGCCTCTACACCACAGGTATCACAGGTATCCTCTGAGGCAAAAGCCAAACTATGTTCTGAAATATGCATAGCCACATTTGCATCTATTAGAGAAGCAAATGTAGCTTGAATTAACAAGAACATTGAGCTAGAACAAAAAATTTCCGAAAGCAAAGCTGAATTTGAGTCTGTGATTAATCATAAGAATGATGAGATTTACAAACTTAAATGCCAAATCACTGATGATAAGGCTAGGGAAGAGATACTTCTAGAGAAGTACACAGACCTCAAAGAAACACTTGCAACTACCCAGGTAGAGTGTGATCGATGGGTAAATTCTTACAAGGGTTTTGAAATGCTTCTTAGTAAGCAATCTGCTTCCAATGTGAAGTTTGGCATGGTTATAATCACACTGCTCCTCCTACAGACTTTACTCCCAGAGGAGAGGTAGAATCTGATGGTGAAAGCAAAAACCAATCCTTTTCATCATGTGATCTACTATCTGATACAGCACCATCAGAAGTAGAAGTCAGCATTAATTCCTCTCAGAAACTATCAGCTGATGTTGATGGTTCAAATGCTCACACTCACATAATCACAAAGTTGATCACTCCAGGTGATATTTCACAAAGTACTGAAAGTACTAAAAAGAATGTCATAACACCTGGAGAACAAGCCCAAACTACTACATGTACTAAAGGAAAGAAAACTGCAAGTAGAAAGGGTGGGAAAACTATTGAAGAAGATATCAAGAAAGCAGGTACTAAAGCAAAGAAAACTGCTAGTACTGATAGCAAACTGCTGAAGAACAAGTCTTCAGTAGTTTCATCTTCTTCAGCAGATGATCAACTTAAGATGAAGAAAAAGTCATGTGAAATATATGGCTTATTCAATCATCTTACTGATGATTGCTGGTATAAAAAGGGTTCCAAACTCAAACATAATAAAAACATTAAAGAGAAAATGGATAAAATGAAAACTGAGTTTGAAATCAAATTTATACGAGCAATATCAAAACCAGTAACCCCAAAATCCAAAAAGAAATCCAAAAAGAAAGGGGTTAAACAGGCAACAGCTGAGGTTGCTCAAAGAGAGATGGTACAACATAGGAACCCATCCAACTCAAGCACTAATGTGTCTGATGAGCTGAAGGCTTTATCAGAAAATCAGACACAACTTGTTATGATGGTTCAACATCTATTTGGGTGAGTCAACCAATTAGATGCTCCTGTGTTGAAACCACAGAGAAAAATCCATGCCAAAGGAATCTTCTTCTTCACCATCTCCATCCCCTCAGGCTGTTATTCATAGCAAGTCTGCTAGTTTACCATCTGTTGATGTGAATAGACCCAAAACCAAAAAGGTTTGGGTCTCAAAAACTAACTAATTATTTATGATTGCAGGGTTATTCAACATGCCAAAGTAGCATCTGGTATGTAGACAGTGGGGGATCTATGCATATGACAGGGAACAGCTCTCTTCTTCATGACTACTCTCAAGGAAAGAAGGGGTTTGTTTCTTTTGGCAATGATGATAAGGGTTACATCACTGGAAAAGGCTTTGTCTCCAATGGAGAAATAATGTTTGATGATGTTAATCATGTGGAAAATCTCAAGGACAATCTCTTGAGTGTTAGTCAAATGTGTGATAAAGGCCATGTTGCTCTTTTCACCAGAACTGCCAGATTCTGTCATCCAAAGTTCAGAATTTGATTGATAAGGTGTTGGATGATCACGATCTCCTGAGGGCCAACAGGACAGGAAGAGTGTATGCCTTAGATCATTCCAAGAAAATAGATCTCAGAGGCCATCCTTGCCTATTTTCCAAAGCCTCTCCTCAGGAATCTAAACTGTGGCACAGAAGGCTGGGTCATGTTAAATTCAAAAACATGAATCAGCTGATCCACAATAGTTTAGTGAGAGGTTTACCAATAAGGAGTTCCACTGTGATGAAACCTGCACTGCTTGTTAAAAGGAAAACAACACAAAGTCTCATTTCTCCTATTGAAGAGCCTAAGTCCACTGTTTGCTTGCAATACTGCATATGGATCTAATTCGTCTTGTGAGAGTGATGAGCATGGAAAAAGAAAAATACTGTCTGGTAATTGTGGATGATTACTCCAGATTTGTATGGACTTTCTTTCTATAATCAAAGGATGAGGTTCCTCAGAAGATTATCAACTTTGTGTTGTATTTGAGAAGCAGTATTCCCTTTCAGTCAAGTGTATAAGGAGTGACAATGGAACTGAATTCAGAAACCATACACTTGATGAATTTTATCTTTCAAAAGGAATCAAAAGGCAGTTTAGCATCCCAAGGACTCCAGAACAAAATGGAGTAGTGGAGAGAAAGAACAGACCCTAATTGAAGCTGCAAGTCTATGTTGGCTGACTCTGGTTTGCCACTGACCTTTTGGGCTGAAGCTGTTAACATAGCTTGCTGTGCAGAATAGAGCCTTAGTAAATCAGAGGTTGATGAAGACTCCATATGAAGTTCTACATCACTTGGATCCTCTAATTTCATTTTTCAGAGCATTTGGGTGTCCCGTTTTATTCTCAACACAAAGGATCAACTCCAAAAATTTGATCCTATGGTGGATGCAGGGTTTTTTGTTGGTTATTCATCTACTTGCAAAGCATACAGAGTCTTCAACTGCAGAACAAAGATAGTTGAAGAGACTTTGCATGTGAAGTTTAATGAATCTCCTATGGACAAGATTCCACAAAACCCTGTGGAGTTGTTTGATTTGGACATACTACAATATGTTCCTTATCAACCTCCAGTTGTTGCAGACCATGTGGATAAATCATCTTCTGCAGCATGTCTTCCACCTGGTGGTATTGATGATGATGATGATAATATCAATACTCACCTATTCAAGTTTAGTGACCAACTGCCAGAGTCTGCTAACTTGATGTTCCTGTAGCTTCAGCAGTTCCATCCACACAAATGCTGATGAGATTTCTGATTCCTCTACATCTTTTGATTACCATCAAATTCTTGGTTTCAAGAGTCTGCATCAACATCTGTTGCTGCTGAAGGTTCTACAAACACTTGCACAGATATCATTGTTTATCAAGAGCTGAAGAATCACCCAATGTCTCAAATCATTGGTGATATCAATGTTGGAGTTTCAACAAGAAGTCAATTGTCTAACTTCTGCTTCTATGCTCTCTTCATCAGTGAGCTAGAGCCAAAGAACTATCATGTTGCTTTAAGAGACAATGGATGGGTTGAAGCCATGCAGCTTGAGCTACTTCAGTTCAAGAAACAGCAAGTGTGGGAACTGGTTCCTCTATCCCCAGGTAAGTGTGCAATAGGCACTAAATGGGTGTTTAGGAATAAATTGATGAAAATGGGCTTATTGTTAAGAACAAGGCTAGACTGGTTGTACAGGGTTCTCACAAGAAGAAGGTATTGATTATGATGAAACCTTTGCCCCTGTAGCCAGACTAGAGGCAATTAGATTGTTCTTAGCCTATGCTGCATTCCACCATCTTAAGTTTTTCAAATGGATGTCAAAAGTGCATTTTTATATGGCAAAATAAAAGAAGAAGTTTATGTGTGTCAACCACCAGGTTTTGAGGACAATAAACATCCTGAATGGGTGTATAAACTTGATAAGGCTCTTTATGGGTTGAAACAAGATCCTAGAGCCTGGTATGAGACACTTTCCACTTTTCTTCTCAAGAATATTTCACTAGAGGCTCCATAGATAAACTTTGTTTATTAAGAAGGTGGATCAGCATAAGCTACTTGTTCAAATTTATGTTGATGATATATTTTTGCATCCTCTGATCCCCAGTTGTGTGATGATTTTACCAAATAATGAAAAAGAGGTTTGAAATGAGTGCAATGGGGGAATTATAGTTCTTTCTAGGATTGCAGATCAAACAAAAGGCTGATGGACCTTTATTCATCAGTCTAATATACAAAAGATCTTTTGAATAAGTTTGATTTACAAAATTGTAAGCCCTGTTCTACTCCCATGTGCAACACCACACAATTGGATGCGGATCAGAAAGGTAAAGCTGTTGATGAAACACTTTACAATGTATGATTGGGTCCTTGATGTACTTAACAGCTTCTAGACCAGATATCATGTTTGCTACTTGTGTCTGTGCTAGATTTCAGGCTGCTCCTAAAGAGTCTCATTTGATTGCAGTCAAGAGGATCTTTAGATATTTGCAAGGTACACAATCTCTAGGTTTATGGTATTCCACTGGACACTCTTGCAAATTAGTTCTTTTTCAGATAGTGACTATGCAGGGTGCAAGTTAACTAGAAAGTCAACTTCTGGTGGATGTCAATTCCTAGGCAACTGTTTGATTTCTTGGCAGAGTAAGAAACAAACATCTGTTGCTACATCCACTGCTGAAGCAAAGTACATTGCAGCTGCAAGTTGTACTTCTCAGGTACTCTGGCTTCAGAACCAACTTTTGGATTATGGCATTACAGAGACTAAGACTCCATATTAATGGATAGTGCTTCAGCTCTGTGCATTGTCAAAAATCCAGTCCAGCACTCTAGGACCAAACATATAGAGATCAGACATCATTTTATTAGGGATTGTTTTGAAAAAGGTCTCATTGATCCTAAGTTTGTGCCTAGTGCTAATGAGCTTGCAGACATTTTTACTAAGCCTTTGGATAGTTCAACTTTCAAAACCTAGTGTTACGGCTTGGTATGCTGCAGCTAGAATAAGTGATAACTACTGATGATCTCAGTATATAAGTACTGATGATCATTAGTACCATATCACATATAGTACTGATTCTGTTAAAACAACTGCTAAAGTTACAACTACTGATATAGTTATGACTACTGATGTTAGTAAAACAGATAAGTACTGATGTCCTATGAACACATGAAAACAGCTAAAAGGCTGATGAGTAAGTGTTGAGGACAGTATGAAACAACTGAAAGGCTATGAATTGATGAAAACTACTGATGAGAACTTTCTCCTCAGTTGTTTCTACAACTGTTGTTTCATCCTACACCTGATGACAAAACCATGTCTTCAGTAGTTTCACAACTACTGATGACTAACACCAAGTCATCAGCTATTTACAACAAATGATGACAAAACAAACATATCTTCAGTATTTCATAACTACTGTGACTAATACCAATTTATCATTGTTTACAACACCTGAAGACCAAACCGAGTCTTTAGTTGTTTTCAAACATCTGAAGTCAAAACCATGGTTTTCAGTAGTTTTATAACTGTTGATGCCTAAAACCAAGACATCAGTTGTTTCAACTTCTGAAAGGGTAATACCATGTCATAGTCGTTTACAACTACTGATGACTAACACCAAACCCTTCAGTCGTTTTCTAACCCTTACCCTATAAATACCCCATACCTAATCCTTCAGCGCTTCATCCTCTCCAAACCTAACGTTCAAATCTCCAAATCTTCTCTCTCATTAATGGCGACCATGCAGCTCAAACCACGCCATAACTGTGTTGCCTACCTCACAAAATCACCTTTCTGGACAAAGTTCAACAACGCCATTGATCTAATGGTCCAATCTCCCTACCAAACGGCCTTCCTTTTATATCCCAACATTCATGTTGAATCCTTACACCAGTTTGGGACGAATGTCACCCTTTTAACTGGGGAGAACAACACCGAGTCTCTCCAGTCGTTCGTCAACAATCACCAAGTGGTCATCACTCCGGAAGTCATTCGCCAAACCCTTAACTTGGATGATGCCACTTTCCTGTTGGGTATCCAAAGGGCACAACTGATTTATCCTTTGCCCACCATGGATATCAGGGAAACCTCAGTTCCTCTACCATCCTGAAGAAGCATTTCCATGATGCAGAACGTCTTATCTTTCACATGGTAAATGTTTGCTTAGCTCCTAAGACATCCTCTTGGGATCAAATGTCTATGAGGTGGCAGCAGGTATTATTCTCTATCCTTGAGCACCAAGACTTAAACTTTTCTGAAAATTATTTCTTGAACTTAAGGATATGGCCTCAAAACCTCTTTCTAATCGATGGATATTATATCCTCGGTTCATTATGGCCATCATAGAGAATCAGCTGAAAGCTGAGGGACTTATTGGCCTTGGAGTCCCTGCAACGGCTGTATTGCCTGAAGTATACTCCAGGCACAACTCTGACCACACACTGAAACAGGCTGCCAAACTGCAAAAACCCACGTAGTTGGAACCCACAGCCACCACCTCCAGATCTAAAGTCCCCACCAAACCTAAATCCAAAAAGCCAAAAACAACTACTCAGGGAGATGAGTCCTCTGAGGATGCCCCTGTACCACAAACACAGGAAGCACATACTGGTATTAACCCCCCAGTTGTGTCAAACACTCACCCTGCCAAAGCCGCACACGTATCCTCTCAACAGGATCCTGTTGCAACCAATATTGGGCAACCCACACTGCTGGAACCTATCTCACTTGAGAGGGTTACCATTGAAGCGCACCATTCACCCCGGGTGCAATCTGCTTCTACCCAATCACCCCATGCAACCGCCCCCAAAGTCCTACATTAATTGTTGCACAAGTGCTGAGTCAGTTGTACTCCTCACCCCCTCCCCAGATACCAATTCCAACTGGGCATACCTCTACATTGAGGGGGAGGATCCAATGCATCTGATAACCCACAGCATAGGGGTTACAATGTTCCATTTCCTAGTGTAGAAAAGGAGATCGGAACTTCTGGTGAGGCTGCCACTTATCCTGCTTCAGCATATGATCAGGATGTAGTTGGTACCATTACTAAGACCTTACCAGAGGCAACTGCTGATGAAGGACATAGTCCTGAGGCAAGAAGTCCTTAGTTCCAAGACAAAGGGGCACATGCTACAACTGATCTACACTCAGTGCATGTTCATCCTGATTCTATCAGGAGGTCAGGTGATCAGTAACCACTGATGATGACCTGGGCTTCTTTTACGATGTATTAGCCCAAAACACCATCCTGGAAGAGGAGGTGAGCAGACTCAAAGAGCTGCTTGCCAAAACATCTGCGGATCAAAGACCATCTGCCTCTCAAACCCCACAGATGGCACCTTCACAGAGGGCACTCCCAAATTCTTAGCCACCTGCCTCTGCTTCTGGCACTATTTCTCAGGAACACAACCCTCCTGAGCAAATAGCTGCTATCTTCCAAAATTCCCTACCTCTCATCACCTATAATCACTAATATAGTGATCAAAACCATTGATGAGAGGCTTTCCTCAGTAATACAACCCTTAATAGAGGAAGTTATGGGCAAAAGCTTTCTGACAATCAAACCCTTGCAACCATGCAACCAAAAAGGGGGAGATTCAGTCAGTGAAAGCAAAACGAAAGAGGAGTGCAAAGAGGAAAGAGAAAGAGAAAGAAACAGAAGTGACAGTAGTGGACAAAGAGAAGGAGTTGGCTGTGGAGACTAAAAAAGAGAAGGAGAAGGAAGCTGACATGGAGAAATCAAAGAAAAGAAAGAATGAAAGGAGACTGCCTTGGAGCTGATGGTAAAAGAGGCTGATGCGAACACAGCAGATCAATGGATAACATCATTGATCAGTTGTTTAGGCAAGGCCATGACACTGACAAACTTGACTCTGAGATCAGAAGATTAGAGATTGAAAAATCCAAAACATATGGGCAAGTTATGATGTGTTAGAAAGAGAAAGGCTGGAGATCATGATCAGATTTATAGCAAAAAATCTTGGAAGATCAATGATCGAAATCAAGGCTTGGTCCAGGGACAACATCTTGGCAATAACCACCAAGATCTGTTCGTCTGAAGTATACACTAAAGAATTAGTTATTGAAGCTTTGAATGAAGCTGGTGCTGGGAGCAGGACTGAACTAGCCAAGCAATCTAAAGCCACACTCACTTCCAAAATGCTAGAACAGCCTGTCAACATTCCCACACCTAAACCACCAAAACAACAACCCACCAAACCAACTCCCTTTCCCTCAAAACCAATAGCCGATGATGTACCCCAGAAGAAGAAGAGAAGGGTATTGAGGCTAGAAGATGATGAAGAAGATGATGATGAAGATGAAGATAGGCTGCCACTCTCAGCTGTTATACAGTTGCCGAAGGCCACAAGTCACTCTCCAACAATTACTCCTGAAACTCAAAGACAAATTGTGAAAGTGAAGCTAAGAAGAAGAGCTTCACAAACAACACGATGAGGAATTGTTGAGGATGGTCGACAAAGCATATGAAGCCACATCTTCTATCATCAACATGAAGAAGTATGCTCTCAGATTATACACTCTTAAGCATACATGTCAATATCAAATGGAGAGAGTGAGGATTTGGCCTGATCCTAGGGTGTCTCACAGGATTCATAAGAAAAACATTTCTCAGAGATACATTGGCCAGGTGAAGAAGATTGTAGATGAAGTGATCTCACTGGTCTTTGTAGTATCACCCTGGGAAATCCTAGAAGACTTCAAGAAAGCTTATAAAGCTAACCAAACCCCACAGAAGATGCTGGAACATAAAATGGTGAAAAAAGGGGTAGTATATAAGAGGCTTGAAGAAGTTAGAAAGAATGAGCACCAGTTGTTCCTAGAGGGTAATCACCCCAATGAATTTGCTTATAGAATAATAACAACAGTGGAGCTAAAGAATGGGAAACAGGTCAAATACCTATCTGAGTACTATGGGCCGGAATCATTATTAAAGGAGGTGCTGAAGAGCTGACCATGGAGGAACAAATTTCCTTCCTTGAGGCCTACACAAGAGAGTCATACAGACTTATAGTGGGGAAGTAGATCTCATGGATGGGGTAACAACTCTGTGTCCAGTTCCCCAAGACAGAGTTCCCATTCATAATTTGCCAAACAGATCATTGAGACTTCTTCCAGGCCTGTGCTTAAAAAGGGTCACTTCTGAGCTGATCTAGAAGACAAAAAGACCAATTCTTCTGCCGTAATAAGTGGGACATCTTCAATAAGTTTAGAGGTTTTGGCTGCATTGGTTCACGGGGAGTTTGTTGGACCAAAAGAACCAATGAGCCTGATCAGAAAAACGTCTAAGTCCCACAGACATCACAACAACTGCTGAAGACTTGATCAGCTGTTTGACAAAGTCTGAAGATTTCAACAGCTGAAGACTAAAGTACTGAAGACTTCAATAGCTGAAGACCAAAGTCTGAAGATCAACAGCTGAAGACTAAAGTACTGAAGACTTCAACAGCTGAAGACTAAAGTACTAAAGACTTCAACAGCTCAAGACTAAAGTACTGAAGACTTCAACAGCTGAAGACCAAAGTCTGAAGATCAACAGCTGAAGTACAAAGACTGAAGACATTAGCTGATGACAACAGCTATGTCCAAGTACAAGTATTGAAGCCTTCAGAGTTTGTTACAACAGCTGAAGAAGCATTCTTCAGTTGTTGTGATGGTTTCCTTTCAGTAGTTCCTTTTTGTTTCAGTATTTGTAAAACGACTGAAGAGCATGTTCTTCAGTCGTTGTAGTTTCAGTAGTTTCTTTTCAGTAGTTGTAGTGATAGTTAACACTTAGCATTTTTGTAAGAAGATGTCAGCTGTTTGACATCTTTAGTAGTTGTGTTAACTATTATTAGTTTAAATAAATTCTGTTAGATGTCACTATCAAGTGACATCAGCAGACGTCAGATCTGTTATATAAGAGGTGTGACATTCTGTTCCACGAAAGCGAATATTGAATGAAATATATTTTGCAGAATTCTTTCTGTCTATAACCGTTTATTCTTACCTTGAATATCTTTTGCGTTCTTGTGAATTGGCTAATTCATTGTTTGTTCTCCGCTGCTATACTCTCAAATCAATCAAACGTAGATCACTGATCCTAACACTGAGGTACTATTACTGACTTCATCCTCTGATTTTACATTATCACTTGAGGATGAGACACATGATGATGTGGTTTGGAAATTGATTTCACCTTCAGATTTTACTTCTGCCTTGGGAGTAAAATCTATAGGAGGTACAGTGTGATTATACCCAATCCAAACTTCACATTTGAAGTTGTTTGCTTACTGAGAAGCATTTCAAACCCCTCGCAAGATGTTACCCAGCGTTCACACTCTACCTGAGTAGCTGCAAGTGTTTCTTTGAGATTCTTATGATTTTCTAAAATGACCTCTACCTTTGCCTTTTCATTAGTGATTTGGGATTTTAATTTGTAAATCTCATCATCTTTTTCCTTTAAAACAGACTCAAACTCAACTTTTCTTTTGGAAATCACTTTCTCTAGGTCAAGATTTTGATTAATGAAAGCTACATTTGCTTCTCTAATTTAGGCAAAAGCAGCTATGCATGACTCAGAATACAACTTGGCCTTAGCCTCAGAAGATACTTGTGGTACATGTGATGATGAAGCATTTGAGCATGAACCATTAGTAGACTCCAGGGCCATAAGAGCAAGATTTCCAAAAGGATTTTCACCACCTTTTTGACCAGCACCAGAGAACACTTGTTTAGAATAACCAGAAAGATCATGTGGTAAGCTACTCCTGTCAACAACTCCAGGAGTGAAAAAACATTCATGTGATTGAGATTGAGATTGTTGACTTGATTGAGATGCTTGAGGCTCAGGTAGGGCATGTGGTTATTGAGCTATGGGTGCTGGAACCTATTTGGACTGAGGCATGTAAAAACAGGGGATAAGGATATGGCATTGACCTTGAGGAACAAAATATGCAGGAGATGATTGAATTTGTGAATGATGACCAGAACTAGTAGAATGTTGCCCTTTGTTTTGTGAACTATTGCCTGGAAAGGTCACAAAGGGTGCAGAAGAGTTAGATACAGATGATCTACACTCTCTTGGAAAATGTCCAAGTCTATGGCACTTGTGACACCTCAACTTACTCTTGTCAGAACCAACATTGTTTTTTCCAGAGAGACCAGGAAATTTTCTTCCTGTCCTTTTGTAAAATTTTTGATATCTGATATTGACTAATGCCATTTGGCTCAAAATACCCATCTCTTCCAAATCATCATCAGTAATTCCTTTCAAATCATCCATCAAAAAGCACAAATTATCACTATTACATCCTGAATTACTATCAACACCAACAAAAGCAAGATCTCCACTGTTTGAAGAGAAATCTATATGCTCATCATAAGAACTTTATGATGCAGCATATTCTGACTCATGACCAACCAAAGCAGTATTCCCTAGTACAAAATCATCAGTGAGCTTCCCAGATGAGGCCAGTTTCCTTTTCTGTTCTATCTCTCTTTCAAATGTTAGCAGTTTCCCATGAAGTTGGGTGAGAGACAGATTGTCCAGATTTTCACTGGAGCATAGGACAATAGTATATGTGTCCCATCTCTCAGGCAGGGATCTGAGGAATCTGTTGTTCATCTGACTATTTGTATATTCATGTTTAACCATTTTCTATTAAGATATCAAACAGGAGAATCGCTCAAACTGTTGAGTTAGTGACTCACCCTTTCTATGAGAAAATGTCTCATATTGTTAGGCAAGGATCTCTCTATTGTTTGCCAAGACCTCAGCAGTTCCTCCAAATTGTTCTTTCAGAGCAACCTAGAGGTCATGAGTAGTTTTATGATGCATAAGTCCACAATACATTTCATTAGGCAGTGCCATGACCAGAATTCCATGGGCTTTAGCAACAATTTCTACTAGTTTCAGATCTTCATCTGAGTATTGCTCTTTCTTCTTCGGAACCATCTCATTGGTTTCCATATTACTCAACACAGGCTTATATGGTCCATGAACCACAAATTTCCAATAACCTGAACTGTTGACATACAGGTGATGGAGCATTTTGTGTTGCCATATGTTATACTCACTCCTAACAAGCATCGGAGGCTTTGTTGAGGAGCCACTATTGTGAGGATCATTGATTAATGTAGCCATTTTCACCAATTCAAATAGGTTGGATGAGATTTTAACAGATCTAGCTCAAAAACATAACAACACAGTTTAAAACAAGAAGAATCTCAAATTAGTTCACCGGAAGCAATAGAAAAACAAACTCTATAACCGATTCTTGCAAATTTGCTAATTCGATCAAACTTAGATATCAAAAGAGCAGTTTCAATGATCAATTGTTAAATCGATCAATGATTAACCAGGTCTAATACCATTTGAAAACGATCGAGATCTAGTTTGATCAATTAGATTAAGATTTGCAGCGGAATAGCAGACGAATTAGATGAAATTTTAGCAAGAATAATATGAATATTCAATCAAACAGTAACGGTTATAGAGAGAGAGTTTTCTGCAAAAAGAATGTTTTCATTCACGCTCATGCTTCCCGTACAAGGAAATTAGGTCAAGATTCCTTTTATAAAGGAATGTGACATCAGCTGACGTCACTTGATAGTGACAGCTAACTGATTTATACGAACAACTGAAAGTAAACTAAACTACTGAAGTTATAACATCTGAAGCGTATGAACTTTAGATGTTTTACATAATATAAAACTACTGATTACAAACTACTAAAATGTAATCCATCACAACTACTGAAGGGAACTACTTCAGCTGTTGTGACAACTTGAGAGAACTTGGTCTTTAGACTTTATCTTTAGCAGTTGTCTTCAGACTTTGTCTTCAGACTTTGTCTTCAGACTTTGTCTTCAGACTTTGTCTTCTGACTTTGTCTTCAGACTTTGTCTTCAGACTTTGTCTTCAGACTTTGTCTTCAGACTTTGTCTTCAGACTTTGTCTTCAGACTTTGTCTTAAGACTTTTTCTTAAGACTTTGTCTTCAGCAGTTGTCTTCAGACTTTATCTTCAGACTTTGTCTTCAGACATTGTCTTCAGGTGTTGTGTGCAGACTTTGTCTTCAGCTATTGTAGACCACTTCAGTTGTTTTGATGTATGTGGGACTTAAAGTTTTTCTAATCTGGCTCATTGGTTCTTTTGGTCCAACAACCTCTGATTTAATGAAACAAGTCAAGGAGTTTCAGGATGAGGCATTAAAAGAAGATCATCTAAACTCTGAAAGAATGAGAGGTCTGGTTGGGGAATTAAGTGAAAACACCCTTGGTGTTAAAACCCGATTTGGATGGGTGTGGATTCCTCGTTTTGGGGATCTATGTGTGAGGATTATGGATGAAGCTCACAAGACTCGATACTCTATTCATCCTAGTGCCACAAAGATGTATCAAGACATGAAGAAAGATTATTGGTGGCCGGGTATGAAGCGTGATGTGGTGGAGTATGTGAGTAAGTGCCATACTTGCCTACAGGTGAAGGCGGAACATCAGAAGCCGTACGGGAAGATCCAACCTTTGGATATACTGGAATGGAGTGGGAGCACATCACCATGGATTTCATTACAAAGCTACCACGTACTCCGAAGGGCTACAATGCCATATGGGTGATTATTGACCGCTTGACGAAGAGTGCTCACTACCTACCGATCCATGAGACATATTCATCCAAGAGGTCGGCTGACATGTTTATCAAGGAGACTGTAACTCGTCATGGTGTGCCGGTGTCCTGATCGTGACACCCGGTTTACGTCTAAATTCTGGAAGAAATTCCATGACGCCATGGGGACGAGGTTACATATTAGCACAGCTTATCATCCCCAAACTAATGGTCAGTCAGAAAGGACCATTCAGACATTGGAGGACATGCTTCAGGCATGTGTAATCGATTTTGGTGGAAGTTGGGACGACCACTTACCGTTAGCCGAATTCTCATACAACAACAACTATCATGACAACATTGATATGCCACCATATAGATGCTATACGGTAGGAGATGCAAAACACCTGTTTGTTGGGGTGACATTTGTCAGAAAGAGTTGGGAATCGTCGAGGTAATAGAGGCTATGACTAAGAAGCTTGAAAATATTAAAGCCTTCATGAAGGCAGCCAAAGATAGACAGAAGTCGAATGCCGATAAACGACGTAGACCAATTGAGTTCTAGGTGGGTGACCAGGTTATGTTGAAGGTCTCACCTTGGAAGGGTATTCTCAGATTTAGGAAGCGGGGCAAGTTGTGCCCAAGATATATAGGCCCTTTCAGAATCATTGCTCGAGAAGGAGAGGTGGCCTATAGATTGGAGTTCCCAGACGAGTTAAGTGGAATTCACCCGACATTCCATGTATCTCATTTGAGGAAGTGCTTAGCTGATGAAGACATGATTATTCCATTGGAGGACATTAAAGTAGATGAAAGGGTCGATTATGTGGAGCAACCATTGGCAATCATCGATCGTAAGAGAAGAGGCTGAGAAATAAAGTGGTTCCTCTTGTGCGTGTACAGTGAAAGCACATGAAGGGATCCGAATCTACATAGGAAACTGAGGAGGAGATGAGGCAGCATTATCCTCGTCTGTTTGAGGAATAATAGCTTTCGGGGACGAAACCTATATCAGGGGGTGGACTTGTAAGACCCCGTTATTTTTAAAAGAAAAGATATAAAGAATAAAAGAAAGAAAGGCAATTAAGTCCAAGTGGAGGGACTAAAAGTGTAAAAAGGACAAATCTTTGGCAAGTTGGTGTAAAGGGGGGCATGGTTGCCCACCCTCACTTCGCATCAACATATCCTCGTTCTAGGGAGAGAGAGCAGAAGAGAACTCTCGGCTAGTGAAAGAAAAAGAAGAAGTGAACGAATTGCAGGTAAGAATTCGTGGTTTTTACATGTTTATGATGGGCTTTATCCGGTTATGCGATTATGTGCTTATGGGTTGTCTTTGTGCTCGGGTGTGTGTGTTTTTAGATGTTTTTTCTAGGTGTTTTGAACTCTTTGCAAGCGGGTATAAAGGGAAGAACACCCAAGTTGCACCAGGTGAGTTCTAGACCCTGGTTTTTACTTGTTTTCAAACATCTTTGGGGCTGAAAATGTACTTAAATGATTTTCCAATGTTTGAGTATGTATGCCCGTAGGTATTGTGCATGATTGAATGTGATTCTTGAATGCTCATAGGTTTTTCATGTTTAGAATAACCACATTAAGCTTTGAACAGATAGATTTGATGATTGGGTTGGAAACATACTTGAAATATGTTGAACAGAAGGTCCATGCGCCTAGATAAGGCTCATGCGCCTGGAAATGCGTTAGAAATAATTAAGTGCAACCCATGCGCCCAAACAGTAGCCCATGCGCCTAAGGTTACCTTTGAAATGTTTAAGTACAGCCAATGAGCCTGAATAGTGGCCCATGCGCCTAGAAATGTTAGCCGAACGACTAAGTGTAGGGTCATGCGCGCCAATAGTGCCCATGCACCTAAGTGTCAATGCGTCTGAATTACTCATGCGTCTAGGTGTTCATACGCACAAATAGTGTCCATGTGCCTGAATAGTTTATGCGCCAAAAGTGAAAATGTTTAAGTGTTGGCTGATGCGCCTATATAGTGATGAAACACCCGAACAGGGTTCATGCGCCCAAATAGTTCCCATGCGCCTAAGCACTTAGAAATTCTTACAGAATTTTCTAGGAGTCTGTGCTTTAGGTTTTGACTGAGGTTGGCTAAAGGCTTAATAATGATGATGTTTCATGCATGATATGATTGCTTATGATTGCTCCTTATTATTGTTATTGCTATTATTATTATTATTACTTATAGTATGTGACTTTACGTGGTATGTTATTATCGTAACGTAAAGTATATCGTAATAATAAAGTGAAAGAGAAATAAAGAAAAGAAGAGGAACATTAATGAAAATGTTAACAAGTGTTGCAAGCTTACAGGAGGTACACGACCATGTTGTCGTTAGCTCAACTGTGCTGCGGGTTAGCTACCCTATTATGCACACAGGGTCAATCAATTGAGATTGGCAGGACCTTTGCAACGTGCCCTGGGTGATTGGGTGGGCCTTGTACATAGTACACAGAACCCTTTCGAGGCATACAGTTGACCCTTTCGAGGGATACAATTGACCCTTTCGAGGGATATAGTTAACCCTTTCGAGGGATATGGATGGCCCATCACCCATTTTCCATCACGCATATAGTTGGGGTATTGATCACTAGTCCATATAGAAAGTGAAACATAAAGATAAAAGTTTACAGAACAGACAAGGCATACAGTAAAGAGAACGAACAACATTTGTTCATGTAGTTGATGTGTGCTCGCATATGCAGTACAGAGTTGTATTCACAAGAAAAGAGTATTTTCATATACAACATATAGAAAGTATTTTATTACTTAAAAAACTAGAGCTCACTCAGCAACGCTAACTTTAATACATTTTCAGTTGGCAGGTAATTATTGCTGAGGATGTCACGAGGGTGAAGCCACTCGGCAGGGAAAGACTGACATCCATTCGTATTATATGTTGCTGTTGTTTTGTAATCCAGTAAAACAATTCTTTTGTAATTAGTTAAACGATGATGTATTGCTCAAGAACAGTGGTTTAAATGAAATGAATGGTTTTTGATAAATTATTTCCGCTGCTTAAGTTTGTATAATTATAATGTTTAATGTTTTAACTGCTGTGATTGACCAACTGTGAGGTTTCCGAGAACCGGCCTTACATATAAATGGAATGACCTAGACCATAACTAAGTCCTCTCATGTATTTTATACGCTTAGATAGGACTTTATGTGCCTTGTATTTTTATACTTGATTATGTGATTATATTCCTTATGTGATTCTTCTTATACTTTGATTCTTATCAATGCACACATGAATCTTAAATCATATTCTAAGGCATTATATGCCTAAATCAAATGGTTTACAAAATGAGCTTTGAATCGTTATTCGTGTTTTTCAAGTGTGGTCCTACAACTTGAAACATGTAATGTTGGAAGAGTGTGATGCCTATACCTTGAGGTGTTCTATGTCGGAAATGTATTCATATAAATCCAAATCAACCGATGGATCCGTTTACCTTACATAGGAACCCTTGGGGTGAGTGTCCACTTATACGTACGCATGTCTTGATTAAGTTTGTAGTTGACCTAATACTTTGATAAGTCAACGTATTGCTTTTGTTTGTAAACCGAAGGTTACACTCGAAAAATCTTGATATTTTGAATAGTCTTATCATTGACCTTATCTTCTTGGATTTTAAAACCCACTACCCAATTCTCATAACGACTTTTAATAGCCTTTCTGAATGTCTTACCCTCAAACCCGCACTTCTTCTGAAAACTCATTTCTACGATACTCTTATTCTGAACTAAACTATTAATCTTAAAAAACACGATTCTCGTATCAACTTTAAAGTAATGTAACTTTGAAACCTCAATGACATAGTAAACAAGAAGCGATCATCTAAGAATCTATGTCAAAGTTATTTGCTTGAGAAGCTCCTATGAACTCACATGTCATCCAAAAATGTCTTAAAAATACTTCTCGTGTTCGTTAAGAAGACGCTCATATGGATCTAAAACATTGTGTTGTATTCATGATAAAACCTTTCTAATCATCTTGCTTTATCTAAAATGCAAAAGATTGTCAGCTGAAATTCTAAATCAATGATCTTACAGACTTTGTTAAAAAACATATCAAACTCAAATCATGAAATTAAACAAACTTAAGTGTAGCAAAATATAATAATTAAACTTATTGAAATTAAACACTCCCAAGAGTTCCCTTGCAAACACGAAATGAAAGCCAAGTCTCCTCATGATCTTGAAATTAATTTTCTCATGATTAATTGTCGGGACGAAATTTATTAAAGTATGGGAGAGTGTAACACCTGCCATTTTGGAAAAATTGAAACCCAAACCCAAATCCCTTAGGGTCAATTTAGAAATTGAATTATTTAGTTAGCAATTTAATTTATTTTAAACTTTCAAATACAATAATTATACCATTTAATCAACTCTTATTTACTATATCATATCAGCATTTCGTAGTAATTTTATGATTTTAAAGTCTATAAAATATTATAAAGAGTTGTTTGTTATTTATGAGTTCCAACTAATAATTAAAATATATAAGTAGTAGGGAGTTTATTTTAAGAATTATAAATTTTATAAGGTTTTATAGATTTATTATTGAATATGGTTCTAATAAGTCCAGAGGTTAAAGTTTTATTTCTAATACTCATACTAAAACCTTTGAAGATGAAATAATAAATTCTAAACATCAGGGAATAGAGTGTAATTATTATTTAAACAAACCAAACCGCCCCCCATCCCTGTCGACTTCTCCTTGCCGCCAACCACCATCTCCGGCGACCACCAAGCCACTCAAAACGTCTGATTTAAATGCAATTGAACTGTTTTTTAACTTTCGCACGTCAGTTTTGAACTAATGAGCCCTTTTAATACCTATTATGAGATGGTTAATTCGCTTGAATTGAAACCGAAACACCCGATTCAAATCCATGATCCGTTCGAAGCATAACAGACCAAATTAAAACCTTATAGATGAAGGGAAACTTTCCTTTTGATTTTGAGAAACTATCTGAACCTCCAATTTGATTCCGCCATCGGTTGTGGTGTGACATGATGGGACATACGTGAATAACTTTTATGATAACCATGTATGATAAGTTGTTATACTTGACCAAACGGGATTTTAATTAACATGTCACCAATGGATCAAACGGCTCAACTAGGTCAAATGAGTTTTGTTTTCCATAACCTTGGATTAACGTGTTTATTAAGCACCTGAGTTTGTTAAGCTTTCCATGTACATGTACTTATGTACTTACGTGTTCTACGTAACCTTTGATGGGTTGTCTTTCTTACATATTGTTAGCTCTTTGTTATTATTCGTTTGTGTACCAGTTGAGTTCAATGCCCTACTTTTACTTACTCTCATCTTGGGGGAGAAGCATACTTTATTTCTAAACGCTTTACTATTATAACATGTGTTTATAAGACATAGTGTGTGGAACATTGAAAGCCCTCACACTTTTAGATCATTAATTAAGGAATCTATCGGGAAATCTTGGGTTGTACTACTGGGTTTAAAAAGTCCTACCCATATGACTGGAACTCAAGTTGATACAATATTGTCCTAAACAACTAACAATGTCACAACTTCGTATGTCATGGCGGGAGGTAAACAGAAAAACATAGTCAACTTCGATCATGAAATCACTATTGTTTATGGCTAATGAAATTAGACTAGCTATCTATTTCAATACACTTATTTATATTTTACTAACACTACTGTTTATGATGATTACAAACTCTCAAACTCATCAATCGACGTGTTGACACTTTTAGTATGTTTTTTTCAGGTCATTACTGGCAGCTGTCGTAGGAGCACATGCGAGTCTTGCATACTTAGAACAAAAAATCATATGTTTTTCGTCTATTTTCATACTTTCGTGCTTTGGTTTGGGCGCGTGTGTTGCGCAATTTATATTTATACTTTGGGTTTAAATTTTACAAACTCTTCGTAAATATTTCAAAGTTTTAAACTCTAATTTGTTTTAAAAGGTTCATATAGTGTCATTTTGATTTACTAGTGACTAGGATCTTAGATTATTCATTTTCCTCGTGGTAAAACCATGCACATGGATTTTGAGGGTATGATTGATTGGAATAAGAGCCATTGGTTATAGTGAACTAGGTGCATACACACTAGTCCACAACTGAACACATTTAGTTAGTTACTCGTTGCTTATCCTCTTAACGAATACTTATTTGCATGCACATAAGATACACTATAATATGACATGGTAATCTTTATCCCGTGTTCGACACACACTGGGAAAGGAACCCAGGGTTCCAACTATTCCCTTTCCATCTACAAGTTCGACACACATGGTTCTAGAACTCCCGTAAATAAATGCGTACCTCATGGGCAAGCCTATGATAGAGCGCGACATGATTAATTTTGACAAGTAGGATGCAGGATCGGTTAAGGGTTACTTAACACTTTTTCTCTCAAACTAACTTGAACAACACTCGGATGAAGATAGAGTCGATAAGATTTGATCATAATATAGTAAGTAATACACAACACCCAAAGTAATTTTCAAGGTAGTTGAATATATTGCTTCTCAACTCAAATATTACAAGACTCTTACAAGCTTATCTTTTTGAGTTACAATGAGAAACTATATATAATACTACCTACAGCCGGAAATACTTTGATACCAGCTGGAATCCTATAACTAAATCCTATACTACAAGACTATAGTTTAAGGTATCTTGGATAAAGTCTTATCTAACTTATCTTTTGTAACCAACTAAAGTTAGTAAGATGTACTATCATAAAAAAGTAAACAGTGGAATAAAGTATGGTCAACTGCATGGCTCTTTGTGAAAACACCATACTGTATCAGAGGTCTGTAGCAGAGTATCAGAGACCATAATTATGTCCACTGGTTCATAGCAGTGTCTTCCGAAGGTTAAATGGCTTCGGAAGAACAAGTACTTCCGAAGCCACTTATACTTCAGAAGAAGCTCCTTCTACTATGGCTTGGGAACTTCTACTTTCCTTCATACTTCAGACATAGTCTTCTGATTGCTCTCCTAAGACTTAACCTTTATCTAAGTGATTTGGTTTTGGTTGCCCTAGCCTTCTTCTTCATCTAACATAGGACTTGTATAATACTACACCTATTAGGATACTAGAAATGAAGTATGTTCCATATACGAACCCTACTGTGACTAGAGACACCATATTAGACACCTTACCCTTCACACCTCATAAGGCTATCACTGCTTTGGTGGCCTCACATGATCGACTACAACGAGCGGTCAAGGATAAATTTAAAATGTGGGACACGCAATAGGAGCACGACAGCTGAGTGTACAAGGAGATGGAAGACTCGTGGCTTGCTATTCAAGGATTTTAAGATGGTTAGATAGGAAAGATCCAAGCTTTGCATGGATAGGTTGCTAAGTTGACCGCTACACTAAAAATGACGCATGATCAGCTTCATGAGGCTATGGTTCATATACATGAGTAGTTAAACTAACTCAAGCCTTAGGATGCCTAGATGGAGGAGTGTCAGGAGGTACTAGAGGAGGTACCCAAGGAAGAACTAGAAGAAGATCCAAATGAGGATCTCAAAGAAGAACTTGAGGAATAACCTGAGCAAGAACTAGCAGAGATGGAAGGGGATAGTGATGGGTATGAAGTGTTAGAATAAGTTCGTTATTTATGTGACTTGGACTACATGGTGTTTTCTTTTAAAACCTATATGGGAAGGGTTATTTCCTACCCAACTAAAAACATGGAATTTTAACACTCATTTGATATTTTGTGAGATTTCTTACAATTTATCTATCACAAGTTATTATTCTGTTTATAAATGTTGTGGTTGTGACAAAATCATTATTTCTTACTATCTACCATTCTTCAATGAGATTAATCTATTAGATGTTACTCATTATTGTATTTGTGAATGCAAAGTGAAATATGGATGGTTGTGGTAGAGGACATGGACGCGCTCATGCACGTGGTGGTGAACGTGACACAGGTGCTGTAAAAATGACTCTGACCGAATTAGCCACCTTAATCTACCAACATGTGTAAGCAGTGGTGAATGCTTAAGCTGCACAATTTGGAGGTAAACGATGACCCTAGTCTTCAACTATGAAAATATTCAATTAGATGGTTAATCCTTTTTTTTTGACTAAGCAATCTTAAATTTTGAATACAGGATCGCCAACATGCACGTATAAGGCGTTCATTGACTGTAAGAACCACACCTGCATTGGATTTGAAGGAGCCGTAGGGCTTATGTAGTGGTTTGAGAAGACCAAGTCGTTCTTTGCCAATTGCAACTTTCTAGCGGTGGATTTGGTCAATATGCCACGGGGAGACTTGAGGGTGTGGCACTCTCGTGGGGCAACATGCACGAGCTGATTTTTGAGCGGGAGATGCCGAATGCTTTGCTTTGGGACAAGTTCATGATAATGATGATGGAGAAATATTGTCCCTGTAGTGAAGTCCAGAAGCTAGAAGCTATTTTTTGGCAGTTGAAAATGGAAGGATCTGAGATTGAGGCTTACACTACGAGGTCTCACAAGTTGGCGACACTCTACCCTTACTTGATCGACCCGCCGAACAAGAGAATTGGGCTCTATCTGCATGGCTTGGTGATAGAGATACAAAGTGTGGTGATTTCTGCAAACCTCAGTACTACCTAGCAGGTTATCCGATTAGCTCACAATCTTACTCAATAAGCGAGGAAACAGGCAGACTACCCAAACAGGACACTATGGCAAGCATGTCTGGCAACAAAGCAAAAGCTCATATCTAATAGCCAGCCCCAACAGCATCAGTAGCAGCATCAATGAAGGAGTTTTGACAATAATCGCAGCTTCAACCAATCATCTTCTTCAGCTCAGGTACATGGTGGAAACGTGGGAAAGTATCCCAAGTGAGACCGTTGCAACTACCACCACAATAGCAGGTGCAACAACTTTAGATTTCAGTGTTGTGCGAAGGTTGGAGATGCAACAAAGGATTGTCATGGTGAGTTGATGAAAAAGCCCTGGCAGCCCAAAGAAACACCAAAAGGTTGTTTTGAATATGAAAAGGAATGACACTAAAAGAGGAATTGCCCTCAATTCAAGAAAAATAGGAATTGTGCTGGCAATGGTGGAAACAACAAAAACGACAATGGTGACAACATGGTGGCAATAATTGAGGAGTTATAGAGAGAGCCTTCATCATGGGTTTAGGTGAGACTCTAAACGACCCACTACTGTTACTCGTAAATTCCCAGTTAATGTCGTTTTGCTACTATAATGTTTGAACCTAGAGCATTTGGAGCTTTATCTCTACTATGTTTAGTAGTATCTTAAGTGATATGCCTTCTATGTTGTAGTCTAAATAGACCATCGAATTAGCTGATGGTAAGCAAATCTTCATTACACCTTCGATATTGATTTCATGCCCATTATACTTAGGTGTTTTGATGTGGTTGTAGGCATTGATTGGTTGTGCGAGAAGCAGGCGGAAGACATTTGTCTTGAGATGGTCATTTGCATTACTCTCATGGGTGGAGAAATTATATCGGTCAAAGGAGAGAAGAGTGGTACTATGATAGACATCATATCATTTATGAAGGTACAGAAGTGGCTACGCAAGGGTTGCTTAGCCATATAAGCCTTTTTAACTAACAAGACACAAGAGGAAAAGAAGATAGAGAATAATCCAATGGTTTGTGACTTTCAAGAGGTGTTTCCAGAGGATCTGATTAGACTACCACCTTATGATCAAATTGAGTTTTAAGTCGATTTGACTCCTAAGGAAACTCCAATTATGAGAGCACCTTATCAGTTAGCACTGAACGAACTATCGGAACTATAAACACAGCTTCAATAGTTGTTGGATAAAGGGTTTATCCAACCGAGCTCATTGCTTTGTCTCATATAGATGATTTGACTACAGAGAGTTGAATAATGGTACAGTCAAAAATTGATACCCTTTGTCTCATATAGATGATTTGACTAATCATCTTTAGGATCAAGCTATTATTCTAAGATTGGTTTTGAGGTCTGGTTATCATTAACTGAGAGTTCGAGAGGAAAAAATCTCAAAGATTGCATTCATACTTGTTGTGGTCAATATGAGTTCTTGGTCATGCCATTTGGGTTGACTAATGCACTAGCCATATTTATGGATCTCATAAATCGTGTGTGCAAACCGTACCTCAATCGGTTCATCACTGTGCTTTTCCATGATATATTGATCTACTCTAGGACCAAAGAGGAACATG
Source organism: Flaveria trinervia (assembly GCA_025506515.1). Lineage (NCBI taxonomy): Eukaryota > Viridiplantae > Streptophyta > Magnoliopsida > Asterales > Asteraceae > Flaveria > Flaveria trinervia. The sequence goes on along the minus strand of CM046448.1, from coordinate 45,009,173 downwards.
AGGAGCACCTACGTCTAATCTTGGAATTACTTAGAGAGGAACAACTACACTCTAAGTTTTCTAAGTGTGATTTCTAGATTGACAAAGTGTAATTTTTGGCTCACATTGTTAACAAGAAAGAAATACATATAGATCCTGTAAGGATTGAGGTGATAAAGAATTGGTCGGTTCCCAAGATGCCTATTGAGATACGACAACTTATAGGACTGACAGAATATTATCGGTGTTTCATTCAACAATTTTCTAAGATTGCTCAACATCTCCTAGTTTTGACCCATAATAGAAGAACGTATAAGTGGGGTGAGTGTCAAAAAGCCGCGTTGCAGTTGTTGAAGTAGAAAATCTATAGCGCACCAATATTAGCATTGCCAGAGGGAAGTGATAACTTCGTATTTACTATGACGCATGTATTCAAGGGCTTTATTGTGTTCTGATGCAACTTGATATATTCATAGCCTATGCCTCGAGACAACTGAAAGTACATGAAAAGAACTACACTACCCATGATATGGAGTTAGGTAATTTGCCTTAATGATTTGGAGACATTACTTGTACTGTACCAAATGCACTATTTATACCAATCACAAGGGTCTTTAGCATTTCTTTGAGTAAAAGGAGCTAAATTTGAGGCAGCAACGCTCGGTGGAATTTTTAAATGACTACTATTGTACTATCAAATATCACCAGGAAAGGCGAATGTAGTCGTTGATGCTTTGAGTAGGAAGGAAACTGCCAAATCTTGAGGAGTGCGATCTTTACAACTTATAATTAGCACTTAGTTTCCTAAACAAATCAAGGTAGCTCAAACATAAGCTTTGAAAGTGGAAAACATTGGATCTGAATTTACATGGAATTGACAAACAATGTGAAGTGAAAGGCAATTGAATTCAGTACTTCATGGAAAGACTTTGGGTGCCTTTGTTTCTAAGAGGCTTGGCTATGAGTGAAGAACTTAAGTCTAAATATTCTATACACCCTAGTTCTAGCAAGATGTATGAAGATCAGAAGGCACACTATTGTTGGCCTAATATGAAGCCAAACGTAGCTACGTACGTGAGAAAGTGCTTGACCTTCTCTAAGGTTAAAGTTGAATATCTGAAGCCATCTAGGTTACTATAACCACCTATGGTTCTTTTGTGGAAGTGGGAACAATTTCTATGGATTTAATTACTAAGTTACCTTGGACTCCTAATGGTTGTGACACGATGATTGTGGGTTGACCGACTAAGTCAGCTCACTTTTTTTCAATTAAGGAAACAGATAAAATGGATAAGTTAACTCGAATTTGTTTTAAGAAATTAGTTTCAACACATGTCGGGCCCCGTTCCCTGGATGCTTACAACTAGCCAATCATCGCTCATAACATATAATTGCTGCGGAACATCAAAATAAATTTTCATTTCATTAAAATTGCTTTTGCAAGTTAATACAATCATCATTTCGAAACATCATTCATTCGCATTACAATGCAAAAACATTAACAAAAAATGCCATCCAAAATGCCTAGCTGCCCCACGCCATCCTCAACAATGCTCACGTGCCAACTAGAAAATGCATAAGAAGTCAGCCTTGCTGAGTGAGTTCTAGTTTTATAATAAAACATACTTTACTTTCATTAAAACCGTTCTTACTTTTGCATGTGATCACACATCATATGTACACATAGATAATATCATTATTTTCTTCATCATTCATTCATGCTTTCTTCCTTTGATTCATACATTCATCATTACTTCTTTTCATCCCATCAAAAACCATGAACTTTACCCCATCGTTATGCAGAAAGCGGGTACTCGGTCGAGGTCTATCATAGACCCTATACATTGCCCCCAGTGGCCTGACCACTGTACCAGTGTAAATTCAGGCGTACCATTGTTTTGGGCTAAACCTCATCCGTCACGCATAAGGTGAGTACCGGGCCAAGGTCTATAATAGACCCCATACATTGCGATCGGTGGCCTGACCACAGTACCAAAAGGTAAGCGACAAAGGTTCTATACAAATGGTTGGTCAAAAAGACAGACCCCAGTGTGCATCCTTCTAGGGTTGCTAACCTGCACACCATTGGACTAACACCCTTCATTGGGTGTGTTCCCACATACAAGGCTTGCAAGACTTACTTTACTTCCCTTTGTTCATTAATGCATGAATTCATTTCATGTTACTCTTTTCATTATCTTCCACTTTACGTTACATATTACTTTCATTTCGTTCATTAACATTCAACGTAAAGCCATGGAAAATAAACATACAATGTAAGGAACATCAATATACACAGTCAACATCATCATACAGGGTATCATACATACATAACATACATCATACATACCATCATGCATAACATCATGCACATCAAGCCAAAGCATCAAACATACATCATAACATCATCAAATCATATCATACATCGTCATACCATGCCCATCATAACAGCTATGACCTCTAATGTCAACTTACATAGCCCCCGGGAACATCCCAAGTCAAAGCCTAAATTTCACTTGTTCCCAAAAAAGTCAGAAAAAATTCTAAGTGTTCATCCGCATTTCCCCTTTTGTTCATCTGCATTTCTTTTTACTCGTCCGCATTTCTTTTGTTCATCCGCATTTCTTTTACTCATCCGCATTTGTTCATCCGCATTGACTTTACTCATCCGCATTTGTTCTGTCGCATGAACTTACTCATCCACATTTGGTCATCCGCATTAAATTTCTTCACCCGCATTTCCTCAGTCGCATAAACTTACTCATCCGCATTTGTTCGTCCGCATTAACTTTGTTCTTACGCATTTCCAGAGTCGCATGAACTTACTCATCCCCATTTGTTCATTCGCATTTCCTCAACACTCATCCACATTTCTCTTACTCATCCAAATTTACTTTCTCATCCGCATTGACTTTCCATCCACATTGGCTTTCTATTTGCATTTGTCAACACTTAAGCAGTTTTCTACGCATAGGCGTATGAATATTTGTTTGGGCGTATGAGCAGCCTAGGGCAAACTTAATAGCAGATTCAGTCCCCAAAACCTCATCTATCATGTTCTATGCTTAAATCATGCATTTTAAGCCTTAGAAACACAACCATAACATCATCAAGCATGAACATAGCCCACAATCACACCATACCCGTAACATACACACATTCAAACATACGGGTATGAAACCCAGTTTTATAAAAACATACATTTATGTATTTCCAGCCCTATAATAGTTAAAAACCAGTAAAAGAGTGGTCCTAGAACTCACCTTAGCAGCCTCTTCGGGTAAGACTTCCTTCAAACCCGTTGCTACAGGTTCAACACCTAAAACCCACCAAAAACACACATCCGAACAAACACAAACATTCATAAGCACATAACCGAGGCTAAGGCCAGCTGAGAACATCATAAACACATTAATTCTTAACTTGATTTCAAACATTTCTGCTCTTGTTCTTGAAAGAACCGAACTTTCTGCTTTCTTTCTTTCTTTTTCTCAAAAAAATCAAAAAGAAATGGGTGTGTAGGAAGTGATGGGTGGCCATCACCTTTTACACCAACTTTTTCAACTATTTTGTCCTTTTGGACACATTTTGCCCTTCAACTTGGGTAAATATCTTTTCTTTCTTTTTCTTCACTTTATTCTTTCTTTATTAACTTAAAAAATAACCGGGTGTTACATGCCCACCCCCTTATATAGGTTTCATCGCTAAAGCCTATTTTTAATGATGTGTCATCTCTTCTTTAGTCTCCCACATAGACTCAAATCCCTTTGTGTGCTTCCACTGTACCCGACAAGAGGAACCACTTTATTCCTCAACCTCTTCTCTTTTCGATCAATGATGGCCACTACTTGCTCCATGTTATTGAGTCGTTCATCTACCTTAATATCCTCCAGTTGTACAAGCATATCTTCATCTACTAAACACTTTCTCACATGAGATACATGAAATGTCAGGTGAATTCCACTTAACTCATGTGGTAACTCCAATCTATAGTTCACCTCTCCTACTCTATCAATGATTCAGTAAGACCCAATGTATCTCGGACTCAACTTGCCCCGCTTTCTATACCGAATGTTACCCTTCCAGGGTGAGACTTTCAACATAATCCTGTCACCCACCTGGAACTCAATCGGTCTACGTCGTTTATCAGCGTACGACTTCTATCCATCTTGGTTGCCTTGATGAAGGCTATGATCTTTTCAAGCTTCTCAGTCGTAGCCTCGATCCCCTCGATGATTCCTAACTCTTTTTGACCAAGATCACTCATATGGCATCATATCCTTGCACGGTACACGGTAGCTTCATAATAAAGTCCATGGTGATGTGCTCCCACTTCCACTACGGTATATCCAAAGGTTGGATCTTTCCACGTGTCTTCTAGTGCCCGACCTTCACTTGTAAACAAGTAAGCCATTTACTCACATACTTCACCAAATCACGCTTCATACCCAACCACCAATAATCTTTCTTCATGTCTTGACACATCTTTGTAGCACCGGGATGAATAGAGTATCAAGTCTTGTGAGCTTCATCCATAATCTTCAAGCGTAGATCCCCCAAACGAGGAATCCATATATGTCCAAATCAGGATCTAACACCAAGTGTGTTTTCACCCAATTCCACAACCAGACCTCTCATTCTTTCAGTGTTAAGATGATCTTCTTTCAATGCCTCATCATGAAACTCCGAACTTGCTTCATCACATCCGAGGTCATGATCAACTGGTAAGCGTTCACCTGAATCGGCTTGGATCTCTCCTTTTGGCTAAGGGCATCCGCTACCACATTGGCTTTGCCCGGATGGTAGTGAATCTTGTAATCATAATCTTTTATAAGCTCTAACCATCTCCCCTGCCTCATGTTCACGTCCTTCTAGTCAAAGAAGTACGTCAAGCTCTTATGGTGCACTTTCTACCGTATAGGTAGTGCCTACAAATCTTTAACGTGAAGAGCACAGCTGCTAGCTCCAAATCATGAGTAGGGTAATTAACCTCATGAACCTTTAACTGTCAGGATGCATAGGCTATAACCTTTCCCTTCTACATTATCACACACCCCAACCCCGAGTAGGAAGCATCAGAATAAACCACCAGATCTTTGCTTCCATCGTGTAATGACAGAACATGAGCTTGAGTCAATCTCGCCTTTAACTACTCAAATGCCTTCTATTGAGCTTGACCACATACAAACTTTACATCCTTACGAGTCAACTTGGTTAGCAGAGAAGCGATCTTAGAGAAGTCTTGAATGAATCTTCTGTAATAGCCCGCTAAACCAAAGAATCTACGAATCTCGGATGGCGTCTTTGGATACTTCCATTGCATCATCGCCTCCACCTTTGCTTGATCCACTTTAGTCCCCTCGGGAATCACTACATGACCCAAAAACTGAACTTCGCGCAACGAGAATGCACACTTGGAGAATTTAGCATACAGTTTCTCCGTTCTCAACGTCTCCAACACCTCCTGAATGTGACCGGCATGCTCCTCCTCACTTTTGGAACAAATCAAGATATCATCGATAAACACAATCACTGATTTATCCGACATCGGCCCACACACTCGATTCATCAGATCCACAAAAGCAGCTGGTGCGTTGGTCAAGCCGAATGACATAACGAGAAACTCGTAGTGACCATAACGTGTGTGGAAAGTTGTTTTAGGGATATCATGTTCTCTCACCTTTAACTGATGATAGCCTAATTGAAGATCTATCCTCGAGAACCAACTAGTACCCTGAATCTCATCAAACAAATCATCAATTCTCGGTAACGGGTACCGATTATTCATCGTTAACTTGTTCAGTTTACGGTAGTCTATACACATTCTCATACTACCGTCTCTCTTCTTCACGAATAAGACCGGAGCACCCTAAGGAGAGATACTCGGTCTAATGCACCCTTTATGAAACAACTCCTGCAGTTGCTCCATCAGTTCCTTAATCTCAGTTGTAGCCAACCGACATGGTGCCTTAGCAACAGGTTAGGCACTCGGTATCAGATCAATCTGAAACTCGATCTCGTGGTTTGGTGGCACTCCTGGTAGGTCTTCGGGAAATTCATCTGCAAAGTCACACACTACTAGTATGTCGGTCAGTTGTGGTGTGGGCGTATCCACATCCTTCACGTAGGCCAAGTAGGCACTACATCCACGCCTCATGCACTTTCCCGCCACCGCCATTGAAATCATTTTCGGAATCGTAGTGACTTGGTCACCATAAACTGTCATCGTACTCCCGTCAGGCATTGTCAATCGAATCATCTTCTTGCGACACACAATATTCGTCTCGTAGTCAGCCAACCAATTCATTCCTAGGACTACATCGAACCCGCCTAAGGTCATCACAAACGGTCTAACAAAAAACTTATGACCTTTTAATTCAATATCACAACCTTCTATCTGCTTAGAAATCCTGGTAGACCCTTCTATGGTAGATTTTTTAAATCGAAGGGCTCATCAATACTTCTACTCCTAATGGGCAACTTAGCACAAAAGGTAGTAGAAATAAAACTCCACACCGGAATCAAACAACACAGGAGCAAGAGTTTCGTTACTAGATACGTACCCGACATGACATCAAGGTCAATCCTAGCCTCCTCCCTGCTCATCGTGAAGGCTCTGCTCTCGCCTTCTACCCTCCAGATCCAGTAATCCTCTTTGAGCGAAAATTATCGTCCCTTGGCTTGTTACAGTCTCTACTTATAAGACCCTTTTCGCCATAGTTATAACACCTCTTCACCCTATAATTCATTGCTTGATGACCGGTTCTTCCACAATGGAAACAGACATTGGTCCCTAGTCTACATTCCCCAGGGTGTTTTTGTCCACACTTGACACACCTTCTCGAAACTGCACCGGATGTGACCAAACGCCGATCATCCACCCGTTCCTTCTTGTTAATCGTCGGGGCATCACCCCGACCAAAATTTTCCCCATTCCAATTCCGGTCGCCGCTACCTTCAGTCGCACGAATAGCTCATTCGTATGATTGGGTCATCTGCATTTTTCCACTCGTACAACTGAGCCATCCGCATTAGTTATTCACATTTGTTCATTTGTACGATTTTAGCCATCCGCATTATCCAATCGCACGAGTGAGTCATCCGCATTGGTCAACCGCATTGTCCAATCGCACGACTGAGTCATCCGTATTGGTGATCTGCATTGTTCAATCACATGAATGAGCCATCCGTATTGACTCATCCGCATTTGTCCAATTGCATGATTGGCTCATCCATATTTGTCCAATCGCACGATTGACTCATCCTCATTTTTCCAATCACACGAGTGACTCGTCCGCATTTGTCCATTTGCACAAAAGAACCAGTCTTGTTCTAAACTTCAATTTTTATAGAAATAGAAGATCAATTCACTTCCTTTACTGCCAGAAGGGACTCTCACATCCAGAACCTTCTGTTTTTGGAAAATGAAATTAGGAATCATAATAAACCACCAAAGCTTATAACGTTAGATGCTTATCAACATGGAAGCAGAGGTTTCAGATCTATCTAAATGGAGTTGATCCCAATCTTCAGGCATCCATTGAGACAGGTTACACAATGCCAATCGGTGCTCATGGAGTTAAGCTGAATCTGGGAGGAATGAATGACAACCAGAAGGATAAGTACAATACATATAAGAAAGTATATGCCTTGTTGACTCAATGGATACGTAAAGAAATCATTCATCAGTTCTCTAAGAACAAGCAGGCGAAAAAGTTATGGGAAGCATTGGAAAAGAGATATGATAGGAATACAACGTTAAAGGCACTAAAGGCTAAGGATCTTAAGAAGGAGTTTGATAACTTCTCATCGATAGCGAAGGAGAGCTGCACACTCATGGTTTAACAATGTCAATGGAAGATAAAGTGTCAAGCTTTGCAGGCAGTTTGCCAGATAAATAGAATTCGTTTATGTCTAATCTGAGACAGAATGATATTCTTGCAAAATTAGACATAAATGATTTCATCCTAGAATTAAGAGAAGAGTTACTAAAAATGAAGTACAAGTTATAGAAAGGATCCTACGATCAGAATCCTTCACTTTATAACTCATTTCCCACTCCAACCAGTTCAGGAGAACCACTGCAAACTACATTCAAGAGCAGAAACGTCTGGGTCATCATCGACTCAACACATACTGCCTAAGCTAATACTACAAAGTTGAAGACTGAGAAACCGGGTAATATAACAGTGGAGGTTGCAAAGGAGCATATGGATCTTTTTGCAGGTGTTGTCCAATCCTATGATGGTTTAGTCGCTGGGAAGATCACGAATTGTCATCTTGCAGATGAAGACTATGAGCAAGTTGACGAGAACGAGATGAAGAGGATGGATATCATGTGGGCTCTTGCAAGTGCATTTAGACGTGCGGAAAAGTTCGTTAAGAAGATGGGGCAAAATTTAGTTGCCATAAAGGACACAATGATTGTCTTTGACAAAACCAAAGTCACTTTCTTTAATTATGGTGAAAAGCAGTATTTTAAATAGGAATGTGTAAAGCCCAAGAAGATTGGAAATGGAAATCCATTTTCCACCTTCAACCGTCAAGACAAACCCATGAGTGGAGCTACCTCTTTAAGCAAAGAGACAAAGGCCTTGACTGCTCAAGGTGATGAAGGGCAAGACTGGACCATCTGCTTTGTGTCTCCGGGTGAATCAAACATTGCCTTTGTTGAGGGACTAGATGATGGTTCTGCGAGTGAAGGTGAGATCATAGTTGAGAAAATAATGTCAGATACTGAAGAAGGTTTGAACATGGTACATCACTTGGCTAAGGAAGAGCTCAGAGCAACAAGTTTTGAATCCCCATCACCTGAAGAGTCTAACTCTGCATTGATGGCTGATTCAACCCATTCCTTACAGGTAAGTAGTAAATACCAACTATTTCAAAAACATGCTTGTGATCAATGTAATATATTTAGAGAAAGAATTGATTGAAATTTGCTAGGTTATTAAACAACAATGATAACTTAGTAAATGATTTACACCTGTGCACTGAAGCTAATCGTACATTAAAACAAAATGAGTGCAGTTATAAAGAAGAAATAGAACTTTTGAGCAAACAACTAAGGGAAACCGAGGTTGTTGCTTTCAATCAAGGAAATGATATATAGTTCTATTTAAGTTGTTTGGAAGAAACAAAGAAAGAAAAAGTAGTTTTAGAAGTCAAAGTTAATTCATTAAACAAAAACTGTATAGTTGGACCAGTTCTTCTAACATAGTTCAACACTTAGTGAAAGAATGAAATAATAGGGAAGGTTGGGTCACAAAGTGTTTCCACCACCACATGAGACCCTTTTAAATACAAAATGTAGACTAGTAAATAACAACCCAGTAAAGGATCATGTGGTGTCCACTCCTTTAGTTGGTGATCCTGATTCCATGGGTAAACCGGTAAAATTTGTCACTGAACAGAAAGAGGCTACAGTGAAATCAAAAGGCAATATGCCAGTTGAGAATTTAGATGATGCATTTAAAAGGGTTAATGTAAGGTCAGGTTCACCAAAGTCTATTTCAAAACCCAAACTGACTAAACCATTAACCACACACGTGTTACTCATCAAAATCCAACCAAAGGGCATGTTAAAGATGATCAAAACATCAAAACAACTAATTTTGTTAATAAAGGTGATACATCGAAACGAGAAGTGACAAAACCAAACCAGACTCATCTTGCACCTGTGTCACACTCAACCGCACATAAACAGTTTCCTCAATATGTAGATGGGAGATCATGCTATAGTTGCGGAAAAGGAGGATATATTTATTATGCTTGCCCTTATCATTAGACTCCAAGAAATAAAATTGAACTGTATGATACAAAAAAAGTTCTTCAAAAAGGGGTTCAGTTACTCATCCTAAGAGACCTAATTAACCTAAAGTTCAAACTATAAGCCGGTCGTCTATTTATCACAAACAGGCCTTACACAAAACTGGCTTATGGAAAGAAAGTTAAATAATGTTGGACCAAAAGAACCAATGAGCCTGATCAGAAAAACCTCTAAGTCCCACAGACATCACAATAACTGCTAAAGACTTGATCAGCTGTTTGACAAAGTCTGAAGAGCAATAGCTGAAGAACAAAGTACTGAAGACTTCAACAGCTAAAGACCAAAGTCTGAAGATCAACAGCTAAAGACTAAAGTACTGAAGACTTCAAAAGCTGAAGACTAACGTACTAAAGACTTCAACAGCTGAAGACCAAAGTCTGAAAATCAACAGCTGAAGACTAAAGTACTGAAGATCAACAGCTGAAGTACAAAGACTGAAGAAAACAGCTGAAGACATCAGCTGATGACAACAGCTGAAGTTCAAGTACAAGTACTGAAGCCTTCAGAGTTTGTTACAACAGCTGAAGAAGCATTCTTTAGTTGTTGTGATGGTTTTCTTTCAGTAGTTTTCTTTTCTATTTTAGTACTTGTAAAACGACTGAAGAGCATGTTCTTCAGTCGTTGTAGTTTCAGTAGTTTCTTTTCAGTAGTTGTATTGATAGTTAACACTTAGTATTTTTGTAAGAAGATGTCAGCTGTTTTGAAATCTTCAGTAGTTGTGTTAACTATTAGTAGTTTGAATAATTCTCTTAGATGTCACTATCAAGTGACATCAGCAGACGTCACATCTCCTATATAAGAGATGTTGACCTAATTGTGCGTGTGACATTCTGTTACCACGAAAGCGCATATTGAATGAAATATCTTTCGCAGAATTCTCTCTCTCTATAACCGTTTACTCTTATATTGAATATCAATTATGTTCTTGTGAATTGTCTAATTCATTGTTTGATTTCCGCTGCAATACTCTCTAATCAATCAAACGTAGATGACTTATCCTAACAAATGGTATCAGAGCCGGTTAATCATTGATCGATCTAACAATTGATCATTGAAACTGCTATTCGATATCTATGTTTGATTAAATTAGCATATTTGCAAGAATAGGTTATAGATTATTGAATTTCTGTTTTTTTCGTTTATTCACTTTGAGCTCTCTCCTGGTTCAATTTGGTTTGTTTGTGTTTTGTTCTAAATCTGCTAAAGCTTAATAGAATTTGGTTCAATCTGAGAATGACTACTCCTTCTAATGACCCTCACAATACCAGTTCCTCAACCAAGCCTCCGATGCTGGTTAGGACTGAGTATAACATATGGCAACAAAGGATGCTTCATCACCTGTCTGTTAACAGTTCAGGTTGTTGGACATGTGTGGTACATGGTCCACATAAGCCTATGGTGAACAATCCGGAAACCAACCAAATGGTTCCGAGGAAGAAGGAACAATACTCAGATGAGGATCGGAAACTGTTTGAGATTGATGCTAAAGCGCATGGTATTCTAGCCATGGCTATGCCTAATGAAATCTATTCAGGGCTTTTGCATCATGAAACTGCTCATGACCTCTGGAATGCACTGAAGGAACAATTCGGTGGAACAAATGCGGTTTTAGCAAACAACAGAGAAATCCTTGCCCAACAATATGAGACATTCTCTCATAGAAAGGGTGAGACACTGACTCAACAGTTTGAGCGTTTTTCTTGTTTGATCTCTGAGCTGAAAATGGTCAAACAAGAATACACCAATAGCCAGATGAATAACAGATTCCTCAGATCACTGCCTGAGAGATGGGATACATACACTATTGTCCTACACTCCAGTGCAAATGTGGATAGCCTATCTCTCACCTAACTTCATGGGAAACTGCTTACATTCGAGAGAGAGATAGAGCAGAAAAGGAAACTGGCATCATCAGGAAAGCTCACTGATGACTTTGATGACTTTGTACCAGGGAACACTACATTGGTTGGTCATGAGTCAGAATATGCTGCATTTGAATGCAATTATGATGAGCATATAGATTTCTCTTCAAACAGTTCTCATCATGCATTTGTTGGTGCTGATAGTCAATCAAGCTGTAATAGTGACAATTTATGCTTCATCATGGATGATCTGAAGGGTATAGCTGATGATGATTTAGAAGAGATGGATATTCTAAGCCAAATGGCCTTAGTTAATATCAGATCTCAAAAGTTCTACAAGAGAACTGGCAAGAAATTTCCTGGACTCTCTGGCAAAACCAAAGTTGGGTTTGACAAGAGTAAGTTGAGGTGTCACAAATGCCAAAGTCCTGGACACTTTGCAAGAGAATGTAGATCAACTGGATCTAACTCCTCTGCACCCTTTGTGACTTTCCCAAGCACTAGTCCACACAACAGACGGCAACATCCTGCGAGTTCTGGTCATCATTCACACCCTATATCTCCTGCATAATTTTTCCCTCAAGGTCCAATGTCATATCCATATCCCTGCTATTACATGCCTCATCCAAATCCGATTCAAGCTCCTATGGCACAAAAACCACAAGCATTACCTGAACCTCAATCTTCCCAATCTCATCAACAATCTCAACCTCAACAACACAGCTTTTTCACCCCAGGAGTTGTTGACTGGAGTAGTTTACCAAATGATATGTCTGGTCATGACCAATTGTTCTCTGGTGCTTGTCAACATGGTGGTGACAGTCCTTTTGGAAATCTCGCTCTTATGGCTCTAGAGTATGCTGATACCTCATCCTTTAATGCCTCCACACCACAGGTATCCTCTGAGGCCAAAGCCAAGCTATGTTCTGAAACATGCATAGTCGCATTTGCATCTATTAGAGAAGCAAATGTAGCTTTAATTATCACAAAATCAGACACAACTTGTTATGATGGTTCAACATCTATTGGGGAGAGTCAACCAATTAGATGCTCCTGTGCTAAAACCACAGAGAAGAAAATCCATGCCAAAGGATTCTTCTTCTTCACCATCTCCATCCCCTCAGGCTGTTATTCATAGCAAATCTGTTAGTTTACCATTTGTTGATGTGAATAGACCAAAAACCAAAAAGGTTTGGGTCTTAAAAACTAACTAATTGTTTGTGATTGCAGGGTTCTTCACCATGCCAAAGTAGCATCTGGTATGTAGACAGTGGAGGATCTATGCATATGACAGGGAACAACTCTCTTCTTCATGACTACTCTCAAGGAAAGAAGTGGTTTGTTTCTTTTGGCAATGATGCTAAGGGTTACATCATTGGCAAAGGCTTTGTCTCCAATGGGGAAATAATGTTTGATGATGTTAATCATGTAGAAAATCTCAAAGACATCTCTTGAGTGTCAGTCAAATGTGTGATAAAGGTCATGTTGCTCTTTTCCCAGTCAGAACTGCAGGATTCTGTCATCCAAAGTTCTGAATTTCATTGATAAGGCGTTGGATGATCACTCTCTCCTGAGGGCCAACAGGACAGGAAGAGTGTATGCCTTAGATCTTTCCAAGAAAATAGCTCTCAAAGGCCATCCTTGCCTATTTTCCAAAGCCTCTCCTCAGGAATCTAAACTGTGGTACAGAAAGCTGGGTCATGTTAATATCAAAAACATGAATCAACTGATCCACAATAGTTTAGGTTTACCAATAAAGGAGTTCCACTGTGATGAAACCTACACTGCTTCTTTAAAACGAAAACAGCACAAAGTCTCATTCCCTCCTATTGACGAACCTAAGTCCACTCCCTGCTTGCAGTTACTGCACATGGATCTATTTGGTGCTGTGAGAGTGATGATCATGGCAAAGAAGAAATACTGTCTAGTAATTGTGGATGATTACTCCAGATTTGTATGGACTTTCTTTCTGCATTCAAAGGATGAGGTTGCTTAGAAGATTATAAACTTTGTGTTGTATTTTGAGAAGCAGTATTCCCTATCAGTCAAGTGTATAAGGAGTGACAATGGAACTGAATTCAGAAACCATACACTTGATGATTTTTATCTTCAAAGGGAATCAAAAGGCAGTTTAGCATCCCAAGAACTCCAAAACAAAATGGAGTAGTGGAGAGAAAGAACAGGACCCTAATTGAAGCTGTAAGGTCTATGTTGGCTGACTCTGGTTTGCCACTGACTTTTGGGCTGAAGCTGTTAATACAGCTTTCTATGTGCAGAATAGAGCCTTAGTAAATTAGAGGTTGATGAAGACTCCATATGAAGTTCTACATCACTTGGCTCCTCTAATTTCATTTTTCAGAGCCTTTGGGTGTCCCTGTTTCATTCTCAACACAAAGGATCAACTTCACAAATTTGATTCTAAGGTGGATGCAGGGTATTTTGTTGGTTATTCATCTGCTTGCAAGGCGTACAGAGTCTTCAACTGTAGAACAAAGATAGTTGAAGAAACTCTGCATGTGAAGTTTAATGAATCTCCAAAGGACAAGATTCCACAAAACCCTATGGAGTTGTTTGATCTGGACATACTGCAATATGTTCCTTATCAACCTCCAGCTGTTGCAGATCATGTGGATAAATCATCTTCTGTAGCATGTCTTCCACCTGCTGGTATTGATGATGATGATAATATCAATACTCACCTATTCAAGTTTAGTGATCAACTGCCTGAGTCTACTAAACTTGATGTTCCTGTAGCTTCAGCAGTTCCATCCACAACAAATGCTGATGAGATATCTGATTCCTCTACATCTTTTGATTTACCAACTAATTCTTGGTTTCAAGAGTCTGCATCACCATCTGCTGCTGCTCAAGGTTCTACAAACACTTGCACAGATCTCATGTTTATCAAGAGCTGAAGAATCACCAATGTCTCAAATCATTGGTGATATCAATGCTGGAGTTTCAACAAGAAGTCAATTGTCTAACTTCTGTTTCTATGCTCTCTTCATCAGTCAGCTAGAGCCAAAAACTATCATGTTGCTTTGAGAGACAACGGATGGGTTGAAGCCATGCAGCTTGAGCTACTTTAGTTCAAGAAATAGCAAGTGTGGGAATTGGTTCCTCTACCCCCAGGTAAGTGTACAATAGGCACTAACTAGGTGTTTAGGAATAAAACTGACAAAAATGGGCTTATTGTTAAGAACAAGGCTAGACTGGTTGTACAAGGGTTTTCACAAGAAGAAGGTATTGATTATGATGAAACCTTTGCCCCTGTAGCCAGACTGGAAGCAATGAGATTGTTTTTAGCTTATGCTGCTTTTCATAATCTCAAAGTTTTTCAAATGGATGTCAAAAGTGTATTTTTATATGGTAAAATAAAAGAAGGTTATGTGTGTCAACCACCAGGTTTCGAGGATAATAAACATCATGACTGGGTGTAAAACTTGATAAGGCTCTTATGGGTTGAAGCAAGCTCCTAGAGCCTGGTATGAAACACTTTCCATTTTCTTCTTAAAAATAATTTTACTAGAGGCTCCATAGATAAAACTTTGTTTATTAATAAGGTGGATCAGCATAAGCTACTTGTTCAAATTTATGTTGATGATATTATTTTAGCATCCTCTGATCCCCAGTTGTGTGATGATTTTACATGTTTAATGAAACAAAGGTTTGAAATTAGTGCAATGGGAGGATTACAGTTCTTTCTAGGCTTGCAAATCAAACAAAAGGCTAAAGGAATCTTTATTTATCAGTCAAAATATACAAAAGATCTTTTGAATAAGTTTGATTTACAAAATTGTAAGCCCTGTTCTACTCCCATGTGCAACACCACACAACTGGATGCAGATCAGAAAGATAAAGCTGTTGATGAAACACTTTACAGATGTATGATTGGGTCCATGATGTACTTATCAACTTCTAGACAAGATATCATGTTTGCAACTTGTGTTTGTGCTAGATTTCAAGCTGCTCCTAAAGAGTCTCATTTCATTGCAGTCAAGAGGATCTTTAGATATTTGCAAGGTACACAATCTCTAGTTTTATGGTATTCCACTAGACACTCATGCAAATTAGTTACTCTTTCAGACAGTGACTATGCAGGGTCAACTTCTGGTGGATGTCAATTCCTAGGCAACTGTTTGATTTCTTGGCAGAGTAAGAAACAAACATCTGTTGCTACATCCACTGCTGAAGCAGAGTACATTGCAGCTGCAAGTTGTACTTCTCAGGTACTCTGGCTTCAAAACCAACTTTTGGATTATGGCATTACACAGACTAAGACTCCATTATTAATGGATAGTGTTTCAGCTCTTTGCATTGTCAAAAATCCAGTCCAGCACTCTAGGACCAAACATATATAGATCAGACATCATTTTATTAGGGACTGTTTTGAAAAAGGTCTGATTGATCCAAAGTTTATGCATAGTGCTGATGAGCTTGCAGATATTTTTACTAAGCCTTTGGATAGTTCAACTTTCCAAAACCTAGTGTTAAGGCTTGGTATGCTGCAGCTAGAATAAGTGATAACTACTGATGATCTCAGTAACTAAGTACTAATGATCGTTAGTAACCATATCACATATAGTACTCATTCTGTTAAAACAACTGATCAATTTCCAACTACTGATGTAGTTATAACTACTGATATCAGTAAAAACAGATCAAGTACTGATGTCCTATGAAACAACTGAAAACAGCAAAAAGACTGATGAGTAAGTGTTGAAGATAGTATGAAACAGCTGCAAAGCTAAGAATTGATGAAAACTACTGATGAGAACTTTCTCTTCAGTTGTTTCTACGACTGCTGTTTCACCCTAAATAGCTGATGACAAAACCATGTCCTTAGCAGTTTCACAACTACTGATGACTAACACCAAGTCCTCAACTGTTTACAACAACTGATGAAAAAACCATGTCTTCAGTAGTTCTACAACTACTGATGACTAAAACCAAGTTATCAGTTGTTTACAACACCTGAAGACAAAACCAAGGTTTTTAGTAGTTTCACAACTACTGATTACTATAACCAAGTCTTCAATTGTTTTCAAACATCTGAAGCCAAAACCTGGTTTTCAGTAGTTTTATAACTGCTGATGCCTAAAACCAAGACTTCAGTTGTTTCAACCTCTGACCTTTCAGTTGTTTTCTAACCCTGACCCTATAAATACCTAATCTTACAGAGCTTCAGTATCTCCAAACCTAACGTTCAAAACCTCCACATCTTCTCTACCATTAATGGCGACCATGAAGCTTAAACCACGACACAACTGTGTTGCCTACCTTACCAAATCACCATTCTGGACAAATTTCCATAATGCCATTGATCTAATGGTCCATTCTCCCTACAAAACGGCTTTCCTTCTAAATCCTACCATTCATGCCGAATCCCTCCATCAGTTCTGGATGAACGTCACCCTCATCACTGGGGAGAATAACACCGACTCTCTCTAGTCGTTAGTCAACAACCGACAGGTGGTCATCACTCTGGCAATCCTTCGCCAAACCCTACACCACTGATCTATCCTTTGCAATCCTTCGCCAAACCTACACCACTGATCTATCCTTTGCCCACCACTGGATGATGCCACTTTCCCCGCTGGGTATCCAAAGGGCACCACTGATCTATCCTTTGCCCACCATGGATACTAGGGTAACCTCAGCGCCTCTACCATCCTGAAGAAGCATCCCAAGAAAAATATATGTTTGGTTACTCAAACAGGCTGCCAAGCTGCAAAAACCCACGTAGCTAGAACCCATAGCCACCACCTCCAAATCCAAAGTCCCCACCAAACACAAATCCAAAAAGCCAAAAACGGCTACTCAGGGAGATGAGTCCCCTGAGGATGCCCCTGTACCACAAACACAAGTCACACATACTGGTTTTAACCCCCAGTTATGTCAAAGACTCAACTTGCCGAAGCCGCACAGGTATCCTCTCAACACGGTCCTGTTGCAACCAATATTGGGGATCCCACATTGCTGGAACCTATCTCAATTGAGAGGGTTACCATTGAAGCGCACGACTCACCCCGGGTGCAATCTGCTTCTACCCAATCTCCACATGCAACCGCCCCTCCAAGTCCTACATCTATTGTTGCACAAGTGCTGAGTCAGTTGCACTCCTCACCCCTCCACAGAAACCAATTACAACTAGGCATCCCTCAACCATTTAGGGGGAGGACCACAGTGCTTCTGATAACCCAGAGCACAGGGGTTACAATGTTCCATATCTGAGTGTAGAAAAGGAGATTGGAACTTCTGGTGCGGCTGCCACTTCTCCTGCTTCAGCATATGATGAGGCTGAAGTTGGTAACATTCATAAGACCTCACCAGAGGCAACTACTGATGAAGGACAAGGTCCTGAGGCAGGAAGTCCCCAGTACCATGACGAAGGGGCACATGCTAATACTGATCTACACTCAGAGCATGTTCATCCGGATTCTATCAGGAGGTCAGGTGATTCAGTAAACACTGATGATGACCTGGACTTCTTTTATAATGTTTTAGCCCAAAACACCATCCTCGAGGATGAGGTGAGCAGACTCAAAGAGCTGCTTGCCAAAATTTCTCAGGATCAAAGACCATCTACCCCTCCAACCCCACAGATGGCACCTTCCTATGAAGGTCCTCCATACACAGAGCCACTCCAAAACACTCAGCCACCTGCCTTTGCTTCTGGCACTATTTCCCAGGAACAGAACCCCCCTGAGCAAATAGCTGCTATCTTTCAACATTCCTTACCTCTCATCACACCAATTATCACTGATATAGTGATTAAAACCCTTGATGAGAGGCTTCCCTCAGTTACACAACCCTTGATAGAGGATGTTGTGAGCAAAAGGCTTTCTGACAATCAAGCCCTTGCAACCAATGCAACCAAAAAGGGGGAGATTCAGTCAGTGAAAGCAAAAAGAAAGAGGATTGCAGATAGGAAACAGACTGAGAAGGAGAAGGTGAAGGAAGCTAACATGGAGAAAGTGACTGAAAGTACTGAAGACTTTCATGTCACATACAAGAATAGGAAGAATGAAAAGGAGACTGACTTGGAGACAATGGTAAAGGAGGATGATGCCGAACACAACCGATCAATGGATAACATCATTGATCAGTTGTTTAGGCAAGGTCATGACACTGAAAAACTTGACTCAGAAATCAAAAGACTGGAGATTGAAGAAATCCAAGCTAGATGGGCAAGTTATGATGTGTTGGAAAGGGAAAGGCTAGAAATCATGATGAGGTTCATAGCTAAGTATCTTGGTAGATCATTGATTGAAATCAAGGCATGGTCCAGGGACATCATCTTGGCAATAACCACTAAGATCTGTTCGTCTAAAGTATATACAAAGGATTGGTTATTGAAGCCTTAAATGAAGCTGGTGCTGGGAGCAGGACTGAACTAGTCAAGCAATCTAAAGCCGAACTCACATCCAATATGCTAGAACAGACTGTCAAAATTCCCACACCAAAACCCACTAAAACAATCCATTTACCCCAAAAACCACCACAACCACAACCCACCAAACCAATTCCCTTACCCTCAAAACCAATAGCCGATGATGTACCCCAGAAGAGGAAGAGAAGGGTACTGAGGCTAGAAGAAGATGAAGAAGATAATGATGAAGATTAAGATAGGCTGCCACTCTCAGCTGTTATACAGTTGCCTAAGGCCACAAGTCACCCTCCAACAGTTACTCCTGAGTCTCAAAGACAAACTATGAAAGTGAAGTTAGAAAAAGAAGAGCTTCACAAGAACATGATGTGGAACTGTTGAGAAGTGTTGACAAAGCATATGCTGCCACATCTTCAATCATCAACATGAAGAAGCATGATATCAGGTTATACACTCTTAAACATACATTTTATATCAAAAGGAGAGAGTGAGGATTTGGCCTGATCCCAAGGTGTCTCATAGGATTCAAAAGAAAAACATTCCACATAGATACATTGGCCAAGTAAAGAAGATTGTAGATGAAGTGATCTCACTGGTATCAGGTTATACACTCTGAGTATTATGGGCCATAATCACTTTTTGAAGGAGGAGCAGAAGAGCTTACCATGGAGGAACAATAACCTTCCTTGAGGCCTATACAAGGGAGTCATACAGACCATAGTTGGGAAGCAGATCTCATGGATGGGGTAACAGCTCTGTGTCCAGTTCCCCAAGACAGAGTTCCCATTCATCTTTTGCCAACAGATCATTGAGACTTCTTTTCAGGCATGTGCTTACAAGGGTCACTTCTGAGCTGATCTAGAAGACAAAAAGACCAATCTTTCTGCCATAATAAGTGGGACATCTTCAATAAGTTTAGAGGTTTTGGCTACATTAGTTCAGGGGGAGTTTGTTGGACCAAAAGAACCAATGAGCCTGATCAGAAAAACCTCTAAGTCCCACAGACATCACAACAACTACTGAAGACTTGATCAGCTGTTTGACAGAGTCTGAAAAGCAACAGCTGAAGAACAAAGTACTAAAGACTTCAACAGCTGAAGACCAAAGTCTGAAGATCAACAGCTGAAGACTAAAGTACTGAAAACTTCAAAAGCTGAAGACTAAAGTACTGAAGACTTCAACAGCTGAAGACCAAAGTCTGAAGATCAACAGCTGAAGACTAAAGTACTGAAGATCAACAGCTGAAGTACAAAGACTGAAGACAACAGCTGAAGACATCAGCTGATGACAACAACTGAAGTTCAAGTACAAGTACTGAAGCCTTCAGAGTTTGTTACAACAGCTGAAGAAGCATTCTTCAGTTATTATGATGGTTTTCTTTCAGTAGTTTTCTTTTCTATTACAGTACTTGTAAAACGACTGAAGAGCATGTTCTTCAGTCGTTGTAGTTTCAGTAGTTTCTTTTAAGTAGTTGTAGTGATAATTAACACTTAGTATTTTTGTAAGAAGATGTCAGCTGTTTTCACATCTTCAGTAGTTGTGTTAACTATCAGTAGTTTGAATAATTCTGTTAGATGTCACTATCAAGTGACATCAGCAGACATCACATCTTCTATATAAGATATGTTGACCTAATTGTACGTGTGACATTCTGTTACCACGAAAGCGCATATTAAGTGAAATATCTTTTGCAGAATTCTCTCTCTCTATAACCTTTTACTCTTATATTGAATATCAATTGTGTTCTTGTGAATTGTCTAATTCATTGTTTGATTTCCGCTGCAATACTCTCTAATCAATCAAACGTAGATCACTGATCCTAACAAATAAATTGTCTGATAATGAGAACAATAAGAAGAACGATATGCCCTCATCCTCAAGTGGACGGTGGGTTGATTTTATGATGTGTGATTCCTCTGGGTCACCCAAGCTTGTTAAGGCTTGGGTCCCAAACCTAAACTGATAATTTCCTTTGAATATGCAGGGTGTCCGCTATAGTGCTATCACGAATACCTGGATTATTGAGAGTGGGTCGTCTAGACACATGACTGAGAACTTGTCTATCCTTTTCAATGTCAAGCAAATTAAAAGAGGACATGTATCATTTGCTGGAAATAAAGGAGGATATATCACTGCTCAGGGCGAAGTGGGACACCAAAAGTCGAGTTTGATAAGGTTAACTAGGTTCAACAACTATAGAATAAATTGCTTTCAGTCTCCCAGATCTGTGACAAAGGCTTCAAAGTTGTGTTTCACAACAAGAAGTGCTACGTGCTAAAAAAGGATTACGTTATCCCGGAGGACAAAGTCTTAATGTCTGCTTCAAGATATAACGATTTATATGTCTTGGATCTATGAAAAGCCTCCACAACTGATCAGAAAGTTCAATGCTTCTTGTCAAAGGCAACAGAGAGGTACTCAATCTCCTGGCATAGGAGAATGGGACACATAAATCCACTAAAGATGAATCACTTGATACAGAATGACCTTGAAAAGATCAGGATCAAGTTTCATCAAATAGATTAAGATTTGCAGCGGAATAGCACAAGAATTAGATGAAATTTAAGCAAGACTAATATGAATATTCAATCAAACAGTGACCGTTATAGAGAGTGAAAGTTTTGTGCAAAGAGAATGTTTTCATTCACGCACACGCTTCACGGTTACAAGGAAATTAGGTCAACATTCCTTTTATAAAGGAATGTGACATCAGCTGACGTCACTTGATAGTGACAGCTAACTAATTTATACAAACAACTAAAAGTAAACTAAACTACTGAAGTTATAACATCTCAAGTGTAAGAACTTCAGATGTTTTACATAATATAAAACTATTGATTAGAATCTACTGGAATGTAAACCATCACAACTACTGAAAAGGACTACTTGAGCTGTTGTGACAACTTCTGAGAACTTGGTCTTCAGACTTGTCTTCAGCAGTTGTCTTCAGACTTTGTCTTCAGACATTGTCTTCAGACTTTGTCATCAGACTTTGTCTTCAGACTTTGTCTTCAGACTTTGTCTTCAGACTTTGTCTTCAGACTTTGTCTTCAGACTTTGTCTTCAGACTTTGTCTTCAGACTTTGTCTTCAGACTTTGTCTTCAGCAGGTGTCTTGAGACTTTGTCTTCAGCAGGTGTCTTGAGACTTTGTCTTCAGACTTTATCTTCAGACTTTGTCTTCAGCTGTTGTAGACCACTTCATTTGTTTTGATGTCTGTGGGACATAAAGGTTTTTCTGATCTGGCTCATTGGTTTTTTTGGTCCAACAAACTCCCCAGAACCATGCAGCCAAAACCTTTAAGATTATTGAAGTCCCACTTATTGGCAGAAACATTATCTAGATCAGCTCAGAAATCTTCAAATTAAGCTCAGGCCAGGGAAGAGGTTTGAGAAGTTTTGATTGGCAAAGAATGAATGGGAACTCTGTCTTGGGGAATTGGACACAGAGCTGTTACCCCATCCATGAAACCTACTTCCCAATGATAAGTCTGTAAGACTCTCTAACATAGGCCTCAAGGAAAACAACTTGTTCTTCCATTGTGAGTTCTTCAACTTCATTTTCAAAGAAGAACTCAGGCCCATAGTACTCTGATAAGTACTTAATATGCTTTCCATTCTTCAGCTCCACAGTAGTTCTTTCTCTATATGCAAACTCATCAGGATGAGTGCCTTCAAGCAACAACTGGAGCTCATTTCTTCTTATTCCTTCAAGCTTCTTGTAGATCACCCCTTCTTTACCATTTTGTTTTCTAGTAAAGTTTGTGGAGTCATCTTAGACTTGTAAGCTCTTTTGAAGTCATCAAGGACTTCCCAGGGTGACACTACAATGGCCAGCATTATCACATCATCTACAATCTTCTTTACTTGGCCATTGTATCTACTTGGAATCTTCTTTTAATGAATTCTGTCACTTACTCCGGGGTCAGGCCAAATTCTCACTCTCTCTTTGTGATATTAAAATGTAAATTTGAGAGCATACAACCTCTGAGCATGTTTCTTCATGGCTTGTATGGATGAAGACTTTGGAAACTCTTTATCAATCATCCTTAACAGCTGCTCATCATGTTGTTTGTGTTGTTCTTCTTCTTCAAGTTTGACTTTTACCATTTGCCTTTGAAAGTCAGGTGTGATTGTTGTTGGTTGACTCCTGGGCTCAAGCATCATTATTTTAAAAACAACAGAGATGGGCAGACTATCATCCTCATCATCATCTTCTTGTTCTTTCATCCTTAACCCCCTTCTCTTCCTCTTGGGTGCATCATTGGTAGTTGGTTGAGTAAGTTTCTTGGGTAAAGGAGTTGGTTTTGAGGGTTGTGAAGTTGGTTGTTTTGGTGTAGGAGATTCTGCAGGCTGCTCTAGCATCTTGGTTGTGAGTGAAGCTTTGGATAACTTTGCCATATCAGACCTTTTCCTAGCACCAGCTCATCAAGAGCTTCTATGATCAATCCTTTGTTGAATACTTCAAAAGAACAGATTCTGGTGGTTATCTCCAAAATACTGTCTCTAGACCATGACTTCACTTCACTAATTGATCTTCCCAAATGCTTTGATATGAATCTTGTCATAACTTCCAGCTTTTCCCTTTCTTTCTCACTCCAACTTGCCCATCTATGTTCAATCTCTTGAATCTCTAGCCTTCTAATTTCAGAGTCAATTTTGGTTGTGTCAAAACCTTGTCTGAAGAGTTGATCAATGATCTTATCCATAGATCTGCTATGTTGCTCATCGGCTTCTTTGATTAGTTCTTCTAACTTTTTCTCACCTTTAGTCTGTTCAGCACTCTTCTTTCTCTTGTAGGTGATCATCTCCTTTTCTTTCTTCTCTTTTTCTTCTTCCTCTTCAACTCTTTTTCTTTTGTCTGCTTTCACTAACTTAGACTCCCCCTTTTTGGTTGCATTGGGTTCAGGGGTTTGAATGTCAAAAAGTCTTTTAGAAACAGCACCATCAACTAAGGTTTGAAGATTTGAGGAAAGCCTCTCATTAATGGCTTGATGCACAATGTTAGTGATGATGGAAGTGATGCGAGGTAAGGAGGATTAAAAGGCAGCAACCATTTTCTCAGAGGGGTTCTGTCCTTGAGAAATAGTGCCTAAATCAGAGGCTGGTGGCATTGTTGTTGGTAGGAGTGGCTCAGTGTTTGGGAGAGCTTGAGAAGAAACTGCCATCTGTGGGTGAATTTGGGCAGATGGACTTGATTCTTGTGACATTTTAGCAAGCAGTTCTTGTAGTCTGCAAACCTCAGCCTCAAGAATGGTGTTATGGGCTAGAACATCAATGAAAAAGCCCATGTTATCATCAATCTTTGCTGAATCATCTGACCTCCTGATTAAATCAGGATGAACATGTGCTGAGTGTAGATCAGTATTCACATGTGCCCCTATTTCTTGGAACTGGGGACTTCTTGCCTCAGGATTTTGTCCTTAACTAGCATTTGCCTCTGTAAGGTCTTAGAGATGATACCAACTTCATCCTGTTCATGTGCTGAAATAGGAGAAGAGGCAGCCTCACCAGATGTTCGAATCTCCTCCTCTACACAGGGAGATTAAACTCTGTAATCCTTGTGTTGTGGGTTATCAGCCACATTATAATCCTCTCCCTCAACTGTTGAGGTTTTCCTAGTGGTAATAGTTTCTGGGGAGGTTAGAGGAATGTAGTTGAGTCAGTAGTTGTGCAATAACCACAGTTGGCTTGTAGGGGTCGCTTCTGTGGGAGATAAGGGTGAAGAAGATTGCACCTGGGTGAATGGTGCTCTTTAATGGCAATCTTCTCAAGTGAGAGAGATTCCAGTAATATGGGTTCCCCATTTTTGGTTGTATGAGGATCCTGTTGAGTGGATACCTGAGCGGTTTCAGCTGGTAGAGTCATGGAAACTACAGGGGGATTACTACCCATAGTTTCATCTTGCCTTTGTGTTGAAGGGGCATCATCAGGGGACTCAACTCCCTGAGTTCCTTTTTGGTTTGTTTGGATTGTGGTTTGGAGGGGACTTTGGATCTGGAGGATGAGGTTGTGGGTTCCTTCTGCTTGGGTTTTAGCAGTTCGGCATCCTCTTTGAGGTGTGGGTCAGAGTTGTGCGTGGAGTATACCTCTGGCAAAACTACCACAGCAGGGACTCCATGGCCAACAGGTCATTAGATTTAAATTGATTTATGATTATGGCCATAAAAAACCTTGGATATAATATCCATCTCTTAGCGACATGTTTCATTGCCATATCTTTTAATTCCAGAAATATAATTTGAGAAAAATTTAAGCTTTTACGTTTAAGGATAGAATACAATACCTGCTGCCACCTGGATGACATTTGATCCCATGAAGAGGATTTGGGGGCAAGGCAGACATTGATCATGTGGAAGATTAGGCGTTTAGCATCATGGCAGTGCTTCTTCAGAATGGTTGTAGCACTTAGGTCACCCTCATATCCATGGTTGATGAATGATAGATCAATGGTGCCCTTCGAGTATTTGGTGAGAATGGTGGCATCATTCAGATCTAGGGTTTGGCGAATGATAGCAGGAGTGACTACCACCTTCTTCTAGTTTACAAATGAATGGAGAGTGATCGTGACATCATTCACACCAGTATGGACAGTGACATTTGTCAGAATTGGCGAAGGATATCGGGATAGATGGTTGGATTAAGAAGAAAAGCAGTTTGATACGGGGAATTGAAAGGATCGAGATCTAGTTTGATCAATTAGATTAGGATTTACAGCGGAATAACACACGAATTAGATAAAATTATAGCAAGAATAATATGAATATTCAATCAAACAGTAACGGTTATAGAGAGAGAGTTTTCTGCAAAAAGAATGTTTTCATTCATGCACAAGCTTCCCGTACAGGGAATTTAGGTCAACATTCCCTTTATAAGGAATGTGACATCAGCTGACGTCACTTGATAGTGACATCTAACTAATTAATACAAACAATTGAAACTAACTAAACTACTGAAGATGTCCACAAAACTGAGGACACCTTCACTAAAAGCTAAGTATAAGCTAACATTACAACTACTGAAGTTATAACATCTGAAGTGTAAGAACTTCAGATGTTTTACATAATATGAGACTACTGATTACAAACTACTGAAATGTAAACCATCACAACTACCGAAGAAAACTACTTCAACTGTTGTGACAACTTCTGAGAACTTGATCTTCAGACTTTGTCTTCAGCATTTGTCTTCAGACTTTGTCTTCAGCTGTTGTCTTCAAACTTTGTCTTTGTCTTCAGCAGTTGCCTTCAGACTTTGTCTTCAGGAGTTGTCTTCAGCTGTTGTAGATCACTTCAGTTGTTTTGATGTCTGTGGGACTTAAAGGTTTTTCTGATCTGGCTCATTGGTTCTTTTGGTCCAACAAACTCCCCTTGAACCAATGCAGCCAAAACCTTTAAAATTATTGAGGTCCCACTTATTGGCACAAACATTATCTGGATGAGCTCAGAAATCTTCAATATAAGCTTAGGCCAGGGAAGAGATTTCAGAAGGTTGATTGGCAAAGGATGAATGGGAACTCTGTCTTGGGGAATTGGACAAAGAGCTGTTACCCCATCCATGAAACCTACTTCCTAATGATAAGTCTGTAAGACTCTCTGACATAGGCCTCAAGGAAAACAACTTGTTCTTCCATTGTGAGTTCTTCAACTTCATTTTCAAAGAAGAACTCAGGCCCATAGAACTCTGATAAGTACTTAATATGCTTTTCATTCTTCAGCTCCACAGTAGTTCTTTCTCTATATGCAAACTCATCAGGATGAGTGCCTTCAAGCAATAACTGGAGCTCATTTCTTCTTATTTCTTCAAGCTTCTTGTAGATTAAGCCCTTCTTTACCATTTTGCTTTCTAGTAAAGTTTGTGGAGTCATCTTAGACTTGTAAGCTCTCTTGAAGTCATCAAGGATTTCCCAAGGTGACACTACAATGGCTAGCATTA
This sequence comes from Flaveria trinervia, assembly GCA_025506515.1. Lineage (NCBI taxonomy): Eukaryota > Viridiplantae > Streptophyta > Magnoliopsida > Asterales > Asteraceae > Flaveria > Flaveria trinervia. The sequence goes on along the minus strand of CM046448.1, from coordinate 44,982,180 downwards.
TCACAGCATATACAATCTTCTTTACGTGGCCATTGTATCTGCTTGGAATCTTCTTTTTGTGAATTCTGTCACTTACTCTGGGGTCAGGCCAAATTCTCACACTCTCTGTCTCATATTGGAATGTAAATCTGAGAGCATACAACCTCTGAGCATGTCTCTTCATAGGTTGTATGGATGAAGACTTGGGAAACTTTTTGACAATCATCCTTAACAACTGCTCATCATGTTGTTTATGTTGTTCTTCTTCTTCAAGTTTGACTTTTACCATTTGGCTTTGGAAGTTAGGTGTGATTGTTATTGGTTGACTCCTGGGCTGAGGCATCTTTATTTTGAGAATAGCAAAGATTGGCAGACTATCATCCTCATCATCTTCTTCTTCTTCTTCCATCCTCAACACCCTTCTCTTCCTCTTAGGTGCATCATTCGTAGTGGGTTGTGTAGGTTTATTGGGTAAAGGAGTTGGTTTTGAGGGTTGTGAGGGTGGTTGTTTTGGTTTGGGTGATTGTGCAGGCTGCTCTAGCATCTTGGATGTGAGTGAAGCTTTGGATAATTTTGCCATATCAGTCTTTTTCCCAGCACCAGCTTCATCTAGAGCTTCTATGATCAATCTTTTGTTAAATACTTCAGAAGAACAGATTCCGGTGGTTATCTCGAAAATACCTTCTCTGGACCATGACTTTACTTCAATGGTTGATCTTCCCAGAGGTTTTGATATAAATCTTGCCATAGCTTCCAGCCTTTCCCTTTCTTTCTCACTCCAACTTGCCCATCTTCAATCTCTTGAATCTCTAACCTTCTAATTTCAGATTCAAGTTTGGCAGTGTCAAATCCTTGTCTGAAGAGTTGATCAATAATCTTATCCATAGTTCTGCTATGTTGCTCATCAGCTTCTTTGATCAATTCTTTTAACTTTTTCTCACCTTCAGTCTTTTCAAAGCTTTTCTTCCTCTTGTAGGTGATAATTTCCTTTTCTTTCTTCTCTTTTTCTGCTTCCTCTTCAGCTCTCTTTCTTTTGTTTACTTTCACTGACTTAGACTCCCCGTTTTTGGTTGCATTGGGTTCAGGGGTGTGAATGTCATAAAGTCTCTTAGAAACAGCAGCATCAACTAAGGATTGAAGATTTGAGGAAAGCCTCTCATCAATGGCTTGATGTACAGTGGCTTCTGTGGGAGATAGGTGTGAAGAGGATTGCACCTGGGGTGAATAGTGCTCTTCAATGGCAATCCTCTCAAGTGAGAGAGATTCCAGTAATGTGGTTTCCGCATTTTTGGTTGCATCAGGATCCTGTTGAGAGGATACCTGAGCGGTTTCACCTTGTAGAGTCCTGGAAACTATAGGGGGATTACTACCCATAGTTTCATCCTGCCTTTGTGTTGCAGGGGCATCATCAGGGGACTCAACTCCCGGAGTAGCCTTTTTGGTTTGTTTGGAATGAGGTTTGGAGGGGACTTTGGATCTGGAGGATGAGGCTGTGGGTACCTTCTGCTCGGGTTTTAGCAGTTAGGCAGCCTATTTGAGGTGTGGGTCAGAGTTGTGCCTCGAGTATACCTCTGGCAAAACTACCACAGCAGGGACTCCAAGGCCAACAGGGCCATCAGATTGTAACTGATTCATGATTATGGCCATAAGAAACCTTGGATATAATAGCCATCTGTTAGCTACAGGATTCATTGCCAGATCTTTTAATTCTAAAAATATAATTTCAGAAAAATTTAAGCTTTGGCGTTCAAGGATAGAATACAATACCTGCTGCCACCTGGATGACATTTGATCCCATGAAGAGGTTTTGGGGGCAAGGCAAACATTGATCATGTGGAAGATTAGGCGTTCAACATCATGGAAGTGCTTCTTCAGAATGGTTGTAGCACTTAGGTTGCCCTCATATCCATGGTTGATGAATGAGTGATCAATGGTGCCCTTCGGGTATTTGGTGACAAAGGTAGCATCATTCAGATCTTGCGTTTGATGAATGATAGTAGGAGTGACTACCACCTTCTTTTGGTTTACAAGTGACTACCACCTTCTTCTGGTTTACAAGTGACTAGAGAGTGATCGCGACATCATTCTCACCAGTATGGATGGTGACATTTGTCCAGAATTGATGAAGCAGTTCGATACGGGGAATCAACCATCAGATCAATGGCATCATCAAACTTAATCCAAAGGCCAATTTTGTGTAGTAGGCCACACAGTTGTGTCGTGGTTTGATTTGCATGGTCGCCATTAATGGAAGATGAACGTTCTGAAATCGATTTATGAAAAGTTTGAAGTTAGGGTTAGGTATTTATAGGTTATGAAACGGCTGAAAGAAAACAACTGAAACTTTTGGTTTTAGTCATCAGTTGTTAGAAAACGACTGAAGACATGGTTTTAACTTTCAGATGTTGTAAACAACTGAAGACTTGGTGTTTGTCATCAGTAGTTGAAAGCTACTGAAGACTTGGTTTTGGCTTCAGTTGTTTTGAAATGAAATAACAGTTGTTTGGAACAATTGAAGAATAAAATTACTCATCAGTTGTTGCCGTCAATTCACATATCTCAGTTATTTCATTTGACCTTAACACCTACTCAGCAGATTATCAAATTTTCAGATGATTCATTGGTCATTAGTACTTATCTGTTAGAACAGACTTCAGCAGTTGTAACCACATCAGTACTTCGCAACAAATAAAGTACTTCAGTACTTTTAAGTAATTAGTCTTCAGTAGTTATGAAAACTGCTAAAGATAAAATAACTTTAGTACTTATTTTTGACAGCTGTATACTGATGCTCATCAGTATTTGTGACCTGAGATCATCAGTAGTTGCCAAATCATTCAAGCTGTGGCATACCAAGCCTTAGCACTAGATTTTGGAAAGTTGCACTGTCCAAAGGCTTAGTAAATATATCTAAAAGCTCATCAGCACTATGAACAAACTTTGGATCAATAAGACCTTTTTCATAACAATCCTTGATAAAATGATGTTTGATCTTAATATGTTTGGTCCTAGAATGCTGGACAGGATTCTTAACAATACAAAGAGCTGAAGCACTGTCCATCAGTAAAGGAGTCTTAGTCTCTATAATGTCATAATCCAGTAATTGATTATGAAGCCAAAGTACCTGAGATGTACAACTTGCAGCAACAATGTACTCTGCTTGAGCATTGGATGTAGCAATGGAGGTTTGTTTCTTACTCTGCCAAGAAACTAAACAGTTGCCTAGAAATTGGCATCCACCAGAGGTTGACTTTCTCGTTAATTTAGACCCTGCATAGTCACTATCAGAGAAAGCAACTAATTTGCCAGAGTGCCCAGTGGAATACCAAAGTCCTAGAGATTGAGTTCCTTGCAAATATCTAAAGATCCTTTTGACTGCAATCATATGGGATACTTTAGGTGCAGCCTGAAATCTAGCATAGACATAAGTTGCAAACATAATGTCTGGTCTAGAAGCTGTAAGGTACATCAAGGAACCAATCATACATCTGTAAAGAGTTTCATCAACTGCTTTACGTTTCTGATCAGCATCCAGTTGTGTAGTGCTACACATGGGAGTAGAATAGGGCTTACAGTTTTGTAAATCAAACTTTTTCAATAAATCCTTTGTATATTTTAACTGATGAATGTTCCATCAGTCTTTTGTTTGATTTGCAACCCCAAAAAGAACTGTAATTCTCCCATGGCACTCATTTCAACCTTTTGTCGCATCAACTTAGTAAAGGCATCACACAACTGTGGATCAAAGGATGCAAAAATAATAACATCTTCATAAATTTGAACAAGGAGCTTATGCATGCCTACTTTCTTAATGAACAACGTTTTATCTATGGAGCCTCTAGTGAAATATTTTGAAGAAGAAAGTTAGACAGTGTTTCATACGAGGCTCTAGGTGCTTGTTTTACCCCATAAAGAGCCTTATCAAGCTTATACACCCAATCTGGATGTTTATGATCTTCAAAACTTGGTGGTTGACACAGATAAACTTCTTCTTTTATTTTGCCATATATGAATGCACTTTTGACATCCATTTGAAAAATTTCTAGATTATGGAAAACAGCATAAGCTAAAAACAATCTGATTCCCTCCAGTCTGGCTACAGGGGCAAAGGTTTCATCATAATCAATACCTTCTTCTTGTGAAAACCCCTGTACAACCAGTCTGGCCTTGTTCTTGACAATTTGGCCTTTTTCATTAGTTTTATTCCTAAACACCCATTTAGTGCCTGTTGCACACTTACCTTGGGGTAGAGGAACCAGTTTCCACACTTCCTGCTTTTGAAACTGAAGAAGCTCAAGTTGCATAGCTTCAACCCATCCATTGTCTCTTAATGCAATATGATAGTTCTTTGGCCTTGCTTACTGATGAAGAGAGCATAGAAGCAAAAGTTTGACAATTGACTTCTAGTTGAACACCAGCATTGATGTCACTAATGATTTGAGACATGGGGTGATTCTTCAGTTCTTGATACTCAATAAGATCTGTGAAAGTGTTTGTAGGTGATTCAGCAGCAACAGATGGTGATCTAGATTCTTGAAACCTAGAATGAGATGACAATTCAAATGAAGTAGAGAATTCAGAGATCTCATCAGCATTTGTTGTGGATGGAACTGCTGAAGCTACAGGAACATCAAGTTTAGTAGACTCAGGCAGTTGATCACTAAAACTTGCATTGATACCAACACATGGATAACATGTTGCAGAAGATGATGGATTCACAGAACCTGCAACAGTTGGAGACTGATAAGGAACATATTGCTCAATGTCCAGATCAAATAACTCCATAGGGTTTTGTGGGATTTTCTCCTTTGGAGATTCACTAAAACTTGCATTTAAAGTTTAATGAATCTCCAAAGGAGAAAATCCCACAAAATCCTATGGATTTATTTGATCTGGACATACTGCAATATGTTCCTTATCGGTCTCCAAATGTTGCAGGTTCTGTGAATCCATCATCTTCTGCAATATGTTATCCATGTGTTGGTATCAATGCAAGTTTTAGTGATCAACTGCCTGAGTCTACTATACTTGATGTTCCTATAGCTTCAGCAGTTCCATCCACAACAAATGCTGATGAGATCTCTGAATCCGCTACTTCATTTGAATTGTCATCTTATTCTAGGTTTCAAGAATCTGGATCACCATCTGTTGCTGCTGAATCATCTATAAACACTTGCACAGATCTTATTGAGTATCAAGAACTGAAGAATCATCCCATGTCTTAGATCATTGGTGACATCAATGCTGGAGTTTCAACCAGGAGTCAATTGTCCAACTTTTGTTTCTATGCTCTCTTCATCACTCAGCATGAGCCAAAGAATTATCATATTGCATTAAGAGACAATGGATGGGTTGAAGCTATGCAACTTGAGCTTCTTCAGTTTCAAAAGCAGTAAGTGTGGGAACTGGTTCCTCTTCCCCAAGTAAGTGTGCAATAGGCACTAAATGGGTGTTTAGGAATAAAACTGATGAAAAAAGCCAAATTGTCAAGAACAAGGCCAGACTAGTTGTACAGGGTTTTCACAAGAAGAAGGTATTGATTATGATGAAACCTTTGCCCCTGTAGCCAGACTGGAAGCAATGAGATTGTTTTTAGCTTATGCTGCTTTTCATAATCTCAAAGTTTTTCAAATGGATGTCAAAAGTGCATTCTTATGTGGTAAAATAAAAGAAGAAGTTTATGTGTGCCAACCACCAAGTTTTGAAGATCATAAACATCCAGATTGGGTGTATAAGCTTGATAAGGCTCTTTATGGACTAAAACAAGCACCTAGAGCCTGGTATGAAACCCTGTCCAACTTTCTTCTTCAAAATAATTTCACTAGAGGATCCATAGATAAAACCTTGTTCATAAGAAAGTAGGCATGCATAAGCTCCTTGTTCAAATTTATGTTGATGATATTATTTTGGCATCCTCTGATCCACAGTTGTGTGATGCCTTTACTAAGTTGATGCAACAAAAGTTTGAAATGAGTGCCATGGGAGAATTACAGTTCTTTCTGGGGTTGCAAATCAAACAAAAGACTCATGGAACTTTCATTCATCAGTGAAAATATACAAAGGATTTGTTGAAAAATTTTGATTTACAAAACTGTAATCCCTGTTCTGCTCGCATGTGCAGCACACACAACTGGATGTTGATCAGAAAGGTAAAGCAGTTGATGAAACTCTTTACACATGTATGATTGGTTTCTTGATGTATCTTATAGCTTCTAGACCAAAAATTATGTTTGCAACTTGTGTCTATGCTAGATTTCAGGCTGCACCTAAATTATCCCATATGATTGCAGTCAAAAGGATCTTTAGATATTTGCAAGGAACTCAATCTCTAGGACTTTGGTATTCCACTGGGCACTCTTGCAAACTAGTTGCTTTCTCTGATAGTGACTATGCCGGGTGTAAATTAACCAGAAAATCCACCTCTGGTGGATGCCAATTTCTAGGCAACTGTTTGGTTTCTTGGCAGAGTAAGAAACAAACCTCTGTTGCTACATCCACTGCTGAAGCAGAGTACATTGCTACTGCAAGTTGTACATCTCTGGTACTCTGGCTTCAGAATCAATTACTGGATTATGACATTACAGAGATTAAGACTCCTTTACTGATGGACAGTGCTTCGGCTCTTTGTATTGTTAAGAATCCTGTCCAGCATTCTAGGACCAAACATCACTTCATCAGGGATTGTTATGAAAAAGGTCTGATTGATCCAAAGTTTGTTCCTAGTGCTGATGAGCTTGCAGATATATTTACTAAGCCTTTGGAAAGTGCAACTTTTCAAAATCTTGTGCTAAGGCTTGTTATGCTGCAGCTTGAATAAATTGACAACTACTGATGATCTCAGCTCCCAAGTACTGATGAGCATTAGTATACAGTTGTCACAAATAACTACTGAAGCTATTTTATCTTCAGCAGTTTTTCATAACTACTGAAGACTAAATTCCTTAAAGTACTGAAGTACTTTATCTGTTGTAAAGTACTAAAGTGGTTACAACTACTGATGATTGTTCTAACACATAAGTACCGATGACCAATGAAACATGTGAAAATCAGATAATCTGCTAAGTGTTTTGGTAAAATGAAACAACTGAGATATGTGAATTGACGATAACAACTGCTGTTTCATTTGAAAACAACTGAAGCCAAACCAACTCTTCAGTAGTTTTTTTAACTACCGATGACAAACACCAAGTCTTTAGTTGTTTACAACACCTGAAAGTTAAAACCATGTCTTCAGTCATTTTCTAACAACTGCTGACTAAAACCAAAACATTCAGTTGTTTTCTTTCAGCAATTTCATAACCTATAAATACCTAACCCTAACTTCAAAGTTTTCATAAATCGATTTCCTAATGTTCATCTCCCATTAATGGTGACCACGCAAATCAAACCTCGACACAACTATGATGCTTACTTCACAAAATCAACCTTTTGGACTATGTTTGATGATGTTATTGATCTGATGGCTGATTCCCAGTATCGAACTGCTTTTCTTCTGAATCCTACCATTTATCCCGACTCTCTTCGTCAATTCTGGACAAATGTCACCATCCATACTGGTGAGAATGATGTTGCGATCACTCTCCAGTCATTTGTAAACAAGAAGAAGGTGATTGTCACTCCTGCTATCATTCGCCAAATGCTTGATCTGAATGATGCTACCTTTATCACCAAATACCCGAAGGGCACCATTGATCTCTCATTCATTAATCATGCCTATGAGGGCAACCTAAGTGCTACTACCATTCTGAAGAAGCACTTTCATGATGCTGAACGCCTAATCTTTCACATGATCAATGTTTGTCTTGCCCCCAAAACCTCTTCATGGGATCAAATGTCATCCAGGAGGCAGCAGGTATTGTATTCTATTCTTGAACGCCAAAGCTTAATTTTTTCTGAAATTATATTTTTAGAATTAAAAGATCTGGAAATGAAACCTTTAGCTAACACATGGCTATTATATCCAAGGTTTCTTATGGCCATAATCATGAATCACTTACAATCTGATAGCCCTGTTGGCCTTGGAGTCCCTACTGTGGTAGTTTTGGCAGATGTATACTCCACGCACAACTCTGACCCACACCTCAAAGAGGCTGCCAAACTGCTAAAACCGAACCAGAAGGTACGCACAGCCTCATCCTCCAGATCCAAAGTCCCCTCCAAACCTCTCTCCAAACGACCCAAAAAGGCTACTCAGGGAGTTGAGTCCCCTACTGATGCCCCTGCAACACAAACGCAGGTTGAAAGTATGGGTAGTAATCCCCCTGTAGTTTCCAGGACTCTACCAGCTAAAACCGCTCAGGTATCCTCTCAACAGGATCCTCATCCAACCAAAAATGGGGAAACCACATTACTGGAATCTCTCTCACTTGAGAGGATTGCCATTGAAGAGCACCATTCTCCCCAGGTGCAATCCTTTTCACACCTATCTCCCACTGAAGCCACCCCTACAAGCCCAACTGTGGTTATTGCACAAGTGTTGACTCAACTACATTCCTCTACTCCTCCCCAGAAACCTATTACTACTGGGAAAACCTCAACCGTTGAGGGAGAGGATTATAATGTAGCTGATAACCCACAGCACAGGGATTACAGAGTTCAATCTCCCAGTGTAGAGGAGGAGATTAGAACATCTGGTGAGGCTGCCTCTTCTCCTTATTCAGCACATGATCAGGATGAAGCTGGTATCATTTCTATGTCCTCACCAGAGGAAACTGCCAATGAAGGACATTATCCTGAGGCAGGAAGTCCCTAGTTTCGAGAAATAGGGGCACATGTGAATACTGATCTACACTCAGCACATGTTCATCTTGATTTCATAAGGAGGTCAGCTGATTCAGCACAGACTGATGATGACCTAGGCTATTTCTTTGATGTTCTAACCCACAAAACTATTCTTGAGACTGAGGTATGCATACTACAAGAACCACTTGCCAAAATGTCACAGGAATCAAGTCCATCTGCCCGCATTCACCCACAGATGGCAGTTTCTCCTCAAACTATCCCAAATACTGAGCCACTCTCAACAAACTTGCCACCAGCCTCTGCTTCACGTGCCATTTCTCACGGACAGAACCCCTTTGAGCAAATGGTTGCTGCCTTTCAAACATCCTTACCTTTCATCTCTTCCATAATCGCAAACACTGTACATCAAGCCATTGATGAGAGGCATTCCTCAACTCTTCAATCTTTAGTTGATGCTGCGGTTTCCAAGAAACTTTCTGACATTCACACCCGTAAACCCGATGCAACCAAAAAGGGGGAGTCTAAGTCAGTGAAAGTAGACAAAAGAAAAAGAGCTGAAGAGGAAGCAGAAAAAGAGCAGAAAGAAAAGGAGATGATCACCTACAAAAGGAAGAAATCCTCTAAAAAGACTAAAGGTGAGAAAAAGCATGAAGAATTGATCAAAGAAATTGATGAGCAACATAGCAGATCTATGGATAAGATTATTGATCAACTCTTCAGACAAGGATTTGACACTGCCAAACTTGACTCTAAAATCAGAAGGTTAGAGATTTAAGAGATTGAACAAAGATGGGCAAGTTGGAGTGAGAAAGAAAGGGAAAGGCTCGAAACTATAGCACGATTTATATCAAAACATGTGGGAAAGTCAATCATTGAAGTAAGTCATGGTCCAGCGACAGTATTTTGGAGATAACCACCAGAATCTGTTCTTCTAAAGTTTTTTAACAAAGGATTGATCATAGAAGCTCTTGATGAAGCTGGTGCTGGGAAAAGGACTGATATGGCAAAACTATAGAAAGCTTCACTCAAATCCAAGATGCTAGAGCAGCTTGCACTATCACCCAAACCAAAACAACCACCTTCACAACCCTCAAAACCAATTCCTTTACCTAAGAAACCTACTGAACCCATTACCAATGATGCACCTAAGAGGAAGAGAAGGGTGTTGAGGATGGAAGAAGAAGAAGAAGATGATGAGGATGATAGTCTGCCACTCTCTGTTGTTCTCAAAATAAGAATGCCTGAGCCTAGGAGTCAACCAACAACAATCACACCTGACTTTCAAAGGCAAATGGTAAAAGTCAAACTTGAAGAAGAAGAACAGCACAAACAACATGATGAGCAAATGTTAAGGATGATTGATATAGAGTTTCCCAAGTCTTCATCCATACAAGCTATGAAGAAACATGCTCAAAGGTTGTATGCTCTCAGATTTACATTCCAATATCAGAAAGAAAGAGTGAGAATTTGGCCTGACCCCAGAGTAAGTGATAGAATTCACAAAATGAAGATTCCAAGAAGATACAATGGTCAAGTAAAGAAGATTGTAGATGTTGTGATAATGCTGGCCATTGTAGTGTCACCCTGGGAAATTCTTGATGACTTCAAGAGAGCTTACAAGTCTAAAATGACTCCACAAACTTTACTAGAAAACAAAATAGTAAAGAAGGGGTTAATCTACAAGAAACTTGAAGAAATAAGAAGAAATGAGCTCCAGTTATTGCTTGAAGGCACTCATCTTGATGAGTTTGCATACACAGAGATAACAACTGTGGAGCTGAAAACTGGAAAGCATATTAAGTACCTATCCGAGTACTATGGGCCTGAGTTCCTCTTTGAAAGTGGAGATGAAGAAATCACAATGGAAGAACAAGTTGTTTTCCTTGAGGCCTATGTCAGAGAGTCTTACAGACTCATTATTGGGAAGTATTTCATGGATGGGGTAACAGCTCTGTGTCCAATTCCCCAACACAATTCCCATTGATCCTTTGCCAATCAAACCTTCTAAAATCTCTTCCCTGGCCTGAGCTTATGATTGAAGAATTCTGAACTGATCCAGATTTTATTTCTGCCAATGAGTGGGACCTCAATAATTTTAAAGGTTTTGGCTGCATTGGTTCAGGGGGAGTTTGTTGGACCAAAAGAACCAATGAGCCAGATCAAAAAAACCTTTAAGTCCCAAAGACATTAAAAAAACTCAAGTGATCTACATCTGCTGAAGACAAAGTCTGAAGACAACTGCTGAAGACAAAGTCTGAAGACAACTGCTGAAGACAAAGTCTGAAGACAAAATCTGAAGACAAGTCTGAAAACAAAGTCTGAAGACAACTGCTCAAGACCAAGTCTGAAGACAAAGTCTGAAGATAAAGTCTGAAGACAAAGTCTGAAGACAACTGCTGAAGATGAAGTCTGAAGACAAAGTCTGAAGACAAAGTCTGAAGACAAGTCTGAAGACAACTGTTGAAGACAAAGTCTGAAGATCAAGTTCTCAAAAGTTGTCACAACAGCTAAAGTAGTTCTCTTTAGTAGTTGTGATGGTTTATATTTCAGTAGTTTGTAATCAGTAGTTTTATATTATGTAAAACATCTGAAGTTCTTATGCTTCAGATGTTATAACTTCAGTAGTTTTAATGTAAGTTTATACTTAGCTTCTAATGAAGGGGTCCTCAGTTGTTGTGGACATCTTGAGGAGTTTAGTTTAATTTCAATTGTTTGTATAAATCAGTTAGATGTCACTGTCATGTGACGTCAGCTCATGTCACATTCCTTATAAGAGGAATGTTGACCTAATTTCCCCGAAACAGAAGCGTGTGCATGAATGAAAACATTCTTTTTGCAGGAAACTCTCTCTCTATAACTGTTACTGTTTGATTGAATATTCATATTATTCTTGCTAGAATTTCATCTAATTCGTGTGCTATTCTGTTGCAAATCCTAATCTAATTGATCAAACTAGATCTCGATCTTGAGTACTTTTATGTAATTTAGTCTTAAGTAGTTATGAAAACTACTGAAGATAAAAGAACTTCAGTACTTATTTTTGACAGTTGTATACTGATGCTCATCAGTACTTGTGAGCTGAGATCATCAGTAGTTGTCAAATCATTCAAGCTGCAACATACCAAGCCTTAGCACTAGATTTTGTAAAGTTGCACTGTCCAAAGGCTTAGTAAATATATATGCAAGCTCACCACCACTAGGAACAAACTTTGGATCAATAAGACCTTTTTCATAACAATCCTGATAAAATGATGTATGATCTCAATATGTTTGGTCCTAGAATGCTGGACAGGATTCTTACAATACAAAGAGCTAAAGCACTATCCATGAGTAAAGGAGTCTTAGTCTCTGTAATGTCATAATCCAGTAATTGATTATGAAGCCAAAGTACCTAAGATGTACAACTTGCAGCAGCAATGTACTCTGCTTCAGCAGTGGATGTAGCAACTGAAGTTTGTTTCTTACACTTCCAAGAAACTAAACAATTTCCTAGAAATTGGCATCCACCAGAGGTTGATTTTCTGGTTAATTTACACCCTGCATAGTCACTATCAGAGAAAGCAACTAGTTTGCAAGAGTGCCCAGCGGAATACCAAAGTCCTAGAGATTGAGTTTCTTGCAAATATCTAAAGATCCTTTTGACTGCAATCATATGGGATACTTTAGGTGCAGCCTGAAATCTAGCACATACACAAATTGCAAACATAATGTCTGGTCTAAAACCTGTAAGGTACATCAAGGAACCAATCATACATCTATAAAGAGTTTCATGAACTGGTTTACCTTTCTAATCAGCATCCAGTTGTGTGGTGCTGCACATGGGAGTAGAACAGGGCTTACAGTTTTGTAAATCAAACTTTTTCAATAAATCCTTTGTATATTTTTACTGATTTGCATCAGCTTTTTGTTTGATTTGAAAACCTCGACAGAACTGTAATTCTCCCATGGCACTCATTTCAAACATTTGTTGCATCAACTTAGTATAGGAATCACACAACGGTGGATGAGAGGATGCAAAAATAATATCATCTACATAAATTTGAACAAGGAGCTTATGCATGTCTACTTTCTTAATGAACAAAGTATTATCGATGGAGCCTCTAATGAAATTATTTTGAAGAAGAAAGTTAGACAGTGTTTCATACCAGGCTCTGGGAGCTTGTTTTAACCCATAAAGAGCCATATCAAGCTTATACACCCAATCTGGATGTTTATGATCTTCAAAACCTGGTGTTGACACACATAAACTTCTTTTTTTATTTTACCGTATAAGAATGCACTTTTAACATCCATTTGAAAAACTTAAAGATTATGGAAAACAGCATAAGCTAAGAACAATCTGATTGCCTCCAGTTTGGCTATAGGGGCAAAGGTTTCATCATAATCAATACTTTCTTCTTGTGAAAAACCCTGTACACCAGTCTAGCCTTGTTCTTGATAATTTGACCTTTTTCATAAGTTTTATTCCTAAACACCCATTTAGTGCCTATTGCACACTTACCTTGGGGTAGAGGAACCAGTTCCATACTTGCTGCTTTTGAAACTGAAGAAGCTCAAGTTGCATGACTTCAACCCATCCATTGTCTCTTAATGCAAAATGATAGTTGTTTGGCTCTTGCTGACTGATGAAGAGAGCATAAAAGCATAAATTGGACAATTGACTTCTAGTTGAAACACCATCATTGATGTTAGAAATGATCTGAGATATGGGGTGATTCTTCAGTTCTTGGTACTTAATAAGATCTGTGCAAGTGTTTGTAGGAGATTCGGCAGCAACAAATGTTGATCCAGACTCTTGAAACCTAGAATGAGATGACAATTCAAATGAAGTAGAGAATCAGAGATCTCGTTAGCATTTGTTGTGGATGGAACTACTGAAATTACATTAAAATCAAGGTTAGTAGACATAGGCAGATCATCACTAAACCTTGCATTTGTATCACCAGATGAATGACTAGTTGCAGGAGATGATAGATTCACAGAATCTGCAATAGTTGGAGGTTGATAAGGAACATATTGTATAATGTCCAAATCAAATAACTCCATAGCGTTTTGTGGGATTTTCTCCTTTGGAGATTCATTAAACTTTACATGCAAGGTTTCTTCAACTATCTTTGTTCTGTAATTAAAAACTCTATATGCCTTACAAGTAGATGAATACCCAACAAAGTACCCTGCATCCACCTTTGATTCAAACTTCTGAAGTGGATCCTTTGTGTTAAGAATATAATAGGGACACCCAAATACTCTATAGAAGGAAATCAAAGGGGCCAAATGATGTAACACTTCATAAGGAGTCTTCATCAATCTCTGATTTACTGACACTCTATTTTGCACATAGCAAGCCGTGTTGACAGCTTTAGCCCAAAGGTTAGTGACAAACCAGAATCAGCCAACATTGACCTTGCGGTTTCAATAAGGGTCCTGTTCTTTCTCTCCACCACTCCATTTTGTTTAGGAGTTCTTGGAATGCTATACTGCCTCTTGATTCACATAGAGAAATAGAATTCATCAAGTGTGTGGTTTCTAAATTCTATGCCATTATCACTCCTCACACACTTGACCAAAAGGGAGTACTGTTTTTCAACATGCAACACAAAGTAGATGATGATTTGACCAGCCTCATCTTTTGGATGTAAGAAGAAGGTCTATACAGATCTGGAATAATCATCCACAATTACCGGACAATATTTTTTGTTTGCCATGCTCATCACTTTTACTGGACCAAAAAGATCCATATGCAGTAATTACAAGAAGACAGTGGACTTTGGTTCTTCTATTAGAGGGAATGATACTTTATGTTGCTTTCCTTTTAAACAAGCAGAGCAGTTGTCATCACATTTAAACTCCTTTAATGGCAGACTTCTCACTAAACCATGATGGATTAGCTGGTTCATGTTTCTAAGATTCACATGACCAAGCCTTCTGTGCCATAGTTTAGATTGCTGAGGGGAGGCCTTGGTGAACAGACATGGATGGCCTTTTAGATCAATTTTCTTTGATAAGTCTGAGGCATATACTCTTCCAATCCTGTTGGCCTTCAAGAGAGTATATTCATCCAATATCTTGTCAATCATTCTCAAAACATTGGAAGATAGAATCCGACAGTTTTGACTGGTAAAAAGTGCAACATGCCCTTTATCAGACATTTGACTGACACTCAACAAGTTATACTTGAGATTCTCCACATGGTTAACATCATCAAATCTTATCTCACCATTTGACACAAAGCCTTTGCCGATGATGTAACCCTTAGCATCATTACCAAAAGATACAAATCACTTCTTTCCTTGAGAGTAGTCATGAAGAAGAGAACTGCTCCCTGTCATATGCATAGATCCTCCACTGTCCACATACCAGATGCTTATATGGCATGCTGAAGAACCCTGCATTTTTCACAACAAACTAATTAGCTTTTGAGACCCAAACCATTTTGGTTTTGGGTCTCTTCTCATCAACAGATTTTTTACTAACTGGTTTGTCATGATTAACAGCCTTTGGAGGTGGAGATGGTGCTGAAAAGGATTCCTTTGATTTTGGATTAGTTTTCTTTTTCAGTGGTTTAATCACAGGTACATCTATTTGGTTAACTCTCCCCAACAGATGCTGAACCATCACAACAAGTTTTGTCTGATTGGTTGTTAAAGCCTTCAGTTCATCAGACACACTAGTACTTGTTTTGGATTGGTTCCTGAGACTCACCATGTCCTCCTTTTTGTAAGACACAAACTGAGTCTGGTGTTTTGATACTCCATGAGAAATATTTTCAGCTGTTTTATGATAAACCCCTTCCTTCTTTTTAGATGTTTGTAAGAACTTTGGGTTATGAGATTAAGATGATTGTGGCACAAACTTGGTTTCAAATTCATCTTTCATTTTAGTAATTTTTTTTAATGATTTTATCTTTGTTGAATTTTGAACCCTTTCTGTCCCAACATTCATCAGTGACATGATTTAATAAACCACCTATTTCACATGGCTTTTTCTTCATCTTCTGTTGTTAAACTGCTGGAGAAGATGAAACTACTGAAGGTGTGTTCTTCAGTACTTTCTTCCTCTCAGTACTTATGTTAACTACTGAAGGATTTGTAACAACTGAAGTCTTGTTCTTCAGAAGTTTTCTATCAGTACTTTTGGATTTCCTGATAGACTCTTCAGCAGTTGTGAAACCATGTTTGTTTTCATTTGGTTTGAAATGTTCTTCAGGTGTTGTTACTTGCTCTTCAATACTTTGAATACTTTGTTAGACAACACCTGAAGTGCTCAGCTTTTCTTTGATCATGTATTTATCAGCAGTGAGACCATCAGCAGATTTATTAGCTGAGGTACTATTACTGACTTCATCCTCTGATTTTGCATTATCACTTGAGGATGAGACACATGATGATGTGGTTTGGGAATTGCTTTCACCTTTAGATTTTACTTCTGTCTTGGGAGTAAAATCTGTAGGGGGTACAGTGTGATTATACCCAATCCCAAACTTCACATTTGAAGCTGTTTGCTTACTGAGAAGCATTTCAAACCCCTTGCAGGATGTTATCAAGCGTTCACACTCTACTTTAGTAGCTGAAAGTGTTTCTTTGAGATTCTTATTATTCTCTAAAATGACCTCTACCTTTGCCTTTCCATCAGTGATTTGGCATTTTAATTTGTAAATCTCATCATCTTTTTTCTTTAAAACATACTCAAACTGAGCTTTTCTTTTGGAAATCACTTTCTCTAGGTCAATATTTTGATTAATTAAAGCTACATTTGCTTCTTTAATTGAGACAAAAGCAGCTATGCATGACTCAGAACACAACTTGGCCTTAGCCTCAGAAGATACCTGTGGTACCTGTGATGATGAAGCATTTGAGCATGAACCATCAATAGACTCCAAGGCCATAAGAGCAAGATTTACAAAAGGATTTTCATCACCATGTTGACCTACACCAGAAAACACTTGTTGAGAATAACCATAAAGATCATCTAGTAAGCTACTCCAGTCAACATCTCCAGGTGTGAAAAAGCTTTGATGTGATTGAGATTAAGATTGTTGATTTGATTGAGATGGTTGAGGCTCAGGTAGGGCATGTGGTTGTTGAGCTATGGGTACAGGAACCTGATTGGACTGAGGCATGTAACAGCAGGGATAAGGATATGGCATTTGACCTTGAGGGACAAAATATGCAGGAGATGATTGACTTTGTGAATGATGACCAGAACTGGTAGAGTGTTGCCCTTTGTTTTCTGAGCTATTGCATGGAAAGGTCACAAAGGGTGCAGAAGAGTTAGATCCAGTGATCTACACTCTCTTGCAAAATGTCCAAGTCTATGGCACTTGTGACACCTCAACTTGCTCTTGTCAAAACCAACTTTGGTTTTTCCAGAGAGACTAGGACATTTTCTACCTGTCCTTTTGTAAATTTTTTGAAATCTGATATTGATTAATGCCATTTGGCTCAAAATATACATCTCTTTGTTAGGATCAGCGATTTAAGTTTGATTAAATAGAGTAGATTGTAGCGGAATTCGAACAATGAATTAGACAATTTAGCAAGAACTCAATTGATATTCAATGGAATAGTACACGGTTATAGAGAGAGCGAATTCTGCAAAAGGAATATTTCATTCAAATGCTTTCGTGGTGGCTGAAAGTCACACGTTACAATTAGGTCAACATTCCTTATATAAGGAATGTGACGTCTGCTCATGTCACTTGATAGTGACATCTAACAGAATTATACAAACAACTGAAACTATGCAAACTACTAAGAATGTTCTCAACAACTGATCACATCTCATAGAATGCTATGTACAAAAACATAAAACTACTGAACTAAAAACTACTGAAAGGTAAATTACAAGTACTGGAAACGAAAACCATCACAACTACTGAAGTTAATAACTTCAGCTGTTGTGATAACTACACATCACTCTGGTCTTCAGTCTTTGTCTTCAGACCTTGTAATCAGTTAATGTCTTCAGCTATTGTGATCTTCTTCAGCAGTTGTAATGTCGGTGAGACTTGGAGGTTTTTCTGATCAGGCTCATTGGTTCTTTTGGTCCAACAAACTCCCCCTGAACCAATGCAGCCAAAACCTCTAAGTTTATTAATGTTCCCACTTATTCATTGGCAGAAACACCCTCTTGATCAACTTCAGAGGTAATCATGTAAGCACAGGCCGGGAAAGGTTTCTGATCTTTTGATTGGCTAAGTGTGGAAGGGAACTCTGTATTGGGGAAACTGGACATAGAGTCTTGTCCTAACCATGAAACCTAATTCTCATTGATGAGTCTGTAGGACTCTCTTGCATAGGCCTCAAGGAGAACAACTTGTTCCTCCTTGGTGAGTTCTTCTGCTTCTCCCTCAAAGAAGAACTCAGGTCCATAATATTCAGACATATACCTTACTGTCTCCCATTCTTCAACTCAACAGTTGTGATCTCTCTGTATGCGAATTCATCTGGATGAGAGCCTTCTAGCAACAACTGAGTTCACTCTTTTGAAGATCTTCAAGTTTATTGTATAACAGCCCCTTCTTGATCATTTTGTTCTCAAGTAGAGATTGAGGGGTTGTCTTTGAGTTGTGTTCTTTCTTGAATTCTTCTATAATCTCCCAGGGTTGAGTTGTGGGTGGTTTTGGTTTAGGGATAGAATTGGTAGATTTTAGAGATGATTGCTTTGAGGGTTGTTTTTTAGTAGGAGTATGAGAAGGCTGATCTAGCAATTTAGTGGTGAGTTTGGCTTTTGAGAGCTTTGCCATCTCAGTTCTTTTCCCAGCACCTACTTTATCCAGTGCTTCGATGATCAACCCTTTGTTGTAGCTTCCGGCAGAACAGATTTTCTTGGTTATTTCCAAGATACTGTCTGTGGACCAAGACTTCATCTCTATCAATGATCTTCCTAGATATTTGGCAATAAACCACATCATAATCTCCAACCTTTCTCTATCTATCACACTGTAACTAGCCTGTCTTGCTTGAATTCCATTTATCTCCAGCCTTCTGATCTCAACATCTAAGGTGGTTGTGTCATGACCCTGTCTGAAGAGCTGATATATTATTTTGTCCATAGATCTGCTGTGAGCTTCATCAGCTTCTTTGACTAGATCTTCTAAGGAATTTTCTCCATCAGACTTTGACTCAGCACTTCTCTTCCTTTTGTAAGTGATCAGCTGATCTTTCTGCTCTTTGTCTGTGCTCAGCTCTTGCACTGTGATCAGCTATTTCTCTGAGATCATTCTTGTTCTTTCTCCAACTCCTTTTCTTTTTCTGGTTCTTTCTCATCTTCTACTCTCTTCCTTTTCCTTTCTTTCACTACCTTAGACTTAGTAGTCTCCCCCTTTTTGGGTGCATTGGGATGAGGGGCTTGAAAGGCAGAAAGTGACTTGTGAACAGCATCATGAAGGAGTCTTTAGAGATTTGAGGAGACCCTCTCATCAATGGCTTTATATACTATCTCGGTGATGATGGGACTGATGAGAGGTAAGGAGCTTTGAAAGGTTGCAACCATCTGCTCAGAGGGGTCTGTCCCTGAGAGATGGTGCCAAAAGCAGTGGCTGGTGGCTTAGTTAAGTGTATTGGCTGTGTGTTTGGTGAACCTTCAAATGAAGGTGCCATCTGTGGGTTTATTGGGGCAGATGGACTTTTATCCTAAGACATTTTGGCTAGCAGTTCTTTGAGTCCGCTCACCTCAGTCTCTAGGATTGTGTTATGGGCTAAGACATCAAAGAAAAAGCCTAGGTCATCATCAGTCTTTGCTGAATCATCTGACCTCTTGATTAAATCAGGATGTACATGCCCTGAGTGTAGATTAGTATATGCATGTGCCCCTTGTTCTTGGTTCTGGGGACTTCCTGCCTCTGGACGTTGTCCTTCATTGGCAGTTGCCTCTGGTGAGGTCTTATATATGTTACCAACTTCATCATGTTCATTTGCTTAATCAGTAGAAGTGGCAGACTGACTAGATGTTCTAATCTCCTCTTCTACACTTGGAAACTGAACATTATAACCCCTGTGTTGTGGGTTATCAGTAGCATTTTAGTCATCCCCCTCAATCATTGAGGTATTTCCTGTGTTAATTGGTTTCTGGGAGGAGGTGAGGAATGCAGCTGACTCGGCACTTTAGCAACTATAAGGGTTGGGCTTTGAGAGGCGGTTGCATTTGGAGATTGGTCAGAAGTAGATTGCACCCGGGGTGAGAGATACTCTTCAATGGTAACCTTCTCAACTAAGATAGGTTCCAGTAATGTGGTATCCCCAAATTTGGATGCAACAGGATCCTGTGGAGAGGATACCTGTGCGGTTTCAGCTGGTTGAGTCTCTAACATGACTGGAGGGTTAGAACTAGTATGTGTTTCCCATATTGGTGGTATAGGGGCATCCTCAGGGGACTCATCTCCCTGAGTAGCCTTTTTGGGCTTTTGGGGTTTGGATTTGGTGGCGACTTTGGATCTGGAGGTGGAGGATATGGGTTCCCTCTGCTTGGGTTTGAGCAGTCGGGTAGCCCCTTGGAGGGTAGGGTCAGAGTTGTTCCTGGAGTATACCTCAGCTAAGACAGCTAGAGCAGGGACTCCAAGACCAACAAGGCCTTTAGATTTTAATTGATTTAAAATTATGGCCATCAAAAACCTAGGATATAGTAGCCATCTGTTTGTCACAGGTTTCTGAGCCAGATCCTTAATTTCCATAAACACTATCTCAGAAAAATTTAGAGTTTTTCGTTCAAAGATAGAGTATAATACCTGTTGGCATCTTGAGATCATCTGATCCCATGAAGATGTCTTTGAAGCAAGGCAGACATTCACCATGTGGAAGATAAGTCTTTCAGCATCATGGAAGTGCTTTTTGAGAATGGTTGTAGCACTTAAGTCTCCTTCATACCCGTTGTTGATGAAAGACATATCAATGGTGCCTTCCAGGTATTCTATAATACAGGTGGCATCATGCAAATTTAGGGTTTTGCGAATGATGTCAGGGGTGATTACTACCTGTTTCTGGTTGACCAACGACTGCAGAGTGATTTGGCTATCATTTGCAGCAGTTGTTATAGAGACTTTGGACAAGAATTGGTTTAAAGAATCGGGGTATATGGTAGGATTCAAAATAAAGGTCGTTCTGTATTGGGAATCCACCATAAGATCGATGGCATTATCAAATTTGTTCCAAAAGGCCGATTTCGAGAGGTAGGCAACACAGTTGTGTCTGGGTTGAGTTTCATAGTCGCCATTGTTGAGAGAGAAAATGATAGAAAATGGCTAATGAAACGTTCGGCTATAAGTGCAGGTATTGATAGGTTAAGAAAAGGCTGAAAAGAAAACGACTGATAGTGTTGGTGTTGTCATCAGTTGTATGAAAACAACTGAAGACTTGGTTTTAACTATCAAACATTTTAAACAACTGAAGACTTGGTTTTGGTCATTAGTAGTTATGAAACTACTGAAAACCTTGGTTTTGGCTTCAGGTGTAGGAACAATTGAGGAGTTGGTGTTAGTCATGAGTAGTTGTGAAACTACTGAAGACATGGTTTTGTCATCAGTTGTTTAAGGTGAAACAACAGTTTGTGGAAACGATTGAAGAGAAATTCTTATGAGTAGTTTTCGTCAATTCTCAGCTTTTCAGCTGTTTCATACTGTCCTCAACACTTACTCATCAGACTTTTTAGCTATTTTCAGTTGTGTCATAGGACATCAGTACTTATCTGTTTTTACTGACATCAGTAGTTATAACTACATCAGTAGTTGTAACTGCATCAGTTTCTTTTAAGAGAAAGTACAATACTTTTTAAGTAATTTAGTCTCTAGTAGGTATGAAACCAACTGAGAGTAAAACGTATGAGTACTTATTTGTGACATGTTTACTAATGGTCATCAGTACTTGTTTACTGAGATCATCAGTAGTTGTCACTTATTCTAGCTGCAGCATACCAAGCCTTAACACAAGGTTTTGGAAAGTTGAACTGTCCAAAGGCTTAGTAAATATATCTGCAAGCTCATCAGCATTTGGCACAAACTTTGGGTCAATCAAAACTTTTTCAAAACAATCCCTAATAAAATGGTGTTTGATCTCTATATGTTTGGTCCTAGAATGCTGGATTGGATTCTTGACAATACACAGAGCTGAAGCACTATCCATTGACAATGGAGTCTTAGTCTCTGTAATGCCATAATCCAATAATTAGTTCTGAAGCCAGAGTACGTGAGATGTACAACTTGCAGCAGCAATGTACTCTGCTTCAGCAGTGGACGTAGCAACAGATGTTTGTTTCTTACTCTGCCAAGAAATCAAACAGTTGCATAGGAATTGACATCCACCAGAAGTTGACTTTCTCGTTAACTTACACCCCGCATAGTCACTATCAGAAATAGCAACTAATTTGCAAGAGTGTCCAATGGAATACCAAAGACCTAGATATTGTGTACCTTGCAGATATCTAAGATCCTCTTGACTACAATCAAATGAGACTCTTTAGGAGCAGCCTAAATCTAGCACAAACACAAGTTGCAAACATAATATCTGGTCTAGAAGCTGTTAAGTACATCAAGGACCCAATCATACATTTGTAAAGTGTTTCATCAACAACTTTACCTTTCTGATCTACATCTAGTTGTGTGGTGTTGCACATGGGAGTAGAACAGGGCTTACAGTTTTGTAAATCAAACTTATTCAAAAGATTTTTTGTATATTTTGACTGATGAATGAAGGTTCCATCAGCCTTTTGTTTGATTTGCAAGCCTAGAAAGAACTGTAATTCTCCCATTACACTCATTTCAAACTTTTGTTTCATTAAACATGTAAAATCATCACACAACTGGGGATCAGAGGATGCAAAAATTATATCATCAACATAAATTTGAACAAGTAGCTTATGCTCATCCATTTTCTAAATAAACAAAGTTTTATCTAAGGAGCCTCTAATGAAATTATTTTGAAGAAGAAAATTTGAAAGTGTTTCATACCAGGCTCTAGGAGCTTGCTTCAACCCATAATGAGCCTTATCAAATTTATACACCCAATCAGGATGTTTATTGTCCTCAAAACCTGGTGGTTGACACACATAAACCTCTTCTTTTATTTTTCCATATAAAAAAACACTTTTGACATCCATTTGAAAAACTTTAAGATTGTGGAATGCAACATAGGCTAAGAACAATCTAATTGCCTCCAGTCTGGCTACAGGGGCAAAGGTTTCATCATAATGAATACCTTCTTCTTGTGAAAACCCCTGTACAACCAGTCTAGCCTTGTTCTTGACAATAAGCCGATTTACATAAGTTTTATTCCTAAACACCCACTTAGTGCCTATTGCACACTTACCTGGGGGTAGAGGAACCCGTTCCCACACTTACTGCTTTTTGAACTGAAGTAGCTCAAGCTGCATGGCTTCAACCCATCCATTGTCTCTTAAAGCAACATGATAGTTCTTTGGCTCTAGCTGACTGATAAAGAGATCATAGAAGCAGAAGTTGGACAATTGACTTCTGGTTGAGACACCAGCATTGATAACACCATTGATTTGAGACATGGGGTGATTCTTCAGCTCTTGGTACACTATAAGATTAGTGCAAGTGTTTGTAGCAGGTTCAGCAGCAACAGATGTTGATCCAGACTCTTGAAACCAAGTATGAGATGGCAATTCAAATGATCTAGAGGAGTCAAAAATCTCATCAGCATTTGTTGTGGATGGAGCTGCTGAAGCTACATGAACATCAAGTTTAGTGGACTCAGGCATTTGATCACTAAACTTGAAAAGGTGAGTACTGATATCATCATCATCTTCAGTACCACCAGGTGGAAGACTTGCTGCAGAAGATGATTTATTCACATGAGCTGCAATAGCTGGAGGTTGATAAGGAACATATTGCAGTGTATGCAGATCAAACAACTCCACAGGGTTTTGTGGAATTTCATCCTTAGGAGATTCATTGAACTTCACATGCAAGGTTTCTTCAACTATCTTTGTTCTGCAGTTGAAGACTCTATAAGCCTTGCATGTGGATGAATATCCTACAAAATACCCTGCATCCACCTTAGGATCAAATTTGTGGAGTTGATCCTTTGTGTTGAGAATGAAACAAGGACACCCAAAGGCTTTGAAGAATGAAATTAGAGGAGCTAAATGATGTAGAACTTCATATGGAGTCTTCATCAACCACTGATTTACTAAAACTCTATTCTGCACAAAGCAAGCTGTGTTGACAGCTTCAGCCTAAAAGGTCAATGGCAAACCAGAGTCAGCCAACATGGACCATGCAGCTTCAATTAGGGTCCTGTTCTTTCTCTCCACTACTCCATTTTGTTCTGGAGTCCTTGGGATTCTAAACTGCCTCTTGATTCCCTTTGAGAGATAAAAATCATCAAGTGTATGGTTTCTGAATTCTGTTCCATTATCACTCCTTATACACTTGACTCATACAGAATACTGCTTCTCAACATACAACACAAAGTTTATAATCGTCTGAGCAACATCATCCTTGGAATGCAAGAAGAAAGTCCATACAAATCTAGAGTAATCATCCACAATTACCAGACAGTATTTCTTCTTTGCCATGCTCATCACTCTCACAGGACCAAATAGATCCATGTGCAGTAACTGTAAGCAGGCAGTGTACTTAGGTTCTTCAACAGGAGGTAAAGAGACTTTGTGTTGTTTTCCTTTCAAACAAGCAGTGCAGGTTTCATCACAGTGGAACTCCTTTATTGGTAGACCTCTCACTAAGCTATTGTGGATCAGCTGATTCATGTTTTTGAGATTTACATGACCCAGCCTTCTGTGCCATAGTTTAGATTCCTAAGGAGAGGCTTTGGAGAACAGGCAAGGATGACCCTTCAAATCAATCTTCTTTGACAAATCCAGGGCATATACTCTTCCAATCTTGTTGGCATTCAGGAGAGTATGTTCATCCAATACCTTGTTAATCAGCCTCAGAACTATGGAAGACAGAATCCTGTAGTTCTGGCTTGTGAAAAGTGCGACATGCCCTTTTTCACACATCTGACTGACACTCATTAGATTATACTTGAGATTCTCCACATGGTTAACATCATCAAATCTGAATTCTCCATTAGACACATATCCTTTCCCGATGATGTAACCCTTAGCATCATTTCCAAATGAAACAAATCCCTTCTTTCCTTGAGAGTAGTCATTAAGAAGAGAACTGCTCCATGTCATATGCATAGATCCTCCACTGTCTACATACCAGATGCTTCTTTGGCATGCTGAAGACCCTGCATTCATCACAAGGAACTAGTTAGGTTTTGAGACCCAAACCTTTGTGGTTTTGGGTCTGTTTTCATCAACAGATTTAACCATAACTTGTTTCTCATGATTAACAGCTGATGAAGGTGGAGATGGTGCTGAAATGGATTCCTTGGATTTGGGCTTGGAATACTATTTCAGTGGTTTGATCACAGGTGCATCTAGTTGGTTAACTCTCCCCAACAAATGTTGAACTATCATAACAAGTTGTGTCTGATTTGTAGCTAAAGCTTTCAGCTCTTGTGACACATCAGTAATTGTTTTTGATGAGTTCTTGTGGCCCACCATTTCCTCCTTGAAATTCATAGACTTAGTCTGATTTTTATAATGAGAAACACTATCAGCTGTTTTATGATAAACCCTATCCTTCTTTGTGGATTTGGGTGAAGCCTTGGGTTTATCAATTTGGGATGACTGTGGTACAAACTTGGTCTCAAACTCATTTTTCATTTGATCCATCTGCATTTCAATGAGCTTATCTCTGTTGAGTTTGGAATCCTTTTTGTACCAACATTCATCAGAAAGATGATTGAATTTACCACATATGTCACTTGGCTTATTCTTCATCTTGGATTGATCAACTGCGAAGGGGAAACTACTGAAGGTGTGATCTTCAGTACTTTCCTCCTTTCAGTACTTGTGTTAAGTACAGAAGGATCTGTAACAACTGAAGACTTGTTCTTCAGCTGTTCTCTATCCGTCCTGAAAGACTGTATGATAGATTCCTCAGCAATTGTTAATCCTTTTATTTTATTTGATTTGAAATGCTTTTCAGATGCTGTAACTTGCCCTTCAGTACTTGAGGTACTTTGAGGGACAACATCTGAAGTACTCAGCTTCATGTTCTTATCAGTAGTTAACCCATCAGGCAATTGATTTGCTGAGGTATCAATGCTGATTTCATCTTCTGATTTTGGGTGATCTCTTGAGGATGATACATATGATGATGTGGTTTGAAAATTACTTTCACCTTCAGGTTTTACTATTGATTTTGGAGTAAAATCTGTAGGTGGTGCAATGTGATTGTAACCTATTCCAAACTTCATATTCGAAGCTGTTTGCTTGCTGAGAAGCATTTCAAATCCCTTGCAGGATGATACCCAGCGGTCATGCTCAACTTAGGTAGCTGCAAGTGTTTCTTTGAGATCTCTGTGGTTCTCAAGAATGACCTCAACCTTAGCCTTTTCATCATTTAAAGGGCATTTAAGCTTATAAATCTTATCATCTTTATCTTTAAGGACAGACTCATACTCAGCTTTTCTTTTGGAAAGGGTTTGCTCAAGCTCAAGATTTTGATTTATTAAAGCTACATTTGCCTCTCTAATAGAGATAAATGTAGTTATGCAAGATTTAGAACATAGCTTGGCCTTAGCCTCAGAGGATACCTGGGTTACCTGTGATGAAGATGCATTGGAGCATGAACCCTCAGTAGACTCCAGGGCCATGAGAGCAAGATTCCCAAAAGAATGTGCACCACCATGTTGACCATCACTAGTGAATAATTGCTCATTACCAGAAAGATCATCTGGTAGACTGCTCCAGTCAACAGCACTAGGGGTGAATAAGCTGTGATGAGGTTGTGATTGAGATGGTTGAGGCTCAGGTAAGGCTTGAGGTTGTTGTGCAATGGGAATTTGAACTTGATTTGGCTGTGCCATGTAATAGCAGGGATATGGATATGGCATTGGACCCTGAGGGACAAAATATGCAGGAGATAGAGGTTGTGATTGATGACCAGAACTAGCAGGATGTTGCCTTTTTTTGTGAACTATTGCTTGGAAAAGTGACAAAGGGTGGAGAGGAGTTAGATCCAGTTGATCTACACTCTCTTGCAAAGTGCCCAAGCCTGTGGCATTTGTGACACCTCAACTTACTCTTGTCAAAACCAACTTTAGTTTTGCTAGAGAGTCCTGGAAATTTCCTACCAGTTCTCTTGTAGAACTTTTGAGATCTGATATTAATCAAGGCCATTTGGCTCAGAATATCCATCTCTTCTAAGTCATCATCAGCAATACCTTTCTAATCATCCATAATGAAGCTCAAATTTTCACTATTACAGCCTGACTGACTATCAACACTAACAAATGCATGATGAGAACTGTTTGAAGAGAAATCTATATGCTCATCATAATGGCTTTCTGATGCAGCATATTCTGACTTATGACCAACCAAGGTAGTGTTCCCTGGTACAAAGTCATCAGTGAGCTTTCCTGATGATGCCAATTTCCTTTTCTGCTATATCTCTCTTTCAAATGTAAGCAGTTTCCCATGGAGTTTGGTGAGAGACAGGCTATACAGATTTGCACTGGAGCGTAGTACAATGGTATATGTGTCCCATCTCTCAGGCAGTGATCTGAGGAATCTGTTGTTTATCTGGCTGTTAGTGTATTCATGTTTGACCATTTTCAGCTTAGAGATCAAACAGGAAAAACGCTCAAACTGTTGAGTTAGTGTCTCACCCTTCCTATGAGAGAATGTCTCATATTGTTGGGCAAGGATTTCTCTGTTGTTTGCTAAGACCTCATCTGTTCCACCAAATTGTTCTTTCAATGCATTCCAGAGGTCATGAGCAGTTTCATGATGCATAAGCCCAGAATAGATTTTATTCGGCAGTGCCATGGCCAGAATTCCATGGGCTTTAGCATCAATCTCAAACAATTTTCGATCCTCATCTGAGTATTGTTCCTTCTTCTTCAGAACCATTTGGTTGGTTTCCGGATTGTTCACTATAGGCTTGGGTGGACCATGTACCAGGGATGTCTTACAACCTGAACTATTAACAGACAGGTGATGGAGCTTTATTCGTTCCCATATGTTATACTCAGTCCTAACCAGCATCGGAGGCTTGGTTGAGGAGCTAGTATTATGAGGGACATTAGAAGGAGTAGTCATTCTTAGATTCAAACAAATTCAATTAAGTTTTAAACGATTTAGCACAAAACACAACAAACTGAATACGAACCAAGAGAAATCTCAAAGCAAATAACCGAAAGCAGCAGAATTTCAATCTCTATAACCAATTCTTGCAAATATGCTAATTCGATCAAACTTAGATATCGAAATAGCAGTTTCAATGATCAATTGTTAGATCGATCAATGATTAACCGGCTCTGATACCAATTGTTAGGATCATTGATTTAAGTTTGATTAATTAGAGTAGATTGCAGTGGAATTCGAATAATGAATTAGACAATTTAGCAAGAACTCAATTGATATTCAATGGAATAGTACACGGTTATAGAGAGAGAGAGAATTCTGCAAAAGGATTATTTCATTCAAATGCTTTCGTGGTGGCTGAAAGTCACACGTTACAATTAGGTCAACATTCCTTATATGAGGAATGTGACGTCTGCTGATGTCACTTGACAATGACATCTAACCGAATTATACAAACAACTGAAACCATGCAAAATACTGAGAATGTTCTCAACAACTGATCACATCTCATAGAATGCTAAGTACAAGAACATAAAACTACTGAAATAAGAACTACTAAAAGGTAAATTACAAGTACTGAAAAGGAAAACCATCACAACAACTGATCACTATGGTCTTCAGTCTTTGTCTTCAGACCTTGTAATCAGCTAATGTTTTCAGCTGTTGTGATCTTCTTCAGCAGTTGTAATGGAGGTTTTTCTGATCAGGCTCATTGGTTCTTTTGGTCTAACACTATTCCAGATCATCATCAGCAATTCCTTTCAAATCATCCATCAAAAAGCACAAATTATCACTACTACACCCTGAATTTGAAGAGAAATCTATATGCTCATCATAAGAACTTTCTGATGCAGCATATTCTGACTCATGACCGACCAGAGCAGTATTCCCTTGTACAAAATCATCAGTGAGCTTCCCAGATGAAGCCAATTTCCTTTTCTGTTCTACCTTTCTTTCAAATGTTAACAATTTCCCATGAAGTTGGGTGAGAGATAGATTGTCTAGATTTGCACTGGAGCGTAGGACAATAGTATATATGTCCCATCTCTCAGGCAGGGATCTGAGGAATCTCTTGTTCATCTGACTGTTTGTATATTCCTGTTTAACCATTTTCAGCTCAGATATCAAACATGAAAACCGCTCAAACTATTGAGTCAGTGTCTCACCCTTTCTATAAGAGAATGTCTCATATTGCTGGGCAAGGATTTCTCTGTTGTTTGTTAAGACCTCATCTGTTCCACCAAATTGTTCTTTCAATGCATTCCAGAGGTCATGAGCAGTTTCATGATGCAAAAGCCCAGAATAGATTTCATTCGGCAGTGCCATGGCCAGAATTCCTTGGGCTTTAGCATCAATCTCAAACAATTTTCGATCCTCATCTGAGTATTGTTCCTTCTTCTTCGGAACCATTTAGTTGGTTTCCGGATTGTTAACTATAGGCTTGTGTGGACCATGTACCACGGATGTCCAACAACCTGAACTGTTAACAGACAGGTGATGGAGCATTCTTCGTTGCCATATGTTATACTCAGTCCTAACCAGCATCAGAGGCTTGGTTGAGGAGCCAGTATTATGAGGGTCATTAGAAGGAGTAGTCATTCATAGATTCAATCAAATTGAATTAAGTTTTAAGAGATTTAGCGCAAAACACAACTAAATCAATACGAACCAAGAGAAATCTCAATGCAAATAACCGAAAGCAGAAGAAATTCAATCTCTATAACCCATTCTTGCAAATATGTTAATTCGATCAAACTTAAATATCAAAATAGCAGTTTCAATGATCAATTGTTAGATCGATCAATGATTAACCAGCTCTGATACCATTTGTCAGGATCAGTGATTTAAGTTTGATTAACTAGAGTAGATTGCAGCGGAATTCGAATGATGAATTAGACAATTTAGCAAAAACTCAATTGATATTCAATGGAATAGTACACGGTTATAGAGAGAGAGAGAATTCTGCAAAAGGAATATTTCATTCAAATTCTTTCATGGTGGCTGAAAGTCACACGTTACAATCAGGTCAACATTCCTTATATAAAGAATGTGACGTCTGCTGATGTCACTGATAGTGACATCTAATAGAATTATACAAACAACTGAAACTATGCAAACTACTGAGAATGTTCTCAAGAACTGATCACATCTCATAGAATGCTAAGTACAAGAACATAAAATTACTAAACTAAAAACTACTGAAAGATAAATTACAAGTACTGAAAAGGAAAACCATCACAACTACTGAAGTTAACAACTTCAGCTGTTGTGACAACTACTGATCACTCTGGTCTTCAGTCTTGGTCTTCAGACCTTGTAATCAGCTGATGTCTTCTGCTGTTGTGATCTTCTTCAGCAGTTGTAATGTCTGTGGGACTTGGAGATTTTTCTGATCAGGCTCATTGGTTCTTTTGGTCCAACACTCTTCCAGATCATCATCAACAATTCCTTTCAAATCATCCATCAAAAAGCACAAATTATCACTACTACACCCTGAATTACTATCAACACTAACAAAAGCAGGATCTTCACTGTTTGAAGAGAAATCTATATGCTCATCATAAGAACTTTCTGATGCAGCCTATTCTGACTCATGACCGACGAGAGCAGTATTCCCTGGTACAAAATCATTAGTGAGCTTCCCACATGAAGCCAGTTTCCTTTTCTGTTCTACCTCTCTTTCAAATGTTAACAATTTCCCATGAAGTTGGGTGAGAGATAGATTGTCCAGATTTGCACTGGAGCGTAGGACAATAGTATATGTGTCCCATCTCTCAGGCAGGGATCTGAGGAATCTGTTGTTCATCTGACTGTTTGTATATTCATGTTTAACCATTTTCAGCTCAGATATCAAACAGGAAAACCGCTCAAACTGTTGAGTCACTGTCTCACCCTTTCTATGAGAAAATGTCTCATATTGCTGGGCAAGGATCTCTCTACTATTTGGCAAGACCTCATCAGTTCCTCCAAATTGTTCTTTCAAAGCAACCCAGAGGTCATGAGTAGTTTCATGATGCATAAGTCTAGTATAGATTTCATTTTGGCAGTGCCATGGCCAGAAATCCATGGGCTTTAGCATCAATTTCAAACAGTTTTAGATGTTCATCTGAGTATTGCTCGTTCTTCTTCGGAACCATCTCATTGGTTTCTGGATTACTCACCATAGGCTTATATGGTCCATGTACCACAGATTTCCAGCAACCTGAACTGTTGACAGACAGGTGATGGAGCATTCAGCATTGCCATATGTTATACTCACTCCTAACAAGCATCAGAGGCTTTGTTGAGGAGCCAGTATTGTGAGGATAATTGATTTATGTAGTCATTTTCACTAATTCAAACAGGTTCAATGAGATTTTAATAAATCTAGCTCAAACACTCAACAACACAGTTTGAAACAAGACGAATCTCAAATTAATTCACTGGAAGCAACAGAAAATCAAACTCTATCACCAGTTCTTGCAATTTTCCTAATTCGATCAAACATAGATATCAAAAGAGCACTTTCAATGTGTTGGATTCTTTATGCCCAAGACACATAGAACATTGATGTGGTTAGTACGTTATGATCCAAGTCGGGTCATACCCAATAACAAGCTTAGCAAACACCAATTAATATTTAATTGATGATATGATCATGCAATTAAATAAATTCACCAATTTAGAAAATGGGTTTTCTAAATAAGTTGCATATGAGATTAAACAATCTATATGGATATTTTGTTCATGGACATTATTTGTAATGTTGTTTAAATTAATTAGATAACATCAAATAATAGGAGTGTGTGTATAAGTTATTAATTAAAGGGCTAATTACATAAATTATTCTAATTATTAGTTTATTAAAATTGGGTTTTGGTTTTGGGGGGAAAACCCCATCTAAACCCAAGTTTCAGCCCCCCCTTTTGGGGTGTGTGTGTCTTGCTTGTGTTTTGTGACAAGATACTCCTTGAATCCAAATACACACACTCAATCCAGTTCTCTCTCTCTCTCATATGCAAAAGGGTCACAAGAGAACATCAACTCTTCTTATGGAATAAAGAGTTCAAGGCTGAAAAGGGTCCAGCACCCTTCTTGATTGTTCATGGCTGGAACAATGTTCCAGCACCCTTGTTGATCCGATTTTGGTGCACAAATCCTAGCAAGAGTGGTCTTTGCTTGATGCTTGTGGGTATGAACACTTGAGGACATCTATTCTTGATGTTTTGGTCATCCAATAGCAGCTCCATCTACATCTTCATCCATGTTTTCAGCAGTCTTTTGGATGATGTTTCAGATTCGTTTTTCAGCAGCTTACAAAAGGTAGTATGTATGGCTTATTTGGGTTGTTATTTATTGGTAATAGCTAGTTCAAACACATATATAAGATCCTTATGTTCTTGGGTTTGTTGTTGTTATGAAATGAACTTTATTTTTCAGATTACAAATGATAAATTTAAGGTTATATTCCGCTGCGTTTTTCATAGTTTAAAGGTTAAACTAGTTTGTCAAAGGTACAACAAACCCAACATTGGCATCTAGAGCCGGATATGTGGATGACTAGTTTCTTTTGTCCTTGTAAAATTGGTTTTATAGGGTTTTAACAACCAAATTAGGGCTGTTTTGAGATGATATGATGATACCCCAACCTTTCAAGGTTTGATCTTGCATGCTTATGATTAAATCTTGAAAGGATGACATCAAATGGTTGATTGTGTTGTTTGGACATAACCTAAATGTTTTGGTTCATGTTGGCCAGAACTTTAAGGTTATAAAAGGGGTTCATTTTGTTCTTGAAATGATGTATATGGGTACATATTTTAGTGCATAACATAGCCTTGACCATGTGTGTTTTGGATTTGGTTGATTGTGATTTTGTCATGTTGGTTGTATTCATTCAAAGGGTTGTAATAATTTCTTTTGTGTTTGTATTTGGGTAGTAATTTATTTATTCAATTGGTTATGTAATAAATAGAATAGATGCATTTCTTTTATTAGAAAATTGTATTAGGATATGATTTTGTAAAAGAAGATGCACAAGATGAAGACCCAAAAGGAAGGACACAAAGGACATGGACACTTGAAGCATTTGGATGTGGAATCAAGTGGGAGTTCATGGACACATATGATGTGTCATTGTTAACCCTTAGGAAAGACCTTATGACAACACTTGTGATGGCAAACAAGTGTAGTCAACTTAGTGGCTATGGTTATGCACATATGTTTGTATGATTATGCTTGTTTGGTTGTTTGGTTGTTTGTTGTATGATTGTTGTTTGATATTTGGATATGCATAACAAATTCATTAGCAAACTTAACAAGCTGAAAATTTATGGTTCCTAATCATTAAGTGGTTAATAAAAGGTTATTAAAAGGATTAATAATTTTAATAAATATTTTTTTATTAAATGGAAGAACCATAGGGTACCATGTTTTTGAAAGCATGCAAATACAAGGTACATAGAGTTTTCAAAACTAGAATTTATGAAAACTAAAATCCCTTGGAAACAAGTTTAACACCATCCTTTTACACGACACTCGAATCACTTGAGAACTATTTGTGGGATAAAGGTCACCTAACCACTTTTAGGGAACCTGTGTTTTGAGGTGAGTCTAACGTACTTGTGGGATAAAGGTCACCTAACCGCTTGTATGTGAAAACTCACACGTATGTGTAAGTAGGACGACTTGAATTGGAAACCATGTGATTAGGGTCACCGAAACATGGCGTACAATGGTGTTGATGGGATTAAACATGCCGACTAAACATATGATGTTTAAACGATCCCATAAGACTAGAAGTTGCAATAGGTTGCAATTGTCAACTGTTGACTACCTTGTTAATTTAAATAATGGGATAAAGGTCACCTAACCATTATTTAAATGTAACGTTGGATTCTAGATTTTAATTGTTAATTGTCTATGAGACATTTAAGGGTATTAACGATTAAAATAAATTTATCAAAAATACTAAAATGAACTTTGTCAATTATTGTAGTGATGACCGCTAACTATTACGCTACCACCCCGATCATCCCTTCCCTATCACTGAGATCCATTCTTGAGAGGGATTGTCCTAACCATAATTACCTTATGGACTCAATTTCGAAACTTGAGAATCGTTCTCAAGAATGAGTAAATACCTATGTCCTCGACGATCCCATACATCACCAACCAACACTGTTGATGTTAAGGGCTTTTGACGATTGGCTTAGGCACACTAAGGATCCTGTGCAAGTATCCTACCTCATGTTGGGAATATGATTCCCGAACTCCAAAAGGGTTTGGAGTATCATGGGGCATATGACATGATAATCTAGTTGAAGGAAATGTTCCTTCAACAAACTTTAGTAGATTGCTTCGAAACGGTTCGAGCACTTTATGCATGTCACATGGAAGAAACCCAATCGATATCATCTTATATATTCTTAAGATGAAAGGCCACATTGATAGCCTCAAGATGCTTAAATGTCCTGTCTCAAAGTAGTTGGCCAAGGATTTGATCCTTGATTGCCAAACCAAAGGTTTGAGACATTCATAATAAACTATAATATGAATGAGTAGGACAAGAGCATTGGTAAACTTCACGCAATGCTCGAAGCAATCGAGGCAAGGATGGGTAGAGAAGTTCTACCCATTCTCTCGATCAATAAGGGAGGCTATAAGAAATGGCCAATCCCGATCCTAAGGCAACTGTTGCCAAAGGAATGGAATACATCAAAGCAAAGGTTAAAGCGAAACCTCGAAAAACCTAAACTTATGAAGCCTAAGGTAACAGACAACGATCCATGCTTTGAGTATGGAGAGATAGGATAATTCCTATCTCAAGGAGTTGAAAGACAAGAGGGATGTTGGGCAAACCTCAAATACAATCTCCATGATTCACACGTTGTATTAAATGTCATTTCTTCAAACACATGGGTATTGGATACCAGATATGAGACTCATACTTGCAATTGTTGCAAAGGGGTTCAAAAGAAATGTACGCTTCAAGGAGGGAAACTCTATTTTGAGACTTTCAAATGGTTTGGAAGTTGTTCTCAAAACATTTTGTATGCACCTAGTTTGACTAGGAACATAATTAATGTTTCATATTAAAACAATATGATCATGATTTAAAGTTTGTAAATAATGGTATTAAGTTTTATGGATGATGTATTTCATTCTAAGGATA
Source organism: Flaveria trinervia (assembly GCA_025506515.1). NCBI lineage: Eukaryota > Viridiplantae > Streptophyta > Magnoliopsida > Asterales > Asteraceae > Flaveria > Flaveria trinervia. Next base: position 44,947,127 of record CM046448.1, on the reverse strand, counting down.
TGCCTTTTAATGATATCCATGAATTGGTTCATGATAATTCATCCTATAATAACTAATTATACACATTAAGCACCAAGAAACTTAAAATGGGTTTAAGTTATTATTATCTTTAACATTGTCATCTTGGTCACATAATCAAGAATTGGATTCAAACACTTCAAAAGAATGGTCTTTTGGAAACAAATGAAAAAATGTTTCATTTGATAAGTGTGAACCAAAAGACTTATTAGGAATGATACATTTGGATGTATGTGGTCCTTTTAAGACAATGACAACGATTGGTGAAAGATACTTCATTACTTTTACCGACGATTACAGTCGCTATTATTGTGTGCACTTGATGACACATAAATATAAAGCTTTTGAAATGTTCAAAATCTTCAATAATGAAGTAGAAAATCAACTCTATATAACTATCTATGTTCTTCATTTTGGTAAAGGAGAAACTGAACCCTATTTGGATATGGTTCAATCTATTGTGGCTATGAGCTTACCATCTTTATCATTTTGGGTTTTCGCATTGCTCTTTAAGGCTCATATTATGAATATGAACCGGACCAAGAAAGTGTAGATTAGTTGAATGTCCTAGAGACTGTATAGGATACTGTTTCTTCGACTTAACAGAGCAAAAGTATTTATTGCTCGAAAGGCTAAGTTCTTGGAAACCGAGTTCCTTATCGAAGGAATGATATATAGAACTATGGAACTTGATAAGGATCAAGATCCACAAGCCGATACACTTATGGTTGACACTAGCTATCAACAAGAGGTTGTTGATGATAATCAAGAGGTTGATCAATACACACAAAACGTTCACAAATCTGGTAAAGTTAGTATTCCATCTAATAGATATGAATATTCCAAGAATGGATGCTATATGGTTGACCCCTGTAGGCTAACCATATACCAAGATGCTATGTCCGATTTGGATTGGGACAAATGGCTAGAAGCCATGAACGTAAAGATGCAATCCATGTATAACAACCAAGTTTGGGAATTGGTTGACCCTCCACTTAACTCCAAACCGGTTGGATACAAGTGGGTTTTTCAAGATAAAAACAGAAATGCATGGAAACTTGAATACTTATATGTCAAGACTTATAGCATAAGGTTTCATCAAACTCAATTGGTTGATTATGATGAAACTCTTGCGCCCGTGGCAATGCTAAAGTCGATTAGGATATTATGTGCCATAACTGCATATTCTGAATATGAGTTTTGGCAAATGGATGTCAAAACTGTTTTTCTTAATGGACATCTCGATGAGACTGTCCATATAGTTCAGTATGATGGTTTTGTCGATCCGCGACATCCTAATAAAGTATACAAGTTAAAGTAATAAATCTATGGATTGAAACAAGCATCGAAAAGGTTGTGTATATATGAAAGCTAGTGGGAGCATAATTGTTTTCTTAGTGTTGTATGTTGATGACACACTAATATTTGGAAATAATATTCCAACCTTGGAAGGTGTTAAAACCTAGCTTGGAAGATGTTTTTCATATAAGATCTCGTTTAAGCCGCCCATATTTTGGAATAAGGATCTGTAAGGATAGATCGGGGTGATTGATAGGGTTAAACCAAAGTGCATATATTGATAAAATCTTGAAAAGGTTCAAGATGAAAAACTCTTAGAAAGGTATGGTACCTATTCAAAGAGGGACAATGTTGACTACGTCTCAATGTCCAAGCTCATAGGATGGGCAAAATCAAATGAAGGACATCCCATATGCATCAATATAGGATCCATCATTTGTGTGATGATATGCACTAGACCGGACGAGTCATGCTTATTAAGTATGACAAAGTAGATACCAATAGAAATAACCATTGGATGGCTGTTAAAAGTATATTGAAATACCTTAGTAGGATTTAAGGATATGTTTCTAATATACGAATCTATTGAAGAGAAAGTCGTTGTAAAGGGTTACACGGATGTAGGCTTCCAAAACTGATCGAGATGATTCTCGATCACAATCGGGGTATACTTCCATTATGAATGGAGGAGAAGTGTCCTTGAAAGGTTCAAAGCAGGACACGGTAGCATTGTTCACTACAAAATCCGAATACATAGCCGCTTCATTGGCAGCTTGGGAAGCTGCATGGATAAATTTGTCCATTGCTTATCTAAGGGTGGTCTCTACCATTCAAGACCCCCTAGAAATCTTTGGTAATTACATGGGTGGGATTGCTCAAATCAAGGAACCCTGTACTCATCAAAAGACTAAGCACCTTGAGCGGAGGTTCAACATCATAAGGGATGGAGTTGAAAAAGGGTAAAGATATGTATTCATAAAGTTCGTAAAGATCAACACATTGCGGATCCAATGACAAAGCTCCTTATAAGGTCAAAGTATGAGGGTCATACTTATGCCTTAGGACTTCGATATCCTAGTGATTGGTATTGATCTGTTTAGCAAATAAAATATGGAACAATTGTAATATTTAACTCTTTTATATATTTGAGTTATGTTCCCTTTTAGCATGTTTACATCCATGAATATGTTTATTATTCTAAATGTCCGTAGTCGGTCATATTTGTGGGAATAAATATGAATGTAAGACTATTATGAACATGGATTGGTAGATATTCATAAGGTATGAATATAGAGCAATTGGTTGCTACCAAGGTTCATAGATATTTGTGGGATGCAAATATTGGACTGACCCGCGTCTCAAATTTTACTACATAGAATCTCTTTGATTGATCATAAGTAATTTTGAGTAAAGGCGAATATCATTTGGTATCCTCCGACCTGAGATACATATTGGGTTTTGATGTTCACCAAATGTTACACCTTGAGTTAGTTCTTCACTATTCTGAAATAATGGACAGTACATAAGGCTATGTTCAGGTGTGACACAAGGTGATTGTGAGAAACGTATGTAGTCAAGATGGGATTTGTTCCTCTTATTCGTTGAGAGCAAGATGTCTAAGGCCTGATTAAGTTAAATCAACAAGGAATGATCATTCTATGTCCTTGGATTTAACATGACATCTGTAACAAAAGGATAAATGATTGATTCACCTAAATCATTTCAAGTCGGATACTTGAAGGGGATGATGTTATTGAATGGCTCTAAGTCATGCGTATTAAGGGTAGTAAACCGTTGTTAGGCGGTATTTACTGCTTGCATCAATCTTCTATGAATCTTGTGCAAGTGGGAGATTGTTGGATTCTTTATGCCCAAGACACATAGAACATTGATGTGGTTAGTACGTTATGATCCAAGTCGGGTCATACCCAATAACAAGCTTAGCAAACACCAATTAATATTTAATTGATGATATGATCATGCAATTAAATAAATTCACCAATTTAGAAAATGGGTTTTCTAAATAAGTTGCATATGAGATTAAACAATCTATATGGATATTTTGTTCATGGACATTATTTGTAATGTTGTTTAAATTGATTAGATAACATCAAATAATAGGAGTGTGTGTATAAGTTATTAATTAAAGGGCTAATTACATAAATTATTCTAATTATTAGTTTATTAAAATTGGGTTTTGGTTTTGGGGGGAAAACCCCATCTAAACCCAAGTTTCGGCCGCCCCCTTTTGGGGTGTGTGTCTTGCTTGTGTTTTGTGACAAGATACTCCTTGAATCCAAATACACACACTCAATCCAGTTCTCTCTCTCTCTCATATGCAAAAGGGTCACAAGAGAACATCAACTCTTCTTATGGAATAAAGAGTTCAAGGCTGAAAAGGGTCCAGCACCCTTCTTGATTGTTCATGGCTGGAACAATGTTCCAGCACCCTTGTTGATCCGATTTTGGTGCACAAATCCTAGCAAGAGTGGTCTTTGCTTGATGCTTGTGGGTATGAACACTTGAGGACATCTATTCTTGATGTTTTGGTCATCCAATAGCAGCTCCATCTACATCTTCATCCACGTTTTCAGCAGTCTTTTGGATGATGTTTCAGATTCGTTTTTCAGCAGCTTACAAAAGGTTGTATGGCTTATTTGGGTTGTTATTTATTGGTATAGCTAGTTCAAACACATATATAAGATCCTTATGTTCTTGGGTTTGTTGTTGTTATGAAATGAACTTTTTTTTCAGATTACAAATGATAAATTTAAGGTTATATTCCGCTGCGTTTTTCATAGTTTAAAGGTTAAACTAGTTTGTCAAAGGTACAACAAACTCAACACAATGATCAATGTTAAGTTGATCAATGATTAACCAGCTCTGATACCAATTGAAAAGATCGGGATCTAGTTTTATCAATTAGATTAAGATTTGCAGCAGAATAGCACAAGAATTAGACGAAATTTATGCAAGAATAATATGAATATTCAATCAAACAGTGACGGTTTAGAGAGAGAAATTTTTCTGCAAAGGGAATGTTTTCATTCACGCACACGCTTCACGGTACATGGTAATTAGGTCAACATTCCTTTTATAAAGGAATGTGACATCAGCTGACGTCACTTGATAATGAAAGCTAACTGATTTATACAAACATCTCTAAGTAAACTAAACTACTGAAGATGTCCACAAAAACTGAGGACACCTTCACAAAAAGCTAAGTACAAGCTAACATTACAACTACTGAAGTTATAACATCTGAAATGTAAGAATTTCAGATGTTATACATAATATAAAACTACTGATTACAAACTACTAAATAGTAAACCATCACAACTACTGAAGAGAACTACTTCAGCTGTTGTGACAACTTCTGAGAACTTGGTCTTCAGAGTTTGTCTTCAGCAGTTGTTTTCAGACTTTTTCTTCAGCTATTGACTTCAGACTTTGTCTTCGGCAGTTGTCTTCAGACTTGTCTTCAGCTATTGACTTCAGACATTGTCTTCAGCAGTTGTCTTCAGACTTTGTCTTCAGCTGTTGACTTCATACTTTGTCTTCAGCAGTTGTCTTCAGACTTTGTCTTCAGCTGTTGTAGACCACTTCTGTTGTTTTGATGTTTGTGGGACTTAAAGGTTTTTCTGATTTGGCTCATTGGTTCTTTTGGTCCAACAGATCTAGTGAATGGAGTGAATGTAAAGAACTTCTAGCTTCTGGATTTTTGCATAGCATGTAAGAAAGGCAAACAAACCAAGAAGTCTCACAAGGCAAAGAAAGTTAATTCCATTGACCTACCTCTCAAGCTTCTACACATGGATCTATTTGGTCCCGTTAGCACTAAGAATATTGCTGGTGATTTGTACTGCTATGTAGTTGTGGATGATTACTCAAGATTTTCTTCGATGATGTTTCTGAAACACAAATCAGAGACACTTGAATCATTCAAACAGCTAGTAACTACTTTGGAATCACTCTACAAGCTGGAGGTTAGACAGATTCGATCAGACAATGGCACAGAGTTCAATAACTAGTGGATGGAGGAGTTTTGTAAAGAAAAAGGGATTGTACATCAATTTACGTTTGCCTACACTCCACAGATGAATGGAGTTGTTGAGCAAAAGAATCAGAGCTTGATAGAGATAGCAAGAATGATGCTCGCTGACTCGAAACCGCCTATCCAATTTTGGAATGAGGCAGTGGCCAATGCATGTTACACCCTCAATTGGGTCTTGGTGTTCAAACGTCATGGTAAAACATGTTATGAGTTGCTCCAGCGACGTAAACCTAACCTGCAGTATCTCGAACCATTTGGTGCACCATGTACGGTGCTGAAGAAAACTCAGTCTGGGAAGTTGAGTGAGAAGGCTAAAGAAGGGATCTTTTTCGACTACAATATACCGGACAAGAGAGTTTATAACAACTCAACGGTCAGGTAGAAGTGTGGTGCAATGTTGATGTTCAGATATACACCACCCACTGCTGGAAAGGGACCTTCATTCTTCTTCGACAATGATGGATTTTTAAGTCCTTCAACATACCTATCTCCCTTCCGGATAAGGAGTTAACAATCAGAATGATGTCCGATGTCCTAGACACACCGCCACTAGATTCGACAGCATCAACTGCACAAGGTTAATCTTCTAATCCTGTAGGGGGAGCACTTGATGTAACGATTCCTCCTTTGATGATGAAGAAGTAGAGACTGAACAGATGGACTAGGGGGAACAGGTTCTTGAACCTGAGTTTAACAATCTGGATCATGAAGTGGTTGTTCCAACAACTCCCGAATCTCGGCTAAATGCTTATCATCCCTTGGACTATGTCATTGGGGATGTTAGATCGGGAGTACAGACCAGAAATCAGCTATACATGGCTGATTATGCCTTGGTAATAGAAAAGGGATACCTTCATAATGGAGCATATCAATGTTTTGTGTCGCAATTTGAGCCAAAATGTGTTAGTGAAGCATTAAACAGTGAGGCATGGGTGAGTGTGAAGCAAGAAGAACTCCTACAGTGCAAGAAATTAGCAGTGTGGACCCTTGTCGACAAACCAAAAGGTGCTAAGGTTATTGGCACTAAATGGGTACTCAAATGCAAGAAAGATGAATAAGGGGTAATAATCAGGAATTATGCCTGACTTGAAGATCAAGGATTTCGACAACTCGAAGGCATAGATTACAATAATGTGTTTGCACCAGTGGCAAGGATGAAAGGAAATCGTAAATTTCTAGCTTAGGCATCCTATATGAAGATCAAAGTTTATCAACTAGATGTCAAGAGTGTGTTCCTTCATGGTGAAATCCGTGAGACAGTGTATGTCAGTCAACCCAAAGGATTTAAGGATCCTTATCAGCGGGACAGAGTTTACAAGCTTCATAACGTTCTCTATGGGCTCCATCAAGCCCCGAGAGCATGGTATGAGAAACTCTCAACATATCTGGTGAAACATGATTTTCGCAATAGGGTTACTAACTGCACACTGTTCATTAAAAAAAAGATGGTGACTTACTCCTGGTACAGATTTATGTTGATGACATAATCTTCGGTTACAAAAACGAAGAGTTATGTAAAGAATTTGAATCTAAAATGAAAGCAGAATTTAATATGAATGCCATGGGGGAGATGAAGTTATTTCTAGGGTTACACGTGGATCAGACACCAAAGGGAATATTCCTACATTAGACCAAGTATGTAGGTGATATCCTCAGTTGGTTCAATATAGATAATGCTTTTGCAACTGGAAGTCCATTTGCTACAAATCATGATGTGGCACCTGACGAAAATAGTGATTTGGTTGATGCCATTATGTATAGAGGAATGATTGGCTCTCATGTACCTCACAACCTCACGACCTGATATCATGTACGCGACGTGTCTCTATTCCAGATATAAGATGAAACCAAAATTCAACCATCTCATAGGCGTTAAAAGGATTTTTGGTTATGTGTAGGGTACTCCAACACTGGGGTTGTGGTATCCTCATGATTATGACTTTGAGCTTACTACGTATAGTAACTCGGATTATGGCGATTGCAAAATGAATTACAAGTCAACATTAGTAGGATGTCAGTTCTTTGGTAGACAATTAGTAACCTGGCAGTGTAAGAAGCAGACCTTCATTGCTCTATCAACATGTGAAGCTAAATACATTGCTGCAGCAAGTTTCTGTTCACAAATCATCTGGATTCAACAACAATGCGTGACTACGGTTTATAATTTTCTAACACTCCTATTTTGGTTGGTAATTCTGCTACAATAGCCGTAACAAAAAATCCAGTCCAACATCCTAAAACTAAACACATCGGTATTAAATATCACTTTATACATGACTGTTTTAAAAAGCATTTAATTGATGTGGTTAAAATAAATACAGATTTTCAACGTGCACACCTCTACAGAAAAGCATTTGATAAACCAAGGTTTTTATATCTTTTAGAGGTAAATGGCGTGAAAAAGAAATGTGAAGTGATTCCAGAAGATGAAAGTTCGTAGTCCGACTAGTAGTGTTAATTTTCTTTTATTTTATTTTGTTTCGTTTTACTTATTTTGTTTTACTTATTTTTCTGTCTATTAAAAATCCAAAAACACAAAAAATATTTTTAGTTTAATAATCTTAGGAGGAGAATATGTTAAATTAGTATTAAATTTGTGTAGTATTTAATTACATAAAAAAATGAGGGAGGAGGACAGCTTAGCTAGTTAAAATGAGATCAATTCTGTGATTTTGATTCAACGTTTATGGAAAATGATAGTACACAAGAAGCAGATTGTTTGGGAATTTAAAAGATTTTAATTGATTAAGATGCAAAATCTAAAGTATAAGTCTGAAAAGTCTAAGCAAAATAATAGGAAAAATGATAGTAAAACTAGTATGCTACTGATATAACATAGAGAAAGTAGACCTAGAGGTTGCTTGTTCATTATATGATGTCTCGGTAGATTCAACACAATAGATGAGTAGACCTCATTCGTTGTTTAAAATTGAAACTAAGTTGTTCAACTTGATATGGGTTCCCATCTTATCCCTAGTGAACACAATCAACACTGTTCCAATAAGGGGTGAAGAGCAAAATAAACGCCACAAATGTGTGCGGATGACCATAAAAAGGAGTAAAGCACATAGAAAAATGCTAAATGCAATCAAGCTAGTAACTTATGTTGTTAGTGCATTATGTGCAAAACAAAATAAATTCTCTAACAAGAAGATAGGTTGTGTGCCTCTCTGTAGTGCGGTGGCACTAACCTAAGGATAAGCATAACCTAAATATTCTAGAATTCATTGTTGTTTGTGCCTCTCTGTTGTGCAATGGCCTAACCTGAGGCTTGGCGTCTCTTTGAAAGCTCCTAGAATAGTCTCTTCTTGAGACATACCCGCACATCGCTCAAAAATCTCCTGAGGAAAGTTGATTACAATATAAGTGTGGGATCCACAAATGCTTGTTGAAATAATTAAACCGTAACTCATCACCAATGTGTGTCAAAAATCTGTGTATGGATTTAAGAGGACAAGTATACTTGCAATCATCGTGAGTTGCAGTTCTTGAAAGGCAAAATCATTGTGTACATCTTATAGCTCTAGTATGATTTCCTAAAATTGCTATTGACTCTCCATCAAAACAAGAATCTAGCATCAAAATGATTTATTAAAATGTCCCAAAGGATTCTGATATACCTGTATGATTGCATAATGAATTGTACGAGAAATGATAAAATAGACTTGAAGCTTTGTTGTCTAGGAAGTAAAATTGGCTAGAAGTACTCTTATAGGTTTAAATGCATCTCCAATCAAAAATACAAAAATGTAACTTGTTTCGTTTTTAAATTTCCAGTTGTCTTATTTAATGTTTAGTTATTTGTTAGGTAAAAGTCGGACTATAAATCTGGATTCAATGTGTGAATCACTCACTAAAAGTGGTCACGTCTGAGGTGACCAATCGGGTTTTTGAATTAAAAGGATCATGTCTGAGGTGATTAAACAGATTTTCAATTAAAAAGGTCATGTCTGAGATGAGCATCGGTGATAACGTCTTATCAATAGTTACAAGTATGAGCCAATCGCATCATTGAACCATACGTATGGACCAGTAGCATGATTGGATCACAAGTGTGAGCCAATCACACGATTGAACCATACGTATAAGCCAGTCGCACGACTGACCCCCAATCGTAGGAATGAAGCATGCGAATGGGCCTACTCACTCGACTAAATGTTTACCTAGTATAAATAGAAGAGAGTCGGTCGCATGTTCTCATCACTCCTAAATCACCCTAAGTCGCCCGAAAGTACCGAGACTCCGCCCCAAATTTTGTTTGACTGATTTAGCATCTTTATAGTAATTCTAACATTTACATTTACGTATACAGGTAATATGAGACCAAAATCGACTTCAATGTCCAGGTTAATAAAGCCTTAATGACCGAAATCATTCAAGACAAGAACTTGGACAAACTCTTCAAAATAAACCACTTAAATGGACACAATCATTGATTTAAAGAACATTAGGTGTTATTTTGAGTGTTTGCGAGTCTAATGATCCAATACACAACGTTTAACATCAAGTTTTGACCAAGAATTGGATTTAAAGTGTGGAACAGAGGGTTATACGAATGGACGTGCTAATGAACTTCAATCGCATGATTGAGCTGGGCGTATGACTCAATCGCATGAATGAACCAGGCATATGAGTTCAGTCGCACGATTGACTCGACCGCATGGCCTAACACACGACTATGTTCAATTGCAAGCTCAATCGCATGACTGAACTCAGCTGTATGCTCAATCGCATTACTGAACTCAGTCATATAGTTCAATCGCACGATTGAACCATACTTATCTCAGAATAGTTTAGATTTCAACAATCTTCTGTTATGGACAAATCTCATGTATATGTGTCTTGTGTTACAGAAACATGGCACATAGGTGGACTATCAGCACAAAGCACAACATCTGTTCTAACTTGGATGCCACCTCTCGAAATGCTACTGAGTTTGTTGGGATTATTGCTTTTCAAAGGAGGTCAAGGATCTACAAACTATCTCTGCTCCTTGCACACTCTACTGGTCTCTATAACAGGCCTTCTGGAAAGGTGCCTTAGTTGACAGATATGTTGAGCCTTACAGTATACGAAGCACCATTTTTGGATAAGAGATTGAGGTTACTGCTGCTGATCTTAGACGGGTACTAGATCTGGGTCATGATGCTGCCCACCCAACCAAGTTACATCCTCTGACAGTAAGGGGCTGTTTTCTATGGATGAAGTACATTTGGGACATCAACGCATGGGTGCTCAACAAAAGCAACCTGTGTCCCCAGTTCAAGTACCTGGCCCATGTCATTTTGAAGTGCATAGCATCAAGGAGGGGAGGATTTGATACTCTATGTGACCAAATCCACAATGCATACGTTGCACTGGTGCTGAACCATCCTTTCAGCTTCTCCAACATGATATTCTCTTAATTAATAGAGAACCATGAGGCCAAAGGCAGGGAGGGCTTTTGCATGTACCCTGGGTTCTTGTAGCTTATCATTGATGAGAAGCTTCCTCTGATGCCTAAGGAGAAGGACGATGCAGTGATATTAGAGGTGGTTGATGACACCACCCTTGGTAGGATGAAGGTGTACAAGGGGAAGTAGGTGAAGCCCCCTATCAGGAGATTGTTCGGGCACTTGGCCAGTGCTGATTACGTGACGCCTTCTCACAAGAAGTGGCGTCACGATGAGAGTGACTCAAAGGCCGAGCCGATATAGCTACCCACTGGTGATTGAGACTACGATGACGTCGACCATGGTGATGTCAAGGCGGTGAGGCTCCTAGTGGATCCGAGAAGGTTCCAATCCACCCCAATTTTCAGTTAGATAAAGATGATGAGTCCGATGAGGAGGCTCTCGAGAGGACAGTTGGCAGTAGGGTTGTGGCCACCAAGAGAGGTAAAGCGGCGGTTGGTGGACACCAGGATAGGTCAAAGGGTCGTGCTACATATGACTTTGATCCTACTTACACCCCAGACCAGTCACCTGGCTCAAGGGGAACCTCTGTCTCCAAGGGCTCAAGGAAGAATAGAATGGCCCAACCCCACGGGAAGAAGACCAAGAGGTAGAGGATCACCCTAATCACTACTACCACCTCCACTACCACCACAACCACACCTCCTATCACCACACCCATAGCCACTGCAACCACCACCACTCCACCCACTGATACACCTCCTACCACCACTACCACCACCATTCCACCCACTACTACACCTCCTACCACCACTACCACCATGACTCCACCCACTACTACCATGTCTCATCCCCCATCACTACCACAACCACTCCACCACAGCCCACACAAATTCCACCTCCCATATACACCACATCAACTACTACCACCACCACTCACCAAGCAGGGCCATCTACTCATACTCCATTCATTGCTGGACCCTCCCTACCCTATATTGAGCTAGAGAAACAGCTGGCCAGCCTCAACATGCTGAGATGTTCAGACTGAATCCTGACGAGCTGGTCAAAGATGCCCCAGAGGTAGATGTTATAAGTGATGATAAGCTGAAAGATGCTGATGAAATAGAGATAGAGGATGTCACTTCTGAACACTATCGAGAGTAACTAACAGCAAGGGAAATGTGATACCCAACTTGGGTGATACTTTCAAAAGTGCTACATTTTAGAAGCTGGATGACATGGAGAAGGAAAAACAAAAGATGAAAACCAAGCCCAAGCCTCGGATGCAAACGTTGATATCAAGAAGCCTGAATGGGCAACTTGCTTTGCTAAAACTAGAGCCCAGCGCACGAATCGAAAGCAAAATGCCTACACCAAACTCTATAAAGTCAAGAAACATTAGAAGGTGTGGGGAAAAATAATTATGTGGGCCTATTTTGAGGACTTAAACGTATATGCTATAAAGAGAGAGAAGGGGATTGACTACTTCAGATATCCACATGATCTGTAGACTCTCCTGGCTTTGAGCTCAACCGACTGGCATGCCTAAATTTGTTGTATGCTTATCCTAGAAAGATGTCAGGTTGGTTTGAAGCTACACTAAAGAAAGAATACCACACCAGGTGGGTAAACTTCAGACCTCAACAACCGAAGAGGTACGTCCGTAGGTCTCAAGTGGATCCTACATCTGGGAAGCCAAAAGTAGTGCTGAAGTGGAGTCCCCCGCACATGATGTCAAAGATTCCCTTAAGGGAAAAACCTCAAGACTTTACTCCACATTTCAAATGCTGGTATTATGATTGGAGAACAGGTGTATCGGTCATAGTTCTAAACAAAGAGGGAAAAATGGAAAGTATGAGGGTATTTGACCCATTGTTTCTTACCAACTTGTCGGCTGAAGATGTCTATACTCTATACAAGTGGCTACTATTCTATGACATGCAAGATATTGTACAAGCCCTTCGATTCCAAAATATGATACGACTCTGTTTTGCGTTTGAAATACTCGCACGAGTCACAAGAGAGGAAAAGTACAAGAATTTGAGGAGAAGTTGAAGAATGTCAGACTATAAAGTAAACTAGGTCCAAGGAGGAGTTTGTTTAAACATATGTCCCTAGTTTATGAGGTTAATGTAAATGTCTTTCATGTCTTACACATATGTAATAAATGGGTTAAATGAAATATAATATGTGGTTGATGTTTATAATGTGTTATATTTCATAGTAACATTGTGTGTTAAAGTATAATGAACTTACTATATAGGTTTGAGGTTGTTATGCATAGTTCTTAGTCAATAACGATTGAGAAATGTGGTCAATCATATTCATATGAGTCTTCATGTGAATGGACCATGCTAATGGACTCATGCTAATAGACTAGTCGCACGACTGAACCAGGAGACTAGGTCAGTCGAATGATTGAGACATAAGATTGACTCAGTCGCACGACTGAATCTTCGGTCGTGCGTATGGATCAATCGCATGATTTAGTTGCACGACTGAACCATGCTAATGGTTCAGTCATACGATTGAAACCCATAACCTATAAATACCACCTAATTCATGAAAACAAACACTTGAAGAACTTGACAAACACTTGATACTGTTACGAACCCTAGCCGTCTTGAACGTCCAAGGATGCCTGTCCAACTTCATAGATCAATCATGAATGATCTCTACTCGTTCATAATATTTAGTTTCAATCTTAAATCGATCGGGTAATTGCTCTGACTGATTGGATCGCCAATCAAATAGGATTCCACACTATTTGATTTGGTATAAACGCATAATCTGTTAGTATTCCGTACGTATACGGTCCTGACACTATTGTTAGTTGATAATGATTCATATTTTATGTGGTGAAAAATTATTTAAAAACATTTAATAACAAATTTTAGATTTTATAAAACTTAAAAGGGATTAAAAGAAAAATTATGAGTACGTATTTATTTGTAAACCAAAAACCATTGCCCTTTCCCCACCCTTTGGCCGTAACATTCCCACCCATGTTCCATTTGCGATTTTGATCAAGCAACGCACAAAAACAGTCAATTTTGATTATTTTCAATTATTTCAATGTGCAGCAAGTGTCTTCCTCGATTCTGACGTGATTAAAGGCAAGTTTTGATTAGTTTTTCATTATTTTTGGTACTAATATCCCTAGTCAAATTGCATGTAATATCTTGAAATGGTTGATGTTTGATGATAGTATGATGCTAGCTGTATTGTGTGAGGTCTTGTTTCCGGGACGCTTACAGCTACTCAACTAATTGCACATAGAATATATAATATAAATTTACATTCCTTAAAACATTGTAGTGGAATAACTTAAAAGCCATTCATACATAAATAAATGTTTTTACAAAATAATACAACATTGTTAATAATTACAAAATTTCATTTGTTCCTATTAGAATGCAAAAACAACATTATATAACAAAATGAATGCTATCCAAAAAAGTCAAGTAGCTACCCCGTGCCATCCTTAGCAACATTCACCTTCCAACTTGAAACACATAAAGTCTACGTTGTTGAATGAGTTCTAGTTTTATAAAAAAAATGCTTTTCTTTTCTTTAAAACAATTCATTAATTTCATATGTGATCATGCATCATACATACACATAGATAATAATTATTATTATCTTTCATCATTGTTGGTTAACTTTCATTCGTTCATCATCATACATCATCATTATCATTCATTAGCTTTCTTAACGTACCTTACGTAAATTCTTTAACTTCCGATGAGATGTATTGTACCCCAAACATTTTGCACAAAGCTGGTTACTAGGCCTAAGGTCTATCATAGACCCTGAACATTATGAACAAAGCTGACTCCAACACCTACGGTAAGTACATTGATCACTATCATTCATATTTCCTTACAGACAAATGCCATGTGCTATACCCTGAACATTGTGCACGAAGCTGGTTACTAGGCTTGTGGTCAATCATAGACGGCAAACATTAAGCTCGAAGCTGACTCTAGTACCTAGGGCAAGCGACAAGGGTCCCATACATATGGTCAATCACAGAGATTGCACTCCAGTGTGCATCCTTTCGGGGTAGCTAACCTACACACAGTTGAGCTTGCACCTTTCATTGGGTGTGAACGTCCATACATTGCTTGCAAGACTTTCTTATTTTGGTATTTTCATTAATGTATTCATTCTTATATTCTTTACATTTCTTTTTTCATTATCTTCTGCTTTCCTTTACATACTACTTTACGTTTATTGATATTATCATACCATGCAAAGCCATGGAAAATAGACATACATAACATGGAACATAACATAAACATAAACATACCACATGGGATCATCTATCACATTATATATGACATCTTAAAGTCAACTTACATTATGTTCGGGAGCCTCCTAAGTCAAAGTCTAACACTTAACCTTATTCCCGAAATTTAGAAAAATATTTTTAGTCTTAGGCACATGGTCAGTACGCTGGCGCATGGCCTTCTAGGCACATGGGAACACTTGGCGCATGGGAAACGTTCTGGGTGCATGGGCACTATTGGGGCACATGACCCAACACGTAGTCATTTCAGGTATTTCTCGGCGCATGAGGACTATGCAGGTGCATTACTGCTTATGCGCATGGGCTGTTCAGGCGCATGGACACTAAGTCAATTTTAGCCTACTCTAGGCACATTGATACAATTTGGGCGCATATGGCTTTAGGCACATGGGGGACACTTGGGCCAATTAAACCGTTCGGCGCATAGGCAACCAACTCATACTCACAACCTAATTCAGTCCCCAAAACAACAAATCATCATGTTCAAAGCTTATTTCTATTATTCTAAGCATCAAGCATGAACATAACACTATCATAACATCAAGAACACCTAAATCATTACCCACCCACATTCATATGGGTACCAAACCTAACTAAAAAACGTTCATACATGAATTTGCAGCCCCAAAATGAGTTAAAACATGTAAAAAGGGGTTCTTGAACTCCCCTTATGCGACTTTTAGATGAACTTCCTCCAACTCGAATGCACTTTGAGTTCCACAACCTAAAACCCACCAAATCACACAACCTGAACACACACACACACATAAGCATACAACCGAGGCATAGTCCGGCCAAGAACATCTTATAACCAAGAATTCTTACCTTGAATTCGAGTTCCTTTGCTTCCTTCTTCAAAAGTCAAAATTTATGCTTTTTCTCTCTCTAAAATCGATTGAAATAAAATTTGTTAGAAGGTGTGGGCGACCATTTTTGACACATTTAGCCCCTCAACTTGGGTTAAATTGTGTTTCTTCTTTTTCTGCACTTTTATTCTTTCTTTTAATTCTTTTAAAAATTTCTATGTGTTACAAGTCTGCCCCTTTATATAGGTTTCATCCCTGAAACCTTTTATTCATCAAACAAATATGGGTAATGTTGCCTCATCTCTTCTATAGTCTCCCACGTAGACTTAGATCTCTTCCTATGCTTCCACTGTAAACGCACTAGGAGAACCACCTTATTCCTTAAACTTTGCGCTTTACGATCAATGATCGGCACTGGTTACTCCACATATTTGAGCCGTTCATCTACCTTTATATCTTCCAGTGGTACAACCATGTATTCATCGGCCAAACACTTCCTCAGATGAGACACGTGGTAGTTCGGAAAGGCCCTATGTACCTCAGCCTCAATTTGCACTTAACTCAATAGGTAGTTCCAACCAATAGGCCACCTCTCCTACTCGAGCAATGGTTCGGAAAGGCCCTATGTAGCTCGGCCTCAATTTGCCCCCTTTCTAAACCGAATAATGCCCTTCCAAGTTTAGACTTTCAACATAACTCTATCACCCACCTGGAACTCAATCAACCTACGTATCTTATCAGCATATGACTTGTGTCTAACTTTAGATGCCTTCATAAACACTTTATTCTATTCAAGCTTCTTAGTCGTAGCCTCAATCACCATGATACTTCCTAATTTCTTTTGACCAATATCACCCCAAAAAATGGGTGTCCTACATCTTTTACCATATAGCATCTCATAAGAGGCCATACCAATGCTGGCGTGATAACAATTATTGTATGAGAATTCAGCTAACAGTAAGTGATCATCCCAACTTCCTCCAGAATCTATGAGTCATGGCCGAAACATATCTTCTATCATCTAATTCGTCCTCTCTGATTGACCATCCGTCTGTGGATAATAAGCCATGCTAATGTGTAATCTAATCCCTGTAGCATCATGGAATTACTTGTAAGCAAAATTACAATCTCTGTAATGAATAGATCTGCCAATCTCTCGAAGGAATACGTCTCAAAGATCAGTAGGAAGTGAGAACTCTTTGTCAGACGGTCCACTATCACCCATATGGCATTATACCCTCTCGTGCTACGTAGTGACTTCGTGATGAAGTCCATGGTGATATACTCCCACTTCTACTCGGGTATGTCTAGAGGTTGGATCTTCCCTTATGGCTTTTAATGCTCGCCCTTCACTTGCAAACAAATAAGGCACTTACTCACATGCTCCACTACATCGCGCTTCATAACTGGCCACCAATAATCTTTCTTCTTATCTTGATACTTCTTAGTAGTACCGAGATGAATGGAGTATCGAGTCTTATGAGCTTCATCCATAATCTTCTTACGTAAATTCGCAAAACGTGGAATCCACATTCTTCCGAGTGGAGTTCTAACACTGATTGTGTTTTCACATTCTTTAGAGTTTAGACGATCTTCTTTCAATGCCTCGTCTTGAAACTCCTTGACCTGATTCATCACATCAGAGCTCATAACCAACTCATAAGCCTTCACCCGAATTGGCTCGGGTCATTCCTTTCGGCTATGGGCATCCACCATTACATTGGCCTTACCTAGAGGGTAATGGATCTCTTAATCAGAATACTTATGAGCTCCAACCATCTCCTCTGCCTCATATTCAAATCCTTCTTCTCGAAGTAGTATTTCAAGCTCTTGTGGTCAGTGAAGATTGTGCACCTCGTCTAGTATAGGTAGTGCCTTCATATCTTTAATGCAATGACCACAACTACTAGCTCCAAGTCATGAGTAGGGCAATTAACCTCATGAACTGTCAACTGTCGGGATGCGTAGGCAATAACCTTTCCTCGCTACATCAACATGCAACCTGACCTCATGTAAGAAGCATCTGAGTAGACTACCAAGTCTTCGCTTCCTTCGGGCTATGATAAAAACTAGAGCTTGAGTTAACCTTGTTTTGAACTCTACAAAATCCATATCTTGATCTTGACCCCATACAAAGTTCACATCCTTACAGGTCAACTAGGTAAGTGGAGAAGCCATGTTAGAGAAGTATTGGATGAATCTCCTATAATATCCCGCCAATCCCAAGAAACTATGAATCTCGGATGGTGTCTTTGAAGACTTCTATTGCATCACCGCTTCTAGTTTTTGTTGGTCCACTATAATCCACTCGGTATTCACCACGTGACCTAAGAACTAGACTTTGCGAACCATAATGCGCACTTAGAGAACTTGGTATACAACTTCTCCCTTATTAACAATTCCAACACTTCTCAAATGTGACTGGCATGCTCCTCCTCGCTATTCGAATAAATCAAGATATCATCGATAAACACAATCACTGATTTATCTAACATCGGCCAACACACTTGATTAATCAAATCCATAAAAGTAGCTTGCACGTTGGTTAGACCAAAGGACATAACGAGGAACTTGTAGTGTCCATAACGCGTACGAAAAGTTGTTTTAGGAATATCTTGCTACTTCACTTTCAACTGATGGTAAACAAATCGAAGATTAATACTCAAGACCAACTTACACCTTGGAGCTGATCAAACAAGTCATCAATCCTTGGTAGCGGGTAGCGATTCTTTACTGTCAGCTTATGCAACTCAAGATAGTCAACACACATCCTCAAACTACTATCCCTCTTCTTCACGAACAGGACTATAGCACCCCAAGGAGAGATACTCGGTCTAATGAACCCCCTATTGAGCAAATCTTGCAGTTGCTCAATCAATTCCTTCATCTCAGAGGTAGTTAACTCATATGGCGCCTTAGCAACAGGCTGGGTACCGGGTATGAATTCCATTTGAAACTCGATCTCGCGGTCTGGTGGCACACGAGGTTAATCTTCTCGAAACACATCTGGGAACTCACACACAACCGGTTCCTCTGACAGTTGTGGTAACAGCGTATCTACATACTTCACGTAGGTCTGGTAAGCTTTACATCCATAATTCACACACTTTCTCGCCACCTCCATCGAAATCACCTTCGGAATCATAGTGTCTCGATCTCCATAAATTCTCACTAGACTCCTATCAGGCCCTATCAACCGAATCATCTTCTTGCGACACATAATGTTCACCTCGTAGTCCGCCAACCAATCCATTCCAAGGACTACATCAAGCCCGCCTAACGTCATCACGAATGGTCTTACAAGAAACTTATGACCTTCTAATTCTATGTCACAACCTTGTATCAGATCAACAATCCTAGTAGATTTACCTATGGTAGTTTCTACATCGAAGGGCTCATTAATACTCCTACTAATAATAGACAATTTAGCATAGAAAGCAGTAGAAATAAAACTCTTACTAGTATGTTAATCAAATAATACAGAAGCAAGAGTTTGGTTTACTAGAAACGTACCTCACTCAACATCAGGGTCCGTTCTAGCCTCATCTTGAGTCATCGTGAAGGCTCTAGTGCTCGCCTTCTACCCTTAGGTCTTGGTTGTCTTCTTCCCTACTCCGGAACTCTTAGATCTTGGCTTTTTGCATTCTCGACTCATGTGGCCCTCCTCACCACAGTTATAGCATCTCGCCACCTTGCACTCTCTTACCATGTGGCTAGGCTTTCCACACTTGAAGCACACATTCGAATCCCACCTACACTTACCAGTATGCACCCTTTCACACTTGCTAGACCTCCTTGTCCCTGCACTGGATGTGGCTACACGTTAATAGTCCACCCTTGATACCTTGTTGTTTGGAGTGGCCCCACCATGTAAAAACTGCTTCCCATTCAAATATCGGTCACCACCACCCTTTTTACATGCCTCAGCCACCACCACTCCATGTTCATCGTACAACCTTCCTGCCACATCAACCATCGACCTAAACGTGCTCGGTCGTGCAACGATTATGTGCCTACAGATATCCGCTGGCAATCCTTGGATGTATCTCTTGATCTTTTGTGACCGAGGTGTCACTAGATCCGGCATCAGCCGTGCAATCTCGTCAAACTTGGTGGTGTACTGCTGATGCGTCATGGTTCCCACCTCTAGCTGCAAGAATTCTCTATCCACCTTGTCGATATAATGCCCCTAATAAAGTCTAAGCGAGCCAATTAATAATATTAGGCTTAGTGGGGATTATTTAAATAAACTACGCGGGTAATGGAGTATGACCGAGTAGACCTCGCAAGGTTATGTGTTTGGTGAGTTTAAGGTCCCGAGAATGCCCGATATATATAAACGGATGAGCTTGAGCAACTCTTATTTGCAACTCAACACCCCAAATTCTAGACAGAGAATATGGAGAGAATTGAAGATTTAAGGCTCGGTTGATCACGGGATTGAAGATCGGTGTTCGTGAGCATCCAAAGAACAAGAAAACACCAAGAATCTAGGTAAGAAACATCTTTTAATCTTTCATTTTAATATGAACCCGTATTCTAGGGTTAGGTTTTTGAAAGTGGCAAAGATTCGCCTAAAACTCATGTTTTTGTCTAAGAGAACATGTAAAAAGCTTAGATATAGCTTCATGGAGATAAACCAAGGTTTTAGGTGTAAAATATTGAAGTTTTGGGTAAAAACTAGGTGTTTCGTAATTTTCAGCCAGTTCTGCGAAATTGGGTGTTCATCTAGCGAAATTATGTATTTGCCAAGCAAAACTATTGGTCTTCCTACGTAACTTTAGTTTCGCAAGAAATTTCATAGACATGGCTATCCAACGAAAGTTGGGCGAAGCTGCCAGCGAAATTGGCTATGAAGATGCCAGCGATGCCAATGAAAGCGTCAGGGAAGACGGTAGCGAAACTGCTAGGGAAATTAGCAGCAAAACTGCTGATCATGCAACAAAATTAGCAGTGAAATTAGGCAGAGATTAACCCCTTTGAGTGTTAACTTATCTGCAGGCTGTGTAGTGCAATCCTTTCTTTGAAAGCTTGATTGAGAAGCTACTCATTGAGTCCAAGTGAGTTTTAGATCCCCTATTTAAAGGTTTTGCACTAGTTTGGGGCTTGAAATGCATACTAAATATACGTTTTAGATTACCAAGATTTTAAGAGGTTTTAGCAGCGCAACCCTAGCCGGGGCTATACCCCTTGGACTCCACTAGGGGTTGCCACCCCTTGGACCCCGCTATTAGGGGCTACCCCCCAAACCTCGCTATCCCGTAGAGGGTCGGTTATGTCCTATGATGACTAGTTGTTGTTGTGCATGTGCATGTGTATGTAAATGAATGATGGATGATGTTTATGATGATGTGTGATGGGGTATGTAACGTTTATGTGATGATATGTATGAATGTGTTATGTTGATCTTACGTTCCTATTATGTATTACTCTGTGACTTACGTGTTGTTATTATGAAATGAACAAAAAGTATCATACAACGTAAAGCGGAAGTTAATGATAATGACAAGTGGAACGTAAAGGAAGAATGAATTCATGTATTAACGAATGAACAAATATAAGAAAGCCTTGCAAGCAAAGTATGGAGGTTCACACCCAATTAAGGGTGTTAGCTCAACAGTGTGTGTGTTAGCTACCCCAGAAGGATGCACACTGGGGTCTGTCTTTATGATTAACCATTTGCATGGAACCTTTTTCGCTTACCCTGGTACAGTGGTCAGGCCACCGGGCGCAATGTATAGGAGTCTATTTATAGACTTCGGCCCAGTACGTGCTTTATGCATGATAGTGGGGTATAACACATGGCAATGGTACACCTGAATTTACCCCGATACTATAGTCAGGCCACCAGGCATAATGTATGGGGGTCTATGATAGACCTCAGCCCAGTACTTGATGTATGCATGATGGTGGGGTAAAGTTTAGGTTATCGGTATGGAATGTAAGGAAATAACAGTGAACGCACATAATGAATGGTAAGAAAGGTAACGAATGTTAACACTTTCGTATGATGATGCATGAACGAAAGTTAACTAATGATGATGAAAAATAATAATGTTATTATCTATGTGTACGTATGATGCTTGATGGTGTAAGAATGTAAAGGAAGGTTTGAAGGGAAGAAAAAGTATTTTATTTTATAAAACTACAACTCACTCAGCAACACTGACTTTTTGTGCTACAAGTTGGCAGGTAATGGTTGCTGAGGATGGCACGAAGCGGCTACTTGGCTCATTTTTTGATGGCATTCTTTTGTATAACGTTTTTGCATTATAATGGGAACAAACGATGTTTTGTAATGAATGTTGTATTATTTCGCAAAAGCATTTATAATGAAATAAAAAGGCTGTTTAAATGTTTGAAATGCCCCATAGTTACAGCCTCATCCTGCCTCAGGCACAGACTCTTCTTCTTCTTCCTCGTCAGTAGAAACAACCATCTCAGTCTATGGTTTTTCTCTCTCCCCTGTGGGCCTTCTCCATTCTTCCTCTCTCCTTCCCTAAGAGCTTTAATCGCCTAAGTCACTGCAGACGGTAGGATCATCTGCATGACTTGGTGAACCTCCTCTATAACAGCTTCATTCACTAAGGCGCTTATGTTAGCACTGTTGTGACCGCCCTCCGGATGAGGGGTCTCGGGCTCTTTGTTAGCCACCTCTTCAACTCTAGGCCTTCCTCTCGTGACCTGTGGTCCAACACCACATCCACCAAAACCTCCACCACGCGAACCCTTAGAAGATCTACCATCAGCCATCCTCTAACACCCTATAAGATTCAAACACCAAGACGGTCATTCAAGGGAATAGCACAGTTATGTCAAGTATAGTAAGTCCCTAATTACAATGGCTACTTGTGACTAGCCACTCACTTTACTCTTCAACCCCAAGCATTTCCTTTCCTGACTATATGAGTATCTAAAACTACTAAAGGCACATAAACCACTTAACATGCGCACAAAATACCGGTCAACATTAAGAAAATACCTGATGGAACGTAGCTACTCGGACTGGCATACCTCCCATTTGTCTCATTCTTAGTTTAAGTTTAGATTTCTTTGAAAATATTTACCCATTTCACTTAAACTTTTGCTATGATACCAACTTGTAAGGCCTCATTCCCAGGATGCTTACAGCTGGTCAATCATTGGACATTAAACACCTAATATACATTTACATTCATTAAATAATTGCAGGGGAATAATTTAAAAACCATTTCATATATAAATAATTGCTTTTGAAAAATAATACAACATTTAATAATTAAAAAATATAATTTGTTTGCACTACAATGGAAAACATCATCGTGTAATAAATGAATGCCATCCAAAACTGCAAGTAGCTACCCATGCCATCCTAAGCAACATTCACCTACCAACTAGAAACACAAAAAAGTTAGTGTTGTTAAGTGAGTTTTAGTTTTAAAAAAATAACATACACTTATTTTGATAAAACCATTCTTTACTTTCATATGCGATCATGCATCATACATACACAAAGATAATAATTTATTATTATCTTTCATCATCGTTCGTTAACTTTCATTCGTTCATCATCACACGTCATCGTTATCATTCATTAACTTTCATACCATACCTTATGTACATTCATTAGCTTCCGATGACATGTACTCTACCTCAAACATTATGCACGAAGCTGGTTACTAGGCCTGAGGTCTATCAGAGGCCCCGAACATTGTGTACGAAGCTGACTCGAGTACCTAGGGCAAGTACGTTTGTTACTATCATTCATCTTTCCTTAGAGACCAATGCCACGTGCTATACCACAAACATTGTACACAGAGTTGGTTATTGGACCTGAGGTCTATCATACACCCCAAACGTTATACATGAAGCTGACTCTAGTACCTAGGGCAAGCAACAAGGGTCCCGTACATATGGTCAATAACAATGATTGAACCCTAGTGTGCATCCTTCCAGGGTAGTTAACCCGCACACAGTTGAGCTAACATCCTTCATTGGGTGTGAACCTTCATACATTGCTTGCAAGACTTTCTTATTTTCATTCCATCATTAAGGTATGTATTCTTTTTTTAACATTCTTCTTTTCATTACCTTCCGCTTTTCATTACATACTACTTTACGTTTATTGATATTATCATACCACGCAAATCCATGGAAAACAGACATACATATCAAGGAACATAACATAAACATAACTATACCATATCATCCATCACATTTGTTGATCCATATGTACCTAGTATACGATCTTAATGTAATATGTCTGTCATGTCCTCCATGTAATGAAACAAATGAGTTGAATGAAACATAATATGTGGTTTTTGAAATTGATGTTTAATATTTCAATGTATGTTTTAATGTTTGTCATTTATTAACGCATATTGAACCAACTATATAGGTTTGTGGTTGTTTGAATAGAACTTAGTCAAGTAATGATTGAGAAACATATTCAAACTTAGTCGTATGAAGTCTTCATGCTATTGGACCATGCTAATGGTTCATACGCATGAATACTTCATGCTAATGGACCAGTCGCACGACTGAACCAGGAGACTAGATCAGTCGCACGACTAAGACATATGGATGACGCAGTCGCACGACCGAACCTCGAGTCGTGTCATTGACTCAGTCACATGCTTTAGTCGCAAGACTGAACCATGCTAATGGTCTAGTTGTACGATTAACTAACCCTAACCTAAAACACCACTTAATTTGTGAAATAAAAAAACTTTTTGAAGAATTGACTCCTACTCGTACCCTAGCCATCCAAAACATCCAAGAAAGCTAGTCCAAGTTGATAGATTGTTCTTGATCGATTTCTATTCGTTCTTAAAGTTTAGTTTATTCTTATATCGATCGGGTTAAGTTCTCACAGATTGGATCGCCAATCAAATAGGATTCCGCACTATTTGAGTTGGTATGCAGGTAAATCAGTTAGTACTCCATCCAGTACACGGTCCCTAACAAGTGGTATTAGAGCTTTGGCTTTTGATTTACGTGTGATTCAATCGATTTTGATTGCAAAAACGCAATCTTTTTGTGTCTAACAGTGTTCTGGACGTCTCCAGGTCAAAAAGTTAATGTTTTCCGGCATACGAAAATTAGGGTTACTGAGAAATTCGTGTTTTTGGGTCAAAATACCTTAAACCCTCGAATTCTCAAAATTCAACAGCTTCAGTCACACGATTGACTCAATAGCATGACTGAATCAATACGCATCTCTCATATGCACGATTGGACTCAGTCGTTCATCCATACGTCCGACTGAATTGCCTAGTCGCATTGTTCATTCGCACCTGTCCATTCGCACGAGTGAGCTATCCGCATTGGTTCATTCGCACGTCTGAGCCATCCGCATTGGTCAATCGCACGAATTGTCCAATTGCACTCCTTCATTCGCACAAGTAAAATAGTTTTGTTCTAAAGACCAAAGTCAATAGTAATGGAGGATCAATATTCAGCGTTCACCGCAGGAAGGGATTCTAGGATTCAAAATTTGTTGCTTCTAGAAAATGAAGTGGGAAGTCATGACAGGCCCCCAAAGCTTATCATATTAGATGATTACCCACAATGGAAGCAAAGATTTGAGATTTACTTAAATGAAGTAGATCCCAATCTGTGGGAGTCAATAGAGACATGATATAGCATGCCTGTAGGTGCACATGGAGTCAAACTTACCTTAGGCGGTATGACTGACGACCAAAAGGTAAAGTACAATGCAGAGAAGAATGTATATGCATTGCTAACTCAGTTAATTCCTAAGGACATCTTCCATCAATTTTCTAAGAATAAGCAAGCTAAGAAGTTGTGGGATGCATTGGAAAAGAGGTATGACAAAAATGCATCGTTAAAAGCTCTAAAGGCTAAAGCGTTGAAGAAGGAATTGGACAACTTCTCGTCAATGGGAAAGGAGAGCTTGGACAATGTCATTGATCAGTTCTACCACTTACTGAGTGAGCTGCACATTCATGGAGTCACCACATCTATGGAAGACAAAGAGTCAAACTTTGCACATGGGTTGCGAGAGAAGTGGGTTTCCTTTGTATCCAACCTCAGACAGAATGATTTGCTGGCGAAGTTAGATATCAACGACTTCATTTTGAAGCTGAGAGATGAAGAGTTGAGGATGAAGTACAGGGCCCCAAAGTCTTATATGATCAAAATCCGGCACTGTACAACTCAACTCCACAAGCCAAAACATCTAGAGCGCCACTTCAAATGGAATTTGTGTCGATTTCAGCTGGTCCATCACAAGCTACCTCTTCATGATCTGACACTTCAGGGTCGTCATGTACTCAATACAAAGCACCTGAAGCCAATGCTACAAAACTAAAGACCGAGAATCTCGGGAATGTTACAGTGGAGGTAGCAAAGGAGCACATGGATCTATTAGCAACTGTCGTTCACTCCTATGACAAACTAGTTGCTGGGAAGATTGGGAACTGCCATCTGGCAGATGAGGACTATGAGCAGGTAGACGAGATAGAGCTGGGGAGAATGGACATCATGTGGGCCTTAGCAAGTGCTGTTCGGAGAGATAAGAAGTTTGTCAAGAGGACCGGACAAAATTTGATTGCTACTAAGGACACAACTTTTGGTTTTGACAACACGAAAGTTACCTGCTTCAACTATGGGGAAAAGGGGCACTTCAAATGTGAGTGTGTGAAGCCCAAGAAGACAGGAAATGGAAATCCATTTTCATCCTTCAATCATCAGGATAAACCCACAAGCAGTCCTACTTGGTCAAGCAAGGATCCTAAAGCCTTTACTGCTCACGATGAGGAAGGAAAAGATTGGAGCTTTCGGCTTGTGTCTCCTGGAGAATCCAACATTGCTAGTGTTGAGGATCTAGATGACGACTTAGCAAGTGAAGGTGATATTGCAGTGGAACTCGTGATGTCACATGTTGAAGAAACTGCAACATTGGTTGATCACCATCATGAAGAAGGAACAAGTTCAAGAAGTCTAGAATGACCAGAACCTGCAAAGCCAGACTCTGCTTTGATGCCTGATTCAACCACACCCTCTGAAGTAAGTTCCACTACTCAACTTTTCAATAATCATCCTTCTTCTAATTGTAATAAATTTAGGGAAAGCATTAATTTGAAATTTGCTAGGTTATTAGACCATAATGATAACTTAGTAAAGGACTTGCAACAACGCACACAAGCAAATAGAGTCTTAAAGCAAATGAGCACAGTTATAAAGAAAAGATAGAACTTTTGAATAAACAACTTAGAAAACTGAAGTTGTAGCTTTTAACCAAGCTAATGACATTAAGTTCTATCTAAACTACCTAGAAGACACTAAGAAACAAAAAGAAGTTTTGAAAGTAGTAGTAAATTCATTAAAACAAAAACTGCATAGTTGGACAAGTTCTTCTCACATTGTCCAACACTTAGTGAGAGAACGCAACAATGGGGACGGTTTGGGATATGAAGTGGTTCCACCACCACATGAGACCTTGATAATGCCAAAAGTAAACCAATAAATAATAACCCAGTCAAGGATCATGTGGGGTCCACTCCTCTTGTAAGTGATCCAGATTCCACATGTAAACCAAATGAATTTGGCACTAAACAAAAGGATGCCACTTCAAAATCAAAAGGTAAAATGCCTTGTGTTAATCCAGATGAACAATTTGAGAAGGTTAAAGTAAAATCTGGTTCAACAAAGTTTAATTCTAAACCTAAACAGACCAAACATGTTATCAATCATGCGTATCATGTCCAAGTCCAGGTAAACAAAAGAGTAAAGATGTTAATAACGTTCAAACAATCAATTTTTTTAAACAAGTTAAATCATTAAAATAGGAAGTGACTAAGCCCAAACTGAATAAAGTCACACAAGTGTCATATACTTCTCCACAGAAACAGTTAAATCGTCAAGTCGAAAGCAAATCATGCTACAACTGTGGAAAGTATGGTCACATCGCGTGTTACTGTCGTTATTATCAGACACCAAAGAAAAAGGTTGAACTTTATGACACTAAAGCGAGCTCTTCCAAAAGAAGCTCCATGACTTCACCTAAAAAAGTCAGTGAACCTAAATTTCAACCTATTAGCTAGTCATCTATTTACCACAAACAGGCGTTACACAAAGCTGGCTTATGGAAAGAAAAGTCCATGTCTAGTAATGAGAACAAGAAGACAAATGATCTTCCCACACCCTCTAATGGACAATGGGTAGAATTTGTGATGTGTGATGCCTCTAGGTCACCCAATCCTGTTAAGGCTTGGGACCCTAACCTTCACTGATGTTTTCAACTGATTGTTCAGGGTGTTCGCTATACTGCTGAAACAAACACTTGGATTGTAGATAGCAGAGCATCAAGGCACATTATTGGAAATCGGGCACTCCTATCAAACGTCAAACAAATCAAAGGATGTCATGTTTCATTTGCTCGAAACAAAGGAGGTTACATCACAGCTCAAGGGGATGTAGGGAATGAGAAAGTGAAGTTTGTTGCACCCTGAAAAGATCATAAATGCCAATCAATGTGATTTGATGATTGCTTTGCTAGAATCCCATGTCACACCCCCGCTAAGAGTAGAAACTCGGGGATGTAACGAGACGGAATCATTAACACATCGTAAGCCATAGAGATGCAATTTAATAAATGATAACAAGCGTGTCATGACGACACCCGACAACAAGGGGACTTGTGTCAGGTATAGTCAATGTTCACGACAACATAGCCATAAGCATACGCAACCAAATGATCACACAAATATGGATATCACATTGTAATGTATTTTTCCCACAACTCGGGAACAAGTAACAAAAGAGTAATTGTTGATTTAAAACAGACTACATCAAGAGTTTTCAAAATGACAAGTTTAGCCGGAAAATGCATCCTAGGGTCTCCACTAAGGCAGCACACTTAGATCTTCAGCTAGCATGATCACCTGAAAATATATGCTCAGAATGGGCAACAAAATTGTTGGTGAGCTTGCAGGTTTAAAAGTAAATAAGTAAGTGATGTTGTATAAAGTTGTTGCAGAATACCGTGCATATAGTTATATTTAAGCAAAATCACATGACTTGAGCCTTACAACCAAACCTAACGATATACACAAAGAATCTTGTCGGAATATATTCACCCAAGGCCCGTTCCTGGCATCTGTTGGTACCAACTAGTATACCAACACGAGGGTAGGGGTGTCAACCCAAGTAGTACTACCAATACATATCCGTCAGTTCCCACACTGGAATTAAATGGTTGTAAGAAAGAAGCACAAAGCAGACCCAAGCATGTATCAGATAAGTACTCAGCAGTACGTTGATTCTAAGTATGTAAATTGTATGTATGTTGTACAGCATGGAAATGGCTGAGCATACTTTCCCCCCATGTTTGTAAATGTTTGAAAAGTTGTATGAGCATAAAAAGGGGCCACGAAACTCACATGTTAAGTGGTAAATATGAATGATCAAGTTCCGAACGGTTGTATGCAATGAATAGTCAAACACCTATTGACAGTTATTGTTAAGCATTAATGATATGTATAAAGAAAATAGTAATGTTTGGTCGGTTCGGGTTGTATCGGGTCAGTCGCGAGTAACACACAAGCAGACACACATATTAGATCTTATGTAGATCCAAGTACTAGGAGTAGTCGTCATTGCCAATGAAATTTGTATAAAAATCCCATTGTTATAAAAGATAGTACTTGTTGAATATTTGTAGTTCCAAAAAGGGATATTGAAAATTTGTAAAACATTAGGTTGATTTTAGATTGAAATAGTATGTGTGTGTTGATAGCGTTGACTTTAATCTTTGTGGTCAAGCAATGACACTTTTAATGATGTTACCTTATCATCACGAGACATTCAGGAAGGGAATTCACACACACACATCATCAGTCACACAACAAGACCAGATGCTCGACTCAACACCCCATTCATACGAATCAACCTTCAATCGTACGAATCAGCTTCATTCGCATGATTGAACCTTCATTCGCACGACTGGCATTCACTCGTACCACACAACACCCAATCGCACAACTTAACCTCCATTCGCACGAATCAACCTTCATTGGTACGAATCACCTTCATGCGTATGACTAAACCTTCATTCGTACGATTAGCCTTTAGTCGTGCGATACATGCACAACCGCATACATTTATTCGGTCGCAGGACTCAATCGCACATCACATTCATCCGCATTGACTCGACCACACACAACATTCATCCGCCTTGACTCAATCACACACATTCATTCGATCGCACAACTCAGTCGCATGACATCCCTAGTCGCACGACTCAGTCGCCCGAAAGACACAGTCGCACGACTCAGTCGCACGACTCAGTCACACGACACACCTAGTCGCACGGCTCAGTAGCATGACAGACCCAGTCACCTGAACTGCATGTTCGCGACTGCTGAAGTGCAGATCAGCCTTCGGCTGCCCCGAGCTCGGGTTCTACACAACAAGGACTTCTAGAATCACACAACAAACACACACAAACAAGAAGCACACTCAGAAAGACACCACACGCACCCACACGACCTCTTGTGTTCGAGTTGACTCGAACACCCGAAACCCTAGAAATGGACAGCAGTAAAACAAGCAAGAAATGGACAACCAAAGTCGTCTACCTACAAGGATGGGGTAGACTAGGTTGTAGACGAAGCCTAGACGAAGAAAACAAGACCAAATAGAGCGTTTTTGGTGCCAAAGTGAAGAAGATAGGTGATGAAGAAGAAGTGAAGAAGATGAAGAAAATAGCTGGGAATGGGGTTTTATACCCATCCCAAGTTTGCAAAATGTCAATTTTAGTCCCTGCACTTAGCCCCAGAGTTCCCAAAGTTTGTTTCGGTACAACTTTAAATGTGTTCGTTATATTAATGTTAAAAGTGTGTTTAATGGTACTTAATAACTTAAAATGGTTTTACTACTAACAATGGTTAAAAGTAAAAAAAATATACATATATATATATATACATATATATATATATATATATATATTTAGTGATATGGTGATGAAATTTATAAAAGGTTTAGGTTTAGCACACGTTCACGAAGGAAGTACAGGCACAAGGGTAATAAAGCAAACATGATTTCTATAACAGGAGTTCGTGAAGAAGAGGAAGAATAATTTGATGGTTAATTATGTTGTTTGACGGACCTTAAGGTGACGGATGTCACAGTATCCCCCAGTTGAGAGAATTTCGTCCCGAAATTCAGCTGGAGTTAGGTCCAAGAGTGTCATTCTCGAATAGGTGTGGATATTTAAGTTTCATCTGATCTTCCCATTCCCATGTAAACTCTGGCGCTCGTTTTGAATTCCATCTCACACAAACAATTGGTGCATACCGCTATTTTGTATCTCAGTTTGAGCCAAAATACGTTAGTGAAGCCCTAAATGATGAGGCATGGGTGAGTGCCATGCAAGAAAAACTTCTTTAGTTCAAGAAGTTAGGTGTATGGACACTGGTAGGTAGACCTAAAGGTGCTAAGGTCATTGGCACCAAATGGGTCTTGAAATGTAAGAAAGATGACCACGGTGTCATCATGAGGAACAAGGCTCGACTTGTAGTTCAAGGATTTCGACAAGACAAGGGAATTGATTACGATGAAGTATTTGAACCCGTGGCGAGAATGGAAGCCATCCGTATCGTCCAAGCCTATGCCTCTTACACGAAGATTAAAGTCTATCAACTGGATGTAATAGTGCATTTCTTCATGGTGCAATCCAGGAAACAGTGTATGTTAGTCAACCCGAAGGATTTGAGGATCCATATCATCAGGACAGAGTTTACAAACTGGATAAGGCTCTTTACGGGCTTCATTAAGCCCCGAGAACATGGTATGAAAAACTCTCAACTCACCTTGGGAAACACGGCTTTCGTAGAGGTGTGATTGATTGTACACTGTTCATCAATGAAGAGGATGGTGATTTGCTGCTTGTTCAGATTTATGTTGATGACATAATCTTCGGTTCCAAGAACGAGGACTATGTAATGATTTGAAGCCGTAATGAAGGCAGAATTTGAAATGAGTGCCCTGGGAGAGATGAAGTTCTTTCTCGGGTTATAGGTGGATCAAACAGCAAATGGGATATTTCTACATCAGACCAAGTATATAGAGGATATTCTCAGTCGGTTTGACATGGAGAATGCTTCCGCAGCTAGGACTTCACGTGCTACAAACCATGATGTAGCACCCGACGGGAATGGTGATGTGGTTGATGCCACCATGTACCAAGGAATGATTGGATCCCTCATGTACCTCACTGCCTCAAGACCTGATATCATGTACGCGACATGTCTTTGTTCAAGATATCAGGTGAAACCCAATGTTAACCATTTATAGGGGTCAAGAGGATATTTCCTTATCTAAAGGGTACCCCAACACTAGGGTTGTGGTATCCTCATGACGATGACTTCGAGCTTACCGCGTACAGTGATTCGGATTATGCCGACTACAAGATGAACTACAAATCCACCTCAGCAGGTTGTCAATTCATTGGGGGAAGACTAGTCACATGGCAGTGTAAGAAGCAGACATCAATTACGTTGTCAATGTGTGAAGTTGAATATGTTGTTGCGGCAAGCTGCAGTTCTCAAATCATCTGGATTCAACAGTGGATGCGGGACTATGGTTTGAATTTTTCTAACACCCCTATATTTGTTGATAATTCTGCTACAATAGCTGTTACTAAAAATCCCGTCCAACATCCTAAGACCTAACAAATCGGAATTAAATGTCACTTTATACGTGACTGTTTGAAAAGAATCTAATCGATGTTCTTAAAATAAATACGGATTTCCAACGCGCTGACCTCTACACAAAAGCCTTTGATAAACCACGTTTTCTATATCTGTTAGAGGTCAACAGTGTTAAAAAGAAAAGAGATGTAATTCCATAAGATGAACATGTTTAGTCCGATGCGTCGAGTCCATTTTTCCTTCATTTTATTTTCTTTGATTTTATTTTATTTAATGAATTTTACTGGTTTTATTTCTTCGCCTATTCAAATCCTAAAAATGCAAATCGTTTACGGTTTTAGAATTTTAGGGGGAGAATAGGTTAAGTTACTATTAAAAAAACAAACGAGGGAAGAGGACAGGAAAGCTAAAAGAAATGAGATCGTATTTGAGATATCGATTCAACGACTATGGAAAATGATAGTACACAGGAACAAAGAATTTGGGACTTTAAAAGATTTAAATTGAATTAGATGCGAAATTCAAAGTAAAAGTCTGAGAAGTCTAAGCAAAAATAAAAGGACAAATGATAGTAAAACTAGCTGCTACTAAGGTAACATGGAGAAAGTAGACCTAGAGGTTGTTAGACTATTAGATGATGTTTCGGTAGATTCAACACAATATATAAGTAGACCTCGTTGGTGATCTTAAGATCAAACTAAGTTGTTCAAGAAGCTATGGGTTATCATCTTATCCCTGGTTAAACCAATCAATAGAGATCCAATGAGGGGTGACGAGCAAAATAAACGCCACAAATGTCTGCGGATGACCAAAATATGAGCAAAGCACATGATGAAAAATGCAAAAAACAATCAAACTAATAACCTATGTTGTTGGTTCGATCTGTGCAAAAAGAATAAAATTGCTCAAACAAGAAGATGGGTTATGTGCCTCTTTGTTGTGCGGTGGCACTGACTTGAGGATAAGCATAACCTATATATTCTACAATTCATTGTTGTTTGCTGCCTCTCTACTGTGCGGTGGCACTGACCTGAGGCTTGGCTTCTCTTTGAAAGCTCTAAGAATAGTTTCTTCTTGTCAAAATACCCATAGACCGCTCAAAAATCACCTGAGGAATGTTGATTACCATATAAGCGTGGGATCCACAAAAATGCTT
Source organism: Flaveria trinervia (assembly GCA_025506515.1). NCBI lineage: Eukaryota > Viridiplantae > Streptophyta > Magnoliopsida > Asterales > Asteraceae > Flaveria > Flaveria trinervia. Next base: position 44,913,434 of record CM046448.1, on the reverse strand, counting down.
GTTGAAATAATTAAATCTAATGTATCACCAATCAGTGTCAAAAGTCTATGTATGGATTTAAATGGACAAGTATACTGACATTCATCATGGCTGCAATTCTTGAAAGTCCAAATCAACGTGTGCGTCTTATAGTACTAGTATGATTTCCTAAACTTGCTAATGACTCTCGACGAAAACAAGAATCTAGCATTGACTGAGTTTGGTAACACGTCCTGAATGATTTGATTACCTGTATGATCCCATAATGAATCGTTCCACTTATGGTCAAAATAACTTGAAGTTGTCTATTCAAGAAATAAATCTGTTATATTTCTATCTTACGATTTCCACCTCACACAAAATCACAAAAACAACTTTACATTTGTCTTTTAAATTTAGTGGTCTAAATTTTTTGTGATTTAGTTTTTAACGTCGGACTATGCCATGGAATTCAATCTGTGATTTAATCACTTAAATGGGTCACGTCTGAGGTGACAAAATGTGTTTTGTTTAAAAGGATCTTGACTAAGGTGACCAAAAGTTTTCAAAGCTAAACTATGATGTCTGAGATGATTAAATGCTTAAAATGTTTAATCAAAAGTTAAAAGGGGTTAAATGTCAAATGGTCATAAAGTCAAAATCATGAGTATGATCCATTCGCACGACTTGCCCCTGAGTAGGGACCAGTCATATGATTGGACCAAACTTATGCACTAGTCAACCGAATGGAGCATGAGTATGAACCATTCACATGACTGGCTTACAAGATTGAGCCAGCCGCCTGAATGGAGTTGTCCAAATGAGTCAGTCGCCCGACTGACACCCAGTCGCCCGACTAAATGTGACCGACTGAACCAATTGCACGACTGAGAACCAATCGCCCGAATGAATAGAGTGAATGGATCCAGTCGCCGTGAAACCAGATACAGTATAAAGAGGGCTATAGTCGATCGCATTTACTCATCCCTCCTCATTCGCCTAAAATCGCCTACAGTGTCGTTACATTGCCAAATTTTCTTCTAACCTTGCTTGATTTCAAATTGTTGAATTCTGACAAGCAATAGTGTTTATACAGGTACAATGTGGTTCCATCTACACAAATGGAATTAGATTTGTGCCCTAATTGACCGATTTTTGGCCTAACATAGAATCGAGATTTAGTTGGATTAATAAACTAATAAAACTAAGTTAAATGTTGAAATCAAGGTTATTAGGTGCTCTGTATGGCGATTGCGAGTCTAATGAGCCAAACCACGATGTCTAATTTTAAGATTTGCACAAATTTTGAATTTCAATCGAACAGACAGTCTGTCATGCGATTGGTCACCCTGATGAACATCAATCGCACGGCTGAGCTGTGCGAATGACTCAGTTGGCCATTTAGACGAGGCATACGAGCTAGTCGCCCGACTAAACCTAGTCATAGGTTCAACCACTGACTCAGTCACCCGACTAAACTCAGTCACTAAATCAGTCGCCTGATGAACTCAATCGCATGATAAGTGAACTAACTGAACTCAGTCGCATGGTTCAATCACACAATTGAACCAATTTGATCTCAAATAGTTTAGAGTGAATTGCTTTCTGTTATGTGCTGATCTAATACATAGTGTCTTATGTTACAATTCTATGGCAGATTGGTGGACCTTGAGCACCAAGCATAATATATGTGCTCATTTGGATGCCACCACTCAGAACGGTGCCGAGTTTGCTGGCATCATTGCTTTTCTAAAGATATCAAGGATACATAGAGCGATATCTACACCATGCACTCCGTACAGGTCTATACAGCAGGCCTTCTGGGAGGGTGCATCGGTTAACCGATCTAGTGAGCCCTACTGCATTCGAAACACCATCTTTGGGAAAGAGATAGAGGTGATAGCAGCAGACATTCGACGTGTATTAGACCTGGCTGATGATGGTGCTCACCCAACAAGGTTACACCCGCTTACTGTGAGAGGATGTTTTCTCAAGTTGAAGTACTCTCGAGACATCAATGCAGGTGTGCTAAACAAAAGCAAGCTGTGTCCCCAGTTCAAGTACATAGCGCTTGTCATCCTCAAGTACATTGCATTAAGAAGGGGTGGATTTGATGACTTATATGACCAAATCCACAATGCCTACGTGGCACTAATGCTGAATCACCCCTTTAGCTTCTCCAACTTGATATTTGCATACCTGATCGAGAACCTTGAGGCCAAAGGCTAGGAGGGCTTCTGTATGTACCCAAGATTCTTACAGATGATATAGATGAGAAGCTTCATTTGCTACCCAAGGAGAGCCATGATGCAGTATCTCTCAAGATTATGGATGACAAAACTCTCGGGAGAATGAAGGTCTACAAGGGAAGCAAGTCAAACCCCCTGTGAGGAGATAGTTCCGGCACCTGGCCTGGGAGGATTACATGGCGTCGGCAAGGCGTAAGTGGCGCCACGAGGAGAGTGACTCAGATGCTGAGTAGATTGCTCTTCCATTTGATGACTCCGATGATGATGACCGTGGCACTGGTGGAGACACTAGCCCCGTTGCTTCTAGGGCCACCACTACACATGTTACACCTCCACCACCCACTGATGAAGATGCCACCACCGCCAGTTTCCATCAGGATTTTTGCCCTTCTGATGAGGAGGAGGAGAGTGATGAAGAGCCACTGACCAGGATGGTGGTAGCAGGGTGGTTGCCACCGAACGAGGTATTCTGCAGGTTGGTCGACGCCCTAGCGAGTCTGTGGTGACTGGTGCAGATCCCAGTTACACACCTAATCAGCCCAGCAGCATCATAGGGGGAGCATCCACCTGAAGGGGTAAGGAGGAAAAAGGATCGCTCAGCCCCATGGGATGAAGTCTAAGAGGAGGAGGATGACATTCATCACTACCACCACCACAGCCACCACTACCACATTCCACCCACCACCACTACTACCACTCCACCCACCACCACTACCACCACTCCACCACCACCACTACTACTACTTCACCCACCATCACCACTATAGCCACTTGACCACCTATCGACGTCACTTCCACCACCACTACAACATACCCATTGGAACTCACTCATTTACCTCCACCCATACTCACCACGGCCACCACTACCACCACCAGCCACCAAGCCAGTCCCTCATCCCATACCACATTCTCCACCGGATCACCTTTACCTCCTAGTGGGGTAGAGGAACAACTGCCGACACTAAATCGTATGGTGTTGTAGCTATTAGCTTCCGATGACAAGAAGACTGCTCAGCTACGACAACTGATGGAGCTAACTACTGCACAATCACAGCAGATCTCTTAGTAGGCAGAGGAGATCGCCCAACTCAAAGAGCATAAAGCCGAATCAGCAAAGAAGATTGAAGAGTTGGAGTCATCTAACAGATCTATCATGCTCAAGCTTAAAGGATCCAAAGAAGAGACTCCTAAGATCAGAGAAGATCATGACGATGGTGATGACGATGATGAAGAGGATGATGCTGAAGAGGATAAGGATGACACAGAGGATGGAGGAGATGATGACAAAGGACGAGATCCATCTACTTCGCGTTCCCAAGAAGCTAGTGAGAGGCGGACCAAAAAGAATCAAGATCAGGGCGCCTCAACATCAGCCACGACAACAGAGGAACACATGATTCAGGATAAATGTAATGCATAGATGTTTATGTAATTTATATCATGGGTAATTGAATATTGTATTACACTGATGATGATGTGTTACACGTTTTAAATCAATCAAATCCACAATATCATCAAGATGAATACGATGTTGCTCCCCTTCAGCAGATCAAGTCTCAACTCATAATGATACTTGCTCTATAAGGGATTGTCAGGAGGTTAGTAAGATATACTCCGGAAGAAGAAGACATTACTCACAACTTCACTGATGAGCAACTGGCAAAAATGTTCCGCTTAAACCCAGATGAATTTGTTAAGGATGCCCCTACTGTCGATATTGCTAGTGATGATGAGCCCAATGATATTGATGAGATAGAGATGAGGACATCACATCACAACACTATCTGGAATATACTAATCAAGAGGGAAATGTGGTTCCTAATTTTAGGGATACTCTGGACAATTATATGTATTCTAAGCTGGATATGACGGAGAAGGAGGCCGAGAAATCAGAAAGCCAAGCCCAAGCCTCAGACGCCGATGTTGAGATCAAAAAGGGTAAATGGCCGGATTGTTTTGCAGAGATCCGTGCCAACGCACAATGCCAAAGCCGACTGCCTACGCCAAGCTCTACAATGTAAAGAAGCATCTAAAGGTGTCTGGAAAGATTATAGCGTGGGCTTATTTTGAGGATCTTAGTGTATATGCTATGAAGAGGGAGAAGGGAATCGAGTACTTCATATCTCCACATGATGTGAAGACTCTCCCTGGTTTTGAGCTCAACCAGTTGGCACGCCTGAACCTGCTATATGTTGACCCCAGGAAGATGTCAGGCTGGTTTGAAGCTGTGTTGAAGAAACAATACCACACTAGATGGGTTAATTTCAAGCGTCAACAACCTACGAGGTAGATTCAAAGGTCGGAGGTGGACCCAAGGACTGGGAAACCCAAAGTGGTGCTGAAGTGGAGTCCTCCACGCACTATGTCAAAAATCCCTTTGAGGGAAATGCCACAGGACTTTACTCACCAGTTGAAGTGGTGGTATTATGACTGGCGAACTAGAGAAGCGGTCATAGTATTATAGAAAGAGCACCAAATGGAGACTATCCGGGTATTTGACCCAATGTGGCTACCAACTTGTCAGCTAGTGATGATTATACTTTATACAGGTGACCATTATTCTATGATCCGCAGGATATTGTATAGGCCCTCCAGTTTCAGATCGTGATAAGACTCTGCTTTGCATTCGAGATACATGCTCGAGTCACAGTCGAGGAGAGGCATAAGAAGTTTGACGAGCTAATGAAGGATGCTAGAAAATGAAGGAAAGTAGGTCCAAGGGGGAGTTTGTTGATCCGTATGTACCTAGTTTACGATCTTAATGTAATATGTCTGTCATGTCCTAAATGTAATGAAGCGAATGAGTTGAATGAAACATAATATGTGGTTGTTGATGTTAATGTTTAATGTTTCAGTGTATGTTTTAATGTTATCATTTATTAACGCATATTCAACTATATAGGTTTGTGGTTGATTGAATAGATCTTAGTCATGTAATGATTGAGAAACATATTCAAACTTATTCGTATGAAGTTTTCATGTGAATGGACCATGGTAATGGTTCATACGCATGAATACTTCATGCTAAGGGACCAATCACACGACTAAACCAGGAGACTGGATCTGTCGTACGACTGAGACATACGGATGACTCAGTCGCATGACTGAACCTTGAGTCATGTGATTGACTCAATCGCATGCTTTAGTCGCACGACTGAACCATGCTAATGGTCCAGTCGTACAACTGAACAATGCTAATGGTCCAGTCGTACGATTGACTAACCCTAACCTATAAATACCACTAAATTCGTGAAAAAAAACATTTTGAAGAATTCGACTCCTACTCGTACCCTAGCCGTCTAGAACGTCAAAGAAAGCCAGTCCAAGTTCATAGATCGTTCTTGATCGATTTCTATTCGTTCTTAACGTTTAGTTTATTCTTATATCGATCGGGTTAACGTTCTCACTGATTGGATCGCCAATCAAATAGGATTCCGCACTATTTGTGTGTTATACATGTAGATTAGTTAGTACTCCGTCCAGTACACGGTCCGTAACAACATTATATATGACATCATATAGTCAACTTACATTAACCCTGGCAACCTCCCAAGTAAAAGCCTAACACTTCACCTTATTCCCAAAATTCTGAAAAATATTCTAAGTGTTAGGCGCATCGGCACTATGCAGGCACATCGCCTTGTGGGTGTATGGGAACACTTAGGCGCATAGGAAAAGTTTTCGGCGCATAGGCACTATTGGGGCACATGACCAAACACTTAGTCATTTGAGGCATTTCTAGGTGCATGAGCACTATGTAGGCGCATGAGTGCTTAGGCGCATGAGTGCTTAGGGACATGAGTGCTTAGGCGCATGGGCAGTCTAGGCGCATGAACACTTAGTAAATTTCAGTCTACTCTAGGCGCATGGATACTCTTTTGGCGCATGGGCGACACTTGGGCCAATTCAACCATTAGGCGCATGGGCCAATCCAGGTGCATGGAAAATCAACTCATACTAAAAACATAACTCAGTCCCCAAAATTATCAATTCATCATGTTCAAACCTTATTTCTATCATTCTAAGCATTGAGCATGAACATAACACAATCACAACATCAAGAACATCCAAATCATTACCCACCCATATTTACACATACACATTCATACAGGTACCAAAACCCACTTAAACAAAGACATTCATATAGCATTTCTAGCCCCAAAATTAGTTAAAACATGTAAAACGGGGGTTCTAGAACTCACCTTATGCAATTTTTAGATGAACTTCCTCAAACCTCAATGCACTTTGAGTTCCACCACCTAAAACTCAGAATAAAATCCCCTTTGATCTTAAAATTTAAACTTATATATCATACTAAGATGAACACAATAATCACACATGAATCAAATAATTCAAGATTATAGATCAAACTAAGATGAACACAATAAAATCCCCTTTGATCTTAAAATTGATTGCAAAATATGTTTTCAAGTAATTCCCCAATCCATTGGCCATACAACCATCCTTTAATCTTGATTAAAATTAGGCTATTTATATTGAATATAATATTCACTAATTGCACTTAATCCCCTAAACGTTGGCTAATTGATGGAAATTAAATATAAAACATAAAAATGACTAAAGCAAGATAAAATATATTTTCTTCACATAAAATATATTTATTATAATAAACCTCATAGTCATTTATATCTTCAATGTCTCGTCCCGATTCTTCATCTCGAATGTGTCGGGTTTCACTTTTGTTAACTTTAATCGTGGCATTGCCTTTTGTAACTTTGACTGTGTTGTTAATATACACTATCTTGTACAGCCCCATTATACTCCCTCTTAGTCTATCATTATTAATGTCTTCAAACAAAATTAACACCGAGAAGTCAATAGTAGAAAGATCTTCAAATTGAAGCTTTCTGAATCTGATGAGAATTATTATGCATGTCATAAGCTCCCCGTATTTATGTGCTCCCCCTTTTTGCATGCAACTTTTATGAGGATATTGGAATAGCTTTCCCAAATCTCTAATCTTGAGTATTTAAGAAGATGTAGGAGTAGGATTCCTAGCTTGGTATATTCTCCAAACTTGAGAAACAAGTTCTCTTATTAGGTACGCTGCTCAACTAATGATCGGCCATCACTTATGGCAAAAATCTGAAACACCTTCACAAACACAATCTCGACATTTTTAATTAGATCATCTCATTTTAAAAAAATAAACTCGTGTTTATCTATGTGTGAAAACAAGCGAACCCGCGTTCGTGTGTACGCAATTTCTATGAAATGCATTAAAAATAATAAAATGTAACGGCATAATATGGAAGACCTAAAAGAATTTTGAAATGAAAATTTTTTAAAAGTTTTTATTATATATATTTATTATAACATTTTTTATCTAGGACCCTACAATCATTTGGCAAAAACCCTCACCCAACCTTAGGATTTCTTGATTTTTGTTACGATTTTTATAGAACAAGGCTTGTGCATTAGTATGTAAGTGATTATTAATATAATATTGCATTACGTGATGGATTCATGTGCCAATACTCACATATAACAAAAGAGATGACCATTTAATCATGTGCCGATAAGAGCTCGAGGTCAATACTATAGTACAACAAAGGAGATAATCACTCTAGGTCAGTACATCCGTACAACAAAGGAGATTAGCACAAACATAAGACACATAAATACACCAAACATGGCTCAAAGATATGGCTTATATGATTTGTATCATGGTGGGTGAAAGATCAATTCTCAATCCAATTTTTGTCATGACTCGATTTTCGTGTAGACCAAAATGATTGCATAAATCCAGAGATCATTAAGCATATATTTTAATTTAAATCATTATGTTGTTGTCTACTTTATTTTTCTGGCTATGTCTACCAAGCATGTCATTAAAGAATCTGTTTGTTTTCTATTATTTGTAAATAAAAATAGATGTTAATGAGATAACAACATCAGTTACTATCATTTCTCATTTTAAAATGCAAGGTATGCAAGAACAAGCATATGAAGAACATATACAATCATTTCCTTTTCATGTCGAATCAAGTTCACAATTCTCTTTTTATTTTTAATTACTATAGTTCTCTTTTTATTTTTTCTTACTATGCTCTCCCCCTAAATTTTTATTTTTTCAAACCTATTTTTTATTTTTTTATTTTATTTTATTTTTTTAATTTTTTTATAAAATTGTACAAAAATAGAAATTTATCAAAGAAGGTCTTCCAAACTACACTGATATGAGGATAAGAAATGAATTATCTAGAAAGATGTAGTGATTATGAAGTGAGAACTTTGATTGTTAAAATAAAAATCCATATTGTGGATAAAATACCATGACCTTAACCTGTTTGTTTTGCATTAAATTTGAATTAAGAACAATCTCTATAAGGAAACCAGATTACTAATTGTCCTCTTGAATTGTTCCTGCACTCATAAACAAATTAGTTTGAAAGGGGAACCCAGGCCATGGTAGTCCTAGAAGTTCCTTTTTCATCGATATAAGAAACCTGCTTCTGCACACAACCGTTTAAACAATCGGGGATATCTGTATCCTTCCTTTTAATTTGCCAAATTTGTTTCATTTCAATTAGTTTGGATTTGAATGAATTAAATTCGGAAATCATCTTCTAGTTTAAGATAGGAAGGAAAAGAATATGGTTTTGAGACTTTGGTCATTTTCATCTTTAAATCAAGTGAAACCGGCTTCATATGAAAAAGTTTGGATGAAGGATTTTTCATTCAACTATTCAAAAATGTGTGTTGTTTTCTTGTTGACCTAGAGAAGCAACTAGTGTTGCCTTTACCATTAAGAACATTCTTTGTAGACTTACATACTAAGAAGCAATTTGGTTTACCTTTGCCATTCGAAGCAAGTCTTTGAGGGCACTTCTTTACAACATGACCTTGTTTTCCACACTCAAAACAAGCCTTTAAAGGCTTTTGATTCTTTTTAGTCCCGTGTTGTGCAGGTGCGGATGAGGATTGCATTGAGCTAGTAGCAATGTGTTGTTTCTTCTCAACTTTTATATAAGGTTGAGGTATGATACATAGGGATGTAGACTTATTTTGTTGAGTTTTGTATGGATGACCGGCTGTTTTGCAGTTGGAGAAGGGATCCATATTGGTCTTGATTCAGCTTTTGGAAGCTTTTGAGACTTGACAATGTCAGGAGATATCTTCATCTGTGAGGAACGAACATGCCACTCTGTGCTTGATTCATCATCTGAGCTTATCCATTCTTGTATAGATAGATCTTTCTCCAACCAATCTTGATTGACCCCTCTTATTATGCCGGCTTTGGTTATAGGACTCTAATTGCCTGATGATTCACAACTATTCCTTCTTTGATAAACACGACAGGAACAATGAAGGAATGTTACCTTGTTTGAATTTGTTGAAGAAGATTGGAGAAGCAACTGATATAGGTTTTGGAACACAAGAGGTGGAATCGCCATTAATCTTCTTATCATATCCCTGCCTGAGGAATCACAAACCTACAGGAGAATCTTGTACATTTCCAACCTCATTAAGATTAATGCTGCTTAAACATGCATTTAAACTATTAGTTTTTGTAGCTTCAATCAAATCATTTGATGAATGTGCTTGAGCCAAAGGATAGTAAGAATGGGTGCTAGGAGGAGGATAGACGTTTCGATTTTCACTATAACCCACTCTTGTTTTAATCCTAACTCCCCTTTGTTTACACAGTAGCTCTTCCTGTTTCATTCCGGATACGACCATCTACCAAGCTTTGTTTTAAGCTTGCTTGTTTCAAATTCTGCAAAGGTGACTCTTTGGTTTAAAAGATTAATTTCAACAATTCTTTCAAAAAGTGTTTGTTTTAAATGATCATTTTCTTTTAAAGATTCATTTAATTTTATGAAATACTTGGCTTCATTCTTTTTCTGTTTTGCATTTATAGTTGTTAATTCCTTTTGGTTATTTAACAGTAACCTATTATCTTTATACACACCAAATAAAAAAATTTTGCAAGCATAAGAACACATATTGAATTGTCTCATATGGAATATCTAGGATGACTCTTTCAGCGGTAAGACCCTTCTCGCAGTTGCAAACTCTGGTATTGCGCTTCCATTCTTCTTCCTTCTTCATATCATAAACTTCATCATTCAACTCAGCTCCACCTTTACCATTTATGTTTTCTTAATGTCACGGACTGAATCTCATCAGCTCACGTGCGGCATTTAGATTTGTTCTAAGTCAGCCTTCTCAATCTCGGGTGGATGGATTAGCAGTGGAAGTCTTTGTAAAGGAACGTTAGATTTGTAGTGCGCAGGTAAGATGCTTGTGGTGTATGTTTACAACACAAGTATATTGCTTGTATTACTAAGAACACAAGTACAAGGCTTTAATGATTACAAGAAACTTAGGTTGTTTGCAAATGAAGCACCACCCACCTATTTATACTAGTTACAAGTATTATAGATTTTTCTACATCTAGACAAGTCTTTACAAAATATTTAAGACAAGATATTGGCAAGGATTTCTCTAGATCTTTCATGGTCATTCAAGGTTGCACCATGGCTGATTTTTGTAGCTCTTTCTAGAGATTTCTGGGGTTTTTAGGGCTGCACAAGTTGCTCCTTTAGAGCAACCTTTTATGCTCGGTTTCTAGCACGTCGTGGGATGTTCTAGAGTCTTCCAAGGCTATAATGTTGGTGCAGAATTATGTGGGCTGTTCTAGAGCCTTCCAGCCAGCCTTGCTTGCTTTGTAAGTGCCCCTTATCGAAAAAAATTAGGGTGTTGCGATCTGCATTTTGGCTGTTCATGACATTCTCCCCCACCTAATGTCATGAAGTCCTCGTTGTGTTGCTCCGATGCCTCATGAGTTGTCTTCATGAGTTTTAAGATAGAGACGGTTCAGCCATGATGCCTTGTATCCGGCTCCAAGGTAATGGTGTGCACTTGGTTTCCCTTAATGATGTACATGGTGTTGATGAATGATATTGGGCAGGTTTGGATTTTGGAAAGAAGTCCATCCCTAACACAATATCATAATCTTCTAATGGGAAAACTGAGAAGTATAGCTTGCCTGTCCATATGCCCATCTTTGTCTTCATGCCCCATGCTCCTCCTTCTATTGGTTTGGGGTCTCTAGAGGTGCCCTTGATCCATCCTTTCTGTGTGGTGATCCTTAAGCCAAGTCTTCGAGCCTCCTGAGGTGAGATGAAGTTGGGGCTTGCTCCGGTATCGACCAACGCTTTCACCATTTGGTTTTTGTTAGGATCAGTGATCTATGTTTGATTGATTAGAGAGTATAGCAGGGGAAATCAAACAATGAATTAGCCAATTCACAAGAACACAAAAGATATTCAAAGTACGAACAAACGGTTATAGACAGAGAGAATTCTGCAAAAGATATATCATTCAATATTCGCTTTCGTTGTAACAGAATGTCACACATACAATTAGGTCAACACCTTTTATATAAGAGATGTGACGTCTGCTAATGTCACTTGATAGTGACATCTAACATAATTTATTCAAAATACTAATAGTTAACACAACTACTGAAGATGTCAAACAGCTGACATCTTCTTACAAAAATGTTAAGTGTTAACTATCACTACAACTACTGAAAAGAAAATACTCAAACTACAACGACTGAAGAACATGCTCTTCAGTCGTTTTACAAATACTGAAACAAAAAGAAAACTACTAAAAGGAAACCATCACAACAACTGAAGAATGCTTCTTCAGCTGTTGTAACAAACTCTGAAGGCTTCAGTACTTGTACTTGAACTTCAGCTGTTGTCATCAGCTCATGTCTTCAGTCTTTGTACTTCAGCTGTTGATCTTCAGTAATTTGTTCTTCAGTTGTTGATCTTCAGACTTTGGTCTTCAGCTATTGAAGTCTTTAGTACTTTAGTCTTCAGCTGTTGAAGTCTTCAGTGCTTTAGTCTTCAGCTGTTGATCTTCAGACTTTGGTCTTCAGCTGTTGAAGTCTTCAGTACTTTAGTCTTCAGCTGTTGAAGTCTTCAGTACTTTAGTCTTCAGCTGTTGATCTTCAGACTTTGGTACAACAGCTGATCAAGTCTTCAGTAGTTGTTGTGATGTCTATAGGACTTAGGGGTTTTTCTGATCAGGCTCATTGGTTCTTTTGGTCCAACAGTTTTTTATCTCCATGTTTATAAATGAAAGTCCTATTGATTCCGCCTTCGGGTTATCTTTGATCGTGGTCAGGTTTGATTGCTTTTCCATCACAAAGGGTTTGGCTTCAATTGTACTTAAAGTATTAAGTAGTTGAAGTTGTATTGCTCCCAAATGAACCACTTCTAGTTCTGATGGTTCATCATCAGATATAATCTAGCCTGTCAATCTAGCCTTTTTCGGACAATCTCGCGCGTTGTGCAGCCCATCGCAAGGAAACATCCTTTGGTTTCGTGTACCTCGTTCCCATATCTTAGGGGTCGTCCGTTGTCTTCTTTTCGAATATGATTTTGGTTATTATTGTGGGGTCTCACTCCCCCACCTTTTTCATCGTTATCCTCCGTAACGATTGGTTTTTATGATCACCTGTCACTATGGTCGATTAGACTTTCAGCTGCAACGATGGCTGACGACAAGTCTTGAACATTTCTTCATTCAAGCTCAGTTCTTGCCCACGTTTGTAAGCCATCGATGAAGTATATGGGAGAGTCTTTTGATATGAGTCCGGAATTTCTATCACAAGGGTAGTGAAATCTTTGACATGGTCCATGATGCTACCCTTTTGCTTCAAATTACGAAGCCGAATCTTTGCTTCGTGTTCAACATTTTCCAGATAAAACTGTTTCTTGATTTCTTTTATGAAATCAACCCAAGTTTGTCTGGTGCACATACCTATATCAATCTCCATGTGCTTTCGACACCGCCATAAAGCTGTGGTCTCTTTCAAGTAAAGAGTAGCCGTCTTGATATTCTTGGCGTCATCGATAATGTCAATGGCCTCGAAGTATTGTTCCATCTCCCAAAGGAAGTCATCCATAGCCCTTGCCTCTCATTTTACAACGAATTCGGATGCTCTCGGGATGTCTACCTTTGAAAAAGCATGGATTATGTTGTCACCTCCGGTTGCTAGTGTGCACTTGCAAACACTTAGTTCGGTTTGCAAGTCTTTGATCTCACTCTTGATGTTTGTTTTAAGTTGACCCAACTACATTATGAATGCCTCTTCCATCTCCTTCCTTATCTGGGAGAGGGCGAGTTTGAGATCTCTTCGCATTTTGTTGAAGTCATGCCTAACGACTCAACATGTTGTAAAGAGTCGTAGGTATGAGTTTTGAAGATATCTATTTCAGCCTTGAATTCATCCATTTCGTTTTTGAATTCAGATAATCCTACCTCGACATCTTCAACTCTTTTGTCCAAGCTTGCAACCAAATCTTTGGACATACCTTGAGTTTTATTGTCTCCTTTACTAGTCTCCTCCCATCCACGGGTCTTGTCTCCAGCAACGCTTGTGACTACACTCTCTTTCGCAATAGATGCCATCCCAATGAATCAACACTGCTATGATACCACTTGTCATAGACTGAATCTAATTAGCTCATGTGTGGCACTAAGATTTGTTCTAAGTCAGCGTTCACATTATCAGGTGGATGGATTTGCAGTGGAAGTCTTTGTAAGGGAACGTTAGATTTGTAGTACACAAGTAAGACGCTTGTGGTTTATGTTTACAACACAAGTATATTACTTGTATTACTAAGAACACAAGTACAAGTCTTTGATGATTACAAGGAACTTAGGTGGTTTTCAAATGAAGCAGCACCTATCTAATTAGACTACTTACAAGTATTCTAGATTGTTCTATATCTATACAAGTCTTTAGAAAATATCTAAGACAAGATATTGGCGAGGATTTGTAAGGCCCCGTTTCCAGGACGGTTACAGCTGGCCAATCATCGCGCATAAAACATATAATTACATTAACTTGAAATAAACATTGCAGTGGAAACATTTTAAAACAACATTTTCATTAAAAATGCTTTTGAAAAATAATACAACATTCCTTACACAATTTCATTTGTTCGAATTACAATGCAAAAACATTAACAAAAGTGTCATCCAAAATACATAGTAGCTGTCCCGAGCCATCCTCAGCAATGCTCACCTACCAACCAGAAAAATGCATAAAAAGTCAACGTTACTAAGTGAGTTCTAGTTTTATAATAAAACTTAGTTTACTTTCATTAAAACCTTTCTTTACTTTGGCATGTGATCACAAATCATACATACACATAGATAATATCATTATTATCTTCATCGTTCATTCCTTAACTTCCATTTATACATTCACCATTTCTTCTCTACATTCCATCCAAAACCATGAACTTTACCCCACCGTTATGCATAAAGCGGGTATTGGGCCGAGGTCTATCATAGACCCCCATACATTGCGCCCGGTTGCCTGACCACAGGTCCAGGGTAAATTCAGGTGTACCATTGTCTTTTGCTATACCCCATCCGTCACGCGTAAAGCGAGTACTGGGTCGAGGTCTATCAAAGACCCCTATACACTGCGCTCGGTGGCCTGACCACAGTACCAAGAGGTAAGCGACAAAGGTTCTATACAAATGGTCGGTCATAAAGACGGACCCCGGTGTGCATCCTTCTAGGGTAGCTAACCCGCACACCATTAAACTCACAAACTTCACTGGGCGTGTTTCCACATACAAGGCTTGCAAGACATACTTTACTTTCTATTATTCATTAATGCATGCATTCATTCATCATGTTCCACTTTTCATTACCTTCCACTTTACGTTACATAATACTTTCATTTCATTCATTAACATTCAATGTAAAGCCATAGGAAAATAAACATACAATGTAAGGAACATCAACGTACACAATCAACATCATAATACAGGGCATCATACATTCATAACTTACATTATACATACCATCATGCATAAGCATCAATCATATATTATAACATGCCCATTATAACATCTATGACCTCATAAAATGTCAACTTACATAGCCCCTGGGAACCTCCAAAGTCAAAGCCTACATTTCAACTTTTATCCAAAAAGTCAGAAAATATTATAAGTGTTCATCCACACTTGCCTTTTTGTTCATCAGCATTTCTCTTTGTTCATCCGCATTACTTTTTGTTCACCCGCATTTCTTTTTACTCATCCGCATTTACTTTGTTCATCCATATTTCGTCAGTTGCATTAACTTACTCATCCACGTTTGTTCATCCGCATTAACTTTGTTTATCCATATTTCCCCAGTCACATGAACTTACCCATCTGCATTAATTCATCCGAATTAACTTTTTCATCCGCATTTCCTCAGTCGCATGAACTTACTCATCCATATTAACTTTGTTCATCCGCATTTCCTCAGCCGCATGAACTTATCCGCATTTGCTCATTCGCATGACTTACTCATCCGTATTTGTTTTCTCATCCTCATTGACTTTCTCATTCACATTTCCTTATCCGCACTGTTCACACTTAAGCAGTTTTTTGTAAACTTAGGCGTATGAATTACTGTTTGGGCGTATGAGCAGCCTAGAGCACACTTATCAGCAGATTCAGTCCCCAACCCACCTCGAACTCAATCGGCCTTCGTCGTTTATCAGCATACGACTTCTATCTATCTTTGGCTGCCTTCATAAAGCTTTGATCTTTTCAAGCTTCTCAGTCGTAGCCTTGATCACCTTGATGCTTCCTAACTCTTTCTGACCAATATCACCCCAACACACGGGTGTCCTACATCTTCTACCAAACATCATCTCATAAGGGGGCATACCATACTTGCATGATAGCTATTGTTATATGAGAACTCAGCTAACGGTAAGTGGTCATCCCAACTTCCCACAAAATCTATGACACATGCCCGAAGCATATCTACCAACATCTGAATGGTCATTTTTGACTGACCATCTGTCTGGGGGTGATAAGTCGTGCTAATATGCAACCTCCTCTCCATTGCATCGTGGAATTTCTTCCAAAATTTAGATGTAAACTGGGTATCACGATCAGACACAATAGACACCGGCACACCATGACGAGTTACATTTTTCTTGATGATAGATCCACCAACCTCTCGGATGAATATGTCTCGCGGATCGGTAGGAAGTGAGCACTCTTTGTCAAACAGTAAACTATCTGCTTATGACATCATACCCTTTCGAGGTGCGCGGTAGCTTCATAATAAATCCATGGTAATATGCTCCCACTTCCACTCCGGTATATCCAAAGTTTGGATCTTCCCGTACGGCTTTTGGTGCTCGGTCTTCACTTGTAAACAAGTAAGGCATTTACTCACATACTCCACCACATCACGCTTCATACCCTACCACCAATAATCTTTCTTCATGTCTTGGTCATCTTTATAGCACCGAGATGACTAGAGTACCGAGTCTTGTGAGCTTGATACATGAACTTCACGCGTAGATCCCCAAAACTAGGAATCCACATTCATCCAAATCGGGTTCTAACATCAAGTGTGTTTTCACCCAATTCCGCAACCAGACCTCTCATTCTTTCGAAGTTAAGATGATCTTCTTTCAATGCCTCATCCCAAAACCCCTTAATTTGTTTCATCATATCTAAGGTCACGATCAACTCGTAAGATTTCACCTGAATCGGCTCGGGTCTCTTATTCCGGCTAAGGGCATCAGCCACCACGTTGGCTTTGACCGGATGGTAATGGATCTCGCAAGCATAATCTTTTATAAGCTCCGACCATCTCCTCTGCATCATGTTCTAAATGTTATAATCTTTCTGCTCAAAGAAGTACTTCAGGCTCTTATGGTCGGTGAATATGGTGCATTTCGTCCCGTAAAGGTAATCCCTCCAAATCTTAAAGGCAATGACCACAACTGCTAGCTCCAAATCATGAGTAGGGTAATTAACCTCATGAACCTTCAACTTTCGGGATGCATAGGCTATAACCTTTCCCCTCTGCATTAATACACACCCCAACCCCGAGTAGGAAGCATCAGAATAAACCACCAGATCTTCACTTCCATTGGATAATGACAGAACATGAGTTTGAGTCAATCTCTATTTTAACTCCTCAAATGCCTTCTTTTGAGCTTGACCCCATACAAACATTACATCCGTACGGGTCACCTTGGTTAGTGGAGAAGCGATCTTAGAGAAGTCTTGAATGAATCTCCTGTAGTAGACCGCCAAACCCAAGAAACTATGAATCTCGGATGGCGTCTTGGAGACTTCCATTGCATCACTGCCTCCACCTTTTCCGGATCCACCATAATCCTATCAGGATTCACCACATGACCTAAAAACTAAATTTCACGCAACCAGAATACGCACTTTGAAAATTTAGCATACAGTTTCTCCCTTCTTAATGTCTCCATAACTTCTCAAATGTGACCAGCTTGCTCCTCATTACTCTTGGAATAAATCAGGATATCATCGATAAACACAATCACTGACTTATTCAATATCGGTCGACACACTTGATTCAAAAAGTCCATAAAAGCAGCTAGCGCATTGTTGGATTCTATGTGCCCAAGACACATGAAATACTGATACGGTTAGTACGTTATGATCCAAGTCGAGTTATACCTAATAACAAGCTTAGCAAACACCAATTAATATTTAATTGATGATATGATCATGCAATTAAATATTTACACCAATTTAGAAAATGGGTTTTCTAAATAAGTTGCATATGAGATGGAACAAATTATGAGGATAATTTGTTGATGGGTTTATTATTATTTTGTTATTTAAAGGGTTTAATAACACAAATAACATGAGAGTGTACTTTAATTAAATTGTTTAATTAGAGAAGACATATATCACATTTAAATAAGTCTAGTAGATGACTTATTAATGTGTGACAAAAAAGACTAGTGTGTGTTTGATTAAAAAGGGAAAACCCCGTTTTGAATCTCTTTTGGCCGCCCCTCCCCCTTGTTTTCATTGGACCATTTTTCTTGTAAGCCAAAAACACACTTAACTAGTCTTGGGGACAAAAAAAAGAAATCTGACCCATCTCATTTTGCATGCAACACACACAACTCTTTCTCTCTCTCTCTACACCTCTCGAAAGGCAGCAGAAAGAAGTAGCTATTTTCAGGTTTTTGGTGTTGTTTTGGTGTTGAATCTCCCTAACAAGAGGTGCTTGCAAGGAGGCTTGGGGTATACAAGCTTGAGGGATCCTCTTTTTGGAACCTTGGCCAATATTTTGAGCATTCATCATCCTTCTTCTCTTGGTCGATTTAGCTGCTGGAAGGAGGTAGTTTGGCAGCTTGTTTGGTTGTCACATTATGAATGTTTTATGTGTTTATATAGCTTGCTTATTCACATATTAAAGATCCTTTTGATTTGGGTTTGTTTTTCCATCTTAAAACATCATTTAGAACATGAAAATTTCAGCTTATTAACATGTTATAAAGCTATACTTCTGCTGTGTTTTTCAGAAAGTTTAAAAGGTTAAACTTGTTTTCTTGTGTTCTATCAAACCTATCACGCATTAGTCAAGCCAAATGACATAACGAGAAATTCTTAGTGACCATAACGCGTGCGAAAAGCTGTTTTAGGAATATCCTGCTCTTTCACTTTTAACTGATGGTAGCCCGATCGAAGATCTATCCTTGAGAACCCACTGGCACCTTGAAGCTGATCAAACAAATCATCAATTCTCAGTAATGGGTATCGGTTGTTTATCGTCAACTTCTTCAGCTCACAGAATTCAATACATATCCTCATACTACCGTCTTTTTTCTTCACGAATAAGAACGGAGGACCCCAAGGAGAGATACTAGGTCTAATAAACACCTTATCAAGCAGGTCTTGTAATTGCTCCATCAACTCCTTCATCTTAGTCAGAGCGAACCGATACGGTGCCTTAGCAACACGTTGGGCACCAGGTAAAAAATTGATGTATTTCACGATCGGGTGGTAATCCTGGTAAATCTTCAGGGAACACGTCCGGAAAATCACACACCACCAGTACATCGGACAGTTATGGTGTTGGCGTATCCACATCCTTGACATAAGCCAAGTAGACACTACATCCATGCCTCATGCATTTTCCCGCAACTTCCATTAAGAGTACTTTTGGAATCATAGTGACTCGATCACCATAAACCGTCACTCAACTCCTGCCAGGCGCTGTTAACCGAATCATCTTCTTGCGACACACAATGTCTACCTCGTAATCTGCCAAGCAATCCATACCAAGAACTACATCGAACCCACCAAAAGTCATCACGAATGGTCTAACAGGAAATCTATGACCTTCTAATTCCACGTCACAACCTTCTATCACCTCAAAAATCCTGGTAGACTTACCTATGGCAGATTCTTCATCAAAGGGAGCATCTATATTCTTATTACTAACAGGCAACTAAGCATAGAAAGCAGTAGAAATAAAACTTTTACTAGCACCAGAATCGAATAACACACAGGCTAAAGTTTGGTTTACTAGAAACGTACCTGACACAACATCAGGGTCTGTCCTAGCCTCCTCATGCGTCATCGTAAATGCTCTGGCGCTCGCCCTTGGTCCTTCACCTCCAGTCTTCTTCACTCCCGAAACTTCAGCCCTCGGCTTCTTACAGTCTTTACTCATGTGACCCTCTGCACCACAGTTAAAACATCTAACCACACGACAGTCCATCACTATGTGCCCAGTCCTCCCACATTTGACGCATAAGTTCGATCCCAACCTACATTCCCCATTATGCCCCTTCCCACATCTACGACACTTCTTCGACCATGCACCAGATGTGACCACACGGCGTTCATCAACCCATGCCTTCTTTTTACTCGTCGGGGCACCACCCTGACCAAACCTTTTTCCATTCCAATTCCGATCATTACTACCTTTCTTGCTACCTTCGGTCACCACCATAGTCCTTTCATTATACAGTCTCCCTGCCAAATCAACCGCCGACCTAAACATGCTCGGTCGGGTAGCAATCATGTGCCGACAGATATCCATCGGCAAGCCCTGAATATACCTCTTGATTTTTCATGACAAGGGTGTCACTTGGTCCAACACCAGACATGCCATTTCATTGAACTTTGTGTGTACTACGGATGTGTGATCGTCCCCGCCTCCAACTACAAGAAGTCTCTCTCAACCTTGTCCATCTCCCTATGAGGACAAAACTCCTCAATCACCAATCTAGTGGGCAGCAAATTTCACCTTCTGCTCTTCTCAGCACTCTCTGATATTCAGAACAACTTCCATTTCTCTCACCCATTGGTGAGCAGCAGTAGCAGTACCATTACCATCAAAAGTAGGGGGCTTACACCTTTGAAATGCCCATAGTTACAGCCTCGTGCCACCTCCAGCGCAGGCTCTTCTTCTTCCTCTTCTTCTTCGTCATTAGATAGAACCATTTTAGTCTCGGACTGTCCTCTTTCACCCGTAGTGACTGGGTAAGTAAGATTGAGATTCTTACTGGGGAATCGAATATGGTAATCAAGTCAATGATTGAATAGCGGAAACAAACAATCAAAGAATATTCAATGCAAAACTTATACGCATAAATGCTTTTGTATTATAGATATGAAAGTTGATTGATTACTGAGAATACATGACAACAAAAATTCTATACGTCTATCAGCCGTCACCTCATGTACGAGGTTTTCTATTCTATTTATAGGCAGACAAGATGCCTATAACAAAATGACTAAACTACCCCTGAGCTATTACATCAGAACTAGTCTATGTCTTGATCTGCATCTTTGCTTGTTCATCCTCATTGACAAATGCGGATGAGTTAACTTGACCAACATTTCTTCACTTGATCACCCATATTATAATGTTGGTCATTCACATTGGTTAATGCGGATGAAAAAATACTTATGTGCATTTGTTCAGTCATCCGCATTTGTCAATGCGGAAGAACAAATACTTGTCCGTATATGTTTTATGTCTTCCACATTGACAAATACGGAAGACAACACTTGGTTTTTTCTAAGCAGGATCTTCACCCGCATTTCTTCTTGGACTTGTGGGATTCCATCAAAGCAATCATTAAATCACCAATTGAATTGGCATGTATGATCCTTTCAGGGTGCAACAGTACTCCCCCTAAGGATTATAAAGGCTATTTTCTTCAATTTTTGGGAGGTGATTGATGTTGTGAGGATTCTGCTGGGTCTTGTGGAGGTAGTAAAAATGCAGCTTCAGTTGGATCCAGAATGGCTTTAATCATGTTGACAAAATCTGTTGCTTCTAACATTCTTTCCCTACTTAGCACATGTATCTTCATTTTGCTCATATTGTAGATGGCTTCTATTGGTAACTTCTTCAAAGAAATAGGTTCCCAAATAGAAATAGTAGAGAGACCAACTCTGTGAATCAGTAAGCTTCCACCCACATCTACCTCAAGTTTGATAATGTTTCCAAGTTGCAATGGTGTCTTCTTTTTCTTTCTTTTGTCTCTTGGTTTTGATACGATCATAAGCCAATTTTAGCAACTTGATGCACTTTAGGAAGAAGTGCATATCATGTTCACCCAGTTTATTGTTTATTTCCCTGAAGTGTCTGGTATGGATATACTGAATGAAGGATTCATCAAGCAACCTTACTTCATATCCACTAAGCAGCCTTATTTCAGCACCCTCCTTTCCTCCCCACTTTCTTTCAATCACCATCGCATATGTTTTATCATCATAGTACACATTTGAGATGGTGTGGAGGAATGAGTACTAGACACCATTTTTCTTTTTAAAGATTTTGTTGGTTTCACCTTTAACTCAGGAAACACAACTTCTTCTGCTTGCATTTTCTTCTTCTTCTCAAGGGGATTAATAAAAGACTTATCTTTTCTCATACATATTGTCTTTAATGAATTGAAATTGTCAGTCCTTCTGAACATTTTGAGTATGTTTTCAAATTCATATCCCCTAAACATAGCTGAGTGATTGATCAGTTCCAGTTGAGCTAGCTATTTTAAGTCATGGATCTTTAGGGCATTTAAAAGAGTTGAGTACTCAGTAAAGAATTGGACCAGCTCGGAGATCCTTTTCACCATGAACATATTGCAAATGTGTCATACTTCCATACAATTATTTTCTCATCAATTTTACCTTTGAGAGTAGACACCCCTCTGATTAATCAGCAGTTGCTAATCCTTCTTGTAGTTTTGACTAAGAGGGTTCTTCAAACCATTCATGGTATTTGTGAACTACAGGAGCCAACAATTCTTGATCTTTCTAGTTTAGCATCATGTCTTGAGCAGTTACTATAGATCTTGGCTTCTTGTTTAGGATTTCTTCTTCTAACTGCTTGAGCATATCTTTCTTTTCATTAATCATTTGTAGAGTAGCAGCCCTTAATGAGTTTGTTTTCATATTACCAATCTTTCTTCTTGTGAATCCTTGGCTTGAAAGATAATCCTTCATTTCCTTATCTAATATGCTATAAGGATCCGGAAATAGTGGTTGAGGAGTTGGGGTTGATTTCTTCATGGATGATTATTTAGGCAGAGGAACCTTTCTTGATAATGATCTTTCATACTCATTTAAGGTTGATTTCTTCATAGCAGACACTTTTGGCATAGGAGCCTTTATGGTGACTGATTTTTCATACTCAGTTTCGAAGTTTGGATCGAGTAGCTTATTCACCATTACTTCTTCTTCCTTCATTCCTTCATATGTCATGCCAAAGACTTCATCTGGATCATACCCATGATTGATCAAAAGCATTGCTTTTATTATCTGGTCATTAGTTTGAGCCTTTGACACTATTTCCTCTACTAGTTTTTCTTTTGCCACAGGGCTGTCAACATCTTCATGCTCATCAGCATTATATCCTCCCTCAATCTCTCCTTCTTCTAGATCAATGAATACAGCTGGTTTCTTCAATTGTGCCTTAGCTTTTTCAAGTTCTTCCAGGAATTCTACTATTGCAGCAAGACTTCTTGGGGGCATCTGGTTTGGATTTCTTTGCTGGTTCTTCTTCTTTCATGGGTCTTTTCCTTTTGCTTTCTGAGATAAGTATTTCCTCTTTCCAGTATAAGTTTGAAGTGGAGGACCAGAAGAGGATTCAGCTTGTTTCATATCCTCAGGCAATTTTTCAACCTCTTTTTGTATGTTTTCTTGATCATCAGCCTCTTATTCTTCTCTTTCTTTTTCTTTTTCACAAAACATTTTAATCATATCTTTTTGTTCTTCTGATAGTGACACAGCAGGCACCATTTGCATGTTGAACTCTTTCTCTAATAGAACTACAGATGAGGAATGACTACAATAGGTTCAGAGTTGGTCCTCTGGTCCGCAACAAAATCCCAAAAATCTTCGTCTATTGTGAATTCTTCAGAAGTAAAGCTATCCAAAGCACTGATTAATTCTTAAAATTTAGATTTCTCAGTTTAAAGCCTCTGATTGCCCATAATAAATCACCATTTCTAAGCTTTGTTCCTCATTCTTTGTTTGGCTTTCATCTTCTCCTTGTTCATCATTCTTAGAGGAAGATTGTTTCTCATTATCAATAACTTTTTCTTCATCATTTTTGTTTTCTCCAGTCACAACACTTCTTTGAATTTCAATTAACAACTCAAGTTTAGAGATCCTTTTAGATTGACTTTCAACTAGACTTTGGAGATTGGAGATGATTTTAGCTTGTTCTTCAATAATGTTCTCTTGCTCTTCCATAGCTATAGTCTGAATGGTAAGAGTATCAACATGGCCACTCACTTCTTCTCTAGAATGGTGAGTGAGCTCCACTGTAAAAGTTTCTGGGGTCCCTCTTCGTAATGTACTTGTATGATCTTGCATCATAATGAGGAATATCAAGCACTGGTCGCTCAGTAGCAATATCTGGAAATGCTTCACTTATCATGCACTGGATGAATCTTTGATACATCAAGAACTTGTATCTTCTCCCCTCTTGTATGTTTGAAGTAAGGCCATTAAAAACATAGGCAGACATATTGAATGGTCTGTTTGTACAGAGAGCACAAATTGCTGAGTAAGTGGTGATTGGAATATCATTCCATCTTGTTTTTCTCTTGGATAAGTAGTGCTGAAACATGTGGATTAGAAATCTCCAAGCTGATCAACCAATCCTCTAACAATTTGTATAGCTTCAAATCCTCCTTCGTAACCAATCTCAGCAAAGAATGTGGTTATTTCATCATCATCCAGCTGTAGAGGTGCATTAGCATCATCACCAAAATGCAAGCATCTTCTAACAGAATCTTCAGTTATGCTCAGAGTGTGATCATTGTCAATTCTTCCACATAGAGTTCTAACACCATCTTCTTCAATCACTTCAGCTGAATTCCAAAAAGACCGTATGAGGTTCTCATAGACAGTGGGTCTAGCAGTGATAGCATAAGCTACCCTTGTTGTAGAGATGAATCAAATGATATCTCTCAGTCCCTCAGCTTTAGGCACATGAGGGTTTAAATAAACACTGACATTATTAAGCTTGCTCCATGAAAGATTTGCCATATAATGTGCATAAAAGACATGTGTGTTAGTTTTAATGAAAACTCATGTATATCATTTATCAGTTTGACAATAAATGGTCAAAGATGAACTTTTGATATTATTGTATCATTATTGTCACATCAAATGGTGAATTTGTTGTTCAACAATCACAATTTCTATGTTTGAACTATTTATTAGATGTTATATCATTGATTTATTACATTTTCATTTTTCATCATGCTCTGTTCTTGTACCAAACATGACTATCAAGGTTTTCATGATGAGTAAAATTTCTATTAGTTTGCATGTTCATTGAAGTCAAAAGGTGTATTATATTACATCAATAAATCCAATTTTTGTGTCCTTCATTATCATTTGGTTCTTGGTTTGATTTATGTTTAACAGACTGCAAGTTGGGTCTTGATGAAATTTTTGGAAATTTCACCTTGTTTTCGATGCAACTGTAGTTTCAGAATCGATAACAAGAACAAGTTGAGTAGAATCACACACATATCTTTGGTTGTTTATGATGAAGATGATCGAAGTGGGGGTACTGTGTATTTGCGCTCGTCTCACTATGAAGTCTCTCAAATTTGAAAAGTATTAAATGACCCGTTTAAATTCCTTTAAATAGTCAAATAATGCATTCTAAAAGATTTTACAAGTTTAAGAGGAAATGAGGTCACCACTGTAGCAAATGTAGAAGTCTAAATTTTTGACTTTTGGTCATCCACATTTGTTAACTGTAGCAAATCGGAAGACAAAAATTTCGAACTTTGACTACTCGCATTTGTTCACTGTTGTAAATGTGGAAGTTTTGTTACTTCTGTTTTCTTCTATCCACATTTGTTCACTGTTGTTAATGCGGAAGAACTAAGTTCATCAACATTTATTCACTGTAACAAATGCGGTTGACAAAACTTATTAAGCATTTATCACTCTAGCAAATGCGGTTGAATAAAATTTGTGAGCATTTGGTCACTGTAGCAAATGCAAAAGATCTGACATTAGCATTTGTTAACTGTAGCAAATGCAATAGAATAAAATCCACATTTACTTGATCATCATTCATTGACAAGAGATTGATCACTTATTAATTCTGCTTGATCATACATGTGCATTGAAGATGTGTACCCACAAATGCGGATGAGTAAAAAAAATGCGGAGGTGCAAATTTCATCCGTATTTGATAAATGCGGTTGAACACTTAAAAGTTTATCCGCATTGACTAATGCGGTTGAACACTTGAAATTTATTTTTATGTGCATTGACAAATGCAGTAGACCAATTTTTGTTCTGCATAGGTTTTAACACTTCAAAATTTCATGTATGCTTGTAACATACTAATATAGTAGAGTAAAATCATTGTTCACACTAGTTTCACTTGAAAATATAAAGCTAACCGCATTGGTTATAAGCAGGGGTTACCTTCATCTGCATTAACCAATGCACTTACCTACATTAAATTTTGAACTTAATCATAAGTTAATGTGACTGAATTGATTTTTCATATTATGAATTCTTGTCCTTGATTGATTTTTCTTATGATGTTGACTGTTAAAATTGTCAATTCTTGCTTGGATTGAGTTGTATGTCACAAGTGATACAAGATTCCCAATTTTGACTGATTGTAACAACACCAAAAATCTTTTTGTTTTGTTTGGAAAGTAAGTTAAGCTAGTAAACAAAAATATGGACTTACTTAAAAATTTTAACATACTCCCCAATGTTTATATCCATATTTGGATAGAAACTTTAAAGATTTAAAAAAAATTGAATTTTATTATGATTATTAGTAATGAAGAGAATTATATCTTTTGTTAGGATCATATCAGTCTTACATTACACATGTGCATCCTTTATGATTAAATGGACATGTTTATGAACTTGATGATCGAAGGTATGTTTGTCCTCTTAAACTCATACCAAGATGATATTTTGATGCAAATGATTTTTATCATGTTTTTGTTGATTTAATTATTCAATGTGTATCTCCCACACACAAGCATGGAATGATCAACCATCCTTATAAAATGCATGGAAGTACTTTTTCACAACTTTTCTTACGAGGTTACTTAAGTTATGAGAACTCATTTTCACTAATCCTCATTGGGATTCTTTTACTTTGATCCTTTTCATGATAATCCTCATTGGGATTCTTTTCATTTCACTTTGAAAGGTGATCCATGATGGGATTCTTTTGTTCATTCACTTGGAATGTATTGCTTTTGTAGATTCATCTGATTCGGATGTATTCCTCATTGGAATCTTTGGATCAGGACATTTGCACTATGTGCATGTTTCATCAGGTCTTTGCTTAGCAAAACAAAGATGAAACTAATGTAGGTGAAAGAGATTCATAAAGTATCACTACCTCGTGTGTTTAGGTTACTACACACACATGCACTCAGATAATCCAATACATACCTGTACTCTGTGATGAGTGTTTCACTATTAAATAAGATTTTAATTTACCACTGCATGTATCTTCTGTTCCAAGTTGAGCCTACCAACATATCCGGTAAGTCATGATAGTCTTGCAATTTTTTTGAAATTAAGCACAGTGAATGATATAATGACTGTAATTATATCATTTCCCAAGATTCATTTCTTCATCAAAATTGATTTCTTTTTGTAGTTTTCTCATGTTTTTAATGTTTTTGATGTTTTTCATGGTTTTACTCAAGGTTAATCATGCCAATTGTCTGAACCAAGAATTCAAACCTACTGAGTTCAAATGCCTTGGTAAATAAATGAGCTAATTGATTTTCAGTTGATACTTGAATCAATTTGATTAATCTATTTTTAGCATAATCTCTCAAAAAGTGATATCTAATTTCAATATGTTTAGTTTTTGAGTGCCAAACTGGATTATTAGTTATGAAAACAGCTACTGTGTTGTCAATGTAAATTGGCGTCTGCAAGAAGTCAAAACCATAATCAAACATCTAGTTCTGAATCCAGTACTTCAGAGTAACAAGCTGATGCTGCAATATACTCAGCTTCTACTATGGACATAGATACATTTGTCTGCTTCTTGCATTGCTAAGATACTAGTTTGGGACCATGAAATTGACAACCGCCACAGGTGGATTTTCTGTTGAAGTTGCAACCTCTATAATCACTGTTTATGAAGGCATAGAGATTAAATTCTCCTTCTTTTGTATACCATAACCCAAGAGCTGGTTTGCCCTTCAGATATCTAAATATCCCCTTCACTGCATTCATATGTGATTCTTTTGGATCAGCTTGATATCTGGCACACACACAAACACCAAACATAGGCAGGCCTACTAGCTGTTACATACATAAGTGAACTGATCATTGATCGATATTGAGTCTGATCCACTAGTTTGCATTCAGGATCAGGTCCAATCTTTACTTTAGTATCCACAGGAGTTTTGATATACTGACAATCAGCAAGTGGAATTTCTTCAACATGGTTTCCACATATTCAGATTGATTAATGAAGATTCCATCTGTCTGTTAGACTTGCACCCCTAGAAAGAAGGTGAGTTCCCCATAGCACTCATTGAAATTTGGAGTGCATAAGGTCTTCAAATTCTTTTTAGAGTTGCTTGTTTGTACAGCCAAATGTAATGTCATCCACATAGATCTGGACTAATAACATATCTTTTCCTCTTGTTCTTGTAAAGAGAGTCTGATCAAACTTTCCACTTTCATATCCATGTTCAAGAGGAAAGGATGATAGAGTCTCATACCACTTTCTTGGGCTTGATGAAGACCATACATAGCTTTGTTAAGCTTGTAAAAACTCTATGAGGAAAATCTGGATCTTCAAAGCCAGGTGTTGACTTACATAGACCTCCTCAGCAATATTTCCATACAGGAAGGCACACTTTACATCCATTTGATAAACAGTAAATTTCATGGATGCAGAATATGCTAGAAAGATTCTGATTGCTTCTAGTATGGCAATAGGAGCAAACACTTCGTCATAGTTGATTCCTTCTTCTTGAGTGTATCCCTATGACACTGGTTTTGCTTTGTTTCTGATGACAATCCCTCTATCATGAGTCTTGTTCTTGTACAGCCATCTAGTACCGATAGGGTATTCTCCTTCGGGAAGATCAACCAGTTGCCATACTTCTTGCTTCTTGAATTGCAGCAATTCTTCCTGCATTACTTCAATCCAGCAATTGTCAGGAAGTGCCTCTTTGATGTTCTTGGGTACTGTTTGACATAGAAAGCATCAGAACAATATAGTTTTCAATACTAGATTTGCTTCTTGTCACCCTCTCATTAAGATCACCGATAATGGTTTCAACTGGATGATGCTTATGTGTTCTTTCGGTTGGAATGGAGTCCCAGCAATTGTTACATCAAGATTGGAACATTTAGTTCATTATGGTCAGAGGCACATTCATCTCGTACTATTGTTGAATTATGAAGATTGTTAGACTCTGTTTCAGTTCCTTCTACACACTTTAGTAGCACTACGATTGCTTACATCATTTGATGTCCTTTCTGTTTCAACTGAGGTATCCCTGTTTTTGATTTCTGATCTCATTTGACACATCATCTAAGTGCGATGGTACTAGGCTTGGACCTCCTTCAAAAAAAACACTAAGGTTTTGTGATGGTTGTCTGATGGGATCAGCTTGAAGAGGAACATCTTCATTCATGCATTCATCAAATGTAGGAGGAGTCAATGGAAAATTATCTCTTCTTTCTACAGCTGACGAAGTATCACTTGAATGTATATTTCTTACATTAGACAAGTGAAATTGATCAAATGATTTTGTAAACATGTCAATATCAAACAACTAGTCAGGACCATTTGTAGATTTGGGAAACGAATGTTCATTGAATTGGACATTTGTTGATTCATCAATAATGTTTAATCTAGGATTAACACTCTGTAAGCCTTTGAAACATAAGAATAACCTACAAAGAATCCTTCATCAGACTTGGATGAAAACTTTCCAAGATAGTCTCGGGTGTTTTATATTGAAATAGGACAACCAAATGATTTATGAAATCCAATGAATGGTTTTCTATGAAAGAGCAGTTCATAAGGAGTCATGTTGTTTTCTTTGACAAGTAGAGTTTGATTATGTACAAAGCATGATGTATTAACCGCCTCAGCCCAGAAGGTGATTGGTAGTTTAGCATCACCTGGCATCGTTCTTGTTGCTTCAATCAGTGTTCTATTTCTTCTTTCAGCTACCCTATTTTGTTGAGGAGTTCTAGCTACACTGAGTTGATGAGCAATGCCTTTGGTTGCACAAAAAAAACTCATACTTTCATTTTTGAATTCAGTACCATTATCACTTCTTATTATTTTGACCTTAAGATCAAGTTGATTTTCAATTTTGGTGATAGATTCTTCTATGATTTAGGATGCCTCATTTTTATGAAGTAAGAAGAAAACCCATGTGAATCGTGAAAAGTCATCAATGATCACTAAACAATACTGTTTCTTTCCAATACTAATTACATGAGTTGGTCCAAAGAGATCCATGTGAAGTAACTTCAATGGAGTATTGTTAGTGTTCACCAGCTTGGTTTTGTGAGACGATTTGTGTTGTTTTCCTTTGAGGCACGCTAAACCGTGATCAATAAAATGAAATTCTTTTTGAGGAAGACCAATGACGTGGTTTCCTTTGACCAAAACGTATTTAAAGTTTGTGTGCCCCAAACGTCTATGCCAAAGTTGTGACTCATCAAATGATGCTTTTGACAAAAGACATGTTTCTTCTTTAGGTGATGCAGAACACAGGTTTAAGACATACGTATTGTTCTTCCTTGGAGTCTTTAACACAACCCATTCCTCAGGGATTTGAAATCCAGGTTCCAGAATGTAGCAATGAGTGTTTGTAAAGTGAGTGGAATATTTCTTGTCGCAGATCTGAGACACGCTTAGCAGATTGAAATTCAGCTGTTCACAGTAGTTCACTCTATCAAAGCTCAGCATCTCGTTTGTCATAGATCCTTCTCCAGTAATTCTACCACCTTGTGAATCTCCACCAAATGCAATAGTAGTTCCTTGTACATGCTTGAAGTCATGAAGGAGGGAACGATCCCCGGTCATGTGTCGAGAGCATCCACTGTCCACGTACCATAAGCGATTGGACCTATGTGGATGAACTGCAAGCAAAAATAGCTAATTAGAATAAGGAACCCAAGCCATGATGGTCTTGGGTTTCCCGTTCCTATTCATGATGGTGACCTCTTGGTATTTGCCTCTAAATTGTGGTTTAGATGGAGGTTTCCTCGGAGATTTTTGGTAATGACCGGGTTGAGTCATGTCATCAGCATCTACTGTAGATTCAAATGAGTAATGAAATCGTTGGTCTCTATTTCTTTGTAGAAATTTAGCCTGTTTTTCATTATCAAAAGTAGATTTTTGTTTTGGAAGGTCAATTTTAAGGTTCATTGTGAGATGTTTTCTTTGACCCTTCCGCAATTCTGTCAAATTATTCTAGTCATTTTTTGATCTAGATGTCCTAGATTGAGTATTGTGTAAATGAGGTTTGACAGAATGTGTCACAGTGGATGTTTTTGGGATGGGCTTGTGTTGGGGAATTCTCAAACCCTTCTAATTGAAGTAACAATCAGATGTATTGTGATTGTTCTTGTCACAGATTGAACAATACTTGTTGAAATAGCAGTTTTTGGTGGAGTGATTGTTCATATTAGAGAAAGAGCATATTGTTCATATCTAGGAGCATTTGGAGGCTGCATCCGTATTTTGACATGTCTTTGTATTTGGATGAGAACAAATGTTGTATGAATGAAATGACATGTTTTTAGTTATAAATTAAAATGTTAAATTCCGCTGCAAAATAAATGTATGTTTATTAATGTTTTGAGTGCAATGAATGCCCAGCTATGAGATGCCCGGGAACGGGGCCTTACAAGTTGGTATCAGAGCAAAAGTTTAAGTAAATGGGTAAATATTTTAAAAAAACCTAATCTTAAACTAAGAATGGGACTAAAAGGAAAAGGGATGCCAGTCCTAGTAGCTACGTGCTTGCAGGTAAAGCTTTTATGTAAATGTTTAAAGTAAGTTAATGTTAACCGGCATTATGTGCGCATGTTATGTGGCTTGTGTGCTATTGTGTAGATTTAGATACTGATGTAGTAGGGATAGGAAATGCTTGGGGTATGAAGAGTAAAGTAAGGGGCTTATCACAACTGGCCACTATAATTAGGGACTTACTATACTTGACATAAACTGAGTTATTACCTTGAATGACCGCGTTAGTGTTTGAGTCTTATAGTGTGTTAGAAGATGGCTGGTGGTAGATCATCGAAAGCTTCACATGGTGGAGGTGGTGGTGGACGTGGTGCTGAACCACAGGTCACAAGAGGAAGGTCTAGGGCTGAGAGAGTAGTACATGAAGAACCCGAGATCCCTCATTAGGAGGGCAGTGATGAGAATGCTAATCAGAGGGCCTCGATGAGAGTGGCATTCAGGGAGGAACTGCATCAGGTCATGCAGACGATCCTACTGTCTGTGGTGACTGTAGTTATAAAGGCTGTTAGAGATGAGGAGAGACAGGAAACGGCTAGATCTTCGGGCGATAGGACACGACCCGAGACCGAAATGGTTTTCTTCGATGATGAAGAGGAAGAAGTGGAAGAGCCTGCGCCGGAGGAGGCACGAGGCTATAATTATAGGGCGTTTCAATGATGCAAGCCCCCAACTTTTGATGGAAACGGTATTGCTGCTACCAATCACTGATGGGTGAGAGAGATGGAAGCTGTATTGAATATCAGCGAGTGCCGGGAGGATCAGAAAGTAAAGTTTGTTGTGCACTCTTTTGTGGACTCAGCCT
Organism: Flaveria trinervia; assembly: GCA_025506515.1. Classification (NCBI taxonomy): domain Eukaryota; kingdom Viridiplantae; phylum Streptophyta; class Magnoliopsida; order Asterales; family Asteraceae; genus Flaveria; species Flaveria trinervia. The sequence goes on along the minus strand of CM046448.1, from coordinate 44,881,073 downwards.
TGTGTTGGTGGGACAATATTGTCCAGGTTGAGGGAAGCAGGGCTATCGTAAGGATGAGATGGCCAGAGTTGAAAATGCTGGTGATAGAGGAGTTTTGTCCTCATCGTGAGATGTTAAAGTTAACAGGGAGTTCCTGCAGCTAGAGGTGGGCACGATGACACATGAGCAATATACCACTAAATTCAACGAGATGGCACGTTTGGTGCCGGATCAGGTGACACCTCTTTCACAAAAGATCAAGAGGCACATTCAAGGCCTATCGGCGGACATCCGTAGGCACATGATCGCTTACCGACCAAGCACGTTTAGGTTGGCGGTTGATTTGGCGGTGAGATTGTATGATGAAAGATCTGTGATGGTGACTGAAAGTAGTAAGAAATGAGAGGGTGATCAAGAATGGAACGGGAAGCGATTGGAACGTGGCGGAGCTGCTCCAGGTGGCAAAGGTGCACTAGTGGATGATCAGCGTGTGTTCATAACTGGTGCGGGGTCGAAAAGGTGTGACAAGTGTCGACACAGGCACCCCGGGGTACGTAGATTAGGGGGCAATGTCTATTTCTGTTGTGGGAGGACCGGACATGTGGCGAAGAAATGCGGTATGGGGAGGTGTTATTCCTGTGGTGAGGAAGGTCACATGAGCAGGGATTGCAAGTAGCCAAGGGCGGAAGGTTCGGGAGTGAAGAAGATCGGAGAAAGCTCCGGTACGAGGAAGGAGAACAGAGGGTGAGGGCTAGAGCCTTCGCTATGACCGGGAGGAGGCTAGGTCAGTCTCTGCGGTAACGTCAGGTACGTTCTTGCAAGTTTAGATTTATGCATTTATGCTTTAATTGTGACGCTAGTAGTTGTTTTGTTTCCGCTATTTTCTGTGATGTTGCATGTTAGGGGTAGGAAGATCGATGAGTCCTTCGAGACAAGAATTGCTATTAGTAAGTCTACCAGGTTACTAATGCCCTAGAGGATTGGGTGATAGAATTGAGAGAGAGCGCTTGTTCCTGCTAGGGTGTTCAAGACAGAGATCGGTAGGTCGACATGCATCTCCGGGTGAGTTGATCAGTAGTCTATGACTCAAACCCAGAGTGTTGCAAGAAGATGGATTGCTCAACCTCAACCAGAGTTTGGTGACGACCTACGACAATGAATTATGAGGAAGGCTTCAACCTAGAAAGCGGATTGCTTGGTTTGGAGTCGAGTAAACCTAAATACTAAAGTGTAGAGGGTCATTCCCAGTTGTTACTCAGGTGGGAGAAGTGACACATTGACTAGAGCTACCCGATGAGTTAAGTGGAATTCATCGATGTTCCATGCATCTCGTCTAAGAAAGAGCTCAACCGATGAGGACATGATCATGCTACCAGAGAACACTGAGATGGACAAAGTATCCAACCACGAGAAGCAAATGGTGACCATTACTAATAAGAAGAAGAGAATAGGCTAAGGAGGGTGATGGTTTCACTTGTGCTGGTGCAGTGAAGCCTAAAGGGATCTAAGATTAAATGCAAAATCAAAGAAGAAGTGAGACAGTGTTACCCGTAACTATTCGAGAAGCAACAGGTTTCGGGGGCGAAACCTCTTTAAGGGGGGTAGACTTGTAACACCCCGAATTTCTATTTAAATGGAAGGAAAAGAAAAGTAAATGTAAAGAATAGAAATTGTGCACAAGTGGAGGGGGATAAAGTGTACAAAGTACAAAACCTTATTATTTTAAGGATTTGAGGGGCATGGTCACCCATATCCAAGCAGAAAGCTGCTTTTGCTCTCGGAGGAAGAAAGAAAAGAGAGAGCCCTGGTTCTAGAGAGAGAAAGTGGAAGAAGCAGCTTCAAAGGTAAGTCTTCTCTTATTTGAGCTCGGTTTCAGCTGGGTTTCGAGTTCTTGACCGAAGTTCTGGATGTTTAGTTATTGTTTTCGGGATTCAAGACCTGAATCGAAGGTGGGTCTCAAACTTGAAGTGTGTCACTCAAAGGCTGCTCAATGTGAGTTTCTAGAACCCCTCTTTTACTCATTTTCAACTTATTTGGGGCTATTATGCATACTAAGTAAAAATTTTGAAAGAAACCATGGGTTTATAGCTGTATTTTCGAAATGATGTATGTATGTATGTATATTATAATGTTGATTATGGGTTAGTGATGATGATCAGCATGCTTAGATGGCCTTCGTATGTTAGATCTGTGTTTGGGTGTGATTAGAATGATAATCGAGTGATGTTTATAACATAGAAAATATTTCAAAAGTCCTGATGAACATGAACAGTGGCCCATGCGTCCACTATGAGTGGCCAGACGCCTAAGTGTTGGCCATGCGCCCAAGAGTGGGTCATGCGCCTAAACAGTGACCCATGCACCCAGCATGTTGGCAATGCGTCTAAGCGTTAGCCATGCGCCCAAGGGTCGGCCATGCGCCTAAACAGTGGCCCATGCGTCTAAGTGTTAGTCATGTGCCCAAGTGTTGGTCATGCGCCTAAATAGTGCCATGCATCCAAAGTGATTGAAACGGTTAAGTGTTGGTGATGCGCCTGAACAAGTGCAATGTACCTGAACAGGGCACAAGTGCCCAAATAGTGCCCATGCGCCCAGACTATTTTACACTTAGAATTTTTATGCACATGTGCTTGGAAGGTCCCATGCGCCGAATTTGGACTTGAGGTTTTCTAAGTGGTTTTTAAGGGCTAATATGGGGAGATAGGCCTGGTATGATGTGATGGCTTATGTTTGATATGTGTTATGCATGTATGATGTTGCCTGTATGGTGATGGTGTATGTTTATGATTGTGTGTGTTCCTTATTGTACGTATGTCTTCCGTTGGCTTTGCGTTGAACGTTAATGAATGTAATGAAAGTATTATGTAACGTGAAGTGGAAGATAATGAAAAGAGGAACATAATGATAGAATGCATGCATTAATAAAAGAGAAAGTATATAAAGGCTTGCAAGTAATATGTACAGAGGTGCACGGCTCTAAATGCCTTAAGCTCTACCACGTGAGGTTCCGCAAATCCTAAAGTGTGCACGCAAGGGTTCCATTCTTTGTGACCGACCTTCAGTGTTGTTACCCATTTCGGTGGGGCTGTTACCCATTTCGGTGGGGGTGTTACCCATTTCGATGGGGGTGTTACCCATTTCGGTGGGGGTGTTACCCATTTCGATGGCGGTGTCACCCATTTCGATAGGGGTGTTTTTACCGATAATGTTGGGGGTGAAATACATGATGGTTAGCCGAGTTAGGTATAACTTCGGGGGTGTGGCATAAAACCAAGCATAGGTATGAGGTGAGCGACTCTGTGTCGCAACAGTCTCGACAGAGTCTTTGTCCATGAGACGAGATAATGAGGTGAGCGACTTTGTGTTGCAACAGACTCGGATAGAGTTCAATCCCTGTGATTGATTCGTATGGGATCTTTGTCGCGTATCCCGGTGTTGTGTAGTCTTCGGATATGAGTCGGGAGTTCATGAGGAGGCCCCGACATAGCATCAGCTCTCGAGCATGAGTCGTGGATATTGGATGAGACAAGATTCAAGTAACAAAGAGTAATGAACGAAAGATAATGTATGAAAGAACGAACGTATGAATGAACATTAATGAATTATCATAATAACGTACTGAATGGGATCCTTGTCATTCGACCTCAGTAATCGTGGATGAGTGCCACGATGAGGGTAAAGTCTGACTGGATCTAGAGAGAGAAGTGAACGATAATGTAATAAGTTGACGAACGAAGTTAATGAACGTAATAACGAAGGTAATAATGATATTATCTGTGTGTACGTATGATGCATGATCACAAACGATGTAAAGTATAGTATGACTTGGAAATAAAGTAAAGAACAGTTTTAACAAAGAAAAGTATGTTTTACTATAAAACTAGAACTCACTCAGTGTCGCTGACTTTTGTATGCATGATAGTTGGCAGGTATTTGTTGATGCTGAGGAGTTGTAGGCATGGATGCATAAGTTACTCGGAGCATTTTGGAGGCTGGCATCTGTATTTTGACATGTCATTGTATTTTGGATGAAAAAAAATGTTGTAAATTAATGAAATGACATATTTTTAGTTATACATGAAAGTTTTAAATTCCGCTGCAAAATAAATGTACATTTATTAATGCTTTAAGTGCAATGAATGACCAACTGTGACGTGCCCGGGAACGGGGCCTTACAGTAATACAAAGCATTTTTGTGTATTTCTAGCATTCAATGGACCATGATTATATCATTTTGCAATATAATTACCAACTCAATTATCATATTCGATCCTAGATAATTCACATCAATTGAGAATATCATCCTCACAACCCAATCAATTGGTATCAGTGCCTCACTCTCAGTTCATCTTTAGATCTGCTCAAATCTGAACTGAAACTAGATGGATTTGGTTATTGAGTTACTATTAGTAAGTTCATCGACTTCTATCAATTTACATTTTTCCGGAAGAACCTTAACACGGTCGCGTGGAAATTCCTTTACAGTTTTGACATGGTTGTGTCAGGTCAGTAGAATTTTTCTTCTTTTTGCAATTTACTTTTACTTTTTCTTTTTAATTAAAATCCCAACTTTCTTTAGTAAAATCAATCAAAGTAACTACGCTAAAATGTTTTTTTGTATTAATAATTGACACGTATCCCTGAGGACACGAACCCTACTTCCGCTCATACTATTCTTAGGGTGTCTAATGGTAGGTTCACACTATAATATTTTATTTGTTGGATTTGATACCTAACAAAGCTAAAAAACTCCTTTTAACATCTACTGGATTCTTGTTCTACTGTACCCGAACTAAGAACACATCTTCGAACAACATACTCCACTAAAAAATTAGTGCAAACACATCATCATCATAAACATATGCCCTAATAATCAACAATATAAGTTACAACAACATTCTCAAAATATTTTCTTTAAAACAACAAACTGCTACGGTTCACTGGAAGCCTTATAATAATAAAAAATTAGACTGTTTAGACCACATGGACTTAAAATTTTAATCGAATCCTTATTCGAACAATCTAAAAGAAGTTTATTATAATGGATTCACTTACCTTGCCTAAACATGGTCATTGTTAGGACCTGGTATTTGACCGAAATACCTAGAGATTAACGTGTAAACCAGATCAAATAGTGCAGAATCCTATTTGATGGCGATCCAATGAGTGAGAACACACGAAGAATCAATCAAGGATTGAAACTAACGTTAGAAATCGATTGGGAATCGATCTAATGTGTTCTGTGAACTTGGAGAACGAGTTGGAAGGTTTCTGGACGGCTAGGGTTCGTCGGGAATCGTAATTGATCAAGAGTCTTTTTTTTCATGAATTGAGTTGTATTTATAGGTTGGCACTATCCAATCGTGCGACTGAACCATTAGTTTGGTTCAGTCGTGGGATTGAACCATGCGGTTGATTCATTCGTACGACTGAGTGTTCAGTCGTGCGACTGAGCCAATCTTATATTACAATCGTGCGACTGAACCATCTCCTGGTTTAGTCGTGCGACTGAGTCATCTTCTATTACAATCGTGCGACTGAACCAGTCTCCTGGTTCAGTCGTGCGACTGAGTCAATCTTCTATTACAATCGTGCGACTGAACCAGTCTCTGGTTCAGTCGTGCGACGAGTCAATCGTGTGAAGTTATTCATGCGTATGATTCATTCGCATGAGTCATTCGCATGAGAACTCATTAAGTTAAGTTGAATGTTTTAATTAATATAACTTAATGTTGCAACCATTCAATTAATCATAAACCAAATCAATCAGTCACGACTCATTAATGAAACTATTCAATTATAACTAACAGACTATCAATATCATTTCATTAATCATACCAAACAAGATCTCCAGCCCCCAATACCACCGAATCCTCCTGTTCTTTTGGCAGGGAAGGAAGCTTCTGATCTATTATCATTTGCATAAAACGTGGGTACATACAGAAGGCTTCCTTTCCTTTCCCCTCGATGTTCTCCACCAGATAGGTGAAGATCATCTTAGAGAAGCTGAACGGATGGTTCAGCACCAACGCAACGTATGCGTTTTGCATCTGATCCGACACTCATCAAACCCACCTTTTCTTGAAGCCATGCACTTGAGCAGCACGTGTGCAAGGTACTTAAACTGAGGATAGAGGTTACTCTTGTTGAGTACCCCTGAATTGATGTCCCCAGAGTATTTGGCTCTGAGAAAACATCCTCTGACAGTGAGGGGGTGTAGACGGGTTAGGCAGTCACCGTCATCCCCCAATTGAAGTACAATCCTTAAATCTTCCTCAGAAACGTAATATCCTCGCCAAATATGGTACTTCTTATGCAGTTGGTTCCATGATCTATCAACTGTAGCGCCTTCCCAGAAGGCTTGTTGAATGGATCGTATGGGGTGCAAGGGGTAGAGATGGCATGCGCAATCCGTGATCTCAATAGAAACGTGATAATGCCAGAGAATTCTGCAGCATTTCTGGATGTTAAGTCCAGATGGGCACATATATATGCTTTGTGCTCATAGTCCATCTACTCGCCATCTGTTACACAAAGTAGTAAACATTAGTACCATTTACTAAGAAAGTCATGAACTCATTAAGCTTGAAGACATCTTTCTGTCATGCGATTGAAGTTGTGCGACTGAGTTCAACAGTGCGATTGAACCGTGCGAAAGGGGTTCAGTCGTACGATTGAATGAACGAATGGGGTTCAGTCGTGCGATTGACCCCATACGTATCTCGAGTGTGCGATTGGGCTCCTACGCATATACCTTCATGCGGTTACATCAGTCATGCGACTGAACTTCAAACGCATGGTTCAGCCATGCGTATGGGCAGTTTGAGCCCTTCAGTCGTGCGACTGAAGTTCATCATGCTGTCCATATCGCATGAAGACCAACTGTGCGATTCACATTTTCAGTTTCACACCAATTTGTTTGTTTTAAACCTCTATATCTAGTTTATTTGAGTCGCCATCTCGTCACTAATGACCTAGTAAACTTAATTTTAACATTTAGCTTAGTTTATGTAGGTTATTAGGGCATTTTTCAATCCAATCAAATTTCATTCGAATAACCCAAATTGGACTAATCTTTTGATTTCCATAAGGTTGAACTGCAATGTACCTGTATTCTTGTCAATCGAAAGTCAGGAGATGAATAGCAATGTGAACAACTATCTCTTGAGATTTTGGCAGAGTAACAGGAAAGAAAGCGATTTGGGGTGCGATTGGGAGTGATGAGTGAGATGCGATCGACTGAGGCCCTTTAAATACTGACCCTAATTTCAATCGGCCGACTGGCTCATTCGCACAGTTCATTCGGCGCGACTAAGGTTTAGTCGTGCGATTGGTCCAGTCGGTCGCTTTCAGTCGGCCGACTGAGTCTCAGTCGGTCGACTGACTCATTCGGTCTCCTTCATTCGCCTCTTTAGTTGACCGACTGAGCCTCAGTCGGTCTACTGTTTCATTCTCCCCCCTTCTCTATTCGGTCGAATGGATCTTTTCATGTCCATTAGGCCGATTGGAAGCCATTCGCATAGTTGGTCGATAACCATGATCCACTCGTGCGAATGGGTCACACTTAGTGAGTTTACAGTCATTTGAACATTTTACTATTAAGACCCTTTCAACTTTTGAAATAACATTATAAGCTCTTAACCAATTCTGTCACTTCAGACGTGACTTTTTAAACTTTGAAAAGCATGTGGCCATCTCAGACATGACCCTTTTAGGTAAGTTAATTCCCTTCTGATTTCCTGATGTAGTCCGACAGACACACAAATTAAAGATTAACATAGAAACTTAAACTAACTACACAAATAAAGTTTATTTTTGGACTTTTTGTGAGAGATAAAACCCTAAGATGGAAATCTACGGGATTTGGTTTGGGAGTTGACAGCTTCAACTTAGATTGATCATATCTGGACCAATTCAATTTTGGAATCATACAGGAACATCAATCATTTGGGACTTGTTATTAAAACTTTTTGATGCTTAAATTCTCGGTGTTCATCCAGAGTCATTAGCAACTTAAGGAAATCATACTGAAACTCTTAGATTTTCACATTGATTTGAACTCTTGAGAATGTAGCCACTAAGATTGTCAGTATGTTTGTCCGCTTAAATCCATACACAGACTTTTGACGCAGACTGGTGACTGATTTAGGTTTAATTACTTCAGCTAACATTTGTGGATCCCACACTTATATGGTAATCAACATTCCTCAGAGGTTTTGAGCGGTCTACGGGTATTATTACAAGAAGAGACTATTCTTAGAGCTTTCAAGAGAAGCCTGTCCTCAGGTCAGTGCCATCGCACAGCAGAGAGGCGGCAAACAACAATGAATTCTAGAATATCTTGGTTATGCTTATCCTCAGGTTAGTGCCATCGCACAGCAGAGATGCACACAACCAATCTCCTTGTTAGAGCAGCTTATTTTATTTTACACAATATGCACCAACAACATCAGTCATTAGCTTATTGCATTTATCTTTCATTTTTTCTTGCTTTGCTCTCAATTATGGTCATCCGCACACGTTTGTGGCATTTAAATGCTCATTACCCCTTATTGGAATATATTTGATTGTGTTAACCAGTGATAAGATGGAAGCCCACGTCAGTTGAACAACTTAGTTTGATCTTGAGATCACCAATTAGGTCTAATTGTCTATTGTGTTGAATCTACCAACATATCATTTGTGGTCTAGCAGCCTCTAAGTCTACTTTCTTTGTGTCACCTTAGGAGTTGCCAGTTTTCTATCATCTTCCCTTTTTATATTGCTTAGACTACACAGACTTATACTTTGAACTTTTGCATCTTTTCAAAACTTAAATTTTTAAAATCCCTCTTGATTTGTTCCTGTGTATTATCATTTTCCAAAGGTATTGAATCGGTATCACAGACACAATCTACCTCAATTCAGCTAGTCCCCCTTCTCCCTCATTTTATTTTTTTTAATGTTAACTTGCTGACATATTCTCCCCCTAAAATACTAAAATCATTTCAGATTTAATTATTTTTGGATTTTAATAAACAGCAAAATAACATGAGTTTAAATATAACAGACAAAAAGAAAAAAACAGATAACATAAATTAAAATAAACTTTAACGAAACTACATCGGACTACACATTATTCTCATCAGGAATTACCTCACTTTTCTTTTTAACGCCGTTGACCTCTAGCAAATATTGAAAACGTGGTTTATCAAAGGCTTTAGTATAGAGGTCAGCACGTTGAAAATCAGTATTAATTTTAACCACATCAATTAAGTTCTTTTCAAAACAGTCTCTTATGAAGTGGTATTTAATACCGATGTGTTTGGTCTTAGGATGTTGAAACGGATTTTTGGTTACTGCAATTGCAGCAGAGTTATCAACAAAAATAGGAGTACATGAGAATTTTAAACCGTAATCCCGCATTTGCTGTTGAATCCAAATGATTTGTGAACAGCAACTTGCAGCAGCAACATATTCGGCTTCATAGGTTGACAATGCAACCGATGTCTGCTTCTTACACTGCCATGTAACTAATCTTCTCCCAAAGAATTGACACCCCGCTGATGTAGACTTGTAGTTCATTTTGCAGCCTCCATAGTCGAGTCACTATACGCCGTGAGCTCAAAATCATCATCATGAGATACCACAACCCCAGTGTGGGTGTACCCTTTAGATAGTGAAAAATCCTTTTGACCCCGATCAGATGATTGACCTTAGGTTTAGCCTGATATCTGGAACATAAACATGTAGCATACATGATATCAGGTCTTGAGGCAGTGAGATACATGAGGGATCCAATCATTCCTCGGTACATAGTAGCATCTACAAGATCTCCATTCTCATCAGGTGATATATCATGATTCGTAGCAAGTGGAGTCCCAGCAGCAGAAGCATTCTCCATGTCAAAGCAACTGAGAATGTCTCCTACATACTTGGTCTGATGTAGAAAGATCCCATTAGGTGTTTGATCCACCTATAACCCGAGAAAGAACTTCATCTCCCCCATAGCACTCATCTCAAACTCTTTCTTCATCACTGCTTCAAACTCTTTGCATAACTCTTCGTTCTTTGACCGAAGATTATGTCATCAACATATATCTGTACAAGCAGTAGGTCGCCATCCTTTTCTTTAATAAACAGTGTACAGTCAATGACTCCCTGCGAAAGCCGTGTTTCACAAGAGAGTCGAGAGTTTCTCATTCCAAGCTCGAGGAGCTTGATGAAGCCCATATAAAGCTTTGTCGAGCTTGTAAACTCTATCCCGATGATAAGGGTCTTCAAATCCCTCGGGTTTACTTACATAGACTGTTTCCCTGATTTCCCCATGAAGGAATGCAGTCTTCACATCTAATTGGTAGACTTTAATCTTCATGTACGATGCATAGGCAAGGAAGATACGAATGGCTTCCATCCTTGCCACGGGTGAAAACACCTCATTATAGTCAATCCCCTCGACTTGGCGAAAAACATGAACCACCAGTCGAGCTTTGTTCCTGATAATGACTCCTTGGTCATCCTTCTTGCATTTTAGTACCCATTTGGTGCCAATGACTTTAGCCCCTTTAGGTCTATCAACCAGAGTCCATACCACTAACTTCTTAAAGTGCAGAAGTTCTTCTTGCATGGCACTCACCCACGCCTCATCATTTAGTGCTTCACTGACATATTTTGGCTCAACCTGCGAAACAAAACATCGATAAGCACCATCATGAATGTAACCCTTCTCCATAACTGAGGCGTAATCAGCTGAGTATAGCTGATTTCGGGTTTGTACTCCTGATCAGACATCTCCAACCATTGTCAGGGGATGATAGACGTTTAGTCGTGATCCTGGAGTAGTCGGCACCACGTCACCTCCGACCAAGATTGTGAACATTTTGTTCTGCATCTGAGGAAGATGGAGTTTGAGGTTCCGATGTTGAGGGTGCATCACTTATGGATGCTTGTGGACTTTCAGGAACTGGAACCTGTTCTTCCTGACTGTTCTGGTCATCTGCTTCAGTTTCATCTTCAGGAGGAGTCACTGTCATCGACTACCCCCTCTGACTGAGTAGATGATTCTCCCTGTGTGCTAGATGGTGTATTTAGAATATCATACATCATCCTAGTAGCTAACTCATCATCCGGGAGAGAGAGGGATGTTGAAGGACTTGAAGAATCCATCATAATCGAAGAAGTATGCAGGTCCTTTGCCTGTAGGTGGTGTGGTATATCTCTGAACGTCGACATTACACCACACTTCGACAAGACCCTTGAATTATTGTAAACTCCCTTGTTCGGTATGTTGTATCCTAGAAAAATTCCTTCAACTGCCTTCTCGCTGAATTTGCCTTCTTGTGTCTTCTTCAGAAGTGTACACGGTGCGCCAAAAGGTTCAAGATACTCCAAATTCGGTTTGCGTCTTTGTAGTAGCTCATAACATGTCTTTCCGTGGCGCTTGACTATTAGGACTTGATTCAGTGTATAACACGCATTTGCCACTGCCTCATTCCAGAATTGGATAGGCAGTTTCAAGTCTGCCAACATAGTCCGTGCTGTCTCTATCAAACTCCCGTTCTTTCTCTCAGCAACGCCATTCATCTGAGGTGTGTAAGCAGAAGTGAATTGATGCACAATTCCCTTTTCCTTGCAGTATGCCTCCATCCCTTGATTCTTGAATTCTTTCTCTTGTGTCTGAGCGTATTTGTCGAACTTTTAGCTTGTAGAGGGATTCCAGTGTGGTTACTAATTCGTTGAATGTCTCCAAAGTTTCTGATTTGGATTTCAGAAACATTACCCAAGTGAACCTTGAGTAGTCATCAGTCACCACAAAACAGTACACGTCGCCTGCAATGCTCCTTGTACTAACTGGACCAAACAGATCCATGTGAAGAAGCTCAAGAGGAAGTTCTATTGAATGAACTTTCTTTTCCTTATGAGACTTCTTTGTTTGTTTGCCTTTCTTGCAAGCTACACAAAAGTCAGGAAGTTAGAAGTTCTTGACATTCACTCCTCTCACTAAATCCTTCTGAATCAAATGATTCATCTTCCTTTGACTAATGTGTCCCATTCTCCAATGCCAGGAGATTGAATCCTTCTCAGTAGCTTTAGATAAAAAACACTGAACCTCATGATCCGTTGTAGCAGCTGTTGACAAATCCAAGACATAAAGGTCTTTATATCTTGAAGCAGTCATCAGAACTTGGTCCTCTGGGATCATATATTCTTTCTTCAGCACATAACACTTCTGGTTATCAAAGATGACTTTAAATCCATTATCACAGATTTGGGAAACAGACAGTAAGTTGTTCGGAAGTTGTTGAACGTAGTTCACCTTATCAAACTTAACTTCTGATTTCCCACTTCTCCCTGAGCTGTGGTATAGCCTCCTTTGTTTCCTGCAAAGGAAACATGCCCTCCTTTTATTTATTTGACGTTAGATAAAAGGGCTCTATTTCCTGTCATGTGCCTAGATGCTCCGCTGTCTATAATCCACGTGTTAGTCTCAGCACTGTATCGAACACCCTCCACATACAAAGTAAATGAATTAGTTTAGGTTAGGAACCCAAGCTTTGACTGTCTTGGGTTTCCCAGAGGCATCACACATCATAAACTCCACCCATTGACCCTTAGAGGGTGAGGGTAGCTCAGGTTCTTTCTTGTTATCAGTATCAGACATGAAGGTTGACTTTTCTTTCCATAAGCCAGATTTGTGCAATGTCCTGTTTATGATAAACAGTCGTCTGGCTTACAGATTGGACTTTAGGTTCACTAGCTCTTCTAGGTGGAGTTAAAGAGCTCCTCTTAGAAGACTTAGTTTTTGAGTCCTGAAGTTCAATCTTCTTCCTAGGTGTCTGATAGAAATGACAGTAGGAAGCAATGTGTCCACATTCTCCACAGTTGTAGCATGACCTGCTATCAACTTTATGAGTAGACTTTCTTTGTGTAGAAGTGCGTGACACTCTAGTAACATCAATCACTTTAGTTTTTGACTCTTGTATGTTTGATGTTTTCTCTGATTTAACAAAATTTACTGTTTTAACTTGTTTCACTTTTTGATTAACTGGTTTTTGACTTGAAGCATGTGAAAAAGTAGCATTTGAAGTCCTTTTAGGTTCTGATTTGACTCTGTTTGACCCTGACTTTAAGTTAACTTTTTCAAATTCATTTTCCAGGTTAACAAAAGGCAATTTACCCTTTGCCTTTGAAGTGGCCTCCTTTTGTTTCTGACCAGATTTAGTAGATGAACATGAGGTGTCTGGATCTGTAACAAGAGGAGTAGTCACCACATGATCCTTGATGGGGTTATTATTTACTGGTCTAGACTTAGTGTTCATCAAGGTCTCAGGTGGTGGCGGAACCACTTTGTAGCCTAGTCCCTCCCCGTTGTTCCTTTCTCTCACTAAGTGTTGAACTATGTGTGAAGAACTAGTCCAACTATGCAGTTTCTGTTTTAATGAATTAACTTCTACTTCTAGAACTGCCTTTTGCTTCTTAGTTTCTTCTAGGGATTTAGATAGTACCTAATTTCATTTGCTAGGTTAAAGGCCACTACTTCGGTTTCCCTAAGTTGTTTAGTCAATAGGTCTATCTTTTCTTTATAACTATGCTCATTTTGTTTTAGTACTCTATTAGCCTCAGTGCACAGACGTAAATCTCTTACTAAGTTATCATTATGATCTAATAACCTAGCAAATTTTTCATCTATGCTATTCCTAAAAGTATCACAATCCGAACAAGCATGATTATTAAAAATTTGGTCAGTGGTACTTACCTGAGTTGGTTCAGAAGAGTTAGCCATCAGTGCAGCATCAGATGTTTCTGGTTCTGGTGATTCTGACTTTTCTGTCTCTGACGTGGAAACTTCCTCAATTGGTTTGTAACTGACCTCGGCTGCAGTTGTTTCTTCACTATGTGACATTGCTATCTCAACTGCTATATCACCTTCAATCGCAGAATCATCATCAATATCCTCAACACTGGCAATGTTAGATTCTCCTGGTGAGACAAACCTAAAACTCCAATCCTATCCTTCATCATCATAAGCAGTTAAGGCTTTTGGATCCTTGTTTGATGAAGTAGAACTAGAAGCTTGCTTGTCGCGAGTAAAGGATGAGAACGGGTTCCCATTCCCCGTCTTCTTTGGCTTGACACATTCTCTTTTGAAGTGGCCCTTCTCACCACAGTTAAAGCAGGTCACTTTACTCTTGTCGAAGCCAAAGGTGGTATCCTTAGTAGCAACCAAGTTCTGTCCAGTCTTTTTCACAAACTTCTTCGCCCTCCGGATAGCACTTGCTAAGGCCCACATTATATCCATTCTCTCAAGCTCCATCTCATCCACCTGCTCGTAGTCCTCATCTGCCATGTGGCCGTTTCCAATCTTCCCGGCAACAAGTCCATCATATGAATGAACCACTGCTGCTAAAAGATCCATATGCTCTCGAGCTACTTCCACGGTCACATTACGAAGGTTCTCGATCTTCAATTTGGTAGCGTTGCTTCTGATCCAATATAATGGGTACATGATGACCCAGACGTGTCTGATCCAGAAGGAGAAGCATGTGAAGGACCTGACGAGCTAGACACAAAAGCAGTTTGGAGTGGTGCTCCAGATGTCTTAGCTTGAGGCGTGGCGTTGTATAAAGCTGGATTTTGTGTACGAAGACTTCTGAGCTCTATACTTCATCTTAGTGCTTCTTCTCGCAACTTAAGAATGATGTCATTTATATCCAGCTTTACAAGTATTCCATTCTGTCTCAGGTTAGACACGAATGTAGCCCACTTATCAGGCAATCCGTCTGCGAAGTTGCTTACTTTCTCTTCCATGGAAGTAGCCACTCCATGTGTATGCAATTCGCTCATCAAGTTGTGGAATCTGTCTATTGATGAGAAGTTATCGAATTCCTTCTTTAACTCCTTTGCCTTGATTGCCTTCAATGATGCATTCCCATCATATCTCTTCTCTAGCTCATCCCACAGTTTCTTGGACTGCTTGTTCTCTGAATACTGGTGGAATATGTCTTTGGGGATAGACTGAGTGATCAATGCATAAACTCTTTTCTCTGCATTGTACTTTACTTTCTATGCGTCTTTCATCCCGCTTAATGTTAGCTTAACTCCATCAGCTCCCACCGGTGTACTATAACCAATCTCAATGGCTTCCCACAGATTAGGATCTACTCTATTAAGGTAGATCTCAAAACGTTGTTTCCAGTGGGGAAACCCATCTAAAGTCAAAAGCTTTGGTGGTTTATTGTGATTCGCCACCTCACTCTCAAGCAACAGCAGGTTCTGTATCCTTGAGTCCTTCCCAGCAGTAAAGGCTGATATCTGATCCTCCATGACTAATAAACTTATAATCTAATCAAACAAACTTTCACTGATGCGACTGAAGGATGCGAATGAGCTAATCGTGCGTATAAACTCTACGATTGGTTCAATCGTGCGAATGAACTGGGCGATTGGTTCAGTCATGCGAATGAATCTGGTGCGTATGAGCTATGCGAACGAACGGTTCAGTCGGCCGAATGAGGGTGTGACTATGTCCAATCGTGCGTATGAGCAATGCGAATGGAGTCCAG
The DNA here is from genome assembly GCA_025506515.1 of Flaveria trinervia. Taxonomy (NCBI): domain Eukaryota; kingdom Viridiplantae; phylum Streptophyta; class Magnoliopsida; order Asterales; family Asteraceae; genus Flaveria; species Flaveria trinervia. The sequence continues at coordinate 44,865,552 of CM046448.1, read as the reverse complement.
TCGTGCGAATGAGTCACTCGTGCGACTGAAGCTGTTGTTTTGCGAAAATTTCTAGGTTTGACGGGTTTCAGCCGTAAAAATTTGAAATTTCACAAGTTCTAATCGCCTAAGTTCGTAGAAACCAAACTTTGATGAGCACGGAACATCCAAGATCACTTTTGATGCCAAAGATTGCGTTTTTGGTGCAAAAACACAAAATTTTATGCAATCTTGATTGAATCAACACGTAATCAAGAGCCAATAGCTCTGATACCACTTGTTAGGACCTGGTATTTGACCAAAATACCTAGAGGTTAACGTGTAAACCAGATCAAATAGGGCGGAATTCTATTTGATTGGCGATCCAATCAGTGAGAACACACGAAGAATCAATCAAGGATTGAAACTAACATTAGAAATCGATTGGGAATCGATCTAATGTGTTCTGTGAACTTGGAGAACGAGTTGGAAGGTTTCTGGACGGCTAGGGTTCGTCTGGAATCGTAATTGATCGAGAGTTTTTTTTCACGAATTGAGTTGTATTTATAGGTTGGCACTATCCAATCGTGCGACTGAACCATTAGTTTGGTTCAGTCGTGCGATTGAACCATGCGGTTGATTCATTCGTACGACTGAGCCAATCTTATATTACAATCGTGTGACTGAACCAGTCTCCTGGTTCAGTCGTGTGACTGAACTAGTCTCCTAGTTCAGTCGTGCGACTGAGTCAATCTTATATTACAATCGTGCGACTGAACCAGTCTCCTGGTTCAGTCGTGCGACTGAGTCAATCATGTGAAGTTATTCATGCGTATGATTCATTCGCATGAGTCATTCGCATGAGAACTTCATTAAGTTAAGTTTGAATGTTTTAATTAATATAACTTAATGTGCAACCTTTCAAATAATCATAAACCAAATCAATCCAGTCACAACTCATTAATGAACTATTAACATTATAACTAACAGACTATCAATATCATTTCATTAATCATACCAAACAAGATCTATTACATCACATATCATGGTCTAGGGACAAACATGTATCAACAGTCATGCACCTAAACCTCGTATGCTTAAACACAAATCTGAATTTAGGCAACGGAAAATCAGGTTTATGAAGTATATTACACGTTTAGATCCAGATTATTGGATTTCTAGTTGCAAAGGACCTTACATCCCTGTGTCACTCTTGGCTAACCAAGCTGCATTCTACAAAACAACAAGAATACCAATTGAAGATCCTAACTTAACTCTTGATGATGATGAGTATAAGAAGATAAAGATTGACCTCAAAGCATACTCCATTCTCACACAAGCCTTAAAAATGGATGTACTCAAAAGACAAGCTAGTCAATGAGTATGAAACCTTCCACCACTCCAAAGGGATGTAAATCTCAAAACAAATGCATTGGTTTGTGTAGTTGGTCAACGATCTTGAGATTATAGTAGTTACATGTAAACAAAAGAGATGAATAAGAAGATTTTACATAGCCTTCCTAAGAGTTGGAAGCAAAATGTTACCATGTTAAAAAACACACTTGATCTTGAAAGCACTAGTCTTAATGTCATGATTACAAAGATTGAAGCTCTTGAACTTGATGAAAGGAGCAGGAACCTCAGTGGACCACAAGTCATTGAGGCATACTAATTTCCATCAGAAACTCATTCTGTGGAAAATGCCTTCATTACAAAAAAGATGATTTTCTCTAGTCAAGACTAGTCTTAATGTCATGATTACAAAGATTGAAGCTCTTGAACTTGATGAAAGGAGCAGGAACCTCAGTGGACCACAAGTCATTGAGGCATACTAATTTCCATCAGAAACTCATTTTGTGGAAAATGCCTTCATTACTAAAAAAGATGATTTTCTCTAGTCAAGAGATGAGATCGAAACAACTGGTTTCATTACTACTCCATCAACTAACAAGCCATCAACTTCATCACAATCAATTGGATTCACTGCCACTCCCTCAAGCATGCCTGTAGACTAGAAATATAAAGGGCAAAATGCAACCTACCATACCTTTGTTGCAAGCTTTGAAGCAAACTTGGGAGGAAGACTCATCTCTACTCATCTAATCCACGAAGACCTAGAAGAAATGGATCCTGATGATGTAAAAGAAATGGATCCTCATGATGTAAAAGAAATGGATGTACAGTAGCAAATTGATATGATAGCCATGAGGGCTAAAATGTTCTTCAGAAAGGGAAAGAAGCTAATTCTGAATGAGAATACCAAACTTGGACATGACAAGTCCAAGGTTAAGTGTCTCAACTATGGTATGACTAGTCATTTCATAAGAGAATGCAATGCTCTAAAACGAAACAACAACTTTTAGAGAAGTTTTGATGGCCAATCATCATCACAATCAAACTCAAACTTTCAATCAAACAATGAACATCAATACATCATCAAAATCAAAATTAGCATCATAACCAAAGACAACATCAACTGACTAATCAAGCTCATGGAAGCAGCCAAAATACTTCAAATGCTCTTGTCATCATACAATATGGAGTATGTGATTGGAGCCTGTATGTTGTGGAAGTGAAGACTTAATTTCAAATCATGCTCTTATGGCTCACATAAATGATGGCTCGTCTACTATGCCATCCGAGGTAAAATCTAATATTTGTAGTGACAAATGCAATGCTAAACTATAGGGATACCTTGAACACAATCACAATTAGCTACTAAAATTGAAGAAAAAGTAAAATCAAAGATGTTTAAACATGAAATGAAGGGTTTTGAGATTAAAATCAAATCATTAATTTCGGACATTGAAAAATCGCATGGGAAAAAGTATATCCTTGTAGCTGAAAAGAAAAAGTTAATTGAAATGTAAACTCAATCCAAAGCTAAGCAATAGACACTGAAGTGATACTTGAAAAGTTTCAACTATTTTTAGTAAAGCTGCAAGAGATGCTAGATTCACAAAAAAGATCCTAAGGACATGACTGGGATTGGATTCAATTCATGTACACCTCCATGCAATGACAATTACACTGTCATGCGTGAGTCACTCACTTTTTCTAAGCAAAGTGAACCCAAGACTATTGAAACTAAATTAGTAGTCTCACACATAACAAATCCTCATAATAAACAAAATGTTTATATTAAAACCAATATGGACAAAATCAAGTTAGGTCATCTAATCAAAATCAAAGAGTGCATAGGCAAATCTATGAATGTCATTAAACCAAGGAGACCAATAACAGAATAGTGTCTTTTGTAAAGTTCATCCCTGAAGTTCTCTAACAAAAGAAGGTTGAAGTCATTATGAAACCATATGTTGAAAGCAAATCTGATTGTGAGATCAAATCCCTAAACAATTCAATAAATTAGATAATGCATCATAAAGAAACAAAAGAAAACTTCTCTAGATTCGAAAGTCAAAGATCAAAATAGATCCTCAATCATCAAAACCAAAACAAGGTGTTGGTTTTGAAAGTTTCAATAAAGATCATGTAAATCAGGAAGAATAGGAGGATAGAAAAAGCAAAAGGAAACAAAATCAGTCAAAAATAGTAGTATTGTGAAACAAACTACAAAAAAGGCTCATGTTGTTTCCTTAACAAAATCAAAGATTAAGTCTCAGTTAAAAACTGGTAAATCTACTGAGGCTTCAACTTCAAGATCACAATCAAGACATAAACACATGTATTGTGATGTGTGTGAAATGTCAAACCACAAAACAGATGAGTGTTGTTTCAATTAACAATGCTAAATCTATGACATGAACAATCATTCTATAAAAACTGTTATTTTAATCAATATTGTTACGCTTATGATGTGACTAACTACAACACATCTCATTGTTTCTTTAAACAAAAAGGCTTGAGAACTCCACAAAAGAAGCCAATGTCATAATCTCAACTATGAAACCCAAAATGAGGAGTCCTTTTTATAATAAACAATAAAGGGTCTTAACTTTTGATAATGAATTCTATAATCAGATGGAGTTGAGGAGTGTCAAAAGAAATGTAAACCAAAATATCAAACAAGCACATGATTTTCATTCAAGAAACAACTCAAAGTGAGATTTGAAAATCTAAGTCAGGTTAAATTTCTTCAAAGAAAGAGGGACCAAAGGTTTGAATACTCTTCTAACTCCGTAGTTGAAGTTGATGAGATGAAATCAGCAAGATATCAACACACATCAAACAAACTTCATCCTCTAAATCTCAATTCAGAAGAAAATATCTAGAAATTACTGTCATGGATAGGAATAGGAAGCCCAAGATCATTATGGCTTGGTTTCCAAATTGTAACTAGTTTTTTTGTGCTTGTAGAGTCGTCCATATAGGTCCAATAGCATATGGTATATGGACAATGGATGCTCTCGACACATTACCAGAGGTAGTTCCTTCCTTCATGACTTCAAGCATATTAAAGGAACTATTATGGCTTTTCGTGGAGATTCACAAGGTCATAGAACTACGAGTGAAGGATTTGTGACAAATGGGATGTTGAGCTTTGATAGAGTGAACTGTTGTGAACAACTAAATTTCAATTTGCTCATACGTACGATAAGAAATATTCCACTCTCTTCACTTACACCTATTGTTACATTATGAAACTAGGATTTAAAATTCCTAAAGAATGGGTTGTATTGAAAACAAAGACGAAGAATAATACCCATGTCTTAAACCTAATTTTGCTTCACCGAAAGAAGAAACATGTCTTCTGTCAAAAGCATCTATTGATGAGTCACAACATTCGCATAGACATTTGGGACATATAAATTTCAAAAACATGAATAGACTGGTCAAGGGAAACCATGTAATTCGTTTACCTCAGAAAGAATTTCATATTATTGACCACTATTCAACTTGTTTCAAAGGAAAACAACAGTAGTCTTCCCATAAGACAAATCTTGTGAACAAAAGCATTTCTCCATTGAATTTACTTCACATGGATCTTTTTGGACCAACTCATGTTTGAGCATTGGAAAGAAACCATACTGTTTGCTTATCATAGATGTCTCAGATTGACATGGGTCTTCTTGTTACTTTATAAAAATGAAGCTTCCCAATTTATAAAAGATTTTATCCTAAAATTGAAAATCAACTTGATCTATAAGTTAAATCAATTAGAAATGATAACTGGACTGAATTTAAAAATCAAGATTTAAGTTCTTTTTGTATAACCAAAGGCATGCTCATCAATTTTGCGCAACTAGAACTCAACAAAATGGGGTAGCTAAAAGGAGAAAGAGAACACTATTTGAAGTAGTACGAACATGCTGGCGGATGCTAAGTTGCCAATTACCTATTGGGCAGAAGCAGTCAACACCTCATGTTTTGTACAAAATAGAACTTTGATTGTCAAAGAAAGCAACAAGACTCCTTATGAACTTATTTTTCAGAAAAAACCATTCATTGGATTTTTTAAGTCATTTGATAGTTATGTATTAAATATTAAACACCCGAGACTATTTGGGTAAATTTTCTCCTAAATCTAATGAGGGATTCTTTGTAGGTTTTTCCTCTCAATCAAAGGATTTTAGAGTGTTTAATCCCCAACTAAACATTATTGATAAATAACCAAATGTTCAATTCAATGAGCATTCTTTTCCTAAGTCAATAAATGGTCTTGACTCTTTAACAAAGTCATTTGATCAGTTTCACTTGCCAACTGCAGAAAACATACATTCTTATGGGTCATCTAATACAATAGAAAGAAGAGAAGATATCCTAATGATTCCTCCAAATTCTTCTAATCCTCATGATGTAGATGTTACATTACAAGTTGATCCTATCAGACAAGAACCTACTAATGTGAGTGTCTCAACTGAAGTTGGTCTAAGTATAATTCCATCTCCTCTAGAAGAACCATCAAATAAAATACTAAAGTAGAACACAATGAAGAATTAGATTGCTTTCAGCACTCTCCCATAACACAACGGAAAGATGCCTATCACCAAGATGAACTGAATGTCTCCAATCATCATGTACCTATTGCTCGTGACTCAATTCCAGCCACCAGAATACACAATAATCATCCGGTAGAAAGCATCATTGGTGAACTTAATGAATGGGTGACCAGAAGCAAGTCAATTATTGCAAACATTTGTTTGTTCTCCTTCTTTCTATGTCAAACAGTAGCACAGAATATCAAAGAGGTTCTTCAAAACAAAAATTGGATTGAGGCAATGTAGGAAGAGTTGCTACAATTCATGAAACATAAAGTATGGCAACTGATAGATCTTCCTGAAGGGAAATACCCTGTTGGTACGAGGTGGCTTTACAGGAATAAAACTGATGATCGGGGAATTTCCATAAGAAATAAAGCAAGATTGGTGGCTCAGGGTATACATAAGAAGAAGGAATAGATTATGACGAAGTGTTTGCTCATCTGGCTTGATTAGAAGCCATAAGACTCTTTCTTGCATACTAAGCATTCATGAAATTTATTGTTTATCTTATGGATGTAAAGTGTGTCTTTCTGTATGGAAAGATTGTTGAAGAAGTCTACATGGGTCAACCCACCAGGCTTTGAAGACCTAGATTTCCCACACATTGTGTACAAGCTTGACAAAGCCTTGTATTATCTTCATCAAGCCCATGAGAAGTGGTATGAGACTTTATCATTTTTTCTTCTTAAACTCAGGTATGAAGGAGGAAAGACTAATCAGACTCTCTTCATAAAAAAAGAGGAAAAGATATGTTACTAGTCCAGATTTATGTGGATGATATGATCTTTCTCAATACAAACAAACAACTCTGTAAATACTTTGAAGATCTTATGAATTCAAAAGTCCAAATGAGTGGTGTGGGGCAACTCACATTCTTGTTAGGAGTGCAAGTCCAATAAACAACAGATGGAATCTTCATCTATCAATCAAATATGTAAACATAATGTTGAAGAAATTCCATTTTCCAGATTGTTAGTCTATCAAAATTCTTGTTCATACTAAACTAAAGATTGGTCTAGATCCGGAAGGCAAATAAGTGGATTAGAATTGCTATCGAGCTATGAGAGTTCTTTTATGTATCTAACAACTAGTAGGCCTGACATTATGTTTGGTGTTTGCGTATATGCCATATATTAAGCAGATCCCAAGTAAATCATATGTAAATGTTGTCAAGAGGATATTCAGGCATCTTAATGGCAAGCCTACTCTCAGATTATAATATCCAAAGGAAGAATATTTCAATCTCTATGCCTACACTAACAGTGACTACAGGGGATGCAACTTCAATTGGAAATCCACTTCTAGCGGTTGTCAATTTCTTGGTCCCAGACTAGTCTCTTGGTAGTGCAAAAAGCAAACAAATGTATATGTTCCAATAGCAGAAGCTAAGTATAAAGCGGCATCAGCTTGTTGCTCTCAAGTTCTCTAGATTCAAAACCAGATGCTTGACTATGGTTTTAACTTCTTGCACACTTCAATTTATATTGATAACACAACATCAATAGTTATCACAAATAATCTTGTTCAATATTCAATACAAAACATATTGAAATCAGATATCATTTTTTGAGAGACTGTGTTGAAAAAGGGTTAATCAAATTGATTCAAAATCACACTGACAATCAATTAGTTGATTTATTCACCAAGGCATTTGAACCTAGTCGGTTTGAATTCCTAGTTCAATCAATTGTCATGATTAACCTTGAGTAAAATTCAAAACCTCAAAAACATTCAAAAATTAACAAGAATACAAAAAGAAGTCATTTTGCTGTAGTATATATTTTATAGTTTAGGGAAATGATATAATTATAGTCGTTTTATCATTCACTATGCTTATTTGAAAATCTGAAAGACTAAGTTTACTTATCTGATATATGGGTAGGCTCAACTCGGAAAAAGAGATAAATGTTGTGATAAATTAAAAACTCGTATTCAACCGTGAAGCATGCAACTTAGAGTATCCTAATGTGTGTGTGTTGTAACCTAAGAACACAAGCAATGATATTTTATGAATCTCATTCGAACACATCAGTTTCCTCTCTGTTTTACTGAGCAAAGAGCTAATTAAACAAGCACATAGTGCTGTAGTTATGAACCAAAAAGGATTCCCAATATGGAACACATCCACCTTGGATGCATCAATAAATGAAATACATTCCTTGTGAATGAACAAAAAGAATCCAATCAAGGATCACCTTCCAAAGTTAAGTGAAAAAGAATCCTAATGAGGATCAAATAATCAAAATGATCAAAGTAAAAGAATCCGAATGTGGATCAATCAATAAAAGTGTTCATAAATTAAATATCTTGGTCATGTAAGTTCAATAAAGGTTACACTATGCATATCATAAAGATTGTTGATCTTAACATACCTTTGAGTGGGAGGTACATGTTGAATACTTAATTAATAAAAAACATGATAAACATCACTTGCATCACAATATTAACCAAGATTGAGTTTAAGAGGACAAACATACCTACAATCAATAAGTTCATGATTATATCTATTTTACTAACAATTGCTTGCACTTGTGAAAGGTAAGATTGATATGATCTCAAGAAAATTATATCTCCTCTTCATGGTTTAGATAAGATATCAAAAATCACAAAAAAACATATTTTTCATTCAAAATTTTTTATATCTTTAATGTTTTTTTCCAATGGGGATATAAACTTTAGGGGGGTTATTAAAATTTTGATATGATCATTATGTATAGTTGCGTCATCTTTCTTACAATATAAAATCAAAAAATATTTGATTGTATTGGTGTAGAAATTATACCATAGTATCTCAGTTTATGCAGGAATTTAGAAGCATAAAAGTCCAAGATCAGTCAAAACTGAGAAACTTGTATAGCATCTGAAATATAAGGTAATCCAAGCAATAATTAACAATCCAAGCAACACTCAAACTTAATAAGAATCAAATCAAAAGACTTAACTTCATAACAATCAAAAGTGAAATGCATTTCTTCATAACATCATAGGTTTAAATGGATCGATATGTGTTATGATGTAATGCAATTGACAATTATATGAACAAAGTAATCAACCTGTGCAAATATAACAAAAATTCACAAAATTTTCATTGATAGATGCAAAGGATTACAATGTCCAATATGAGAGAGTTCTAAGTATTCTCTGAACGTCTACCTACACAAATATATATATATAATCCTATTTATACTAATCAAACGAAACTAAGGAACATATATTTACAAAAAGTCCTTACATTACTACAAAAACTAAAGATTAAATGCTAATCTTGAAAGGCTCCGACAATACTCCCCCTAAGATTTTCATATGGTCTTCAGTCAAAATAATATTCTAGCTCATCTTTCATCTTGAACATTGGCTTTTCCTTGTATAGCTCCAGTTCTCGTAAAGCTTTCGTTATTGAATACTTGAGGGTTCCTGCAAAAATCCCATGCTCGAGTTTAGATTCATTTTTCTTAATATCCATAGCATCCATCACCAGGAGAGTTTCCATTGACAGACTTGCTATAACAACATTTGCATAAACTCAAGTGCAGTTGATTGATCTTTTACATGAACTTCTAATACGCCTTTGCTTGAAATTCTCATAAACTTTATATTTGAAATATCCTTCTTGACAATATTTGCATAAGCAGAGCTTTCTGTAAGGAAATTCGCTCCGTGGCTGCACTCATCTCCTTAATAATTGTCACGAAGTAATTCTTATAATTATCTGCATCTATAGAAGTCACTTGCTCAAACCCTCGTTTAGAAAAATTTGATATATAACTTGGATGAAGGAGTTACAGCTCAAATACTCCAAAAAGGTTTATCATATCTTTTTCCCAGTCATCTTCATTTCTCACAAGCTTATGGTGAAAAGCATTAGAATCATAGAACCATCTCAGGATTGGTTTGGACGTTTGAGTTTCATCTATGACTTTCAATCCTGGATTCATTAGCTTTTCAACGTATCTATCTCCAAAAGCTTCCAAATAATCTACATCCATAGATGAATTGGATTCTCCATTGTCTTTTCTTTTGAGCTTTTGAAAATACATTTTATCTTCTTGATCACATCTTGTTTGGAGAAAATCTGGCATTCTAGAAATAACTCGATTAAGTAACTTTACAAAGTTTTCTCCTTTTGATGCCTTTGTAGGGTTGATTAGAGTCAACTTATGTAATTCTTTAAGGTCTTGAACTGGTAGTGCTATAATACTAGTGTAAAAGTGATATACATCACATATTGCATTTACTCTTTTAATTAAGAAAGCATCAAACACGTCATCATACTTCCACACAAAAATATTTACCTCTTTAGATTTATCATGCACAATCATAGCATTTTGTAGCTCTGAAATTTATTGCTCAAGCACATTCCTTACTAAGTCACCAGCAGACCTCGCTTTATTCCGTAATTGTTTCCTATCTAAATCCATTTTATAAGTTTGTTTTTCTAAATTAGAAAACATCTTTATCAGCTCATTCCTATTCTCATGGCTTCTTCTTTTTAATTCCATAAACATTATCTCTTGGTTTTCAACACCTTAGGCCTCTTAGTGATCTCCAGGTATTATGGGTTATTTGTGTCTAAGATAATCATCTTGTTATACATTTTCTTTGTTTCTTGGAAGCTTCTCACCTAGCGTCTTAAAGATTCACCTTGAAGTCTATTGAGCCTTTTTTGTGTGTGTTCCAGTATTGCAACCAGATCCTCAAAGCATGAATCTCATACCCTTTGGATCACGATGGTGTAGTTCATTCACAAGAATATCATCAACATCTAAGCTCTCACTCTTAAGTACCTATTCACCATGTTCTAAACTAATCTTATTTCGATCAACCGGCACTAACGACTTTGCAAACATGCCTTTTTCATACCCTTCATTTATTTGAGTCACAGTCAACCCGTCTAGAAAAACCCTATTTACTTCTTCTTGACAAGATAATTATATCTTTCCTCAATATCCACAAGAATAGGATATCATCATTAACGTTCATCATGGGAGAATCACTAGTTCACACATATCTTCCTCCCCTAATAGTTCATCATACCATTCGTCTGAAAACTTTGAATCTATATCATCTAGTGCTTCAATCTGCTTTTGGATTTCTTCTTTCTCAACATGTACAGTTTCTTCATCAATCTTTTGAGTTTTAGCTTCAGATGTTGATTTTGTTTCAATTTCATCATTTTTCTTTTCCCTTTTTCTACTTTAGATAATTTTCAACCATTACAAATTGTGTTTCTTCTTCGATCTCCTTTTCAGATATAACAACATCAGGATCTTTTTCCTTCTCTTGCATACTTTCTTTCAATCTTTCTAGCTCTTCATTTAATCTTTTAATATTTTCTTCATGATCAACTCATAGGATCAAATGTATCAATCTGTGATGATCTATGAACACAATTCAAAGAGAAATACAAACAAAATAATCAAATCAAGCAAGATATCAACAAAATTTACAGTTTCATTAATATCAAGCAAAGACAATTACAAAGTGAGTAAGCAGTTTTCGTCTCTCTTACTAACTGCAACAATCTAGGCTATTTATACTGAAACAAAAGGAACTAACTAATTACAAAAGTAGTCCCTATACTATTACAAATAGTAAAAAGACACATAAAGACAACATGTTAATCTTTCCAGAGAACTAACAATACTCCCCCTAAGATTTACATGGTATTCGGTCTTCAAAATCTTCAATCTTGTTTTTTTGATAGCTTTCCTTGAGCTTTCATCTTCTATCTTCAGCTTTCAAAGAATTCTTCAGGTTCTTCCTTGATCTTGAACATTGGCTTCTTTTGATACATCTCTTGTTCTTTCAAAGCATTATCAATAGTAGACTTAAATTTGCTAGCAAGAATGCCTTGTTCTGGTTTAGCTTCATTTGTCTTTATCTCCATCTTGTTCATTCTTTCCAATGTATCTTTTGATAAACACATGATGTCAATATTGGCATATAACTCAATAAGATTTGGACTTTCCTTTGAGTATACTTCTAAAACAACTTTCCTTGAAATTCTCATAAATTCATATCTTTGATATCTTTCTTCATAATGTTTGCATAAGCAAGAGCTTTCCTTAAAGAAATTCTTTCCATAGCAGCATTCATCACATTGATGATGGAAAGGAAGTACTTCTTTTCTTGCTCCGCAACATCCGGATGTACTTTTTCAAACTTTTGTACAGACAAAAATGAAATATAACTTGGATGTAACAGTTTGAGTTCGAAAGCACCAAAAAGAGTAATCATATCCTCATCCCACTATTCGATATTTCGGACCAATTTAAGCTCAAGCGTCTCAGTGTTATAAAACCACCTGAGAATTGGTTTTGTCTTCTGGTAACCAACAATCACTTTCAAACCAAGAGTTGTTACTTTTTCAAAGTACTTATCATAAAATTCAATCATAAAGTGTTCATCTTCAGATTGTACTCCCTTGAGCTTTTTGTTTTTCTTTAGAGTAGCTAAGTACTCTTTATCTTCTTGATCACATCTAGTTTGAGAAAATTACTTCATCTATCCATTCTTTTTCTAAGTAGTTCTACCATCATCTTACCATGTTTAGCATCAGACGGATTGATCAGAGGTAATCTATTCAACTCCTTCAAATCTTGCACTGGAAGTTTAATTATACTTGAGTAAAAGTGATATACATCACAAATTGCATTGAGTCTTTTTATCAAGAAAACATCAAAAATCTCATCATACTTCCATGCTATTATCTTGACTTGATTTGTGAAATCAGGAGCAATCATAGTATTTAGCAACTTAGCAACTGATTGTCCTTTCTGTAGTACATTCCTCACCAAGCCACCTGTCGATCTGGCATTATAAAAAATTTGTATATGTTCAGATAAGGCTTTGTATGCTTGCCTTTCAGTACCTGAAAACATTTTAATGAGATCTTTTCTACTTTCATAAGCATCTGATTTTCTTGCCATTTGTTTAATTTCTTGAGGTTTTAGCACTCTTGTTCTTTTTGTGATCTCAAGATAATGAGGATTATCTGTATCAAGAATAATCATCTTCTTCGATTGTTTTTCAGAGTCTTGAAAGCTTATAACAAGATTTCTTAAAAGATACAAATTATAGTCTTTTCAAAATTCTCCATGGATAGTTTCTACCTTGCAACCATGATCTTAATGTTGTAATTCTCATATTATGAGGATCATGATGATGCAACTTAGAGCTTGATAATTCTTCTACATTAATACTCTCTTTTTCTCTGATCCATTCACCATGTTCTATCACAATTTCATTTGGATCAATTGGGGAAGTGACTCAGCAGCAATACATTTCTCATATTCATCATTAATCTGAGAAACACTCAGTCCATCCAAAAATACCCTGTTCTATTTCATCTTTACAAGATAGTTATATCTATCTTCAAAAGCTTGTGGAACTTGTTCTTGATCTTGAAATTGTTCTTGTGAATTGAAATTTGATACAAACTGTGCTTCATCTATGTCTTCATCATTCAAGAATTCATCATACCAATCATCATTGTAAACTTCCTCAATATATACTAATGCTTAAATTTGTTCTTGAGTGTTATGCTTTTCATCAATTTCTTCTATTCTTTGAGCTTTTGAAGATGACTCAGTTACATTTGCATGTGCAATATCATTAATTTTTCTTTTGCCTTTAAATGCTTCAAGATTTTCTTCAACAATGTTCTTTTCAGAATTAATCATGGGTTCAGCTGATATATGTTGTTGAACTTCTTTTGTCTTTAACAATTCTTCTTTCAATTTTTCATTTTCCTCCAACAATTTCTTGAATTTTTCTTCAAGAATATCATAATCTTTTATCATGACTTCAAAATTTTGATCACATCTTCTTTATCTTTAACATAAGCCACAATCTTTGTATTTTTCAACATATTTTCTTCTTTTAACTTTGAACTTTCATTCTCTAACTTTTGAATCTCTGTTTCAAGAGATATATTCATCACTTTCAGTCTTTCATTTTCATCATTTAACTCTTCAATTTCTTTCTCTTTAACTATATTCTCTTCTTTCAAGTTTTCTATCTCATCAACATTCATTATTTTTTCTGTTTGTACTCACACATTTTGTGTACTACTTATAGGAATTTCTTCAAATTCTTCATTTACTTTTGCTTGAAACACAGGGTCATATAACACATCATTCATAAAATCAAAATCAAAAGATTGATTTTATGAACCTTCTTCATGTACACCAACATCTGGTTCATCTCCTTGAACTTCATGATCAGGATTATCATGAATATCATCAGCAATAGTTTCTTAGGCTATTAGCTGTGTTTCATTTACATTCTCATCTTCATTCCTTTCTTCAATGGATTCTTGATGTGCTTCAGCTGCACTATCATTATCATTATCATCATTATTATCATCATCTTCATCTTCTAATGAGCTTTCAGAATCTTCATAATCATTTTCTTCATCATCATCATCAATCATATCATCAACAACATCCTCAATAAGATCATTAGGATCTATTGGTTCATCTTTAGAGAAATGAAAATGTTGTTGATTTATGTCAACTTCATCCATAGATACATTCCTTATATAATCAAACACAGTAATGTTTTGAGCACCAGTGATCATTGCCAGTCTTGTATAGATAGATTCAGACTTGTGCTCTAATTGCAATTTATCACCTTCAACTCCTTCAACATAGAAGTCTGGATTCTCTTCATTTATGAGCATTTGGAGAAATCTAGGATACATTAACTATTTATTTCTCCTTCCTCTTTTAAGATTGAAAATGAATCCATTCAATATCCATTTAGCCATATTGAATCTTCTATTTGTGTCTATGACAATAATAGGAGATGCAATGTCTACTGGGAATGAATCCCAACCAGCACTTTTAGACATGCAGTGTTGAAAGATGTAGCACAACAGTTTCCAATGCTTATACACTCTAGCTCTGAAAAGTTGTTTGTTTGGAAAATGATCTGGATGACCCATTTGTAGAAATACTTCTCTACATTCATTAAATGTATACTCAAATAAGTCTTCTAGGTCATTGTCTCCGTGTTTAAGAGCTGATCTGATTGTTTGTTCAGAGACTTCAAGCAGTCTATCAGATGTGATGAAAGCTCTTACAACTTTGTATCCTTCTTCATCTCTTTCAATTTTAGCAGTTCTCCAGAATTTTTGATCAATCTTTCATTAATCATTGGTCTTGCACACACTGCATAGACATATTTTGATCTTAGGAGAAATCTAATCATTTTCTTCATATCCAATTGCTTCTCTATTTTCTTTATCCAGAAATGCAGCAACATTATGTTTTGGTTCAAACTTCAAAGCTACCATCTGCAAAACAAAAAAATATTAGAACATTGAAATTTGATGAATTTTCAATTTTGAAATATTTCATTAAATTTTGACTTTTGATTTTTACTTTTTACTTAATGAATATAATTTAAGGAATTTTAAAATTTATTCATTTTGAAAATCATTATTTTATCAATCCATTATTTGAATTCTGAGTTTTTCTACTTTTTATTTGAAAATATTATTTTTATTTTTATTTTTATTCAAAAATTAAAGTTGTTTGTTAATCTTCTTCTTCTTCCTTCGATGAACCGACTGTACAATCTCTTATCAAAATCATTATCAATTTCAGTCCAGAAACAATATGTCGAATTGATCAAAATTTAATATACATCAACAATCCAAAATCAATTTAAGATATGGTTAAGATTTTCTTAGTTAAACTTTGAATGTTATAGTGTTTGAACGCCCGAATAGCAGTCAAACGCCCATGTCAATCATCATGTTTTTAAGCAAAATCTACTGATTTGAATCACAAACTTACGTTTATAACTCAAATAATATCTATCAACATAGGTTTTCTTCAAACAATGAAATCAAAAAGTTCGATGAAGACCAGAGTCGATAGTTCAGGGGGTTTTGTTTGGAGAATTTTGAGTGTGACTGAGAAAACAAGTGTAAGTGTTGAATATATATTAAGTGAAATTTTAGACGCATGAGCACTGTTTGTGCGTATGAAACCGTAAAATTCACAAAATAATGAGACGTATGAGCACTGTTTGGTCTTATTGACTCAGACGCATGAGAACTGTTCAGCCGCATGAACACTGTTCGGCCGCATGAGCACTGTTCAGCCGCATGAGCACTGTTCAGACGCATAAGCATTGTTTAGGTGCTTTTGCACTGTTTAGGAGCCTTTGCACTGTTTAGGCGCTTTTGCACTGTTCAGCCGCATGAAGATCCTCAAACGTCCAACACTTGTTTCAACACTGTGCAGACGCATGAGACATTCAAAATGTCTAACACTTGTAACTTTCAACACTGTGTAGACACATGAGAGATTCCAAACGTCTAACACTTGTTACACACAGACTCATTACCACTATTTAGGTGTATGGGATTGATAAAACGCCCAAACACTTGGTTAAAACTCATGGACTTATTGTAACTATTTAGACGCATGGGAATGTGAAAAATGTCCAAACACTTGAATAATTTCCTGAAAGTTCACCATGCTCGTATTTAGACGTACGAACACTATTTAGGCGCATGAGTTGACTTTGAGTTGACTTTCATGACTCTCACACTTGTGTGTTTTTTTTAAATTTCTTCACCTGCACACTGTTCAAACACATTAGTAATATTTCATGCTAATATTTAAACATGATACGCATAATCTTGAATTTCCAAAAATTTAAATTTAAGCCCTTCAAATTTGAACTTTTTACATGTTGCACACTCAAATTTATTTTTCAACAATCAAATCTCTATTTCTCTTTCCCTTCATTTTAGTCTCTAAAACATAATCAAATCTCTATTTCTCAACTTTGAGAGAATACTTTCCACTTGCAATTTTATATAAGTTCATACTATCACTTTCAAAAGTTTTATGATCACACTCACATATACTTTGAAGATATAGCATCATCCTTTCAATTTAACTTTCTTTTATTTTGATTTTCTGAGAAAAACTCTTCCATTTATTACTCCCCCTAAACTTTTAAGTTGAAACAACTTATATGTTTCTAAGGTAGCATAATAAGATCACACAACTCATTGTTATATTGCCATCACACATATAAAAACATGCATAAAATCAAAATGAAAGCAGAATCAAAATCTAATATCAACAAGAATTAATGTCTGCAGTGAGATCATATCAATGAAGATGAGCACAATAAAAATAAAAAAATGTGGATAGTCACAGACAGTGAATAAATACTCATCAAGTGTGTTCCAGGTTAGTGATGTCACAACAAAGGAGACACAAGATCTAAGGACAGACAATGAGTGTTTGTGACAAAATATCAGCTCACTTACTTTTTCAATTCTTGGATTGATTAGGTTATATGTAGATAGCTAAACTATCATCAAGACATGCAAGCAAGAACACATACTCAACTTATTACCCGAAACATATGTGTAATCAGAGCTCATGTTACTTAAATGAATAGAGAATGATCATGGATAACCATTTGATCCACTCTAACTATCTATTTGAATAGATTGTTAGCATTGGCATCTTTTGTATCAAAGAGAAAATCCAGGTCTGTAATGACTTACAACAAAGGATATCTCAGCACTTCAGGTCTATGATGACTCAAAACAAAGAAGTGAAATGATGCTTGTAACAGATCTCATGATTAATTACATCACCATCAGGTGTGAGTGGTGTTACTCAACAAACAGTCAATCTCATAAGCCAAAGCATCTCCAAAGTACTTCCATGAATACATATTTTGTGTAATCGCAAGAATTCACTTTTCTAGTATAATAGCATGATAGTGTCTACACATCATATCTAATCATGTCAGACTTTATTAATGAGTGAAATATGCAATTGATCTCACTAATGTAATATCATTTCTCACATATTGCAAAACAAATTCTTTTCTAAACAATGAACTGACAATAGAAAAAGACTCTATTTTGAATTTTTGATTTATACTTTTGTATTTGGTTTTTCTATGACAAAAGAAAAATACACACACCCAAAATAAAAACAGTCATTAACATTGAGAGGATCACTTATGATGATCATTTGATTTATGGGTTCACATATGATTAATAAGACCAATTGATTCTACTAAATACTCAAACCGTCCTCGTAGGAAGGCTTTAGTAAATAGATCTGCCGACTATTTTTGTGTTGTAATTTAAATCAATATGATTAACCCTTATTCAGAGTTATCTCTAAGAAAATGATATCGAATTTCGATATGTTTTGTTATTGAATGTTGAAGAGGATTAGCTGTAATGAACATAGCTCTAGTGTTATCAATGTAAATAGGTGTTTTAAGAAAATTGAACCCATAATCCAATAGTTGATTTTGCAACCAGAGGATATGAGAACATCCTGCAGATGCAGCAATGTACTCAGCTTCTGTAGTTGAAACAGAGACATTTGTTTGTTTCCTATATTTCCATGACACTAATTGGGACCAAGAAATTGACACCCACCCGAAGTAGATTTTCTATCTTGAAAACAACCACCATAATCACTATATGTATATCCATGTAATTCAAAGTTGCCCTCGTAAGGGTACCAAAGCCCTAAAGCTGGTTTACTTTTGAGATACCTGAATATTCTTTTGACAGCAATTAAATGTGATTCCTTTTGGTTTGATTGATACCCGGCACAAGCACAAATAACATACATCATGTCTGGCCAAGATGCAGTAAGATACATCAAAGAACCAATCATTGATCTGTATAGCATTTGATCAATAGATTTTCATTTTGGATCAGGTTCAATCTTGGTGTTCACATATGCTATAGTTCGTATGGACTGACAGTCTTGCAACTTAAATTTCTTCAAGAGTTTGTCAACAAACTTCTCTTGATTGATAAAAATTCCATCATCAGTTTGCTTGACTTGAAGTCCAAGAAAGAAATTAATCTCTCCCATAGAACTCATTTGGAACCGAGATTTCATGATTTCTTCAAATTCATTACACAATTTTGAACAGCTAGAACGAAATATGATATCGTCAACATACACTTGTACACATAAGAGATCATCATTATCCTTCTTTATGAATAAAGTTGGATCAATTTTGTTAGGATTAGTGATCTATGTTTGATTGATTGACGAGTATTGCAGCGGAATTCAAACAATGAATTAGTCGACTCACAAGAACAAAACGATATTCAATGAAGAACAAGACGGTTATAGAGAGAGGGAATATCTGCAAATATATTTCATTCAATATTCGCTTTCGTGGTAACAGAATGTCACAATTATGATTAGGTCGACACCTCTTATATAAGAGATGTGACGTCTGCTGATGTCACTTGATAGTGACATCTAACAGATTTATTTCAACTGAAACACAACTACTGAAGATGTCAAAACATCTTCTTACAAAAAGTTCTAAGTGTGATCAGTTGTTACAACTACTGAGAAATATAAAACTACTCAAACTACAACGACTGAAGAACAAGCTCTTCAGTCGTTTTACAAAACTACTGAAACTAAAAATATAAAACTACTGATATCACAACTACTGAAGAAGTACTCTTCAGCAGTTGTGACAAACTACTGACGCTTCAGTACTTGATCTTCAGACTTTGACCTTCAGATGTTTCATGAGCTGATGACTTCAGTAGATATCATCAGCTGATGTCTTCAGTCTTTGTCTTCAGACTTTGTACATCAGTTGTGATCTTCAGCACTTGTAAACTTCTTCAGCTGTTGTACTTCAGTACTTTGGTCTTTCAGCTTCAGCACTTGTATTCTTCAGCTGTTCAGCTTCAGTACTTGTGTTCTTCAGCTGTTGTACTTCAGCACTTTAGTTCTTCAGCTGTTGAAGTCTTGTGCACTTGATCTTCAGCTGTTGAAGTCTTCCGCACTTGTCAAACTGCTGATGAAGCTTTCAGCAGTTGTTGTGATACCATGTGGGATTTAGAGGTTTTTTGATCTTGGCTCATTGGTTCTTTTGGTCCAATAAACTCCCCCTGAACCAATGCAGCCAAAACCTCTAAATTATTTATTATCCCACTTATTGTTGGCAAAATGTTGGTCTTTTTCCTTCTTGATCAGTAGAGAAGATGACCCATGTAAGCTCCGGCCTGGGAAGAAATCTCAGATATTTGTTTGGCAGGGTATGAATGGGAACTCTGTTTTGGGGACTGGACACAGAGTTGTTATCCCATTCATGAGATTTACTTCCCCATAATGAGTCTGTATGACTCTCGAACATAGGCCTCAAGGAGAACAACTTGTTCCTCCTTGGAGAGTTCTTCTACTCCTCCTTCGAAGAAGAACTCTGGACCATAGTACTCAGATAAGTACTTCATGGTCCTGCCATTTTTCAGCTCCACTGTAGTTACCTCCCTATAGACAAATTCATCAGGATGGGTGCCTTCAAGGAGTAACTGGAGCTCATTCTTCTGGATGTCTTCAAGCTTTTTATATAACAACCCCTTTTTAATCATCTTGTTTTCTAGTAAGGCTTGAGGGGTCATCTTTGCTTGATGAGCTTTCTTGAATTCATCAATGATTTCCCAAGGTGTGACTACAATGGCCAACATGATGGTAGAATCTATTGTTTTTCTAACCTGGCCATTGTATCTGTGTGGAATAGTTCTTTTATGGATTCTAGAACTCACCCTGGGGTCTGGCCATACTCTCACTCTCTCCTTCTGATACTGAAAAGTGTGCCTGAGAGTGTACACCCCTGAGCATGCCCTTTCATGGCTTGAATAGATGATGACTGAGGAAATTCCTTGACAACCATCTTCAGTAGTTGCTCATCGTGCTTTCTGCTGTTCTTCATCTTCTATCTTGACTCTGACCATTTCCCTTTGAGAGTCAGGTGTGATCATGGGTTGACTTCTGGGTTTTGGTAGCTTTAGAACAGCAGAGAGTGGCAGACTATCATCTTCATCCTCTTCTTCTTCTTCTTCCATCCTCAACACCCTTCTCCTCCTTCTAGGTGCATCACTGGATGATGGTTGGGTTGGTAAAGGAATTGGTTTTGAAGAATGAGGATGTTTGGATTTGGATTAGAGGGAGATTTGAGTTGGTTTGGAGAGGTAGGCTGTGTTTGAGTGGGTGGAAGTGAGGTTGATCCAGCATCTTTGTAGTAAGTTTGCCTTTGTAAGTTTAGCCATTTCCAACCTTTTACCAGCCCCAGCCTCATCAAGGGCTTCAACAATAATCCCCTTGTGGAATTGCTCAGACAGACAGATTCTGGTGGCTATAGCCAGAATACTGTCCCTGGTCCACGCGTGAATCTCCATTAAGATCTTCGTAAGTATTTTTCAATGAAGCGTATCATGATCTCCAATCTCTCTTTTTCAAGAGCATCATACCCAGCCCATCGGGTTTGAATTTCTTGCACTTCCAACCTTCTGATCTCAATATCCAATGTGGCTGTATCAAACCCTTGCCTGAAGAGTTGTTCAATTATTTTATCCATGGATCGGCTGTGTGTAGTGTCAGCTTCTTTTACCAGCTCTTCCTAGGATTTGTCTTCAGCAGTATGATCATGAGCACTTTTCTTTCGCTTGTAAGTGAGCATGGTTGCTTTTCTTTCTCCTCCTCTTGGGCTTGCTTCTCTTCCTTCTCTCCTCTGTTCTTTTCCTCTTCTTTTCTTTCACTGCAGTACTTTCCCCCTTTTTGGATGCATTGGAGGAAGGGTTTTGTACCGCAGAAAGTGTCTGTTGCACAGCAGCATCAATCAAGGTTGTAAAGTTGAGGAAAGCCTCTCATCAATGGCTTTAGTCACAATATAGTGATTATGGGTGTGATGAGAGGGAGGGAATTTTGAAGTACAGCACCTATTTGCTCAGGAGGGTTCTGTTCTTGAGAAATAGGGCCTGAAGCAGAAGCAGGTGGTTGAGATTGGAGTGGCTCAGTGTTTGGGGAACCTTCAACTGAAGGTGCCATCTGTGGGGTGGTGGAGGCAGATGGTCTTTCTCCTTGTGAGAGTTGGTCAAGTAGGTTTTGCAGCCTACTGACTTTCTCTTCAAGGATTGTGTTCTGAGCAAGAACATCGTAGAAAAAGCCCAGGTCATCATCAGTCGAAGCTGAATCATCTGACCTCCTGCTTGGAGCAGGATTTACATGCACTGGGTGTAGACCAGTTGTTGCATGTGCCCCTTTTGCTTGGTACTGGGGACTTCCAGCCTCAGGACAATGTCCATCATCAGCTGTTACCTCTAGTGAGGTCTTAGCAATGTTACCAGCCTCATTCTGATCATGTGCTGATTCAGAAGAGGTGGCAGCCTCACTAGATATTCTAACCTCCTTATCTACACTAGGAGATAGAAGTGGTAAACCCTGTGCTGTGGGTTCTCAATTGCACTGTGTTCCTCCCCTTAATTGTAGAGGTGTTCCCAGTAGTAAGTGGTTCTGGGGAGGGGGTGAGGAGTGCAGTTGAGTCAGCACTTGTGCAACTATTAAAGTTGGGCTGTGAGGGGCGGTTGTATGGGGTGAAGGGATAGAAGCAGTGTGCACCTGGGGAGGTTGGTGCTCTTCAATGGCAATCCCCTCAAGTGAGGAAGATCCCAGATGTGTTGGTACCCCTTGTGTGGTTGCTGCAGGCTCCTGTTGAGAGGAATCCTGAGCGGCTATGGCAGGAAGAGTCCTTATATCCACTAGGGGGTTTGGACCAGTGGATATCTCCTGTTTGTGTTGCAGGGGCATCCTCAGGGGACTCAATTCCCTGAGTAGCCATTTTGGGTTTCTTTTTGGTGGGTTTGGTGGGGACTTTTGATTTGGAGGTGGTGGCTGTGGGTTCCAGCTGCGTGGGTTTGCGCAGCTTGGCAGCCAATTTGAGTGTCTGGTCAGAGTTGTGCCGGGAGTATACTTCGGCAGGACAGCCGTAGCAGGGACTCCCAAGCCAACAAGTCCCTCAGCATTAAGCTGGTTTGTAATGATGGCCATTATGAACCGTGGATATAGTATCCAACGGTTAGCAATTAGTTTTGAGCCATATCCTTGAGCTCCGAAAAATATTTCTGAAAAGTTTAACGGTTGTTGCTCAAGAATAGAATACATTACCTGCTGCCACTTTGACGACATTGATCCCAAGACAAGTCTTAGGAGCCAAACATACATTCACCATGTGAAAAATAGGCGTTCGGCGTCATGGAAATGTTTCTTCATGATAGTGGAGGCACTGAGATTGCCTTGATATCCATGTTGGGCAAAGGATAGATCTGTGGTGCCCTTCGGATATCCAGCAGGAGAAATAGCATCATCCAGATGAAGAATTTGGCGGATTATTGCAGGAGTGATGACCACTTCTTTGTTGTTGACGACAGACTGGAGAAATGGTGTGTTGTTCTCCCCAGTGGTAATAGTAACGTTCATCCAAAACTGTTGGAGGGATTCGGCATGTAGAATGGGATCCAGAAGAAATGCCGTTTTGTATTGGGACTGAATCATAAGATCGATAGCAGTATCGAACTTAGCCCAGACAGGCGATTTAGTAAGGTAGGCAACACAGTTGTGTCGCGGTTTAATTTGCATGGACGCCATTGAGAAGAGAGAAGTTTTGGAGAGGAACGTTAGGTTTGAGAAGATGAAGCATTGAAGGATTAGGTGAGGGATATTTATAGGGTACGGGTAAGAAAACGACTGAAGGATGTGGTGTTAGTCATCAGTAGTTTTAAACGACTTGACATGGTATTATCCTTTCAGACGTTGAAATAGCTGAAGTCGTGGTGTTAGTCATGAGAGTTAGAAAACTACTGAAGACCGTGGTTTTGACTTCAGATGATTGAAACAACTGAGGACTTGGTGTTTGTCATCAGTAGTTGTGAAACTACTGAAGACAATGGTTTTGTCATCAGCTGTTGTAAACAACTGAAGACTTGGTATTAGTCATCAGTAGTTATAAAACTACTGAAGACATGGTTTTGCTTCAGTTGTTTAGAATGAAACAGCAGTTGTTGAAACAACTGAAGAGAAAGTTCTCTTCAGTAGTTGTCGTCAATTCATAGCCTATCAGCTGTTTCATGCTGTCCTCAACACTTACTCATCAGACTTTGCATCTGATTTTCAGGTGTTTCATAGAACATTAGTACTTATCTGTTTATACTGATTTCAGTAGTTGTAACTACATCAGTAGTTTTAACTACATAGTAGTTTGGAACAGATAAAGTACTTCAGTACTTGTGAGGCATTTAGCCATCTGTAGTTATAAAACTACTGAAGGGAAAAGGACTCATCAGTACTTATATGTGACATGGGTACCAATGATCACCAGTAATTACTACTGAAATCATCAGTAGTTGTCACTTATTCTAGCTGCAGCATACCAAGCCTTAACACAAGGTTTTGGAAAGTAGAACTATCCAAAGGCTTAGTAAAAATATCTGCAAGCTCATCAGCACTAGGCACAAACTTAGGATCAATCAGACCTTTTTCAAAACAATCCCGAATAAAATGATGTCTCATCTCTATATGTTTGGTCCTAGAGTGCTGGACTGGATTTTTGACAATACACAGAGCTGAATCACTATCCATTAACAATGGAGTCTTAGTCTCTGTAATGTCATAATCCAAAAGTTGGTTATGAAGCCAGAGTACCTGAGAGGTGCAACTTGCAGCAGCAATGTACTCGGCCTCAGCAGTTGATGTAGCAACAGATGTTTGTTTCTTACTCTGCCAAGAAATCAAACAGTTGCCTAGGAATTGACAACCACTAGAAGTAGACTTTCTAGTTAACTTGCACCCTGCATAGTCACTATCTGAAAAAGCAACTAATTTGCAAGAGTGTCCAGTGGAATACCATAAACCCGAGATTGTGTACCTTGCAAATATCTAAAGATTCTCTTGACTGCAATCAAATGAGACTCTTTAGGAGCAGCCTGAAATCTAGCACAAACACATGTAGCAAACATAATATCTGGTCTAGAAGCTGTTAGATACATCAAGGACCCAATCATACATGTAAAGCGTTTCATCAACAGCTTTACCTTTCTGATTAGCATCCAGTTGTGTGGTGTTGCACATGGGAGTAGAACAGGGCTTACAATTTTGTAAATAAAACTTATTCAAAAGATCTTTTGTATATTTTGACTGATGAATAAAGGTTCCATCAGCCTTTTGTTTGATTTGCAAGCCTAGAAAGAACTGTAATTCTCCCATTGCACTCATTTCAATCCTCTTTTCATTAATGTTCTAAAATCATCACACAACTGGGGATCAGAGGATGCAAAAATAATATCATCAACATAAATCTGAACAAGTAGCTTATGCTGATCCACCTTCTTAATAAACAAAGTTTTATCAATGGAGCCTCTAGTGAAATTATTAAGAAGAAAAGTAGAGAGTGTCTCATACCAGGATCTAGGAGCTTGTTTCAACCCATAAAGAGCCTTATCAAGTTGTACACCCATTCAGGATGTTTATTATCCTCAAAGCCTGGTGGTTGACACATAAACTTCTTCCTTTATTTTACCATATAAAAATGCACTTTTAACATCCATTTGAAAAACTTAAGATTGTGGAATGCAGCATAGGCTAAGAACAATCTGATTGCCTCTAGTCTGGCTACAAGGGCAAAGGTTTCATCATAATCAATACCTTCTTCTTGTGAAAACCCCTGTACAACCAGTCTAGCCTTGTTCTTAATAATAAGCCCATTTCATCGGTTTTATTCCTAAACACCTATTTGGTGCCAATTGCACACTTACCTGGGGAAGAGGAACAAGTTCCCACACTTGCTGTTTCTTGAACTGAAGTAGCTCAAGCTGCATAGCTTCAACCCATCCATTGTCTTCAAAGAAACATGGTAGTTCTTTGGCTCTAGCTGACTGATGAAGAGAGCATAGAAGCAGAAGTTAGACAATTGACTTCTGGTTGAAACACCAGCATTGATATCACCAATATCTGAGTCATGGGGTGATTCTTCAGTTCTTGATAAACAATGAGATCTGTGCAAGTGTTTGTAGAACCTTCAGCAGCAGCAGATGTTGATGTAGACTCTTGAAACCAAGAATTTGATGGTAACTCAAAAGATGTAGAGGAAACAGAGATCTCATCAGCATTTGTTGTGGATGGAACTGCTGAAGCTACAGGAACATCAAGTTTAGCAGACACAGGCAGTTGGTCACTAATCTTGAATAGGTGGTATTGATATTATCATCATCATCATCAATACCACCAGGTGGAGACATGCTGCAGAAGATGATTTAGCCACAGGATCTGCAACAGCTGGAGGTTGATAAGGAACATATTGCTGTATGTCCAAATCAAACAACTCCACAGGGTTTGTGGAATCTTGTCCAAAGGAGATTCATTAAACTTCACATGCAGAGTCTCTTCAACTATCTTTGTTCTCTAGTTGAAGACTCTGTATGCCTTGCAAGTAGATGAATAACCAACAAAATACCCAGCATCCACCTTAGGATCAAATTTATGGAGTTGATCCTTTGTGTTGAGAATAAAACAAGGACACCCAAATGCTTTGAAAAATGAAATTAGAGGAGCCAAATAATGGAGAACTTCATATGGAGTCTTCATCAACCTCTGATTTCCTAGTACTCTATTCTGCACATAGCAAGCTGTGTAGACAGCTTCAGCCCAAAAGGTCAGTGGCAAACCAGAGTCAGCCAACATGGACCTTGCAGCTTCAATGAGGGTCCTGTTCTTTCTCTCCACTACTCCATTTTGTTCTGGAGTCCTTGGGATGCTAAACTGCCTTTTGATTCCCTTTGAGAGATAGAAGTCATCAAGTGTATAATTCTGAATTCAGTTCCATTATCACTCCTGATACACTTGACTGGAAGGGAATACTGCTTCTCAATATACAACACAAAGTTAAAAACCTTCTGAGCAACCTCATCCTTTGAATGTAGAAAGAAAGTCCATACAAATCTGGAGTAATCATCCATAATTACCAGACAGTATTCTTCTTGGCCATGCTCATCACTCTCACAGGACCAAATAGATCGATATGCAGTAATTGCAAGCAAGCAGTGGACTTAGGCTCTTCAATAGGAGGGAATGTGACTTTGTGCTGTTTTCCTTTTAAAAAGCAGTGCAGGTTTCATCACAGTGGAACTCCTTTATTGGTAAGCCTCTGACTAAACTATTGTGGATAAGCTGATTCATGTTTTTTAAATTAACATGACCCAGCCTTCTGTGCCATAGTTTAGATTCTTGAGAAGAGGCTTTGGAAAATAGGCAAGGATTGCCTTTGAGATCTATTTTCTTGGAAAGATCTGAGGCATACACTCTTCCTGTCCTGTTGGCTCTCAGGAGAGTGTGATCATCCAACACCTTGTCTATCAAGTGCAAAACTTTGGATGACAGAATCCTACAGTTCTGACTGGTGAAAAGAGCAACATGGCCTTTATCACACATTTGACTGACACTCAAGAGATTGTACTTGAGATTTTCCACATGATTAACATCATCAAATTTGATTTCTCCATTGGAGACAAAGCCTTTACCAATGATTAACCCCTAGCATCATTGCCAAAAGAAACAAATCCCTTCTTTCCTTGAGAGTAGTCATGAAGAAGAGAACTATTCCCAGTCATGTGCATAGATCCCCCACTGTCTACATACCAGATGCTACTTGGCATGTTGGAGAACCCTACAATAATAAACAATCAGTTAGTTTTAGAGACCCAAACCTTTTTGGTTTTGGGCCTGGTCTCATCAATAGATGGTAAACTAACAGGTTTATTTGAAACAACAGCCTTAGAGGAGAAGATGGTGAAGAAGAGGAATCCTTTGGCTTGGATCTCCTTTTTTTGTGGTTTCAACATAGTAGCATCTAGTTGGTTAACTCTACCCAACAGATGTTGAACCATCATAACCAACTGTGTCTGATTTTGTGATAAACCTTCAGCTCATCAGACACATTGCCAGTGGAGTTTGATAAGTTCTTATGTTGCACCTTCTTCTTCTGATCACTCTCAGCTGACCTGTTTAACCCTTCCTTTTTGGATTTCTTTGAGGACTTAAGGGTTACAGGATTTGATGTTGCTGATACAATGTGGTCTCAAACTCATTTTCATTTTTACCATTTTCTCTTAATTTCTTCTTTTGTTGAGTTTGGAACCTCTTTTGTACCAGCAATCATCTGTAAGATGATTGAACAAACCACATACTTCACATGGTTTCTTCTTCATCTTAGGTTGATCATCAACTAAAGAGGGTGAAGCAACTGGAGACTGCTCTTCAATGCTTTGGAAGCATTGTTCACTTTCTTGACTGCCTCTTTAGTAGTCTTCAAATTCTTTCTACTGGCAGTTTTCTTCTCTTCAGTACTGACAGTAGTTGGAATTTGAACTTCAGGTGTTAAATCTTGCTCTCTAGTCCTTTCAGGACTTTCAGAATTAACTCCTGAGTTGATCAACTCATTGATCATGTGAGTGTCAGCATTTGAACCATCAACATCAGCTGATAGGTTCAGAGAGGGCTTGATGCTGACTTCTACTTCTGAGTGTGTCGTATCAGAAAGTAGATCACATGATGAGATGGATTGGTTATCACTCTCACCATCAGATTCTACCTCTGCTCTTGGAGTAAAATCTGTAGGTGGAGCAGTGTGATTGTAACCAATGCCAAACTTCACATTGGAAGCAGATTGCTTACTAAGAAGCTTCAAAGCCTTTGCATGATTGTACCCATCTATCACACTCTACCTGGGTAACTGCAAGGGTTTCTTTGAGATCTTTATACTTCTCTAGAAGTATCTCTTCCCTAGCCTTATCATCAGTGATTTGGCATTTCAGTTTGTAAATCTCATCATTTTTATCATTAAGCACAGACTCAAATTCAGCTTTGTTTTTGGAAATTATTTGTTCTAGCTCAATGTTCTTATTGATTAAAGCTACATTTGCCTCTCAATAGATGCAAATGCTGCTATACATGTGTTAGAACATAATTTGGCTTTTGCCTCAGAGGATACTGTGATACCTTTGGTGTAGAGGCATTAGAGGATGAAGTATCAGCAGAATCCAAAGCCATAAGAGCTAGATTTCCAAATGGACTGTCACCACCATGTTGACAGCACCTGAGAACAGTTGTTCATGACCAGACATGTCATCTGGTAACTGCTCCAGTCAACAACTCCTGGGGTGAAGAAGCTGTGTTGTTGAGGTTGAGTTGTTGATGAGATTGGGAAGGCTGTGGTTCAGGCAATGCTTGTGGTTGTTGTGCAATTGGAGCTTGAACAGAATTTGGTTGAGGCACATAATAGCAGGGATAAGGATATGACATTTGACCCTGGGGAACAAAGTATGCAGGAGATCTAGGATGTGAATAATGACCAGAACCAGCAGGATGTTGCCCTCTGTTTTGTGGACTAGTTCTAGGAAAAGTCACAAAGGGTGCAAAAGAGTTAGATCCAGTTGATCTACACTCTCTTGCAAAGTGTCCTAGCCTTTGGCATTTGTGACACCTCAACTTACTCTTGTCAAAACCAACTTTGGTTTTGCCAGAGAGTCCAGGAAATTTCCTGCCAGTTCTCTTGTAGAACTTTTGAGATCTGATATTGATCAGTGCCATCTGGCTCTGAATATCCATCTCTTCTAGATCATCATCAGCTATTCCTTTCAGATCATCCATGATGAAGCATAAATTGTCACTATTACTGCCAGAATGACTTTCAATACCAACAAATGCATGATCAGATCTATTTGAAGAGAAATCTATATGCTCATCATAATTGCTCTCAGATGCAGCATATTCTGACTCATGACCTACGAAGGCAGTGTTGCCTGGTACAAAGTCATCAGTGAGCTTTCCTCATGAGGATAGTTTCCTCTTCTGCTCTATCTCTCTTTCAAATGTAAGCAGGTTCCCATGAAGTTGGGTGAGAGATAGGCCTTCTAGATTTGCACTGGAGCGTAGGACAATAGTGTATGTGTCCCATCTCTCAGGCAGTGATCTGAGGAATCTGTTGTTCATCTGGCTATTGGTGTATTCCTGTTTCACCTTTTTCAGCTCAGATATCAAGCAGGTGAAGCGCTCAAACTGTTGAGTCAGTGTCTCACCCCTTCTATGAGAGAATGTCTCATATTGTTGGGCAAGGATCTCTCTATTGTTTGCTAAGACCTCATCAGTGCCACCGAATTGTTCCTTCAGGGCATTCCAGAGATCATGAGCAGTTTCATGATGCATAAGCCCTGAATAGATTTCATTAGGCAGTGCCATGGCCAGAATTCCATGGGCTTTAGCATCAATCTCAAATAGTTTCCGATCTTCATCAGAGTATTGTTCCTTCTTCTTCGGAACCATTTGATTGGTTTCCGGATTGTTCACCATAGGCTTATGTGGTCCATGTACCACAGATGTCCAACAACCTGAACTGTTAACAGACAGGTGTTGAAGCATTCTTCGTTGCCATATGTTATACTCGGTCCTAACCAGCATCGGAGGCTTGGTTGAGGAACCGGTATTGTGAGGGTCATTAGAAGGAGTAGTCATCTCGGATTCAATCAAATTCGGTTAACCTAAAACAGATTTAGAACAAAAACGCAACAACCAATTGAACCAGAAGATCTCAAAATAAATGAATGAAAGCGGCAGAAATTCAATAATCTATAACCAGTTCTTGCAATA
Organism: Flaveria trinervia; assembly: GCA_025506515.1. Taxonomy (NCBI): domain Eukaryota; kingdom Viridiplantae; phylum Streptophyta; class Magnoliopsida; order Asterales; family Asteraceae; genus Flaveria; species Flaveria trinervia. The sequence goes on along the minus strand of CM046448.1, from coordinate 44,835,137 downwards.
CGCTAATTCAATCAAACACAGATATCAATTAGCAGTTTCAATGATCAACTGTTAGATCGATCAATGATTAACCATGCTCTGATACCACTTGTTAGGATCAGTGATCTATGTTTGATTGATTGACGAGTATTGCAGCGGAATTCAAACAATGAATTAGTCGACTCACAAGAACAAAACGATATTCAATGAAGAACAAGACGGTTATAGAGAGAGAGAATATCTGCAAATATATTTCATTCAATATTCGCTTTCGTGGTAACAGAATGTCACAATTATGATCAGGTCGACAACTCTTATATAAGAGATATGACGTCTGCTGATGTCACTTGATAGTGACATCTAACAGATTTATTTCAACTCAAACACAACTACTGAAGATGTCAAAACAGCTGACATCTTCTTACAAAAAGTTCTAAGTGTGATCAGTTGTTACAACTACTGAGAAATATAAAACTACTGAAACTACAACGACTGAAGAACAAGCACTTCAGTCGTTTTACAAAACTACTGAACTAAAATATAAAACTACTGATATCACAACTACTGAAGAAGTACTCTTCAGCAGTTGTGACAAACTACTGAAGAAGTACTCTTCAGCACTTGTGACAAACTACTGACGCTTCAGTACTTGATCTTCAGACTTTGACCTTCAGATGTTTCATCAGCTGATGACTTCAGTAGATATCATGAGCTGATGTCTTCGGTCTTTGTCTTCAGACTTTGTACATCAGTTGTTGATCTTCAGCACTTGTAAACTTCTTCAGCTGTTGTACTTCAGTACTTTGGTCTTCAGCTTCAGCACTTGTACTCTTCAGCTGTTCAGCTTCAGTACTTGTGTTCTTCAGCTGTTGTACTTCAGCACTTTAGTTCTTCAGCTGTTGAAGTCTTCAGCACTTGATCTTCAGCTGTTGAAGTCTTCAGCACTTGTCAAACTGCTGATGAAGCTTTCAGCAGTTGTTGTGATACCATGTGGGACTTAGAGGTTTTCTGATCTTGGCTCATTGGTTCTTTTGGTCCAACAAATTTTCCCTCTTGTGTATCCATGTTGGATTAAGTGTTGTGACAAGGTCTCATACAAAATTCTAGGGGTTTGATGAAGTCCATACAAAGCTTTATTCAGCTTGTACACTCGATGTGGAAATTCTGCATCCTCAAAGCCCAGAGGTGCTTCGCAAACATATCGTCAATGATAGGACCATATAAAAATGCACCCTTTACATCCATTTGATACACCATAAATTTCATGAATGAAGCATAGGCTAGGAAAACTCGAATGGATTCAAGTCTTGCAACTGGTGCAAACAACTCATCATAATCTATCCCTTCTTCCTGTGTGTATCCTTGTGCAACAAGTCTCACTTTGTTCCTTATTACTACACCACGATTATCAGTTTATTTCTAAACAACCATTTTGTGCCTATGGCATTTTCTCCTTCAGGTAAATCGACTAAATTCCACACTTCTTGTTTGCGGAATTGAAGTAATTCTTCTTGCATAGCTTCTATCCAACCATTATCCTTTAATTCTTCGGTAACATTTTTACGAACAATTTGAGAAAGAAAACAAGAGTATATGCACAAGTTTGCTTGTTCTGATTTACTCCTTGTTGTTCTCTCACTCAATGGGCCAATAATCTGAGAAATTGAATGATTCTTGTGAATACGAGATGTTGGAATCTCATCACATTAAACATTACATCCAAATTTGTTTGGTTTGAGTTGGAGAGCTGATGTAATAAATTAGAAGAATGTGGATTGAAGTTTGGAACTTAAGTCGGCGAGTTAATAAAGTAATCTAAGTTACCAGTATTAACTATATCACCAGAGATGGATGATGTGCCAGACTCCGGTTGCACAAACTCATTACCATCATTAGGAATTGTTGTGATTCTTCCTAGTCTAATGAGACTGAATGATGTGAAGCTATATTATCATGATTATTTTCATTGAATCGCATTGTTGAGTCCATGATGAATGATAAAAATAGGTAGTCTGAACTAGAATCATCTGGGACATCAGAATTTGAATCCTCACTGAAAGATCCAAGTTGTCCTCTAGATTTCTTTTGACCTAATCAAGACAATCTGATTGATTAAAGAAGTTTGATTGAAGAGAATTTGAAAATGAATCTAAATCAAATAACCATGCAGGACCATTTGAAACCGATGGAAAAGAATTTTCCAGAAATTTAACGTTTAATGTTTCAAGAATCATATTTGTCCTAGAGTTGTACACTGATAGGCTTTTGAAACACATGAATATCCAACGAAAAATCCATTATCAGGTTTTGCATCAAATTTTCCTAAGTGATCATTTGAATTTAGAATCATAATAGGACAACCAAATGATTTTAGAAAGTTTATGTTTGGTTTTCTTCCAAACATTAACTCATAAGGAGTTTTCATTTTATCTTCACAATTAAGATTTTGTTCTGAATAAAACAAGCAGTTGATATAGCTTCATCCCAAAAAGTTATAGGAATTTTTGGATCAGCTAACATAGAACGAGCAGCTTCAATTAGTGTTCTATTCTTTCTTTCAGCAACTCCATTTTGTTGAGGAGTTCTGGGAGCACTGAACTGATGAGCTATCCCTTTCTGAGCACAAAACAATTCAATGTTAAAATTTTTCAATTCCGTTCCATTATCACTTCTTATTATTTTCACTTTATTTTCTAATTGATTTTCAACTTTAATGATAAATTCTTTCAGTAATTCAGCCGTTTTACATTAAGCACACAAAATGAAAACCCATGAAAATCTTTTATAGTCATCAATGATAACTAAGCAATATGATTTTCGTCCGGTACACTTGACATTTGTTTGTCCAAAAAGGTCCATATGTAGCATTTGAAGAGGTTTGGAAGTTGAGTTTGGTCTTATAAGACGCTCTATGTTGTTTTCCCTTTAAACATGCTGAGCAGTGATTAGTCGTTGTAAACTTTCTTAGATGGAAATTGAATGACATGATTTCCTGATACAAGCTTGTTCATATTCTTGAAATTTGAATGTCTGAGACATCTATGCCAAAGCTGACTTTCATCATTTGAGGATTTAGCAATTAGGCAAGTTGTTTCAGTTGAAGGATCAACTTGAGACATATCCAGTTTGTAAACATCTCTATCCCTTTCAGCTGTAACAATTACCCAATCTTTGCTTATCTGAAAACGTAGCTTAAAAAAATAACAGAATAAATCATCAAAAAGAACAGAATATGATTTATCACATATTTGTGATACACTTAAAAGATTAAAGTTCAACTGTGAAAAAAAGTTGACTTTGTCAAAGCTTATTATCCAATTTGATACTATTCCTTCTCCTGTTATTTTTCCACCAACATCACCACCAAAGGCGACATGTGTTCCATCCTTTAACTTAAAATCTAGTAACAAGGCAGGATAGCTGTAACACCCAGTTATTTTTAAAAAGTCAAGATATAAAGAATAAAAGCAAGAAAGGCAATAAAGTCCAAGTGGAGGGACTAAAACTGTCCAAAAAGGACAAAACTTTCAAAAGTTGGTGTAACACCCGAATATTTATTATTTTGAAGCCGGTGAAGAAAGAAAAGAAAATAAAGTCCAAAAGTCGAGGGACAAAACTCGCCAACGAAAGAAAGTCGGGTGAGGGGAAGTATATAAGGGAGAGGGCAGCCCTTACCCTCTCCCCCACACTCACAAATCAGCCAAAGAAAGGGGAGAAGAGAGAAAGAAGAAAAAAAGAGGAAAAGTGCCGGTTCGGGTCGGTTCGGGTCGCCAAAATCGTCGTGAAGCAAGCCAAATCGAAGCCCTTAACGTTGTGCTCGTTTGTGTGAGTTTTAGAACCCCTCTTTTACTTGTTTTCAAACGATTTTGGGGCTGGAAAACATCTGAAATCGGGTTTTTGAGTGTGTGTATGTTGACTCATTTGTGTATGTGTTTGTGTATGTATGATGCGTTTGTGGCTTGATTGTGAGCTTGTGTGTGCTTCAATGGTGTTATGGTATGCATTCCTAAGGTTTAGGAGGGTCTATTTAGGCTTAAAATGGGTTTAGATGAGTTTGGAGGCCGAAAACCCTCGGCTGCAGTCGGGATGACTTGCATTCAGCATCAATTAGGGCTAGGCGACCGACTGGAGGCCGAATGGAGGCCATACGGCCGATTAGGGTGCGATTGGGGTCCATTCGCATGATTGAAGGTCCATTCGCACGATTGAAAGGCCAGCCGCATGGAGGTCATGCGACTGAAGCTCCAGTCGCATAAGTGCTCATCCGTATTAATCCCATTCGCATGAGGTCCATCCGCATTGTCCATTCGCACGAGTGGATGTTTATTCACCTAAATGTTCATCCACTTGAGTTCAATTGCATGATGTTCAGTCGCATGGAGGCCATGCGACTGAAGGGTGTCCATACGCCCGAATAGGGCTATTGTACCCGAGGAAGGTATAGATTGACTTCTGACTTTCGGGGGAAAGTGCACATGTAAGTTCTGACGTAAAGGTTCCCGTAAGAGCATGTAAGATAGCAGATATGGCCTTAGCAGCATGTGGGGCATAGAGATGATGATGTTGCATGTTATGTATGTATGATGTTGCCATGTATGATGTGATGTGAATGCATGTTAATGTTACTTAGTATGATGTATAATATCTTTCCTATGGCTTTACTTATTATGAGGAATGAATGAAGTATTATGTAACGTAAAGTGAAAGATAATGAAAGAGGAACATGATGATGAATGCATGCATTAATGAACGAATGAAACGTCTTGCACACATCGAATAACGGGTCCTTCTTTGTGATTGACCCTTAATGTAGAACCTTATCAAGCTTGTATACCCATTCTGGGTGTTTATTATCCTCAAAACCCGGTGGTTGACACACATAAACTTCTTCTTTTATTTTACCATATAAAAATGCACTTTTAACATCCATTTGAAAAACTTTAAGATTGTGGAGTGCAGCATAGGCTAAAAACAATCTAATTGCCTCCAGTCTGGCTACAGGGGCAAAGGTTTCATCATAATCAATACCTTCTTCTTGTGCAAACCCCTGAACAACCAGTCTGGCCTTGTTCTTAACAATAGGCCATTTTCATCTGTTTTATTCCTAAACACCCATTTAGTGCCTATTGCACACTTACCTCGGGGAAGAGGAACAAGCTCCCACACTTGCTGCTTTCTGAACTAAAGAAGCTCAAGCTGCATTGCTTCAACCCAACCATTGTCTCTAAGTGCAACATGATAATTCTTTGGCTCTAGCTGACTGATGAAAAGAGCATAGAGGCAGAAATTGGACTATTGACTTCTGGTTGAAACTCCAGCATTGATATCACCAATGATTTCAGACATTGGGTGATTCTTCAGCTCTAGATAAACAATGAGATCAGTGCAAGTGTTTGTAGAACCTTCAGCAGCAACAGATGTTTATGTAGACTCTTGAAACCATGTAGATGGTGGCAACTCAATGAAGTTGAAGATGCAGAAATCTCATCAGCACTTGTTGTGGATGAAGCTACTGAAGCTACAGGAGCATCAGGTTTAGAGGACACAGGCAGTTGGTCACTAAACCTGAAGAGGTGAGTACTGCTATCATCATCATCATCAGCACCAGCAGTACCACCAAGTGGTGAACTGTTGACAGGAGCAACAGTAGGAGTTTGATAAGGAACATATTGCAGTATGTCCAAATCAAATAGCTCCACAGGGCTTTTTGGAATCTTGTCCTTTGGAGATTCATTAAACTTAACATGTAGAGTCTCTTCAACCATCTTTGTTCTACAATTGAAGACTCTGTATGCTTTGCAAGTTGATGAATAACCAACAAAGTACCCTGCATCCACCTTAGGATCAAATTTTTGGAGTTGATCCCGTGTGTTGAGAATGAAACAAGGACACCCAAAAGCTCTGAAGAATGAAATTAGACGGGCCAAATGATGAAGAACTTCATATGTAGTCTTCATCAACCTCTGATTTACTAGAACTCTATTCTGTACATAGCAAGCTGTATTGACAGCTTCAGCCCAAAAAGCCATTGGCAGTCTAGAAACAGCCAACATGGACCTTGCAGCTTCAATAAGGGTCCTGTTCTTTCTCTCCACTACTCCATTTTGTTCAGGAGTTCTTGGAATGCTAAACTGCCTCTTGATTCCCTTTGAGAGTAGAACTCATCAAGTGTATTGTTTCTGAATTCTATTCCATTATCACTTCTAATACACTAGACTGAGAGGGAATACTGCTTCTCAACATACAACACAAAGTTGATAATCTTCTGAGCTGCCTCATCCTTTGAATGCAAGAAGAAAGTCCATACAAATCTGGAGTAATCATCCACAACTACCAGACAGTATTTCTTCTTAGCCATACTTATCACTCTCACAGGACCAAAAAGATCCATGTGAAGAAGCTGTAAGTAGGTAGTGGACTTAGGTTCTTCTATGGAGGGAAATGAACCTTTGTGCTGTTTTCCTTTTAAACAAGCAGTGCAGTTATCTTCACATTTGTACTCCTTCATAGGCAGTCCCCTTACTAAACCATGGTTTGTCAGCTGATTTATGGTTTTAAGATTAACATGACCCAGCCTTCTATGCCATAGAGTAGATTCTTGAGGGGAAGCCTTGGAAAATAGGCAAGGATGGCCTTTGAGATCTATTTTCTTGGAAAGATCTAAGGCATACACTCTTCCTGTCCTGTTGGCCTTCAGGAGAGTGTATTCATCCAACACCTTATCAATCAAACTTAGAACTTTGGATGACAGAATCCGACAGTTCTGACTGGTGAACAGAGCAACATGGCCTTTGTGACACATTTGACTGACACTCAAGAGGTTGTACTTGAGATTTTCCACATGGTTAACATCATCAAACTTTATTTCCCCATTGGAAACAAAGCCTTTGCCGATGATGTAACGCTTTGCATCATTGCCAAATGACACAAACCCCTTCCTTCCTTGAGAGTAGTCATTAAGAAGTGATGTGTTTCCTGTCATATGCATGGATCCTCCACTGTCTACATACCAGATGCCTCTGTGGCATGTTGAAGAACCCTGCAAAACACAACAATTTAGTTAGATTTTGAGACCCAAACCTTTTTGGTTTTGGGCCTGTTCTCATCAACAAATGGTAAACTAACAGGTTTGTTGGAAACAACAGCCTGAGAGGAAGAAGATGGTGAAGAAGAGGAATCCTTTGGCTTGGACCTCCTTTTCTGTGGTTTCAACATAGGAACATCTAATTGGTTAACTCTTCCCAATAGATGTTGAACCATCATAACCAGCTGAGTCTGATTTTGAGACCGACAATCATCTGTAAGATGATTGAACAAACCACATATTTCACATGGTTTCTTCTTCATCTTATGTTGATCATCAACTAAAGAGAATGAAACTACTGAATACTTGTTCTTCAGCACTTTGGAAGCACTATTTGCTTTCTTGACTTCCTCTTTAGTAGTCTTCAAACCCTTTCTACTGACAGTTTTCTTCTCTTCAGTGCTGACAGTAGTTGGAGTTTGAACTTCAGGTGTTAAATCTTGCTCTCCAGTCCTCTCAGGACTTCCAGAAATAACTCCTGAGTTGATCAACTTTTTGATCATGTGAGTGTCAGTATTTGAACCATCAAGATCAGCTGATAGGTTCAACGAGGGAATAATACTAACTTCAACTTCTGATGGTGCTTTATCATAAAGTGAATCACATGATGAGGTGGATTGGTTATGGCTTTCTCCATCAGATTTCACTTCTGCTCTTGAAGCGAAATCTATAGGAGGAGCAGTGTGATTATAACCAATGCCAAACTTCACATTGGAAGCTAATTGCTTACTAAGAAGCATTTCAAATCCCTTGCATGATGAGACCTAGCGGTCACACTCAACTTGGGTCACTGCAAGTTTTTCTTTGAGACTCCTGTGGTCTTCCAGAATAACCTCTAACTTGGCCTTTTCATCATTTAATTGGCATTTAAGCTTATAAATCTCATCACTTTTACTATTAAGAGCAGACTCATACTCAGCTTTTCTTTTGGAAATAGTTTTCTCAAACTCAAGTTTTTGATTTATTAATGCTACATTTGCCTCTCTAATAGAGACAAAGGCAGCTATGCATGATTCAGAACATAACTTGGCTTTAGCCTCTGAAGATACCTGAGTTACCTATGAAGATGATGCATTTGAGTAGGAACCCTCAGTAAACTCCAGGGCCATGAGAGCAAGATTTCCAAAAGGGTGTTCACCACCATGTTGACTAGCACCAGTATAGTATTGCTCAGTGTGACCAGACAAGTTATGAGGTAAGCTACTCCAGTCAACGACTCCAGGTGTGAAGAAGCTGTGATGAGGTTGTGATTGAGATGGAGATGGTTGAGGTTCTTGTAGTGCATGAGGTTGTGGTACTATAAGAGCTTGAACTTGATTTGACTGTGGCATATAATAGCGGGGATAAGGATATGGCATTTGACCTGAGGAACAAAATATGCAGGAGATTAAGGGTGTGATGATTGACTAGAACCAGCAGAATGTTGCCCTTTGGATTGTGAAAAAGTCAAAAAGGGTGCAGAGGTGTTAGATCCAATTGTTCTACACTCTCTTGCAAAGTGTCTAAGCCTGTGGCATTTGTGACACTTGAACTTGCTCTTGTCAAAACCGACTTTGGTTTTGTCAGAGAGTCCAGGAAATTTCCTGCCAGTTCTCTTGTAGAATTTCTGAGATCTGATATTGATCAAGGCCATTTGGCTCAAAATATCCATCTCTTCTAAATCATCATCAACAATGCCCTTCAAATCATCCATGATAAAGCATAGATTGTCACTATTATTACCAGAATGACAATCAACACTCACAAAGGCATGATTAGAATTGTTTGAGGTGAAATCAATATGCTCATCATAGTGGCATTCTGATCCTGCATACTCTGACTCATGACTGTTGGAGCATATATAGTCATATATAGTGTGTCCATCGCTTGTCGACTAGTCTAGGCTTAATGTTATACACCTGATATGGTGTAAACGCATGAAACTGGGTCATTCGCAGGAGCATATGCGAATGGGACTCAGTCGTACGACTGAGCCATGCTAATGGACCAGCCGTGCGATTGAGAGATGCGATTGGGACATTCGTATGACTGAACCATAAGAATGGTCCAATCGTACGATTGAACCATACGCATGGTCCAGTCATACGATTGGACCATACGCATGATCCAATCGCACGAATGGGCCCAGTCGCATCTAACATGGGCCGAGGCCTATATATACCAGTTTTAATGTGTAAAAGGAAAAGGGGTTGGGAGAGGAGTCTGCCCCGGAGCTTAGGGCTGCCGGATGAGTGGGGAGATCATGCTCGATCTTCCCCTTGCCAATAGTCTTGATTTTTATGTTGTAACGAACTTGTAATCGTTAGGTTTTATCAATGAAACCAATATTGATAGTTCGTGTTATTGATTTGACTTTTGGTTTTGGTTGTTCATCCTTCCGTCAAGAACATGCTCGGATGTTTATCGATCAGGAGGAAAACCGACTTCACAATGACTTACCAAGGTAGTGTTTCCTTGTACAAAGTCATCAGTGAGCTTTCCAGATGATGAACAGTTTTCGTTTCTGTTCTATCTCTCTCTTAAATGTGAGAAATTTCCCATGGAGTTGGGTGAGAGATAGTTTGTCCAAATTTGCACTGGAGCGTAGGACAATAGTATAGGTGTCCCATCTCTCAGGTAGTGATCTGAGAAATCTGTTATTCATCTGGCTATTGGTGTACTCATGTTTGACCATTTTAATTCAGAGACCAAACAAGAGAACCGCTCAAACTGCTGAGTCAGTGTCTCACCCTTCCTATGAGAGAATGTCTCATATTGTTGGGCAAGGATTTCTCTATTATTTGCCAAGATCTCATCTATTCCTCCAAATTGTTCTTTCAAGGCATTCCAGAGGTCATGGGCTGTTTCATAATGCATTAGCCCAGAATAGATTTCATTGGGCAGTGCCATGGCTAGAATTCCATGGGCTTTTGCATCAATCTCAAATAATTTCTTATCCTCATCTGGGTATTGCTCCCTCCTCTTCGGAACCATTTGATTGGTTTCCGCGTTATTCACCATAGGCTTGTGTGGACCATGTACCACTGATGTCCAACAACCTGAGCTGTTAACAGACAGGTGATGGAGCATTCGTCGTTGCCATATGTTATACTCACTCCTAACCAGCTATGGAGGCTTGGTTGAGGAACCAGTATTGTGAGGATCATTGGAAGGAGTAGTCATTTTAGATCCAAATACAATTTAATTCAAGCTTTTAAAAGATTTTACACAGACCACAATAGACTCAATGAAAACCAAGAATAAATCTCAGGATGAATGGCCAAAAACACAGAAAATTCAATCTCTATAATCGTTTGTTGCAAAAATGCTAATTCAATCAACTTGGATCTTGGATAACAGTTTCAATGATCAATTATTAGATCGATCAATGATTAACATGTTCTGATACCATTTGACATGATCAGTGATCTCAAGTTTGATGGATTAGAGTGTAACGCAGCGGAATAAGATCAAGAATTAGACAAATTATAGCAAGAATTTGATATTCGTATGCATTAAGAACAAATACGGTTATAACGAGAGAATATATTTCTGTGAAAAGGAATGTTTCAATTATATCAAATGTTTCTGCTCAATCATTCACAGATTACAATTAGGTTGACACTCCTTATATAGAGTGCAATCACTGCTGATATCACGGGATAGTGACATCTCGCAGATTTATTACAAAAATAACTAACACTTAACAAAGTACTGAAATGTTCACAACTACTAAGAACATATCAGAGAGTGCTAAGCACAAAATATAAAACTACTAATGCTAAACTACTGAAACTAAACTACTGAAACTAAACTACTGATTACAAAACTACTAAAAGGGAAAATATAAAACTACTGAAAGAAAACCGTCATAACTACTGAAGAAGACCTCTTCAGCTGTTGTGACAACGTCTGATACTTGGTCTTCAGTACTTGTCTTGAGCACTTGTCTTCAGATTGTCTTGAGTACTTGTCTTTAGACTTTGTCTTCAGCACTAGTGTCTTCAGACTTTGTCTTCAGCACTTGTCTTCAGACTTTGTCTTCAGCACTAGTGTCTTCAGACTTTGTCTTCAGCACTTGTGTCTTCAGACTGTCTTCAGCACTTGTGTCTTCAGACTTTGTCTTCAACACTTGTGTCTTTAGACTGTCTTCAGCATTTGTGTCTTCAGACTTTGTCTTCAGCACTTGTGTCTTCAGACTTTGTCTTCAGCACTTGTGTCTTCAGACTTTGTCTTCAGCACTTGTGTCTTCAGACTTTGTAATCAGTTGTTGTCTTCAGTTGTTGTGGACTTCAGCAGTTGTTGTGACGTCTGTGGGACTGAAACGTTTTTCTGATCCGGCTCATTGGTTCTTTTGGTCCAACAAAGTCATAAAGAAAGAATGAACGAATGAATGAATGAAGAAGATAATAATGATATTATCTATGTGTATGTACGATGTGTGATCATGTAAAGGTAACGAATGGTTTTATATGAAAGTAATGTATGTTTTGTAATAAAACTAGAACTCACTCAGCAACGCTGACTTTTTATATGTTTTCCAGTTGGCAGGTAATGTTTGCTGAGGATGGCACACCGTGAAGCTACTCAGCTCTTTTGGATGGCATTCTTTTGATTAATGTTTTTGCATTGTAATGCGAACAAGCTATTTTGCAATGAATGTTGTATTAACTTGCAAAAGCATTTACATGGAAATGAAAGATTGTTTTAGTTTTCCGCTGCGATTTATGAAATACAAATGCAATTATACGTTTTATGTGCGATGAGAACGCAACTGTAAGCGTCCCAGGAACGGCGTCTTACAAGTTGGTATCAGAGCCAAAGTTTATGTGAAATCGGTAAATTTTCAAAATAAACCTAATCTTAAACTGAGAATGGGACGGAAAAGGAAATGGAATGCCCATCTGAGTAGCTACGTGCCATCAGGTATTTTCGTAAAGTTAACCGTTTTATGTGCGCATGGTAAGTGTTATGTGTTGTATGTAGATTTAAATACTGATGTAGTCAGGACAGGTAATACTTGGGGTATGAAGAGTAAAGTAAGTGGCTAATCACAACTGGCCACTGTAATTAGGGACTTACTATACTTGACATAAACTGAGCTGTTCCCTTGAATGACCGTGTTGGTGTTTGAATCTTTCAGTGTGCGTGTGATGACCGGAGGTAGATCTTCGAAAGCTTCTAGGGGTGGACGTCACGGTGCTGAATTGCGACCCAAGAGAGGGAGTCCCAGCGTTGAGAGGGTGGTTCATGAAGAACCAGAGACCCCCCATCCGGAGGGTGGCGACGAAAGCGCCAATCTCAGAGCCTCAGTAAAGGAGGCTGTTGTAGAAGAAGTCCATCAGGTCATGCAGACAATCTTACCGTCTGTGGTGACTGGAGTTATTAAGGTTGTACGAGAAGGGGAAAGAAAAGAAAGAAACAGATCCTCTTCAGAACGGGAACAACCAGAGCCTGAAACGTTCGGTCTGATGATGAAGAGGAAGAAGAAGAGCCTGTGCCAGAGGCAGTGCGAGGATGTAACTACAGGGCATTTATGAGATGCAAACCCCCCACTTTTGACGGTAATGGCAATGTTACCGCTGCTCACCGATGGGTGAGAGAGATGGAGGCCGTTCTCGACATCAGCGAGTGTGACGAAGATCAGAAGGTGAAGTTTGCCACTCCTTCATTTGTGGACTCGGCACTATGTTGGTGGGACAACATTGTCCAAGCAGAGGGTAATCGGGCAATCGGGAGAATGAAATGGCCTGAGTTGAAGAAGATGGTGATTGAGGAGTTCTGTCCTCATAGGGAAATGGATAAGTTGGAAAGGGAGTTTCTGCAGTTGGAGGCTGGAACCATGACACACCAGCAGTATACCACCAAGTTTAATGAAATGGCACGACTCGTGTCTGATCAGGTGACGCCTCTGTCTCGAAAAATCAAGAGGTACATTCAGGGTTTACCGGTGGATGTTCGTCGGCATATGATCGCTGCCCGACCAAGCACGTTTAGGTCGGAGGTTGATTTGGCAGGGAGGCTGTATGACGAGCGGGAGGTGGTGGTGACTAAAGCGAGTAAGAAGGGTGGTGGTGATCGGAACTGGAATGGGAGGAGGTTTGGTCGGGGTGATGCCTTGACGGGTAACAAAAAGGCGCGGGTGGATGACCGCTGCGTGGCCACATCCGGAGTGGGATCAAGGAGGTGTGGTAAGTGTGGAAAAGAGCATGCAGGAGAATGTAGGCTCAGTTTGAACGTGTGCTTCAAGTGTGGGAAGACAGGGCATATGGCGAAGGATTGCCTGTAGGGCAAATGTTTTAACTGTGGGGAAACTGGTCATATGAGCAAAGATTGTAAAAAGCCGAGGACTGTGGGTTCAGGGGTGAGGAAGACGGGAAGTGAAGGACCGAGGGCGAGCGCCAGGGCATTCACTATGACACAGGAGGAAGCTAGGACAGACCCTTATGTCGTGTCCGGTACGTTTCTGGTGAACCAAACTTTAGCTTCTGTGCTATTTGATTCGGGTGCTAGTAGGAGTTTTATTTCTTCTGCTTTCTATGCTAAGCTGCATGTTAGTAGTAGGTGTGTTGATGCGCCCTTTGATGTGGAAACTGCCATAGGTAAGTCTACCAGGATTCCGGAGATGATAGAAAACTGTGGGGTGGAGTTAGAAGGTCACAAGTTTCCTGTTAGACCGTTCGTGATGACCTTGGGTGGTTTTGATTTGGTTCTTAGGATGGATTAGTTGGCGGACTTCGAGGCGAACATTGTGTGTCGCAAGAAGATGATTCGGTTGACAGTGCCTGACGGAAGTTTGGTAACGGTTTATGGTGATCGAGTCACGACGATCCCGAAGGTGATCTCAATGGCAGTAGCGGGAAATTGTATGAGGCGTGGATGTAGCACCTACTTGGCTTATGTAAAGGATGTAGATGTACCAACACCACAACTGTCTGATGTACCGGTTGTGTGTGACTTTCCAGACGTATTCCCGGAAGACTTACCAGGAGTACCACCTGATAGAGAGATTGAATTTCAGATTGATCTAATACCGGGTGCCTAACCCGTTGCCAAGGCACCATATCGGTTAGCTCCGACGGAGATGAAAGAGTTGATGGAACAGTTGCAAGAGTTGCTTGATAAGGGGTTCATTAGACCGAGTATCTCTCCTTGGGGTGCTCCAGTCCTGTTTGTAAAGAAGAAGGATGGTAGTATGAGGATGTGCATTGACTACCGTGAGCTGAATAAATTGACGGTGAGGAACCGCTACCCCTTACCGAGGATAGATGATTTGTTCGATCAGCTTAGGGTGCCAGTTGGTTTTCAAGAATAGATCTTCGGTCTGGCTACCATCAGTTGAAGGTGAAGGAACAAGATATCCCTAAAACAGCTTTCCGCACGCGCTATGGTCATTATGAGTTTCTTGTCATGTCCTTTGGTTTGACCAACGCGCCAGCTGCTTTTATGGATTTGATGAACTGTGTGTGTCGACCGATGCTGGATAAATCAATGATTGTGTTTATTGATGATATCCTGATTTACTCAAGGAGCGAAGTAGAGCATGCCGTCACATTCGAGAGGTTCTAGAGACGTTGAGAACGGAGAAATTGTATGCTAAATTCTCCAAGTGCGCGTTTTGGTTGCGCGAAGTTCAGTTTTTGGGTCATGTGGTGAATCCTGATAGGATTATGGTGGACCCGGCGAAGGTGGAGGCGGTAATGCAATGGAGGTCACCAAAGACGCCATCCGAGATCCGTAGTTTCTTGGGCTTGGCGGGCTACTATAGAAGATTCATCCAACACTTCTCTCAGATTGCCTCTCCACTAACTAAGTTGACCCGAAAGGATGTGAGGTTTGTATGCGGTCAAGCTCAAGAGAAGGCGTTCGAGGAGCTGAAGGCAAGACTGACTCAAGCTCCTGTTCTGTCATTACCCGATGGAAGCGAAGATCTGGTGGTTTATTCTGATGCTTCCTACTCAAGGTTGGGGTGTGTGTTAATGCAGAGAGGAAAGGTTATAGCCTATGCATCTCGACAGTTAAAGGTTCATGAGGTTAATTATCCCACTCATGACTTGGAGCTAGCAGCCGTGGTCTTTGCGTTAAAGATTTGGAGGCACTATCTCTACGGGATGAAGTGCACCATATTCACTGACCACAAGAGTCTGAAGTACTTCTTCGAGCAAAAAGTCCTGAACATGAGGCAGAGGCGATGGTTGGAGGTTATAAAGGATTATGATTGCGAGATCCATTACCATCCGGGCAAAGCTAATGTGGTGGCGGATGCCGTTAGTCGAAAGGAAAGACCCGAACCGATTCGGGTGAAAGCTTATCAACTAATCATGACCTCTGATGTGATGAAGAAAATCAAGGAGTTTCAAGATGAGGCATTGAAAGAAGACCACCTTAACTCGGAAAGAATGAGAGGTCTGGTTGGGGAATTGGGTGAAAACACACTCGGTGTTAGAACTCGATTTGGTCGTGTGTGGATTCCTCTTCTTGGGGATCTACGGGTGAAGATAATGGATGAAGCTCACAAGACTCGATACTCCATTCATCCTGGTGCCACGAAAATGTACCATGACATGAAGAAAGATTATTGGTGGCGGGTGTGAAGCGTGACGTGGTGGAGTATGTGAGTAAGTGCCTTACATTTTTACAGGTGAAGGCAGAGCATCAAAAGCCGTATGGCAAGATCCAACCATTGGATATACCGGAATGGAAGTGGGAGCACATCACCATAGACTTCATTACGAAGCTGCCACGTACTCTGAAAGGGTATGATGCCATATGGGTGATAGTTGATCGTTTGATGAACAGTGCTCACTTTCTACCGATCCACGAGACGTATTCAACTGAGAGGTTGGCCGAACTGTTCATCAAGGAAATTGTAACTCGTCATGGTGTGCCGGTGTCTATTGTGTCTGATCGTGACACTCGGTTTACATCTAAATTTTGGAAGAAATTCCACGACGCTATGGGGACGAGGTTACATATTAGCACGGCTTATCATCCCCAAACCGATGGTCAGTCAGAAAGAACCATTCAGACACTGGAAGACATGCTTCGGGCATGTGTGATCGATTTTGGTGGAAGTTGAGATGACCACTTACCGTTAGCCGAATTCTCATACAACAACAGCTATCATGCCAGCATTGGTATGCCACCATATGAGATGCTATACGGTAGGAGATGCAGAACACCCGTTTGTTGGGGTGATATTGGTCAAAGGAATTGGGGAGCGTCGAGGTAATCGATGCTACGATAGAGAAGCTTGAAAAGATTAAAGCCTTCATGAAGGCAGCCAAAGATAGACAGAAGTCATATGCCGATAAGCGACGTAGGCCAATTGAGTTCCAGGTGGGTGACCGGGTTATGTTGAAGGTCTCACCTTGGAAGGGTATTATCATATTCAGAAAGCGGGGTAAGTTGAGCCCAAGATATATAGGCCCTTTCCGAATCATTGCTCGAGTAAGGGAGGTGGCCTATAGATTGGAGTTGCCAGATGAGTTAAGTGGGATTCACCCGACATTCCATGTATCTCATCAGAGAAAGTGTATAGCTGATGAAGACATGATTGTTCCACTAGAGGACATTAAAATAGATGAAAGGATCAATTATGAGGAGCAACCAGTGGCAATCATCGATCGTAAAGAAAAGAGGCTGCGAAATAAAGTGGTTCCTCTTGTGCGTGTACAGTGGAAGCACAGGAAGGGATCCGAGTCAACGTGGGAGACTGAGGAAGAAATGAGACAGCATTATCCACGTTTCTTTGACGAATAACAGGTTTCAGGGATGAAACCTATTTAAGGGGGGTGGACTTGTAACACCCGAATATTTATTATTTTGAAGCCCGGTGAAGAAAGAAAAGAAAATAAAGTCCAAAAGTCGAGGGACCAAACTCGCCAACGAAAGAAAGTCGGGTGAGGGGAAGTATATAAGGGAGAGGGCAGCCCTTACCCTCTCCCCCACACTCACAAATCAGCCAAAGAAAGGGGAGAAGAGAGAAAGAAGAGAAAAAGAGGAAAAGTGTCGGTTCGGGTCGGTTCGGGTCGCCAAAATCGTCGTGAAGCAAGCCAAATCGAAGCCCTTAACGTTGTGCTCGTTTGTGTGAGTTCTAGAACCCCTCTTTTACTTGTTTTCAAACGATTTTGGGGCTGGAAAACATCTGAAATCGGGTTTTTGAGTGTGTGTATGTTGACCCGTTTGTGTATGTGTATATGTATGTATGATGCGTTTGTGGCTTGATTGTGAGCTTGTGTGTGCTTGAATGGTGTTATGGTATGCATTCCTAAGGTTTAGGAGGGTCGATTTAGGCTTAAAATGGGTTTATATGAGTTTGGAGGCCGAAAACCCTCGGCTGCAGTCGGGATGACCTGCATTCTGCATCAGTTAGGGCTAGGCGACCGACTGGAGGCCGAATGGACGCCATACGGCCGATTAGGGTGCGATTGGGGTCCATTCGCACGATTGAAGGTCCATTCGCACCATTGAAAGGCCAGCCCCATGGAGGTCATGCGACTGAAGGTCCAGTCGCATAAGTGCTCATCCGTATTAATCCTATTCGCATGAGGTCCATCCGCATTGTCCATTCACACGAGTGGATGTTTATTCGCCTAAATGTTCATCCGCTTGAGTTCAATCGCATGATGTTCAGTCACATGGAGGCCATGCGACTGAAGGGTGTCCATACGCCCGAATAGGGCTGTTGTACCGAGGAAGGTATAGATTGACTTCTGACTTTCGGGGGAAAGTGCAGATGTAAGTTCTGACGTAAAGGATTCCCGTAAGAGCATGTAAGATAGCAGATATGGCCTTAGCAGCATGTAGGGCGTAGAGATGATGATGTTGCATGTTATGTATGTATGATGTTGCCCTGTATGATGTGATGTGAATGCATGTTAATGTTCTTTAGTATAATGTATAATATCTTTCCTATGGCTTTACTTATTATGAGGAATGAATGAAGTATTATGTAATGTAAAGTGAAAGATAATGAAAGAGGAACATGATGATGAATGCATGCATTAATGAACGAATGAAACGTCTTGCACGCATCGGATAACGGGTCCTTCTTTGTGATTGACCCTTAATGTAGAACCTCTACCGCTCACCCGTAGTACTGCGGCATACGTTTAGCTGTTAATTTATTGACTTCGGCCGGTAGCTACGACTAACCGGGGTGTAGCACATGGTATTGGTATGGATGATGTTCGATGCGCAAGTAAAGTCATAAAGAACGAATGAACGAATGAATGAATGAAGAAGATAATAATGATATTATCTATGTGTACGTACGATGTGTGATCATGTAAAAGTAATGAATGGTTTTATATGAAAGTAAAGTATGTTTTGTAATAAAACTAGAACTCACTCAGCAACGCTGACTTTTTATATGTTTTCCAGTTGGCAGGTAATGTTTGCTGAGGATGGCACACCGTGAAGCTACTCAGCTCTTTTGGGATGGCATTCTTTTGATTAATGTTTTTGCATTGTAATGCGAACAAGCTATTTTGCAATGAATGTTGTATTAACTTGCAAAAGCATTTACATGGAAATGAAAGATTGTTTTAGTTTTCCGCTGCGATTTATGAAATACAAATGCAATTGTACGTTTTATGTGCGATGAGAAACCAGCTGTAAACGTCTCGGGAACGGGGCCTTACAGTTGGTGTAAAGGGAGTATGGCCGCCCACCCTCACCTCACTTCACCTTTTTTCTCGGTTTTAGAGAGAGAGAGAGCAGAGATAACTCTTGGATTGAAGACGAAGAGGAAGAAGGAAAGTGAATTCAAGGTAAGAATTCAAGGTTTTTATGTTTTTATGTCGGGTTTATCCCAGTTATATGTTTTATGCTTATGGGTTGTGTTTGTGCTTGGGTGTGTGTGTTTTTTAGATGTGTTATAGGTGTTTTGAACTCTTTCCAAGCGGGTTAAAAGCATGAACACCCAAGTTGTAGCAGGTGAGTTCTACACCTTGGTATTTACATGTTTTAAACTACCTTTGGGGCTAGCATTGTATTAAATTGATATTACAAGTTTATGTGTGAATACCCGTATGGATTGTGTATGTTGGATGTTGGTTCTTGAATGTTTATAGGTTACTCGTGCCTAGAATAGCCACATTATGCTTAGAACTGATGGGTGTGAAGATTAGGATTGAAAATATCTTAGAAACATGTTTATAGAATGCTCATGCGCCTAGGTGAGTGTTCATACGCCTGAGATTGCCTTAGAAGGAATTAAATGTAAGCCATGCGCCTAAATAGTAGCTCATGCGCCCAAAATTTGCCTTAGAAAAGTCGAAGTATAGCCCATGTGCCTAAATAGTGGCTCATGCGCCTAGAAATGTTAGTCGGATGACTAAGTATAGGGCCACACGCCCCAATAGTGCTCATGCGCCTCAGTAGCCCATGCGCCCAAGTGGTTCATGCGCCTGACTAGTACCCATGCGCCCAAAACTAGGCTGGATTTGACTAAGTGTTTCCCCATGCATGCGCCTGAAAGTGGCGCATGTGCCTAAGTGTTCCCCATGCGTTTGAATAGTGTCCATGCCCCTGAATAGTGCACATGCGCCTAGGACTGAGAATATTCTTCTGATTTTTGAGGAAAATGTGTAAAGTAGACTTTGAAATGGGAAATTCCCGGGGGACTATATAAGTTGACTTTTGGGGTCGTAGATGGTATGAGGGGCATGTTGTGCATTGTGATTGATGCTTATGTTGTTGACGATGATGATGATGTTGCATGGTTATGCATGATGCATGTTATGTATGAATGATGCCTTGTATGATGATCTATGAATGATATGTTATGTATGTTCCTGTAATGATGAAGGATTATCTTTCCATGGCTTTACATGTTATGTTAATGAATGAACTGAAAGTATTATGCAACGTAAAGTGAAAGATAATGAAAGAGGAACATCATGCATGAATGCATGCATTAACGAATGAATGAACGTAAAAAGTCTTGCAAGCAAAGGTATGGAGGTCCACACCCAATGAAGGGTGTTAGCTCAACTGTGTGCGGGTTAGCTACCCCAGAAGGATGCACACTGGGGTCCAATCCTTGTGATTGACCACATGTATGGGATCCTTGACGCTTGCCCCAGGTACTGGAGTCAGCTTCGTGCACAATGTTCGGGGTCTATGAGAGACCTCAGGCCTAGTAAACAGCTTCGTGCATAATGTTCGGGGTATAGCATATGGCCTTGATTCGGAATGAAAAGAAAGATGAATGGTGAATGTACTTGCCCTAGGTACTGGAGTCAGCTTCGTGCACAATGTTCGGGGTCTATGAAAGACCTCTGGCCCAGTAACCAGCTTCGTGCACAATGTTCGGGGTAACATACATGTCACTACATGTAATGAATGAACGAAGGTGAACGAACATAATGGAAGATAATAATGATATTATCTGTATGTACGTATGATGTATGATCACGAATGGATGAAACGTATAGTATGGACTATGAAAGGAAATAAATAACGATTTTATGTATGTTTTATTATAAAACTAGAATTCACTCAGCAACACTGACTTTTATACGTTTTCAGTTGGCAGATAAACGTTGCTGAGGATGGCACGAGGCGGCTACTCAGCTCTTTTGGACGGCATCCATTTATTTAAAGCTTTTGTGATGTAATACAACAATGTAATATTGTAACCGACAAACGATGCATTATTTTGCAAACATTTTTATGATGATATGGAAATGCCATATGTTTTATGTTTCCGTTGCAATGTTTTGATAAATAAATGCAAAGTGTATGTTTTATGTGCGATGAATCACCAGCTATAAGCATCCCAGCAATGGGGTCTTACAAGTTGATATCGTAGCCAAAATTTAAGTGAAATGGGTAAATTTTCATAATAAAGCTTAACTTAAACTGAGAATAGGATGGAATGGGTATGGGATGCCAATCTGAGTAGCTGCGTGCCATAAAGTATTTTGTAATGTTAATCGGTTTATGTGTGCATGGTATGTGGTTATGTGTTGTATGTAGATTTAAATACTGATGTAGTCAGGACAGGTAGTGTTCGGCGTATGAAGAGTTCCTTGCAAGTATCTAAAGATCCTTTTGACTGCAATCATATGGGATAGTTTAGGTGCAGCCTGAAATCTAGCACAGGAACAAGTTGCAAACATAATGTCTGGTCTAGAAGCTGTAAGGTACATCAAGGAACCAATCATACATCTGTAAAGAGTTTCAGCAACTGCTTTACCTTTCTGATCAGCATCCAGTTGTGTGGTGCTGCACATAGGAGTAGAACAGGGCTTACAATTTTGTAAATCAAACTTTTTCAACAGATCCTTTGTATATTTTGATTGATGAATGAAAGTTCCATCAGCCATTTGTTTGATTTGCAAACCCAGAAAGAACTGTAATTCTCTCATGGCACTGATTTCAAACTTTTGTTGCATCAACTTAGTAAAGGCAACACACAACTGTGGATCAGAGGATGCAAAAATAATATCATCTACATAAATTTGAACAAGGAGCTTATGCATGCCTACTTCTTAATGAACAAAGTTTTATCTATGGAGCCTCTAGTGAAATTGTTTTGAAGAAGAAAGTTAGACAATGTTTCATACCAGGCTCTGGGAGCTTGTTTTAACCCATAAAGAGCCTTATCAAGCTTACACACCCAATCTGGATGTTTATGATATTCAAAACCTAGTGGTTGACACACATGAACTTCTTGTTTTATTTTACCACATAAGAATGCACTTTTGACATCCATTTGAAAAACTTTAAGATTATGGAAAGCAGCATAAGCTAAGAACAATCTTATTGCCTCCAGTCTGGCTACAGGGGCAAAGGTTTCATCATAATCAGTACCTTCTTCTTGTGAAAGCCCCTGTAGAACCAGTCTGGCCTTGTTCTTGACAATTTGACCTTTTTCATCAGTTTTATTCCTAAACACCCATTTAGTGCCTATTGCACACTTACCTTGGGGTAGAGGAACCAGTTCCCACACTTACTGCTTTTGAAACTGAAGAATCTTAAGTTGCATGGCTTTAACCCATCCATTGTCTCTTAATGCAATATGATAGTTCTTTGGCTATTGCTGACCGATGAAGAGAGCATAAGAGCAGAAATTGGACAATTGACTTCTAGTTGAAACACCAGTATTGATGTCACCAATGATCTGAGACGTGGGGTGATTCTTCAGTTCTTGGTACTCAATAAGATCTGTGCAAGTGTTTGTAGGAGATTTAGCAGCAATAGATGTTGATCCAGACTCTTGAAACCTAGAATGAGATGGCAATTCAAATGAAGTAGAGGATTGAGAGATCTCATCAGCATTTGTTGTGGATGGAACTGCTGAAGCTACAAGAACATCAAGTTTAGTAGACTCAGGAAGGTGATCACTAAAACTTGCATTTGTACCACCAGATGGATGACTAGTTGCAGGAGATGATGGCTTCACAGAATTTGCAATAGCTGGAGGCTGATAAGGAACATATTGCAGTATGTCTAAATCAAATAAGTCCACAGGGTTTTGTGGAATTTTGTCCTTTGGAGATTCATTAAACTTTACATGCAAGGTTTCTTCAACTATCTTTGTTCTGCAATTAAAAACTTTGTATGCCTTGCAAGTAGATGAATACCCAACAAAGTACCCTACATCCACCTTTAATTCAAACTTCTGAAGTGGATCCTTTGTGTTAAGAATGTAACAAGGACACCCAAATGCTCAAAAAAAGGAAATCAGAGGGGCCAAATGATGTAACACTTAATAAGGAGTCTTCATCAACCTCTGATTTACTAACACTCTATTTTGCACATAGCAAGCTGTGTTGACAGCTTCAGCCCAAAAGGTTAGTGGCAAACCAGAATCAACCAACATTGACCTTGCGGCTTCAATAAGGGTCCTGTTCTTTCTCTCCACCACTCCATTTTGTTCAGGAGTTCTTGGAATGCTATACTGCCTCTTGATTCCCTTAGATAAATAGAATTCATCAAGTGTGTGGTTTCTAAATTCTGTGCCATTATCACTCCTCACACACTTGACTGGAAGGGAATACTACTTTTCCACATACAACACAAAGTAGATGATGATTTGAACAGCCTCATCTTTTGAATGTAAGAAGAAGGTCCATACAAATCTGGAATAATCATCCACAATTACGAGACAATATTTTTTCTTTGCCATGCTCATCACTCTTACTGGACGAAAAAGATCCATATGCAGTAATTGCAAGCAGACAGTGGACTTTGGTTCTTCTATTGGAGGGAATGATACTTTGTGTTGCTTTCCTTTTAAACAAGCAGAGTAGTTGTCATCACATTTGAACTCCTTTAATGGCAGACCTCTCACTAAACCATGATGGATAAGCCGGTTCATGTTTTTAAGATTCACATGACCAAGCCTTTTGTGCCAAAGTTCAGATTCCTGAGGAGAGGCCTTGGAGAACATACATGGATGGCCTTTTAGATCAATTTTCTTTGATAAGTCTAAGGCATATACTCTTCCAATCCTGTTGGCCATCAGGAGAGTATATTCATCCAATATCTTGTCAATCATTCATAGAACATTGGAAGACATAATTTGATAGTTCTGGCTGGTGAAAAGTGCAACATGCCCTTTATCACACAATTTACTAACACTCAACAAGTTGTACTTGAGATTCTTCACATGGTTAACATCATCAACTTTTATCTCACCATTTGACACAAAGCCTTTGCCGATGATGTAACCCTTAGCATCATTACCAAAAGATACAAATCCCTTCTTTCCTTCAGAGTAGTCATGAAGAAGAGAGCTGCTCCCTGTCATATGCATAGATCCTCCACTGTCCACATACCAGATGTTCTATGGCATGCTAAAGAACCCTGCATTTGTCACAACAAACTAGTTAGCTTTTGAGACCCAAACCATTTTGGTTTTGGGTTTGTTCTCATCAACAGATTTTATACTAACTGAGTTGTCATGATTAACAGCCTTTGAAGGTGGAGATGGTGCTGAAAAGAATTCCTTTGATTTTGGCTTAGTTTTCCTTTTCAGTGGTTTAATGACAAGTACATTGTTGGACCAAAAGAACCAATGAGCCAAGATCAGAAAACCTCTAAGTCCCCCATGATATCACAACAACTGCTGAAGGCTTCATCAGCAGTTTGACAAGTGCTGAAGACTTAAACAGCTGAAGAACACAAGTGCTGAAGCTGAAGACTAAAGTGCTGAAGCTCAACAGCTGAAGAACACAAGTGCTGAAGCTGAAGACTAAAGTGCTGAAGCTCAACAGCTGAAGAGTCCACAAGTGCTGAAGATCAACAACTGATGTACAAAGTCTGAAGACAAAGACCGAAGACATCAGCTGATGACATCTACTGATGTCATCAGCTGATGAAACGTCTCAAGTTCAAGTCTGAAGACCAAGTGCTGAAGCTTCAGTAGTTTGTCACAACAGCTGAAGAGTACTTCTTCAGTAGTTGTGATATCAGTAGTTTTATGTTATTACTTTCAGTAGTTTTGTAAAACGACTGAAGTGCTTGTTCTTCAATCATTGTAGTTTCAGTAGTTTCTTATCAGTAGTTTTGTAATAAGTAAACACTTAGCTTCTTGTAAGAAGATGTCAGCTGCTTGATATCTTCAGTAGTTTTAGTGTTCAGTAGTTTGTTAAATAACGGTTAGATGTCACTATCAAGTGACATCAGCCTACTTCATCTTTCCTTATATAAGGAAGAATGACCTAAATTGTAATTTTGCGAATGCCATGCCAAAGCGTGTGATTGAATGAAATATTCCTTTTGCAGAAACTTTCTCTCTCTATAACTAATTCTATTCATTGCTATATCTTCGGTATTCTCGCTCGAATTGTGCTAGTTGGTACTCTATTCCACTGCTGAAATCATTCGAATCGATCAAACTAGATGCTGAGATCCTATCAAATGGTATCAGAGTATTGTTAATCATTGATCGATTTAACAATTGATCATTGAAACTGCTCATTTGCTCTAAGTTTGATCGAACTAGCAAATTCGCACGAATCTGTTATAGAGATTGAAGTTCTGTCGCTTTTGGCTATTTTAATTGAGGTTTTTAGTGGTTTTGAGCTAAATTTGTTTTGCTTATCTTGAATTTGTCTGAATTTTCTAAAATGACTACTCCTTCCAATGATCCTTACAATACTGGCTCCTCAACCAAGCCTCCAATGCTAGTTAGGAGTGAGTATAACATATGGCAACGACGAATGCTCCATCACCTGTCTATTAACAGCTCAGGTTGTTGGACATTAGTGGTACATGGTCCACACAAGCCTATGGTGAATAACCGGAAACCAATCAAATGGTTCCGAAGAAGAAGGAACAATACTCTGACGAGGACAAGAAGTTGTTTGAGATTGATGCTAAAGCCCATGGAATTCTGGCCATGGCACTGCCTAATGAAATCTATCCGGGCTTATGCATCATGAAACTGCTCATGACCTTTGGAATGCACTGAAAGGGTGAGACTCTGACTCAGCAGTTTGAGCAGTTTTCATGTTTCATCTCTGAGTTGAAAATGGTTAAACATGAATATACCAAAAGCCAAATGAACCACAGATTCCTAAGATCACTGCCTGAGAGATGGGACACATATACAATTGTCCTACGCTCTAGTGCAAATCTTGATAGTCTATCTCTTACCCAACTTCATGGGAAACTGCTTACATTGGAAAGAGAGATAGAGCAGGAAAAGGAAACTGGCTTCATCTGGTAAGCTCACTGAAGACTTTGTACCAGGCAACACTGCCTTGGTTGGTCACGAGTCAGAATATGCTTCATCTGAATGCCTGTATGATGAGCATATTGATTTCTCTTCAAACACTTCTGATTCTGCATTTGTGAGTGTTGATAGTCAGTTTATTGGGTGTAATAATGATAATCTATGCTTCATCATGGATGATCTCAAGGGGATTGCTGATGATGACTTACAAGTGATGGATATTTTGAGCCAAATGGCCTTGATAAATATCAGATCTCAGAAGTTCTACAAAAGAACTGGAAGAAAGTTCCCAGGACTCTCTGGCAAAACCAAAGTTGGTTTTGACAAGAGTAAGTTGAGGTGTCACAAATGCCACAGGCTTGGACACTTTGCTAGAGAATGTAGATCATCTGGATCTAATTCTTCTGCACCCTTTGTGACTTTCTATGGCAATAGTCAACAACACAGAGTGCAACATCCTGTCAATTCTGGTCATCATTCTCAACCACAATCTCGTGCATATTTTGTTCCTCAGGGTCCAATGCCATATCCTTACCCTTGTTATTACATGCCACAAACCAGTCAGGTTCAAGCACCCATTGCTCAACAACCACATGCTCTTCCTGAGCCTCAACCATCTCAATCTCATCAACCTCCTCAACCTCAACAACACAGCTTCTTCACCCCTGGAGTTGTTGACTGGAGAAGTTTACCAGATGACATGTCTGGTCATGAACAACTACTCACAAGTGCTAGTCAACATGGTGGTGATAGTCCTTTTGGGAATGTAGCACTTATGGCTCTGGAGTCTGCAGATGGATCATCCTCAAATGCCTCTTCATCATAGGTATCACAGGTATCCTCTGAGGCTAAGGCCAAATTTTGTTCTGAAACATGCATAGCAGCATTTGCCTCTATTAGAGAAGCAAATGTAGCTTTAATTAATAAGAACATAGAGCTAGAAAAGAACATTTCCAAAAGAAAAGCTGAGTTTGAGTCTATGCTTAAAAAGAAAAATGATGAGATTTATAAACATAAATGCCAAATCACTGATGATAAGGCTAGGGAAGAGGTACTTTTAGGAAAGTACAAAGACCTCAAAGAAACCCTTGCAGTCACCCAAGTAGAGTGTGATCGATGGGTACAATCATGCAAAGGTTTTGAAATGCTTCTTAGTAAGCAATCTGCTTCCAATGTGAAGTTTGGCATTGGTTATAATCACACTGCTCCTCCTACAGATTTTGCTTCAAGAGCAGAAGTGAAATCTGATGGACAAAGCAATAACCAATCCACCTCATCATGTTATTCCCTTTCTCATAGAGCACCATCAGAAGTTGAAGTTAGTATTATTCCCTCGTTGAACCTATCAGCTGATTTTGATGGTTCAAATACTGACACTCACATGATCAAAGAGTTGATCAACTCAGGAGTTATTTCTGGAAGTCCTGAAAGGACTGGAGAGCAAGATTTAACACCTAAAGTTCAAACTCCAACTACTGTCAGCACTGAAGTGAAGAAAACTATCAGTAGAAAGGGTTTGAAGACTACTAAAGAGGAAGTCAAGAAAGCAAATAGTGCTTCCAGAGTACTGAAGAACAAGTCTTCAGTAGTTTCATTCTCTTTAGTTGATGATCAACATAAGATGAAGAAGAAACCATGTGAAATATGTGGTTTGTTCAATCATCTTACAGATGATTGTCGGTACAAAAGAGGATCCCAACTCAAACATAAAGAGGAAATTAAAGAGAAAATGGTTAAAATGAAAACTGAGTTTGAAGCCACATTTGAACCAGCAACATCAAATCCAGTAACCCTTAAGTCCAAAAAGAAATCTAAAAAGGAAGGGGTTAAACAGGTAACAGCTGAGATTGCTCAAAAGAAGAAGGTGCAACATAGGAACTTATCAAACTCCAATGCCAATGTGTCTGAAGAGCTGAAAGCTTTATCACAAAATCAGACTCAGCTGGTTATGATGGTTCAACATCTATGGGAAGAGTTAACCAATTAGATGTTCCTATGTTGAAACCACAGAAAAGGAGGTCCAAGCCAAAGGATTCCTCTTCTTCACCATCTTCTTCCTCTCAGGCTGTTGTTTCCAACAAACCTGTTAGTTTACCATTTGTTGATGAGAACAGGCCCAAAACCAAAAAGGTTTGGGTCTCAAAATCTAACTAATTGTTGTGTTTTGCAGGGTTCTTAAACATGCCACAGAGGCATCTGGTATGTAGACAGTGGAGGATCCATGCATATGACAGGAAACACATCACTTCTTAATGACTACTCTCAAGGAAGGAAAGGGTTTGTGTCATTTGGCAATGATGCAAAGTGTTACATCATCGGCAAAGGCTTTGTTTCCAATGGGGAAATAAAGTTTGATGATGTTAACCATGTGGAAAATCTCAAGTACAACCTCTTGAGTCTCAGTCAAATGTGTCACAAGGCCATGTTGCTCTGTTCACCAGTCAGAACTGTCGGATTCTGTCATCCAAAGTTCTAAGTTTGATTGATAAGGTGTTGGATGAATACACTATCCTGAAGGCCAACAGGACAAGAAGAGTGTATGCCTTAGATCTTTCCAAGAAAATAGATCTCAAAGGCCATCCTTGCCTATTTTCCAAGGCTTCCCCTCAAGAATCTACTCTATGGCATAGAAGGCTGGGTCATGTTAATCTCAAAACCATAATCAGCTGACAAACCATGGTTTAGTAAGGGGACTGCCTATGAAGGAGTACAAATGTGAAGATAACTGCACTGCTTGTTTAAAAGGAAAACAGCACAAAGGTTCATTTCCCTCCATAGAAGAACCTAAGTCCACTACCTGCTTACAGCTTCTTCACATGGATCTTTTTGGTCCTGTGAGAGTGATAAGTATGGCTAAGAAGAAATACTGTCTGGTAGTTGTGGATGATTACTCCAGATTTGTATGGACTTTCTTCTTGCATTCAAAGGATGAGGCAGCTCAGAAGATTATCAACTTTGTGTTGTATGTTGAGAAGCAGTATTCCCTCTCAGTCTAGTGTATTAGAAGTGATAATGGAATAGAATTCAGAAACAATACACTTGATGAGTTCTACCTCTCAAAGGGAATCAAGAGGCAGTTTAGCATTCCAAGAACTCCTGAACAAAATGGAGTAGTGGAGAGAAAGAACAGGACCCTTATTGAAGCTGCAAGGTCCATGTTGGCTGTTTCTAGACTGCCAATGACTTTTTGGGCTGAAGCTGTCAATACAGCTTGCTATGTACAGAATAGAGTTCTAGTAAATCAGAGGTTGATGAAGACTCCATATGAAGTTCTTCATCATTTGGCCCCTCTAATTTCATTCTTCAGAGCTTTTGGGTGTCCTTGTTTCATTCTCAACACACGAGATCAACTTCAAAAATTTGATCCTAAGGTGGATGCAGGGTACTTTGTTGGTTATTCATCAATTTCCAAAGCATACAGAGTCTTCAACTGTAGAACAAAGATGGTTGAAGAGACTCTACATGTTAAGTTTAATGAATCTCCAAAGGACAAGATTCCACAAAGCCTGTGGAGCTATTTGATTTGGACATACTGCAATATGTTCCTTATCAAACTCCTGTTGTTGCTCTTGTCAACAGTTGTCTTCAGACTTTGTCTTCAGATTTTGTCTTCAGACTTTGTCTTCAGACTTTGTCTTCAGACTTTGTCTTCAGACTTTGTCTTCAGACTTTGTCTTCAGACTTTGTCTTCAGACTTTGTCTTCAGACTTTGTCTTCAGACTTTGTCTTCAGACTTTGTCTTCAGACATTGTCTTCAGACATTGTCTTCAGACTTTGTGTTCAGACTTTGTCTTCAGACTTTGTGTTCAGACTTTGTCTTCAGACTTGTCTTCAGACTTTGTCTTCAGACTTTGTCTTCAGACTTGTCTTCAGACTTTGTCTTCAGACATTGTCTTCAGACTTTGTCTTCAGACTTTGTCTTCAGACTATGTCTTCAGACTTTGTCTTCAGACTTTGTCTTCAGAATTTGTCTTCAGACTTTGTCTCCAGACTTTGTCTCCAGACTTTGTCTCCAGACTTTGTCTCCAGACTTTGTCTTCAGACTTTGTCTTCAGACTTTGTCTTCAGACTTTGTCTTCAGACATTTTCTTCAGATTTTGTCTTCAGACTATGTCTTCAGGCTTTGTCTTCAGACTTTGTCTTCAGACTTTGTCTTCAGACTTTTTCTTCAGACTTTTTCTTCAGACTTTGTCTTCAGACTTTGTCTTCAGACTTTGTCTTCAGACTTTGTCTTGAGACTTGGTCTTCAGACTTTGTCTTGAGACTTGGTCTTCAGACTTTGTCTTCAGACTTGGTCTTCAGACTTTGTCTTCAGACTTTGTCTTGAGACTTTGTCTTGAGACTTTGTCTTGAGACTTGTCTTCAGACTATGTCTTCAGACTTTGTCTTCAGACTTTGTCTTCAGACTTTGTCTTCAGACTTTGTCTTCAGACTTTGTCTTCAGACTTTGTCTTCAGACTTTGTCTTCAGACTTTGTCTTCAGACTTTGTCTTCAGACTTTGTCTTCAGACTTTGTCTTGAGACTTTGTCTTCAGATTATGTGTTCAGACTTTGTCTTCAGACTTTGTCTTCAGACTTTGTCTTCAGACTTTGTCTGAGACTTGGTCTTCAGACTTTGTCTTGAGACTTGGTCTTCAGACTTTGTCTTCAGACTTGGTCTTCAGACTTTGTCTTCAGACTTTGTCTTGAGACTTGTCTTGAGACTTGTCTTGAGACTTGTCTTCAGACTATGTCTTCAGACTTTGTCTTCAGACTTTGTCTTCAGACTTTGTCTTCAGACTTTGTCTTCAGACTTTGTCTTCAGACTTTGTCTTCAGACTTTGTCTTCAGACTTTGTCTTCAGACTTTGTCTTCAGACTTTGTCTTCAGACTTTGTCTTGAGACTTTGTCTTCAGATTATGTGTTCAGACTTTGTCTTCAGACTTTGTCTTCAGACTTTGTCTTCAGACTTTGTCTTGAGACTTTGTCTTCAGACTATGTCTTCAGACTTTGTCTTCAGACTTTGTCTTCAGACTTTGTCTTCAGACTTTGTCTTCAGACTTTGTCTTCAGACTTTGTCTTCAGACTTTGTCTTCAGACTTTGTCTTCAGACTTTGTCTTCAGACTTTGTCTTCAGACTTTGTCTTCAGACTTTGTCTTGAGACTATGTCTTCAGACTTTGTCTTCAGACTTTGTCTTCAGCTAATGTAGACCACTTCAGTTGTTAGGATGTCTATGGGACTTAAAGGTTTTTCTGATCTGGCTCATTGGTTCTTTTGGTCCAACAAGGCACATCTATGTGGAACAACCAGTGGAAATCATCGATCGTAAAGAGAAGAGTTGAGAAATAAAGTGATTCCTCTTGTGCGTGTACAATGGAAGCACGGGAAGGGATCCGAGTCTACATGGGAAACTAAGGAGGAGATGAGGCAGCATTATCCTTATATGTTCGAGGAATAACAGGTTTCGGGGACGAAACCTATATAAGGGGGTGGACTTGTAACACCCGACTATTCTTAAAAAGTCAAGATATAAAGAATAAAAGCAAGAAAAGCAATAAAGTCCAAGTGGAGGGACTAAAAGTGTCCAAAAAGGACAAAACTTTCAAAAGTTGGTGTAAAGGGAGTATGGCCGCCCACCCTCACCTCACTTCACCATTTTTCTTGGTTTTAGAGAGAGAGAGCAGAGAACACTCTCGGATTGAAGAAGAAGAGGAAGAAGGAAGTGAATTCAAGGTAAGAATTCAAGGTTTTTATGTTTTTATGTCGGGTTTTATCCCGTTTATGTGTTTGTATGCTTATGGGTTGTGTTTGTACTCGGTGTGTGTGTTTTTGGATGTTGTTTCTAGGTGTTTTGAAATCTTTGCAAGCGGGTTAAAAGGAAGAACACCCAAGTTGTACCAGGTGAGTTCTAGACCCCGATTTTTACATGTTTTAAACTACCTTTGGGGCTGGGAACGTATTAAAATGATTTTAGAAGTTTATGTGTGAATACCCGTATGTATTGTGTATGTTGGATGTTGGTTCTTGAATTTTTATAGGTTACTCATGTTTAGAATAGCCACATTATGCTTAGAACTGATGGGTCTGAAGATTAGGATTGAAAATATCCTAGAAACATGTTTATAGAATGCTCATGCGCCTAGGTGAGTGTTGATACGCCTGAAATTGCCTTAGAAGGAATTAAATGTAAGCCATGCGCCTAAACAGTAGCTCATACACCCAAAATTTGCCTTAGAAAAGTCTAAGTATAGCCCATGCGCCTGAACAGTGGCTCATGCGCCTAGAAATGTTAGTCGGATGACTAAGTGTAGGGCCAAGCGCCCGAATAGTGCTCATGCGCCTCAGTGGCCGATGCGCCCAAGTGGCTCATGCGCCTGAATAGTACCCATGCGCCCAAAACTGGGATAGATTTGAATAAGTGTTTCCCTATACGCCTGCATAGTGCTCATGCGCCTGAAAGTGGCCCATGCGCCAAAGTGTTCCCCATGCGCCTGAATAGTGTCCATGCGCCTGAATAGTGCCCATGCGCCTAGGACTTAGAATATTTTTCTGATTTTTGAGGAATATGTGTAAAGTAGGGTTTGACTTGGGAAATTCTTGAGGGACTATATAAGTTGACTTTTGGGGTCATAGATGGTATGAGGGGCATGTTGTGCATTATGATTGATGCTTATGTTGATGATGATGATGATGATGTTGCATGGTTATGCATGATGCATGTTATGTATGAATGATGCCTTGTATGATGATGTATGAATGATATGTTATGTTATGTTCCTATAATGATGAATGTTTATCTTTCCATGGCTTTACATGTTATGTTACTGAATGAACCAAAAGTATTATGTAATGTAGAGTGAAAGATAATGAAATAGGAACATGATGAATGAATGCATGCATTAACGAATGAATGAACGTAAAAAGTCTTGCAAGCAAATATATGGTGGTCCACACCCAATGAAGGGTGTTAGCTCAACTGTGTGCGGGTTAGCTCCCCCAGAAGGATGCACACTAGGGTCCAATCCTTGTGATTGACCAAATGTATGGGATCCTTGCCGCTGGCCCCAGATACTGGAGTCAGCTTCGTGCACAATGTTCGGGGTTTATGAGAGACCTCAGGCCGAGTAACCAGCTTGGTGCACAATGTTCGGTGTATAGCGTATGGCCTTGATCCGGAATGAAAAGAAAGATGAATGGTGAATGTACTTGCCCTAGGTACTGGAGTCAGCTTCGTGCACAATGTTCGGGGTCTATGAAAGACCTCAGGCCCAGTAACCAGCTTCGTGCACAATGTTTGGGGTAACGTACATGTCACTACATGTAATGAATGAACGAAGGTTAACGAACGTAATGGAAGATAATAATGATATTATCTGTCTGTACGTATGATGTATGATCATGAATGGATGAAACGTATAGTATGGACTCTGAAAGGAAAGAAATAAAAATTTTATGTATGTTTTATTATAAAACTAGAACTCACTCAGCAACGCTGACTTTTATACGTTTTTAGTTAGTAGGTAAACGTTGCTGAGGATGGCACGAGGCGGCTACTCAGCTCTTTTGGATGGCATCCATTTATTTAAAACTTTTGTGATGTAATACAACAATATAATTTTGTAACCGACAAACGATGCATTATTTTGAAAAAGCTTTTATGATGAAATGGAAATGCCATATGTTTTATGTTTCCGCTGCAATGTTTTGATAAATAAATGCAAAGTATATGTTTTATGTGCGATGAATCACCAGCTGTAAGCGTCCCGAGAACGGGGTCTTACAATAGCCTGTCATATGCCGGCTACACCCACTATCCACATACCATGTATTAAGTGGTCTTCTTGGGCGTACTTGCACAATAAGAAAATTAAGTTGATACATCCACCCAAGCCAAGATGGTCTTGGATTTTCCAAATTTATCTATAATGGTAAATTGTTTGTAATAAAGATTATTCGAATCAGGTTTATTCGTTTATTCTTGATGAATTTACCAATCTTCTTTTGGAAATTGTTTGAGTTATTTTTTAGAACATTCATACTATTTGATTGATCAACTTTTGTCATGAATTGATGACTTACATTTTTATTAGGCATTCTTATAGATCTTGGCATGAATGGATCTTAAACCTAAAGAAGTTTGATATGTTAATTTTTGAAATCCATCGGTTTGATTTGTCATATATTGAGGATTATCATAACCTTTGCTCCTGTTTGAGTTTGCAAATCCTCTTTTAGGTGTTCACTTTCTAAAGTAACAATTTGCAGTATTATGAGTCTTCTCATCACAATAAGTACAGTATTTGTTAAAATAATAATCTGCTGTAGAATGATTTCTCATGTCACATATGTGATGGTACTTGTTCAAATAGCACTAAGTAGTATTGTGATTTTTCATATCACATATTTCACAGTACTTTTATGGAGTTATAAATAGTTGTTTGTTAACTTTTGACATTGACACTGTATTTGATTCATTTTTTTATTTTGGTGTCAAATAGTTAAACTGCTGTTTTTCATTTTTCACATTTTGATTTTGTGCCAAATTGTTTTTCATCTGTTTAACATGAACTTCCTTCTCGAATTTCTTATGAACAAATCTTTTTGCTACAGCGGAAGTCTAAGAATCTGAACTTGATTTCAGATCAGAGTGAAATTTGTTCATAGTATTCACCTTGTTGTTTTAAAGAGAATTCATATTTAACAAACCGGCTGACACAAATTTTATTGGTTTAAGTTTTGTTGCCCGCTTTGTTGCTTTGATCAACTTTTCCAAACTTTTGTTTTGTTTAGATTT
The DNA here is from genome assembly GCA_025506515.1 of Flaveria trinervia. Taxonomy (NCBI): domain Eukaryota; kingdom Viridiplantae; phylum Streptophyta; class Magnoliopsida; order Asterales; family Asteraceae; genus Flaveria; species Flaveria trinervia. The sequence goes on along the minus strand of CM046448.1, from coordinate 44,800,626 downwards.
TATTTTTGAAAATTTCTTTCTTCTTCTTTAAATTTTGACTTAGAAGAACTTGGTTTACTTTCAGATAGGACATTGTCAGAGAAGATTCCTTTTCAGATTGAACTTGTTTTAGATTAATAGTGTTTGAATCTTCTAATGTTCCTACCTGTTGTTTAACTTCGCTTTGAACTTTCACTTTTTCTAATACAGAATTAATTTGATTAGAAGTGTTTTGTTTTGTTTGTTTATGTTCATATAATTTTATATTGATTGGATGACCATTTTTAATCTTTTCTTGATCAACTTCAACAAAAACTTGCACATTTTCCTTTTCTTCTTGTGAAATCTTATTTTTGACCTGAAAAGCTTTAAGTTTAGCTTTATTCTTAGGAGAATGATCATGTGTATTGAAGTTTTCTAGTAAAATGTTTATAATAGATTTAGGCATTGGTTCGTAAGTGAAACCTAACCCTGCTTTCTTATCTGTATCCTCCTTAGGATCTGATTTGTCACTCCAATCATAGTCATCTTCTTCATTCTCACCTTCCACCTTTGGATCATTATTTTCTGACCAATCTTCTTCCTGAATTTTTGCATCAAGAGATAAACTTGACGTTAAATCATTAGTAAATTGTTTAGCATATGCACTCCAATCATAACCATCTTTAATATTGATTACTAGAGCTTTCTTGGTTTCATCGGATGATTTTGTTTCATCTTTAGGCTGAGGCATAGGAAGGCTTTGATAAGGCTTTTGAAAAGTCTTCTAAGCTGGTTAAAACCTTTGATTGCTAGAACTTGATTGAGCATTTCCTCCATTATTCCTTGGAGCTTTGCATTCTCTTGAGAAATGTCCATAATTGTTATAGTTAAAACACCTTGATTTTGCCTTATCAAATCCAACAGTCTTGTTAGCACTTGGCTTGTACTTCCTGTTGAAATATGAGTGTTTTTGTGTCGTCTAAGCAATCATCACCATCTGCCAGTTTAAGTCCATCTCTTCAACATCTTTAGGATCCATTTCAAACCAATCTTGCAAAACAAGATCTAATTGAGTTAAATGGCTACCTTGATATGCTTGAAAGCTATCCATAACTGCAGTGAATGTAGTTTTAGACTCTTCATCCTCTAATAGGATGTTAATCATGTCTTTAACTTTGCTAGATTTAGCAGAGTTAGATGAAGAAGTCTTTGTTTGAACATTAGATCTTTGAGACTGAGAATTAGGAGGAGATTGAGAATGAGATTGTGTTGTGTAAGCAGGAGCACTAGTAAATGATGAATCAGTGAAAAATCCTGCTCCAACAAATAAATCTCCCTCTTCTTCTGTAACTTTTTTACTTTTTGCCATGAATGCATTTTCAACAGTATTTGCAGAGGAAGCAACAAACTGATACTGAGACATTGATGCTGCTCTATCATTGTTCCTTGAGCTTTCATCAATGTCTACTGATTCTATCTTGGCAATCAGTAGATCTAGATCCATGAGAACTTCTCAGTATGCTTTAGTAAGGTTACTATTTGTTTCCATGATGAGGGTAAAGCATTGAGTAGTGTAAGATTTAGATCTTCAAGATTAGGCTTAATACCTGTTGTTGACATCTCAGTTGTAAGTTGAACACATTTGTTCATCATCTGGTTTATGGTTTCTCCAGACAATGTTAAAAACAATTCTAATTGCCTTTTCAACTTTTGTTCTTGAGATTTTGAATCTCCTTGCCTCCTTCACAAATGGTCTTTAAGGCTTTATACATGGTATATCCAGTTTCATATCCATCAAGCCTCGCAAGAACTTCCAGAGGTAGTCCTTTACACATCAGGGAATATTCTTTGACATCATTCTTTACTCTTCTCAAATCATCTCCTTGAAGACCATCTTCAGGATAGGGTTCTTGAGAATCTTTAGTGTGTACAAACCCTTTGTCAGGTCCATTAGTGATTATAGGAATGTATGGTCCTTTCTCTATGGATTTTCAAAGATCAGAGTCAATGGAATTTAAGTGATGTTTCAACCTAAGAGACCAATTTTTGAAATCAGCTATGTTTTTAAGTTTTGGAACTCTATTTTCAGAATCTTTTGATTTCACCATTTTTATATTTTTATTGTTTTTCTTAGATTTTTTAATTAAGAAAAGAAATGAAAAAGTTTTCAAAAATTTTCCTTAAAAAAATTCTAAGTATCAAAGATGATACGCCTGAACAGTACTAAAACTCCCAAACAGTTGATGCGCCTAAGTTGAGAGACATCTAAGGGATTGCCTTAGAAAACCTTTCCAAAACGCCCAAATTGATGCGTGTGAACAGTTGTGATGCGCCTACACAGTTGTAATGCACCTCAATAGTTGTCAAACGTCTAAATAGTTCAAATAAGTCTCAACAGAGATAATGCGTCTGAACTTTTACTCTTCAATAGTGGTCAAACGTCTGAATTGAAAACGTCTAAACAGTGTTAATGCGACTAAACAGTAGTCAAACACCTAACACTTAGACAATTTTTCAGCAAACTTCAACCCTAATGCGCCACATTCATCCTGTTCATATGAATGTAACTAACTCAAATCTTTTGAAATTTTTGAAAAGTTGTTGAATTGGATTGAAACTTTCCAATTAATCCGATAATCATTGTTCTAACATCAATTTCTATCAATATCAACAACAAATCAATCAATTTTGTGATTGTCAGTTCAAAAAACAGTGAACTGTGCGAACACAAATTCAACAAATTATCTTGAATTTGATGAATTTAACTACTAATTGTGATTTAGAACATGTTTCTGATGATGATACACATCTAAATCCACAAATTTTCATTTGAATTGTCTATCAATCACGGATTCAGTGAGCTTTTTGAGTTTCAAAGTTCGATAAACTTCAAAATTACTCAAATAACAGATACCAACATCTTTGATACCATTTGATAGGATCAAATGTATTAATCTGTGATGATCTATGAAAACAATTCAAAGAAAAATACAAACAATGTAATCAAATCAAGCAAAATATCAACAAAATTCACAGTTTCATTAATATCAAGCAAAGAGAATTACAAAGTGAGTAAGCAGTTTTCGTCTCTCTTACTAACCGCAACAATCTAAGCTATTTATAATGTAACCAAAGGAGCTAACTAATTACAAACTAGTCCCTATACTATTACAAATAGTAAAAAGACACATAAAGACAACATGTTAATCTTTCTAGAGAACTAACATCAACTATCAATGTATCTTTCTTTTCATTCTCAACTTTTAAAAAAGCATCCTCATCTTTTAGAAAAGCATCCTCATCTTCTAATCTCTTTATCATCTTATCTTATTCAACAACTTTGGCATTCAAATCATCTATTATCTCTCCATCACTATCAATTTAAATTTGAACACAAACATCATGTAACACCTGATTATTTTTCTAAAAGACAAGAAATTAAGAATAAGAGAAAGAAAAGCTATAAGGTCCAACTGGAGGGACCAAAAGTGTCCAAAAGAACAAAACTTTGAAAAGTTGGTATAAAGGTGAGCATGGCCGCCCACCCTCACTTCACATCACCATTTCTTTTGTTCTAGAGAGAGAAAGCAGAAGAGAACTCTCGGTTTGTGGAAGAAGAAGAAGAAGTGAACGAATTCAAGGTAAGAATTTGTGGTTTTTACATGTTTATGATGGGTTTATCTCAGTTACATGCTTATGTGCTTATGTGTTGTGTTTGTGCTCGGGTGTGCGTGTGTGGTGTTGTTTTTAGGTGTTTGAGCTCGTTTCCAAGAGGGTTAGAAAGGAAGAAACACCCAACTTGCATGAGGTGAGTTCTAGACCCTGGTTTTTACTTGTTTTCAAATATCTTTGGGGCTGAAAATGTATGTAAAAGATTTTCAAATGTTTGAGTATGTATGCCCGTATGTTGTGTGCATGAATGAATGTGATTTTTGAATGCCTATAGGTTATTCATGTTAGAATAGCCACATTAAGCTTCAAACAGACAGATCTGACGATTTGGGTTGAAAACATACTGGAAACATGTTGAACAAAAGGTCCATGCGCCTAGATAAGGCTCATGCGCCAAAAAATTCCATAGTAAGAACTAAGTGTGATCCATGCGTCCAAACATTAGCCGATGCGCCTAAGATTACCTTACAAATGATAAAGTACCCCCATGCGCTTGAACAGTGGTCCATGCGTCTAGAAATGTTAGTTGGATGACTGTGTAGGGCGATGCGCCCCAAATAGTGCCCATGCGCCCAAGTGGTCCATGCGCCTAAGTGTCCATGCGCCTGAGCTACTCATGCGTCTAAGTGTTCATACGCACAAATAATGCCCACGCGCCTGAATAGTTCATGCGCCTAAAGTGAAAATGCTTAAGTGTTAGGCTGATGCGCCTACATACCCAAATAAGGCTCACGCGCCCAAATAGTTCCCATGCGCCTAAGACTTAGAAATTTTCACAGAATTTTTCTGGGAGTCTGTGCCTTAGGGTTTTGACCGAGGTTGACTAAGGGCTTATTGATGATGATGTTTCATGCATGATATGATTGATTATGATTGTTCCTTATTATTGTTATTGCTATTATTATTATTACTTATAGTATGTGACTTTACGTGGTCTGTTATTATCATAACGTAAAGTATATCATAATAATAAAGCGAAAGATAAATAAAGAAAGAAGAGGAACATTAATGAAAATGTTAACAAGTCTTTCATGCTTACAGGAGGTACACGACCATGTTGTCGTTAGCTCAACTGTACTGCGGGTTAGCTACCCTATTACGCACACAGGGTCAATCAATTGAGATTGGCAGGACCATTCTAGCGCACCTTGGGTGATTGGGTCGGCCTTGTACACAGTACATAGGACCCTTTCAAGGGATACGGTGACCCTTTCGGGAGATATAGTTAACCCTTTCGAGGGATACAGTTGACCCTTTCGGGGGATATAGTTGACCCTTTCGAGGGATATAGATGGCCCATCACCCATTTTCCATCGTGCATATAGTTGGGGTATTGCTCACTGGTCCATACAGAAAGTGAAACATAAAGATAAAAGTTTATAGAACGGACAAGGCCTACAGTAAAGAGAATGAATAATATTTGTTCATATAGTTAATGCGTGCTCGCATATATAGTACAGAGTTGTATTTTACAGAAAATAGTATTTTCTTATACAACATATAGAAAGTATTTTAGTACTTTTAAAACTAGAGCTCACTCAGAAACGCTGACTTTTATACATTTTCAGTTGGCAGGTAATTATTGCTAAGGATGGCATGAGGGTGAAGCTACTCGGCAGGGAAAGTCTGACATCCATTCGTACTCTATGTTGTTGTTGTTTTGTAATGCATATAAACAAGTCTTTTGTAAACAGTTAATGATGATGTATTGCTAAACAACAGTGTTTTAAATGAAATGAATGGCTTTTGTTAAATTATTTCCGCTGCTTAAGCTCGTTTATTTGTAATGATTAATGTTTTAATTGCTATGAATGACCAACTGTGGGGTTTCTGGGATCGGGGCCTTACAAGTTGGTATCAGAGCAAAAGTTTAAGAGAATTGGGTTAAATAAACTTTTAAAAGCTAAACTTAAACTGAAAGTAGGACAAATTGAGGGATGTCAGCCCGAGTAGCTACGTGTCATCAGGTATGCCTTTTTCATAATGATTAACCGGCATTATGTGCGCATGTTATTTGACTATGTGCTCTTAGTAGATTAGGTACTGATTAAGTCAGGATAGGTGATGCTTGGGGTATGAAGAGTAAGTAGGTGGCTAATCACAACTGGCCACTGTAATTAGGGACTTACTCTACTTGACATAAACTGAGTATTACCTTGAATGACTATGTTAGTATGTGAATCTTATAGTGTGCTTATAGAGGATCGCTGGAGGTAGATCTTCAAAGGCCTCTCATGGTGGAGGTCACGGTGCTGCTCCGCGACCCAAGAGAGGGAGACACAGAGTTGAGAAAGTGGTCATGAAGAACGAGAGACCCCTCATCCGGAGGGTGGTGACGAGAGCGCCAATCTAAGGGCCTCAGTAAAGGAGGTTGTGGTGGAAGAGGTTCATCAGGTCATGCAGACGATTCTACCATCTGTGGTGACTGAAGTGATCAAGGCAGTTAGAGAGGGAGAGAGAAAGGAAAGGAGTGGACCTACGGGCGAAAGAAGACAACCCGAAACTGAGATGGTTCCGTCCGATGATGAGGACGAGGAAGGAGAGCCTACGCCGGAGGCGACCCGAGGCTGCAACTACGGGGTGTTTATCAGATGCAAACCCCCTACTTTCGATGGAAACAGCATTGCCGCTGCTGCTCACCAGTGGGTGAGGGAAATGGAGGCGGTACTTGATATGAGCGAGTGTCGAGAAGACCAGAAGGTTAAGTTCGCTACCCACTCATTCGTAGACTCAGCTCTTTGCTGGTGGGACAACATGGTCCAATCCGAGGGTAGCAGGGCCATTGGAAGAATGAGATGGCCTGAACTGAAGAAGCTAGTGATCGAGGAATTATGTCCTCACAAGGAGATGGACAAGGTAGAAAGAGACTTCCTGTAGTTGGAGGCGGGAACGATGACACACGAGCAATACACCACCAAATTCAATGAAATGGCACGGTTGGTGCCCGATCAGGTGACACCATTGTCACGAAAGATTAAAAGATACATCCACGGGCTGCCGGCGGATATCCGTAGGCATATGATTGCCGCCCGACAAGCACTTTTAGGTCGGCAGTTGACTTGGCTGGCAGATTATACGATGAGCGCGAGGCGGTGGTGGCTGAGGTGGATAAGAAGGATGGTGGTAGTCGGAACTGGAATGGGAAACGGTTTGGACGTGGTAGAACTGCTCCAAACAAGAAGGTGGCAAAGGTGGGTGATCGATGTGTGGTCACATCTAGATCAGGGCTGAGGAGGTGTGACAAATGTGGGAGGGAGCATACTGGTGAGTGTAGAATGGGGATGAACGTATGCTTCAGGTGTGGTCAGCCTGGCCACATCATTAGAGACTGTAAGAAGCCGAGGGCAGAGAGCTCTGGGGCAGAGAAGAAGAAGCTGGAGGAAGGAGGGGAGAGGGTAGGTGCTAGAGCTTACACCATGACCGGGAGGAACCCAGAGCTGATCCTGATGTTGTGTCAGGTATGTTTCTGGTAAACCAAACTTGTGCCTCTATATTGTTTGATTCCAGTGCTAGTAGGAGTTTTATTCCTACTACTTTATGCACTAAGTTGCATGTTATTAGTAGAAAGGTCAGTGCACCAATGGATGTAGAAACTGCTATTGGTAAGTCCACTAGAATTACCGATGTGATAGAGGACTGTGCCATAGAACTAGAAGGTCATAGGTTTGCTATTAGGTTACATGTGATACCCCTCGGTGGATTTGATGTAGTACTAGGGATGGACTGGCTAGCAACCTATGAAGCAAATATTGTGTGCCGTAAGAAGATGATTCTATTAGTTGTGTCCGATGGGAGTTTATTTACGATTTATGGAGATCCCATCACGGAGATTCCAAAAGTGTTTTCGATGGCGGTGGCGGGAAAATGCATGAGGCGTCAATGTAGTGCCTACTTGGCTTACGTAAAGGATGTGGACGCGCCAACACCGCAACTATGTGATGTGTCAGTTGTGCGTGACTTTCCGGACGTATTCCCGGAAGACTTAACCAGCGTGCCACCGGATCGCGAGATGAGTTCGAAATTGACTTGGTACCCGGTGCTCAACCCGTTGCCAAGGCACCGTATCAATTACCTCCCACAGAAATAAAAGAACTCATGGAACAGTTGCAAGAGTTGCTCGATAAGGGGTTCATTAGACCGAGTATCCCTCCCTGGGGTGCTCCGGTCCTATTTGTGAAGAAGAAAGACGGTAATATGAGGATGTGTATTGACTACCGAGAGCTGAACAAGCTAACGGTGAAAATCCGATACCCCCTACCAAGGATAGATGATCTGTTTGATCAGCTCCAAGGTGCCAGTTGGTTTTCAAGGATAGATCTTCGATCTGGATACCATCAACTGAAGGTGAAGGAGCAGAACATTCCTAAAACAGCTTTTCGCACGCGCTACGGTCACTATGTGTTCCTCGTTATGTCGTTTGGATTGACCAATGCGCCAGCTGCTTTTATGGACTTGATGAATCGAGTGTGTCGGCCAATGGTAGATAAATCAGTGATTGTGTTTATTGATGATATTCTAATTTATTCAAGGAGCAAGGAGGAGCATGCCAATCACATTCAGGAGGTGTTAGAGACCTTGGGAAGGGAGAAGTTGTATGCCAAATTCTCCAAATGCGCGTTCTGGTTACGCAAAGTCCAATTCTTGGGTCACATGATAAACCAAGAGGGGATTATGGAAGACCCTGCTAAGGTGGAGGCGGTGATGCAATGGAAGTCTCCGAGGATGTCGTCCGAGATTCTTAGTTTCTTGGGGTTGGTGTGTTATTATCGAAGGTTCATTCAGGACTTTTCCAAGATCGCTTCTCCACTAAGCAAGTTGACCCGAAAGGATGTAAAGTTTACGTGAGGTCAAGCCCAAGAGCAAGCATTCGAGGAGTTAAAGGTAAGATTGACTCAAGCTCCTGTCTTTTCATTACCCGAAGGAAGCGGGGATTTGGTAGTATACTCAGATGCTTCTTACTCGGGGTTAGTGTGTGTATTAATGCAGAGAGGGAAGGTTATAGCCTATGCATCCCGACAGTTGAAGGTTGATGAGGTCAACTACCCTAGTCATGACTTGGAGCTAGCGGCCATGGTCTTTGCACTAAAGATTTGGAGGCACTATCTGTACGGAACGAATTGCACCATTTTCACGGACCATAAGAGCTTGAAGTACTTCTTCGAGCAAAATGATCTAAGCATGAGGCAGAGGCGATGGTTTGAGCTTATAAAGGATTATGATTGCGAGATCCATTACCATCCGGGCAAATCCAATGTGGTGGCCGATGCTCTTAGTCGGAAGGAGAGGCCCGAGCCAATTCGGGTGAAAGCATACCAACTAATCATGACCTTTGACGTAATGAAGCAGTCAAGTAGTTTCAGGATGAGGCATTAAAAGAAGATCATCTAAACTCTGAAAGAATGAGAGGTCTGGTTGGGGAATTGAGTGAAAACACACTTGTTGTTAAAACTCAATTTGGACGGGTGTGGATTCCTCGTTTCGGGAATCTACGTTTGAGGATTATGGATGAAGCTCACATAACTCGATACTTCCTTCATCCTGGTGCCACAAAGATGTATCAAGACATGAAGAAAGATTATTGGTGGCCGGGTATGAAACGTGATATGACGGAGTATGTAAGTAAGTGCCTTACTTGCCTGCAGGTGAAGGCGAAAGACCAGAAGCTGTATGGGAAGATCCAACCTTTGGATATACCGGAATGGAAGTGGGAGCACATCACAATGGATTTCATTATGAAACTGCCCCGTACTCCAAAAGGATACGATGCCATATGGGTGATTGTTGACCGATTGACGAAGAGTGCTCACTTCCTACCGTTCCGTGAGACATATTCATCCGAGAGGTTGGCTAACCTGTTCATCAAGGAGATTGTAAGTCGTCACGGTGTGCCGGTGTCCATTGTCTCATCGTGACACCCGGTTTATGTCTAAATTCCGGATGAAATTCCACGATGCCATGGGGACGAGGTTACATATTTGCATGGCTTATCATCCCCAAACTGATGGTCAGTGAGAAAGGACCATTCAGACATTGGAAGACATGCTTCGGGCATGTGTAATCGATTTCAGTGGAAGTTGGGACGACCACTTACCATTAGCCGAATTCTCATATAACATAGCTATCATGCCATCATTGGTATGCCACCATAAGAGATGCTATACGCTAGGAGATGCAGAACACCCATTTGTTGGGGTGATATTGGCCAGAAAGAGTTGGGAAGCGTCGAGGTAATCGAAGCTACGATTGAGAAGCTTGAAAAGATTAAAGCCTTCATGAAGGCAACCAAAGATAGATAGAAATCGTATGCCGATAAACAACGTAGACCAATTGAGTTCCAGGTGGGTGACCATGTTATGTTGAATATCTCACCTTGGAAGGGTATTATCAGATTCAGGAAGCGGGGCAAGTTGAGCCCAAGGTATATAGGCCGTTTCCGGATCATTGCTCATGTAGGATAGGTTGCCTATAGATTGGAGTTGCCAAATGAGTTAAGTGGAATTCACCCGACATTCCATGTATCTCATTTGAGAAAGTGCCTAGCCAATGAAGACATGATTGTTCCATTGGAGGACATTGAAGTTGATGAAAGGCTCAATTATGTGGAGCAACCAGTGGCAATCATCCACCATAAAGAGAATAGGCTGAGAAATAAAGTGGTTCCTCTTGTGCGTGTACAGTGGAAGCACAGGAAGGGATCCGAGTCTACATGGGAGACTAAGGAGGAGATCAGGCAGCATTATCCTCGTCTGCTTGATGAATAACAGGTTTCGGGGACAAAACCTATATTAGGGGTGTGGACTTGTAACACCCGATTATTTTTCTAAAAGACAAGAAATTAAGAATAAGAGAAAGAAAAGCTATAAGGTCCAAGTGGAGGGACCAAAAGTGTCCAAAAGAACAAAACTTTGAAACGTTGGTTAAAGGTGGGCATGGCCGCCCACCCTCACTTCACATCACCATTTCTTCGGTTCTAGAGAGAGAAAGCAGAAGAGAACTCTCGGTTTGTGGAAGAAGAAGAAGAAGTGAACGAATTCAAGGTAAGAATTCGTGGTTCTTACATGTTTATGATGGGTTTATCCCGGTTACATGCTTATGTGCTTATGTGTTGTGTTTGTGCTCGGGTGTGCGTGTGTGGTGTTGTTTTTAGGTGCTTGAACTCATTTGCAAGAGGGTTAGAAAGGAAGAAACACCCAAGTTGCATTAGGTGAGTTCTAGACCTTGGTTTTTACTTGTTTTCAAATATCATTGGGGCTGAAAATGTACGTAAAAGATTTTCAAATGTTTGAGTATGTATGCCCGTATGTTTTGTGCGTGAATGAATGTGATTCTTGAATGCTTATAGGTTATTCATGTTAGAATAGCCACATTAAGCGTAAAACAGATTGATTTGATGATTTGGGTTGAAAACATACTGGAAACATGTTGAACAGAAGGTCCATGCATCTAGATAAGGCTCATGCGCCTGAAAATGCCATAGTAAGAACTAAGTGTGATCCATGTGCCCAAACAGTAGCCCATGCGCCTAATATTACCTTTGAAATGATAAAGTATAGCCCATGCGCCTGAACAGTGGCCCATGCATCTAGAAATGTTAGCTGGGCAACTGTGTAGGGCCATGCGCCCTAAATAGTGCCCATGTGCCCAAGTGGTCCATGCGCCTAAGTGTCCATGCGCCTGAGTTACTCATGTATCGAAGTGTTCATACGCACAAATAGTGCCCATGCGCCTGAATAGTTCATGCACCTAAAGGGAAAATGCTTAAGTGTTAGGCTGATGCACCTACATGGTAAAGAAACGCCCAAATAGGGCTCATGCGCCCAAATAGTTCCCATGCGCCTAAGACTTTGAAATTTTCAAAGAATTTTTCTGGGAGTCTGTGCCTTAGGGTTATGACCGAGGTTGACTAAGGGCTTATTGATGATGATGTTTCATGCATGATATGATTGATTATGATTGTTCCTTATTATTGTTATTGCTATTATTATTATTACTTATAGTATGTGACTTTACGTGGTATGTTATTATCGTAACATAAAGTATATCGTAATAACAAAGTGAAAGAGGAATAAAGAAAGAAGAGGAACATTAATGAAAATGTTAATAAGTCTTGCAAGCTTACAGGAGGTACATGACCATGTTGTCATTAGCTCAACTGTGCTACGGGTTAGCTACCATACTATGCACCCAGGGTCAATCAATTGAGATTGACAGGACCCTTGTAGCGTACCCTGGGTGATTGTGTCGGCCTTGTACACAGTACACAACACCCTTTCAAGGGATACACTTGACCCTTTCGGGGGATTTAGTTGACCCTTTCAAGGGATACAATTGACCCTTTCGGGGGATATAGTTGACCCTTTCGAGGGATATATATGGCCCATCACCCGTTTTCCATCACGCATAGACTTGGGGTATTGCTCACTGGTCATACCAAAAGTGAAACATAAAGATAAAAGTTTATAGAACAGACAAGGCCTATAGTAAAGAGAACAAACAATATTTGTTCATATAGTTGATGCGTGCTCGCATATACAGTACAGAGTTGTATTTTACAGAAAGAGTATTTTCTTATACAACATATAGAAAGTATTTTAGTACTTTTAAAACTAGAGCTCACTCAGCAACGCTGACTTTTATACATTTTTAGTTGGCAGGTAATTATTGCTAAGGACGGCACGAGGGTGAAGCTACTCGGCAGGGAAATTCTGACATCCATTCGTACTCTGTGTTGCTGTTGTTTTGTAATGCATATAAACAAGTCTTTTGTAAACTGTCAATGATGATGTATTGCTTCACAACAGTGTTTTAAATGAAATGAATGGCTTTTGATAATTTATTTCCGCTGCTTAAGCTAATTTATTTGTAATGATTAATGTTTTAATTGCTATGAATGACCAATTGTGAGGTTTCCGGGATCGGGGCCTTACACATCAATTGTTTGACTTATCACTGTGTCATCCATAACATTCTAAACCTCTTGATCTTGTGATGGTTCATTAGAAATCACATACTGAATGATTGGCTCAGATAAAATAAATCAATATAATCAAAATCAAAGGTTTGATTTTGATCCAAACTAGCTTCAACCACCTTTTCATCCTCATCATCATCTTGTTCTTCTTCATCCTCATCATTATCCTCTTCTTCTTCAACAATCATCTCTTCAACAATATCATCAATTAAGTCATTTGGATCCACAGGTTCATCCACAACTAAATGAAAGTGCTGTTGATTAATATCAACCTCAACCATAGAAACATCTCTCATATAATCAAATAAAGGAACATTTGGAGCAAAAAGTATAACTAATCTCTTGTACACAATCTCAAACATGTGCTCTAGCTCAAATCTATCACCTTGTACTCCATATCATAAAGATCTGGATGTTCTTCATTAATGATCAATTGAAGAAACCTGGGATACAGTATATACTTATTCCTCTTCCCTTTCTCCAATTTGAAGATGAATCCATTCAAGATCCATTTGGAAATGTTAAATCTTATGTTTGTGGTCATGCTATGATGGTAGAATCAATGTTCATAAGAATTCCATTCAATAATTCCTTTGGACATGCAATATTGGAATATATAACAAAGTAACTTTCAATGGTTGTACTTCCAAGCTCTGAAGAATTATTTCTTCAGGAAGTTATCCGGATGACCCATCATCATGAATACTTCTTTTCACTCATCAAAAGTGTATTCAAATAAGTCTTGAGGATCATTATCACCTAATCTAAGAGCAATTCTGATAGACTGCTCAGAGATGTCTATCATTCTGTCATTAGTACCAAATCCTCTCAAGACTTTACTTCTATCATCATCTCTCTTATCCTTAGCTATTCTACAAAATATCTTTATCAATCTAGAATATATAGCTAGGCGAGCACACATAGCATAGACATATCTTGTCCTCGGAATAAATCTAATAATCTCTTCATATCCTGTTGCTTCTCTAACATCCTCATCAAGGAATGCAGCCACATTATGCTTGGGCTTAAACTTTAGCTCAGCCATCTATAATTCACAAAGAAACAAGTGTAAGTACAAAGGGATTACATTAATGTAACTCTCAAAATATTTTGTCAATTGTTTATTCAGTAACTCTTGAAAGGTTTCTAAGTGTTTTACAAACTTAATTTCTCAAATGTTTTGAATAAAAATCAACCATTATTATATGATTTTAAAAATCATGTAGCAACATATAAATCCTTCATTAGTTTCTTAAAGTTTACTTAATATATTTTACATTTTCAAATTTGATTAATTTTTATTAAAAATTTTCTAAGTGTTGAACACTTACAATCAATATTTAAAAAGATATAATCAATTAAGTAACTTGTTTCTTGTTTGATTTGTAAACATTAAGTGAGTTTTCGTGATTAAGAAGTAAACAATTATTTGAAATTCACATTGTCGATTCATTTATGGTATAATTTTTTTTATTATTATTGTTCATTATTGAACACAAGAATCATCAAACACTTTTTATGATGAAATTTAGATTTTATTATGTTAAAGTGATCAAAATCATGTACTAATACTAATTTCAAATTCAATTTTGACCATTCAATCACATTTTATCATCAATTTCAAAACATTCAGAGTCTTAGGGTTTGAACGCTTGAATAGGGTTCAAATGACCGATTCAATGTGATGTTTAGGGACTGTGATTTGATGATATACATTCAATAAGTTGCTTAGAATTAGTGATTGTACCTTAGTATAACAACTATCTCAAATAATCACACCAAATAAAATGTATGATGATAGAAGAGTGTTAGAGAATATGAACAGAGTGTTTAGTGAGTATGAAAGTTTAAATGAAATGAATTTATGTCAAGTGTTGAATTTACATAAGTGTGAAAAACCCTTGGACGCATGACAACTTTGTAAGTGCATGACCACTATTGAGACGCATGAGGTTTAGGTGCATTTTCACTTTACACACATATTACTCCTGTTTAGGTGAACGAGACCTAGACACATAAACTAAACTTGGTCAAACTTTATCAAAGGACGTAGGTGTATTGGCACTATTTAGGTGCATGAGCACTGTTTTAGGCGCATGAGCACTGTTTTAGGCGCATGAGCACTGTTTTAGGCGCATGAGCACTGTTTTAGGCGCATGAGATAGCTTGAAATGTCTAACACTTGGACAAATTCATGAACCCTCAGTTTGTATAAGAACTGTTTAGGCGCATGGGTTTTCAAGGAGTCCGAACTTGGTTTATATTTAACATGAAATGTTTAGTACTATTTAGGTGCATGATCTTTGATAAAACGCCTAGTACTTAACCAAATTTTCAAACTTATGACCACTATTTTGGCACATGAGTTGGAACCAAAACACCCAACACTTAGTCGTAAATCTGAAAATTCATCATACTCCTAAACTAGGCTTATGGTAACTATTTAGGTGCATGAGGACCATTCCATACGTTCAACACTCGGAATTTTTCACCAAAATCATCCAAACCCTAATTTTGAAAGTTGTCACTGTTCTTCATGAAATTTCAACCCTTGGTTAAAGTTTGACTTTTTAATAACTTTTTGACCTTAAAATATAAAAATTTAATTTTTCACTCAAAATTTTTATTTTCTTTTTGAGTTAATTTCTTTTCATTTTAGTCTCAAAAAATTGAAATTTTTAAAAAATAATTTCCAGCAATCTCAACTTAATTATTGCAAGATGATTTTCCATATTTCAAATCAAAATAAGTTGAAATCTTTTAAGGTTCATTTTTGTATCATATCAAAGACATAGATACATGTAAACTTTAGCATCATCATTTTTCACCCAAACATTTATTTTCATATTCTATTTTTCAATCTTTACTCCCCCTAAACATTTATGTTCAAAAACATAAAAGTTTATATATGTTGAAAATTAAGAAAAACAAATCATTATGAACAAACCTGCACAGATAAATCATGCAAAAATCAAAATAAAGCAGAATAAAACTCTACTATATATATATATATAATAAATCATAAGGCTATAGTGAGATCATATCAGATAATGTTAGGACTGTTTAGGTACGGAGTACTAACTGATTTACGTGTATACCAAAGCAAATAGTACAGAATCCTATTTGAATGGCGATCCAATCAGTGAGAACGCAAGTATAATCGATCTAAGAATGAATCAAAACATTAAGAATGATTGTAAGATGATTAACTCTGATCTATGAACTTGAAACAGGTTTTCTTGGGTCTCTGGACAGCTAGGGTACGATTGTGTGCGTAGGGATTCGAATTGTTACGTATTTCCACGAATTAAGTGGTATTTATAGTTTAGGGTTTTCCATTCGTGCCACTGAAGCATGCGGTTGATCCATTTACACCAGTCCTAGGACTGGTTCATTAGCATCAAGTATTCATGCGTATAGTCCATTAGCATGGTCCATTCGCATGAGAACTTCACACGATTAAGTTTAAGCATGTTTCCCAATCATTATTGACTAAGAACTATGTACACAACCACAAACCTATATAGTTAATTCAATATGTGTTATCACACAATAAACAATGAAATATTAAACATTATAAGCATCACCAACACATTACATTTCATTCATACCCATTCAATTACATATACGTAAGACATGAAAGACATTTTACATTTGAGCTCCTAAACTAGGTACATATGTATCTACAAACTCTCCGTTGGACCTAGCTTACTTTATTGTCTAACATTCTTCATTAGCTCTTCAAGCTTCTTGTACTTCTCCTCTCTTGTAGCTCCAACATATATCTCAAATACGAAACAGAGCCTTACAACATTTTGAAACCGGATGGCTTGTACAATGTCTTGCGAATCATAAAACAGTGGCTACTTGTACAATGTGTATACATCATCAACAGACAAGTTAGTTAGCCACATTGGGTCAAATGCCCGAATAGTATCCATTTGGCCCTCTTTTTGCAAAAATATAACAGCTTCACCTGTTCTCCAATCATAGTACCACCACTTAAAGTGTGGAGTGAAGTCCTGTGGCATTTCCCTTAGAGGGATTCTTGACATTTTGCGTGGAGGACTCCACTTCAGCACTATCTTTGGCTTTCCAGTAATGGAATCAACTTCAGATTGTCTGATGTACCTCGTCTGTTGTTGAGGTCTGAAGTTAACCCACCTGGTCTGGTACTCTTTTCTCAACGCAACCTCAAACTAGCCTGACCGTTTCTTTGGGTTACCATATAGCAAATTCAGTTTGGCCAGCTGGTTGAGCTCAAAACCAGGGAGAGTCTTCAGATCATGTGGGAATATGAAGTACTCTATTCCCTTCTCCCTCTTGATAGCATAAACATTTAGATCTTCAAAATATGCCCATGCTATAATCTTTCTTGACACCTTTAGATGCTTCTTCACTTTGTAGAGCTTGGTGTAGGCACTCGGCTTTGGAGCAGTGCGTTGGGCTCGGATTTCTACAAAACAAGCTGCCCGTTCAGGCTTTTGATGTTGACATTGGCGTCTGAGGCTTGGGCTTGATATTTACTTTTCTCGGACTCTTGCTCCATCTAATCAAGTTTTTCAAACGTATCATTGATGAGAGTGTCACCCAGATTAGGGACTACATTTCCCTATCCGTCAGCATACTCTAGATAATGTTGGGCTGTGACATCTTCAATCTCTTTTTCTTCCATATCATTAAGCTCGTTGTCACTAGCCACGTCAACGGTAAGGGCATCCTTGACAATTTCATCCGGATTTAGCCAGAACATCTCACCAAGTTGCTCATGAGTAACCTCCTGACAATCCCTTGCAAATCAAGTATCATAGTGAATTGAGACATGATTTTTTGTAGGGGAGCAATATCATACTCGTCTTGCTGAGATGGTTGATGTGCTTGAATTAAACATTTAACACATCTATCATTAGTCAATAATCAAGGTAGTTAAATAGCAAAGATATATAAACATTAAGTACATATGTTTAATACATGATTAAACTACACATGATTTAAAATTACATAAACATCTAAGCATTACTGTTATCCTGAATCATGTGCTCTTCTACAGGCGGGGCTGAGGATGAGGCTCCCTAATCCTGAGCCTTCTTAGAGCATCTTTCTTTGGTGTTTGTGGCATCTAATGCAGCCACATAATCTCCTCCCTCTTCCTTGCCTGCTCCATCATCACCTCCTTCGTCTGTCTCATCCTCATCATCATCCTCATCATCCACAACCTCATCATCATCATCTTCTCCCTCTCTGATCTTCACAGGCTCATCCTTAGTGCCTTTGAGCCTGAGGATGATGGTCTTGTTGGCAGTCTCCAACTCCCTAATCCTTTAAGCTGATTGTTCATTTTGCTCCTTGAGTTGGGCGATCTACTGAGCTTGCTGAGATATCTGATGAGCTTGTGTAGCATTAAGCTCTGCAAGCTGACATAGCTATGCAGCTCTCTCTTCATCAGCTGCCAACAGCTTCAGCACCATTCTGTTGAGTGCTGACAGCTGTTCCTGTACCCCAATGGGGGGGCAGAGATGATCCTGTAGTGAATGATGGGTGGGATGATGGTTTGGCTTGGTGGCTGGTGGTGGTTGTGGTGGTAGTGGTGAATATGGGTGGTGGTATATGAGTGGGTGGAGTGGTAGTAATGGTGGTGGGTGAGGTAGTGGTAGGTGGAGGTGTGGTAGTAATGGTGGGTGCTGTAGTACTAGTGGTGGTGGGTGAGGTAGTGGTGGTGGTGGTGGTAGCTGTGGTGGCAGTAGGGGAAACTGCAGTGATCAACGTGTACCTTCGTCTCTTGTGCTTCATCCCGTTGAGCTGAGCCATCCTCTTTTTCCTCGAACCCCTTGAGGATGCTCCCCCTGGGATTCTGGGCCGAGCTGGGGTGTAGGTAGGATTAGTCATAGTCTCCCCAGACTCGGCCGGGTGTCCACCAACCGCCTGATTCCCTCGTTCGGTGGCAACCACCTTGCTGCCCACCGTCTGAGTGAATAGCTCCTCATCCTCATCCTCCTCCTCATCAAGACAAAAATCCCAATGGAAACCAGTTGTATCAGCTTCTCCATGATTGGGTGGTGGAGGTGTAACATCTGTAGTGGTGGCCCTAGATTGATTGGGGCCAGTGTCTCCACAATCACCACTATCATCATCATCAGAAGCATCGCTAGGGAGCACAATCTGCTCAGTGTCGGAGTCGCTGTCATCGTGGCACCACTTCCTTCATGCTGGCGCAACGTAGTCTTCACGGGCCAGATGCCCAAACAGCCGCGTGACAGGGGATTTCACCTGCTTCTCCCTGTACACCTTTATCCTGCCTAAGGTGGTATCGTCCATCACCTCGAGCACCACGGCATCCTCCTTCTCCTTTGGCAGCGAAAGGGGCTTTTCGTTAATAATCATCCGCATAAAGCGAGGTTACATGCAAAAGCCCTCCATGCCACTCACCTCGATGTTCTCCACCAAGTAGGTGAAGATCATCCTGGAGAAGCTGAACCGATAGTTCAGCACCAACGCCACATAGGCATTGTGAATCTGATCAGATAGCTCATCGAAGCCTCCCTTTCTTGAGGAAATGCACTTAAGCAGCACATAGGCCAAGTACTTAAATTGGGGACACATGTTGCTCTTGTTGAGCACACCTGTATTGATATCCCCCGAGTACTTGGCCCGCTAGAAAACAGCCTCGTACAGTCAGCGGGTCTGGTCTTATAGGACAGTCAGCATCGTCCCCAAACTCCAAAACTATCCTGAGATCGTCCTCAGTGATCTCTATCGCCTGGCCAAAATGGAGCTCCTGATACAGTAAGGCTCCGAGGATCTGTCGACGACAACACTTTCCTAGAAAGCCAACTGAACTGAGCGGTACGGGGTGCACGGAGACGATATAACACGGAAGATCCTCGATCTTCGTAAGAATGTAATAATGCCAGAGAAATCAGCTGCGTTCCGTGAGGTCAGATCCAGATGAGCACAAAGGTTATGCTTTGTGCTCATAATACAACGACTCGCCATGTGTTACACAATGTAAATAAACATTAGTGAGTGTCAATGAGTAAAAATTTGATTCATTGGAGTTGAAATCTTCTGTTCTGTTGTGCGAATGAACTATGCGACAGAGATCTAGTCATGCGATTGAGCACATACGTACGACTGAGCATGCAACTGGGATTAGTCGTATGGTATCCCATGCGTTTACACCAATCATGTGACTGAACTCATACGCATTATTCAGTCGTGCGATTGAGCCATTCGCCAAGCTCAGGTCGTACGTTTAAAGTTCATCAGGGTGTCCATTCACATGACAGACTATTTGTTCAATTCAAATTCAAATTTTAAGCAAAACTTAATGTTAGATGTCGTGGTTTGGCTCATTAGTCTCCCAAATGACCGACATAACACCTAATAACCTTTAATTGAACAATGTACTTAGTTTTATTGGTTTCTTATACAAACTAAGTCTCGGTTAAGTTTAGGGATCAATTCAGTCAATTTAGGGCATGATTTGATGGACACTTGAGTGGATTACATCGCATATTACCTGTATAATCACTAGAAATCGTCAGTACACAACAATTAGTAGTCTAGAATAGTCACAAGAAAATCGGGCAGCGTAACGGTATAGTCGTGCGATTTGGGGGCGATTTGGGAGTGATGAATGATTGCGACCGACTCCCTCTCCTTTTATAATAGGGTTTCCTCCAGTCGTGCGACTAAACCCAGACATATACTTGATTCGTGCAACCGAGGGTCAGTCGTGCGACTGGCATAGTCGGTCACCTTCAGTCGTGCGACTAGGTATCAATCGTGAGACTGTGTCATTTCGTCACCTCCATTCATGCGATTGGTTAATTTTGTGAAACATGCTGATGATCCAATCGCACATCTGGGCCATGCATGTGGTTTAGTTGTGGAATTTGGCTTATACGTATGGTCCAATCATACGGTTGGTCCATACTCATGGTCCAGTCGTGCAAATGGGTTCATACGTATGGTCCAATCGTACGGCTGGTCCATACTCATGGTCTAGTCGTGCGAATGGGCTCATACATATGGTCCAATCGTACGGCTTGTCCATGCTCATGGCCCAGTCATGCGAATGAGCTCATACTTATGATTTTGACAATATGACCATTTGACACTTAACCCTTTTAATTATTGACAAAGCATTTCGAGCATTTGATCTAAAGAATTTTTTATCACCTCAGTAGTGATCCTTTTAACATTTGAAAACCCATTTGGTCACCTCAGACGTGACCCTTTTTAGTGATTAAATCCCAGACAGAATTCCAAAGCATAGTCCGACATTTAACAACTAAACTGACAAAAAAAATTAAACAAATGAAACAACTAGAACTAAAGGAAAAAACTAAAACATTTTTTGTAATTTTGTGTGAGGTGGAAATCCTAAGATAGATATCTAACAAACTTATTTCTCGAATAGACAGCTTCACTTATTTTGACCATAAGTGGAACGATTCATTATGGGATCATACAAGTAAAACAATCATTCGGGACATGTTATCAAAACCTTTTAATGCTAGATTCTTGTTTCATTAAGATTCATTAGCAATTCTAGGAAATCATACAAGTGCCACAAGATGCACACAGTGGTTTTGACTTTCAAGAGTTGCAACCACGATGATTGTCAGTATACTTGTCCTCTTAAATCGATACATAGACTTTTGACACACATTGGTAATGATTTAAGGTTTAATTATTTCGACAAGCATTTATGGATCCCACGCTTATATGGTAATCAACGTTCCTCAGGAGATTTTTAAGCGGTCTACGGTAGTATTCAAGAAGAAACTATTCTAGAGCTTTCAAAGAGATGTTAAGCCTCAGGTCAGTGCCATTGCATAGCAGAGAGGCACAAACAATAATGAATTCTAGAATATTTAGGTTATGCTTATCCTTAGGTTAGTGCCACCGCACAGTAGAGAGGCACACAACCTATCTTCTTGTTAAGCAGTTTTATTCTTTTTACACACATCACACTAACAACATAGGTTATTAGCTCGATTGCTTTTGCCTTTTTCATGTGCTTTGCTCATTTTATGGTCATCCGCACACATTTGTGGCATTTATGTTGCTCGTCACCCCTTATGGGAACTTTGTTGATTGTGTTAACCAAGGATAAGATGATAACCCACAGCTTGGTGAACAACTTAGTTTGAACTTGAAATCACCAACGAAGCCTACTTACCTATTGTGTTGAATCTACCAACACATCATCAAATGGTCTAGCAACCTCTAGGTCTACTATCTCCTTGTTACCTTAGTAGTAGCTAGTTTTACAATCATTTTTCCTTTCATTGTTGCTTAGACTTCTCAGACTTATAATTTGAATTTTGCATTTTAAACAATTTCTTCTTTTAAAGTCCCAAACTATTTGATTCTGTGTACTATCATTTTTTTATGCACTGAAATTAAAACAACTAAATTAATACTAACTTAACCTATTCTCCCCGTAAAATTCTAAAATCGAAAAAGTTTTGGAGTTTTTGAATTTTATAAGATAGGAAATTAAAAGAAGAAAAATAAAGAAAATAAAAACAAAGATGTCGGACTACACAGTTTCATCTTGTGAAATTACATCACTTTTCTTTTTTAACGTCGTTGACCTTTAACAAATATAAGAAATGTGGCTTATCAAAAGCTTTAGTGTAAATATTAGCACATTGAAAATCCGTATTTATTTTAACAAGATCGATCAAATGCTTTTCAATACAATCACGTATAAAGTGATATTTAATTCCGATGTGTTTGGTTTTTGGATAATGGACCAGATTTTTAGTTACGGCTATAGCAGCAAAGTTATCAACATAAATATAGGAATGTTATAGAATTGCAAACAGTAATCCCGCATTTGTTGTTGAATCCAGATGATCTGTGAACAAGAACTTGCAGCAACAACATATTCAGCTTCACAGGTTGACAAAGCAACTGATGTCTGCTTCTTGCACTGCCATGTGACTAATTTTCTCCCAAAGAATTGACATCCCGCTGATGTTAACTTTTAGTTTATTTTGCAAACGCCGTAATCTGAGTCACTTTATGCTGTAAGTTTGAAATCATCATCATGAGGATACCACAGCCCGAGTGTTGGGGTACCCTTTACATAACGAAATATCCTTTTAACACCGATGAGATGGTTGACCTTTGGTTTCGCCTGATATCTAGAGCACAGACACATCGCGTACATGATATCCGGTCGTCAGCCAGTGTGGTACATGAGAGATCTGATCATTCCTCAGTACATGGTGGCATCAACCAGATCGCCACTTCCGTCGGGTGCCACATCGTGGTTTGTAGCAAGTGGAGTCTCGGCTGCTGAAGCATTCTCCATATCGAACCGACTGAGAATCTCGCCTACATACTTGGTTTGATGTAGGAAAATTCCCTTATGTGTCTCATCCACCTGTAACCCGAGAAAGAACTTCATTTCACCCATGGCAATCATCTCAAATTCTGCCTTCATTACTACTTCAAATTGTTTACACAATTCTTCGTTTTTGGAACCGAAGATTATGTCATCAACATAGATCTGTACAAGCAATAAGTCACCATCCTTTTCTTTGATAAACAGTGTACAATCAAACACTCCACTTCGAAACCCGTGTTTCACAAGATGAGTCAAGAGCTTCTCATACCTTGCTCTGCGGGCTTGATGAAGCCCGTATAGAGCCTTGTCTAGCTTGTAAACTCTGTCCTGATGATACGGATCATAAAATCCCTTGGGTTGACTGACATACACTGTCTCTCGGATTTCACCATGAAGAAATGCACTCTTCAAATCAAGCTGATAGACTTTAATCTTCATATACGATGCATAGCTAGGAAAATACGGATGGCTTCCATTCTTGCAACTAGTGCAAAGACCTCATTATAATCAATCCCCTCGACCTGTCAAAATCCTTGAACTACTAGTCAAGCCTTGTTTCTGATAACGACCCCTTGGTCATCCTTCTTGCATTTTAAAACCCATTTAGTGCCATGACCTTACCACCTTTAGGTCTATCCACCAGAGTCCACACTCCTAACTTCTTGAATTAAAGAATTTCTTCTTGCATGGCACTCACCCAAGCCTCATCATTTAAGGCGTCACTTACATATTTTGGCTCAAATTAAGACACAAAACATTGATAAGCACCGTCATGAAGGTAGCCTATCACACCCTCAAACTCCACTTGCGGAGTTTTACCGCGAGGCGTGTGAACAAACCAGGATCACAGTCAATAGTTACTCATAACGACTCTATATGCCATAATTTAAATAAAATCAACCAAAGTACAAACGTTAAACAGTGCGGAAGCATTTTGAAAACAACCCAAAGAAATAAAAATATAACTATGGCAAAACATGTGCCAACCCCAAAGAGTAAACAATAATGATTAAAATGATAAAATTGTCTTGAAGACCAAGTCTTAGAATGCAGTGAACCATGCAGTGCTCCTATGGCAAGCAAGCTAATGACCTGAGAATAGCATACTAAAATGTCAACACAATGGTTGGTAAGTTCAAGAGATATTCAAACAGTTTAATAATAGAGATATAAAAGTAGTGCATTGTAACAGATAGCTAGTCCATTAACAATAAATATTATTTCATTGTGATTTCGCAATTGAAGCTGACTGTGTTACGTTGTTGCCCCCTGCCATGACTTAACAGGTCGTGACAATGTTCATTAGGACATCTTGCACCCGGTTGACCTCGAGTCACACAGGTGGGGCTCTTCAGACCCAGTAGTACTACCCAAATTTCCCCGCTATTCAATATTAACAATTCGAAAGTGTGAGGACTTTTCCATGATATCAACACTATATAATATTGTACACAACTTGAATATATAAAGCATTCATGATTTACCAGTATGCTATCTCCCCCAAAAGAGATTAAATAAAAAGTGGGGCATGAACTCACCTGATATGCGTATAGATACTTAGGTTTGACTTGACAAACAGAATAGACAGACAACCTTCAGAGGTTACCTAGATCATATAAGTACATGAGTACGTGTAATCAAGAACATGTGAAACCCTAAGTACACTACAACCAAGGACTCAAGATTTCAAACAAAACAGACATGCTTGACCTAGTTGACCCGTTTGACCCGTTTGTGACTTTAAGTGTTGTAAACCATTCAAGTAATCATACACATATATCATACATAGTTAACATTCAAGCAGATCATATGTATGTTATATTATCTAGGTGTAACACTTAGATCATCATACAACTAAGTATCATACAAGTCATGCGAATCTAGAACATTAACATATCCACTAGTCATAACACAACTAACATGACACACAAAGATCAAACCATTCACCACATGCCATGTGAAGCCACTCACGACTTCACATCCTAAACCCTGCCGATCCTACTAAGTAGGGGCCTCAGATTCGCACGCGTGTATGATGATAATAACCATATTCATTAACCATATGCATTGCACTCAACAACATCACAACAATCAATTACCAGTCCCAAACATGATGTCCTACTACTAATCAACATCCAAATCATACATGATCATAAATGTCCAAATATCATTCATGATTACCCCGGCATCACATACACCAAATTACCATGTTCTACCACATTAAATTTATCCATGATCATACTAACATGCTCCTAACATCCCAAACATGTTCAAACTACCATTTTTCAGACTTTATGCAAATAAGTTTCCCTTTTGGGAAAGTACATCCCAACATCTATCAACCACCCAATGTATTCATGTATTCATCATAATTATGTAGGATTCTATATGCCCAAGACACGTAGGATATTGAGGTGGTTAGTACGTTATGATCCAAGTCGGGTTATACCCAATAACAAGCTTAGCAGACACCAATTAAATATTTAGTTCATGATATGATCATGCAATTAAATATTAACACCAATTAGAAAATGGGTTTTCTAAATAAGTTGCGTGTGAGAGGGAACAACTTATTAGGATATTTTGTTCAATAATATTATTTGAAGTGTTATTTAAATTAGTTAGATGACACCAAATAATAATGAGGATTTACAACTTATAAATTAAATGGTTAATTGTATAAGTATGTATATATATATATATATATAACTTGTACATACAATTTATTTAGTGGTTGTATGTCTAGTTAACAAGACAACTTAATGTGTTATAAAACTTTGAGAGGGAAAGGGTTTTAAAACCTTTTTTTAGCCGCCCCCTCCACCAACCTTTTGACCAATCTTGCTTTGGAACTAGACACATTAACTTGTCTTGAACTCTCCACACACTCAACCTCTCACACAACAATAGAAAAGCAAAATCTTCTTCTTCTTCTTCTCTCTTCCATTTCCATCGGCCAGGCAGCAAAGAAAGGGGAGTTTTAGAAGTGTTTTGGGTGTGTTCTACCTAACAAGAAAGGTGTTTAGCAAAGAGCTTAGGGTATAAACACTTGAGGGTTCCTCTTCTTGGAACCTTGGGGTCGATTTCATCTTCCTACATCATCAAACTTTCTGCTGGAAACTCACGGTTTTGGAAGCTCTTTCGGCTCTCTCTTTCTGGGTTTTTGGGGTTCAAAATCAAGCAACTAAGAAGCCTACTTGAGGCTTGTGGGAGTAGTCACTTGAGGACTTCTACACTTGTGTTCTTGGCTGTTTAAGCATCTCAAATCTCCTTCTGTTGGACGTTTTTCTTGCTGTTGGAAGGAGGTAGTTCATGGCAGCCCTTTGAGGTTGCCATATTGTGTTATTTATGTACACAAGCATGTCCATTCACATATGATGATCCTTTTTGTTTGGGTTTGTTTTACCATCTTAAAAGATCACTAAGAACATGAAATTTTCAGCTTTAAAATCGGTTTTAAAAACTACTTTTCTCCGCTGCGTTTTCTGAAAGTTTAATGGTTAAACATGGATTTTGTGTTCTAGCAAACCCGTCAAATGGCATCTAGAGCCGGTTATGTGGATGACTTGCTTGTTTATCCTTTGAAATTGGTTTTAAAGGATGGTTTTAGACTTGTTATAGGCTGTTTTGGGCTGCTATATTATGTTTTGTTGAATCCCCAACTTTCAAGGTTACATTACACATGCTTGTGATTAAACCTTGAAAGATATGTATGTTGATATGTTGATTGTTTGGACAATATTTAAAACCAAAATTTCAGTTTATGTTGGCTGAAATTTGAAGTTTTAAGTGGGGTTTCATTACATATTTTGATGATTTGATCATTGGATGTTTTAGTGCATAACCTAGCCTTTAACCTTGTGATTGTTTGGATGTTTGTGATGGTTGTATTGATTCATTCAATTGGGTTGTATCTTTTGTTCTTTGTGCTTTGTTTCATATGTAATTTTTTTATTGGGTTGTAATAAATAGATTAGGTGTATTTTCATTTTACTAGATATCTTGTATTAGGACTTTATATCTTGTAAAATGAAGACATACACTTTGGAAGCACAAAGGAAGGTCATAAGAGAAACATGGAGCTCTTTGGATGTGGTTTCAAGTGGGAGACTTTTGGAAGTCTTCTATATGCTTTGTTTGTGACCCTTAGGAATGTACTATGTACCACACTTGTGATGGCAAGCAAGTGTGGACCACTTTAGATGCTATGGTTATGCACATATGCTCATATGATTGTTAATGTTTATGCTTGTTTAAATGTTTGTTGTTTGTTTGAATGGTTGATGTTTTGACATACATAACAAACTCACTAACAACTTAACAAGCTGAAAATTGTTGGTTCTAAAAGTTTATATAAAGTTATTAAAATGGTTTAATGATTTTAAAGATTAAAATTGGTTTTAGTCAAAGGACCATAGGGTACCTTGTATTTGATTGCATGCAAATACAAGTACATAGAGTTTTCTAAACTAATGTTATGTAACCTCTAAATATTCTTCAACAAGATCAACACCGTCCTTTTACACAACACTTGAGTCACTTGAGAACTCTTAGTGGGATAAAGGTCACCTAACCACTTTGAGGGAACTCGTGATTCAAGGTGAGAATGCCTTATTTGTGGGATAAAGGTCACCTAACCACTTGTTTTGGCAAACTCACACGTGGGTGTAAGTAGGGTGTCTTGATTTGCAAATCATGTCAAATGGATCACCTACGATGTGGTTTCCAAATGGTGTTGATGGGATTTACATGCCGACTTACATATGATGTTTCAAGTCGATCCCATATTTCTAGAAGTTGCAAATGGTTGCAATCGTCAAACGTTGACCACCTTATTAATTTAAAAAAAACGTGCGATAAAGGTCACCTAACCACAATTTAAATGTAATGTTGGGTTCTAGATTTTAATATAAAAGGACCTTAAAAGGCATTTATTATTAAAAATTACAATATCGAAAATACTAAAATAAAACTTTGTTAAATTTTGTAGATGGCCTCACATAATGATAATTCCGATAACTCATCCACGTCCAACCAATCTCTACGAGCGATCCTCCAAAAGGAACGTCTAAATCATAACAACTTCATCGATTGGTATCGAAACTTGAGAATCGTTCTCAAGCAAGAAAGAGATCGTATATTTTAGACGACCCTATCCCCGATCAACCTAGCGAGGATGATGAGGAGGCCTATAGCGATTGGCTAAAATACACTGAGGACTCCGTCCAAGTGTCTTGTCTCATGCTAGCGAGCATGACTCCGGATCTCCAGAAGGAGTATGAACATCACGGGGCTTACGACATGATTGCCCAGCTGAAGGAAACGTTCCAACAGCAAGCTAGGGTGAGCGCTTCGAAACGGTTCGAGCACTCCATGCATGTGATGGACGACAACCAATCTGTTTCATCTTATGTACTTAAGATGAAAAGTCACATTGACCACCTCGAGAGGCTTAATTGTCCCGTCTCGAAGGAATTGGCCACGGATTTGATCCTCAATGGCCTTACCAAGAGGTTCAAGGCATTCGTGTTGAACTACAACATGAATGCTTGGGACAAAAGCATTGGTGAGCTTCACTCAATGCTCAAAACTGCCGAGGCGGCCATGGGTAAAAGGGTTTTACCCGTTCTCACCATCAATGAAGGTGGGAACAATAAAAGGCCTCGTCCCGCACCCAAGGCAAAGGTACTAAGGGTAAGGGACCCGCTTGGGGAAAAGGGAAAGGGGTGGTAAAGGTACCACCCAAACCACAAGAGAAGAAACAAAAGGTTACTACCAATGACCCATGCTTCAGTGTGGGGAGATTGGACATTGGGCAAGAAATTGTCCTGTCCATCTCCAAGAGTTGAAAGCCAAGAGGGATGCCGGGCAGACCTCAGGTACAATATACATGATTCATATTGATCTTAATGTTACATCTTCAAATACATGGGTATTGGATACTGGATGTGGAACTCATATTTGCAATTTGTTGCAGGGGTTCACAAGAAGTAGGGACTTCAAACAAGGAGATGTTAGCCTCTTCATGGGCAATGGAACTAAAGTCTTAGTTGAAGCTAGTGGGGACTACATCCTAAGACTTCCAAGTGGCTTGGAAGTTATTTTGAAGAATTTTTGTATGCTCCTAGTTTGACTAGGAACATTATTTCTGTATCCCAATTAAGACTTTATGATTATGTATTATCTTTTATTGAAAATGATATTCATGTTTCTTTAAATGGTATGTTCTATTTTAAAGCTATTCCCATTAATGGTATTTATGAATTGGTTCATGAAAATACTTTAAATAGTTCACTGTACCAAACTAACACCAAGAAGCTCAAGTTGGACTTGAGTGATACCTATCTTTGGCATTGTCGTCTTGGTCATATAAACAAGAAACATTTACAAACACTTCAAAAGAATGGTCTTTTAAAACAAATGAATGTGATTCATTTGATGTTTGTGAATCTTGTTTACAAGGGAAGATGACTAAGGCACCTTTTAGTGGAACTAACGAAAGGGCAAAAGATTTATTAGGAATCATACATTCGATGTATGTGGTCCTTTTAAACCAATGACTAGGAATGGTGAAAGATACTTCATTACCTTTACCGACGATTATAGTCGCTATGGGTATGTGTACTTATTAAGGCACAAAGATGAGACTTTTGAAATGTTCAAAATCTTCAAGAATGAAGTAGAAAATCAACTCAACAAGTCAATTAAAGTTCCCGTACTGATAGAGGAGGTGAATACCTAAGTGAAGCTTTTCAAGATCATCTTAGGAGTTGTGGGATTGTCTCACAGCTCACTCCACCTGGAACACCACAACATAATGGTGTGTCTGAGAGAAGAATCGAACCTTATTGGATATGGTCCGATCTATGATGGCTAGAAGCTCATTACCTCTATCATTTTGGGGTTTCGCTCTGCTCTCCGCGGCTCGTATTTTAAATATGGCCCCAACCAAAAAGGTGGAAAGGACACCTTTTGAGATATGGCATGGAAGAGTTCCATCCCTATCATACTTAAGGGTTTGGGGATGTGATGCCTATGTTAAGACTCCCACCCCAAACAAATTAGAAGTCCGATCCACCAAGTGTATCTTTGTTGGATATCCTAGAGATTCTATGGGATATTATTTTTATGATCCATTGGAACAAAAGGTGTTTGTTGCCAGAAAGGGTGAGTTCTTAGAAGCAAAGTTCCTTATGGAAGGAGCTGGCAGTAGAACAGTGGATCTTGAAGAGGATCAAGAACCACAACCCAATGCACGGTTGGTTGAAACTAGCACTCAACATGAGTATGTTGAGTGTGATCAAGGGGTTGATCAATACACACAAGATGTTCGCAGAAGTGGTAGAACTAGTAATCCACCTGAAAGATACGGATTTTTCGTGGATGGGTGCTATGTGGTAGATTCAGACGAACCAACCACATACCATAATGCAGTGTCCAATTCGGATTGTGACAAATGGCTTGAAGCCATGAACGCTGAGATGCAATCCATGTATGACAATCAAGTTTGGGAACTTGTTGAACCACCTCTTAACTCCAAGATAATTGGAAGCAAGTGGGTTTTCAAGAAGAAAACCGATATGCATGGAAACTTGGATACTTATAAAGCTAGACTTGTAGCAAAGGGTTTCACTCAAACTCAAGGGGTTGATTATGATGAAACTTTCTCACCTGTTGCGATGCTAAAGTCTATAAGGATATTTTTTGCCATAGCTGCTCATTATGATTATGAGATTTGGCAAATGGATGTCAAAACGGCTTTCCTAAATGGATATCTTGAGGAAAATGTCTATATGGTTCAGCCTGAAGGTTTTGTCGATCCAAAACATCCTAATAAAGTATGCAAGTTAAAGAAATCAATCTATGGATTGAAACAAGCATCGAGAAGCTGGAATCATCATTTTGATGAGGAGATAAGAAATTTGGCTTCATCAAAAACGCTGATGAGGCTTGTGTGTATAAGAAGTCTAGTGGGAGCACAATAACTTTCCTAGTATTGTATGTTGATGACATACTACTATTTGGAATGACATTCCAACCTTGGAAGGTGAAAACCTGGCTTGGAAGTTGTTTTTCCATTAAGGATCTTGGTGAAGCCGCCTATATTCTGGGAATAAAGATCTATAGGGATAGATCAAGGCGGTTGATTGGTTTGAATCAAAGTGCATACATTGATAAAATCTTGAAAAGGTTCAAGATGGAGAACTCTAAGAAGGTACCGTACCTATTCAAAGGGGAACGATATTGAGTACGACTCAATGTCCAAGCTCAAAGGATGAGCAAGATAAATTGAAGGCAATCCCATATGCATCTGCTATTGGATCCATCATGTATGCGATGATATGCACTCGACCGGACGTGTCATGCGCCTTGAGCATGACAAGCCGTTACCAGCAAAATCCTGGAAACAGTCATTGGATGGCTGTTAAGAACATACTTAAGTACCTAAGAAGGACAAGAGATATGTTCCTAATCTATGGATCTGGTGACGAGGAACTCGTTGTAAAAGGTTACACGGATGCGAGTTTCCAGACCGATCGTGATGATTCTCGGTCACAATCGGGATACATTTTCATTCTGAATGGAGGAGCGGTTTCTTGGAAGAGCTCCAAGCAGGATGTGGTGGCTCTATCAACTACAGAATCAGAATACGTCGCCGCCTCTCATTGGCAGCTCAAGAAGCTGCATGGTTAAAGAAATTCATTGCCGATCTGGGGATTGTCCCTTCCATTCAGGACCCCCTAGAGATCTTTTGTGATAACGAGGGTACGATTGCTCAAATCAAGGAACCTCGTGCTCATCAAAAGACTAGGCGCATTGAGCGGAGATTCAACTACATACGGATGAAGTTGAAAAGGGAAGATATGTATTCGCAAAGTTCACACGGATCAAAACATTGCGGATCCTCACGAAGCTCCTTGAAAAGGCAAAGCATGAAGGTCATACTTGTGCCATGGGACTTCGATATTCTAGTGATTGGATTTGATCTGTAAATTTTGTATTTGGATATGTGGAACTCTATATTAATTGAATAAAATTATTTGGTTATAGTGTTTCAATTAATGTTCCTATTTAGCATGTTTTATCCATGAGTGAAATGTTACTCTAAAATGTCCGTAGTCGCTCATACTTGTGGGAACAAGTGCGAGAGTAAGATTATTATGAACTTGGATTGGTTGATATTCATAAGGATGAATATAGAGCAATGGGTTGCTACCAAGGTTCATAGATATTTGTGGGATACAAATATTGGACTAACCCGCATCTCAATTTTACTACATGGAATCTTATTGATTGATCATAAGTAAATTTGAGTAAAGGCGAATATCATTTGGTATCCTCCGACCTGAGATACATATTGAGTTTTGATATTCACTAAGTATTATACCTTGAGCTAATTCTTCACTGTCCTGAGATAGTGGACAGTACATAAGGGTATGTTCAGATATAACACGAGGTGTTTGTGAGAAATGTATGTAATCAAGATGGAATTTGTTCCTCTTATTCGTTGAGAGTTAGATGTCTAAGGCCTGATTAAGTTAAATCAACAAGAAATGATCATTCTATGTTCTTGGATTTAACATGACATCTGTAACAAAAGGATAGATGATTGATTCACCTAAATCATTCCAAGTAGGGTACTTGAAAGGGATGATGTTATTGAATGGCCATAAGTCATGCGTATTAAGGGTAGTAAACCGTTGTTAGGTGGTATTTACTGCTTGCATAAATCTTCTATGAATCTTGGGCAAGTGGGAGATTGTAGGATTCTATATGCCCAAGACACGTAGGATATTGATGTGGTTAGTACGTTATGATCCAAGTCGGGTTATACCCAATAACAAGCTTAGCAGACACCAATTAAATATTTAGTTCATGATATGATCATGCAATTAAATATTAACACCAATTTAGAAAATGGGTTTTCTAAATAAGTTGCGTGTGAGAGGGAACAACTTATTAGGATATTTTGTTCAATAATATTATCTGAAGTGTTATTTAAATTAGTTAGATGACACCAAATAATAATGAGGATTTACAACTTATAATGAAATGGTTAATTGTATAAGTATGTATATATATATATATATAACTTGTACATACAATTTATTAGTGGTTGTATGTCTAGTTAACAAGACAACTTAATGTGTTATAAAACTTTGAGAGGGAAAGGGTTTTAAAACCTTTTTTGGCCGCCCCCTCCACCAACCTTTTGACCAATCTTGCTTGGAACTAGACACATTAACTTGTCTTGAACTCTCCACACACTCAACCTCTCACACAACATGCAATAGAAAGCAAAATACTTCTTCTCTCTCTCTC
Source organism: Flaveria trinervia (assembly GCA_025506515.1). Taxonomy (NCBI): domain Eukaryota; kingdom Viridiplantae; phylum Streptophyta; class Magnoliopsida; order Asterales; family Asteraceae; genus Flaveria; species Flaveria trinervia. The sequence continues at coordinate 44,767,333 of CM046448.1, read as the reverse complement.
CATTTTCGGCCAGGCAGCAAAGAAAGGGGAGTTTTAGAAGTGTTTTGGGTGTGTTCTACCTAACAAGAAAGGTGTTTAGCAAAGAGCTTAGGGTATAAACACTTGAGGGTTCCTCTTCTTGGAACCTTGGGGTCGATTTCATCTTCTACATCATCAAACTTGCTGCTGGAAACTCAAGGTTTTGGAAGCTCTTTCGGCAGCTCTCTTTCTGGGTTTTGGGGTTCAAAATCAAGCAACTAAGAAGCCTACTTGAGGCTTGTGGGAGTAATCACTTGAGGACTTCTACACTTGTGTTCTTGGTTGTTTAAGCATCTCAAATCTCCTTCTGTTGGACGTTTTTCTTGCTGTTGGAAGGAGGTAGTTCATGGCAGCCCTTTGAGGTTGCCATATTTGTTATTTTATGTACCATAGCATGTCCATTCACATATGAATCCTTTTTGTTTGGGTTTGTTTTACCATCTTAAAAGATCACTAAGAACATGAAATTTTCAGCTTTAAAATCGGTTTTAAAAACTACTTTTCCGCTGCGTTTTCTGAAAGTTTAAATGGTTAAACATGGATTTTGTGTTCTAGCAAACCGTCAAATTATACCATCTCAAGCTCAAAACAATATCTAGACATGATCAACAATACCTAATCACCATAATCTAACAATCTGCATGAACAAAAGTTTCTACTTTTGGCAAGCTATGAACAACAACATCCATTCAAGATTCTAGCATTCATAACCACAATCTAGCATCTAATCATCATCATGAACACATCCATAACATCAATCCATCACTAGATCATCATTACATGCAAAATAAAGTTACTATTATTAGTAACGTATGAACACCAACTTCAATTCACCAATTTCTTGAAAAATCAATGTAACCTAGCATTCATACAACCTACTAATCATCACACCTTCATCAAACAATCATCAACTTCACATAATCGTGCCACTTTCAAACTAGGGTTTGCTTCATAATCAAAGTTCATGATCAATCCACTAAAAACATAGAATTCATGCATAATCAATGTTAAACAACATGTAATCAATCCAACTAACATACTAACATCGTCAAACAACATCAAATTCGACCCCATGAAGCCCCATTTCATGCATTTAGGTTCGGCCCTGAATAAGAATCCACAAAAACCACAAAAATCTAACCTTTAAACGTGCTATAGCTTGCAATTGATGATTCCTACGTGTTGTATGCCTTGAATCGAACCAAATCAATGCTTTGATGCTTGTTCTAGGTCGAAATCGCAATGGTGAGAGGTTGAGAGGTGAAGTCGCGCGGCCGAATGTGGGTGGGGATTAGGGTTTGGGTGTTTTGTTTATTTTAATTTCCATATTTACCCTTTTAGCCCTTGTAATTTGTATTTTAAAAAACTAGGCTTTAAACTCTTTGTAAAGTGTTTTTACCTTAATAATATAAATATAAACTAATGAAAAACATTATATATCTTATCTTTATCAAAACACAAGACATACGAATAAATGGGCACGTTTCCGCGTTACGCGATAAAATTCACCGTTAACGTTTAAATTGTGTAACACATAAGCATAACACAATAATCACATAATCAATTAGATTCTCATTAATTTAACATTATCCATTATTATTAGGTCACTAACGTTAAACTACAACTAGTGTGTGTTTACGACACGTGTATGCAAGACTTAACGGGACTAACAGAGTTTGGTAACGGAAATTTACCGGATGTCACATTATCCCCATGTTGAAAGAATTTTCGTCCCGAAATTGCGTTACATGGTGAGAGTGTTCCATCACTGGTCTACTGCATTGGCACACAGAATCGAAATCGAGTTAGTTTTAGATGAGTTGTCACATCATCCCCATACTGAAAAAAATTTCGTCCCGAAATTTAAATCAATACCTTCGTCTGCTGGCATCGTCCTTTCGAATAGTTGAGGGTACTTAAGCTTCATTTGATCTTCTAGTTCCCATGTGAATTCCGGTCCACGTCGCGAATTCCAACGGATTTTGACAATGGGTATCCTGCTTTGCTTAAGTGTTTTCACCTCACGGTACATCACCTCAACTGGTTATTCAATAAAACGCAATTTCTCATCCACTTGAATTTCTTCTAGTGGTACAACCATCGTTTCATCAGTTATGCACTTTTTCAGGTTTGATACATGAAATACATCATGGATTCCACTTAGCGAATCAGGTAGGGCTAGTCGATAGGCTACTGGACCTATTCTTTCCACTATTTCAAATGGTCCAACATACCTCCGATTTAGTTTCCCTCATTTACCAAACCAAACTACGCCTTTCCATGGTGATACTTTCGACAAAACCTTGTCCCAACCTGAAACTCTAAAGGTTTCCGTCTCTTGTCAGCATAACTCTTTTGTCTGTCTCACGCTGCAGCCATACGGTTCCGTATCTGTACAATCTTCTCAGTTGTCTCATGAATTAACTCGGGACCTGTTATCTAACTATCACCAATTTCTACCCAGCAAAGGTGATCGACATTTTCTCCCATACAGCGCCTCGAAGGTGCTGCCTGTATACTAGTATGATAACTGTTGTTATAAGAAAACTCCACCAGTGGCAGTGAATTTTCCAGTTATTCCCGAAGTCAATCACACAAGCACGTAGCATATTCTCCAACGTCTGTATAGTACGCTCACTCTGGCCATCCGTCTGTGGGTGATATGCACTTTTCATATCCAATCATGTCCCCAAGGGTTTCTGCAATGACTGCCAGAAGTGTGACGTGAAACGAGCGTCACGATCGGAAATAATTGAGGTCGGTACACCATGTCTCGAAACGATCTCTTTGAGGTACAGTCGAGTTAATTTCTCCATCTTATCAGTTTCCTTAATTGCAAGGAAGTGAGCAGACTTTGTCAATCGATCCACAATAACCCATATCGTGTCACAGCCAGTACTAGTTCGGGTAGCTTAGTAATAAAATCCATGGAGATCTATTCCCATTTCCACATTGGTATCACAGGTTGTTGTAACAGTCCGGATGGTTTTTGATATTCCACTTTTACTTTCGAGCAGGTCAAACACTTGCTCACATACGTAGCTACATCCACTTTCATGTTAGGCCACCAATAGTGCGCCTTTAGGTCATGATACATCTTGTCGGATCCAGGATGTATAGAATACTTGATTTATGTGCCTCGGTCATAACTAAATCTCTCAGATTTCCATAAACAGGCACCCAAAGTCTATCGATGAAATACCGAATTCCATCCTCTTTCACTACTAGCTGTTTATCCATTCTTTTTAACAACTCAAAACCAATATTTTCTGCTTTTAAAGCTTCTATCTGTGCCTCCTTAACTTGTTCGGGCAGTTGGATACTGATAGTAACTGTAAAGCTCGCACCCATCGGGGTTCAGCTGTTTCCTTCCTGCTTAGAGCATCGGCAACTACGTTCACCTTTCCTGGATGATACTTAATTGTGCAATCATAGTCATTTAGTAGTTCCACCCAACGTCACTGCCTCATATTCAACTCCTTTTGCTCGAAGATATGTTGAAGACTCTTGTGATCGGTGTAGATAGTGCACTTGGTACCGTACAAGTAATGTCTCTAGATCTTTAAGGCAAAAACCACTGCACCCAATTCTAAGTCATGGGTGGTATAGTTCTTCTCATGAACCTTTAGTTGTCTCGAGGCGTAGGCTATCACCTTATCTCGTTGCATCAAGACACAACCCAATCCTTGAATGGATGCATCGCAATACACCACAAAGTCATTCGTTCCCTCTGGTAATGCTAATATCGGGGCAGTACAGAATTTTTGTTTTAATAATTGCAAAGCTGATTCTTGACTCTCACTCCATTTGTATGTTGTTCCTTTGTGGGTCAAGGCAGTGAGAGGTTGTGCGATCTTAGAAAATCCTTCTATGAATCGGCGGTAATATCCTGCTAATCCCAGAAATTGTCTTATCTGCTCGGCGTTTTGGGTGTATTCCAATTCTTTATCGCCTCAATTTTGGCAGGATCAACATGTATCCCTTCCTCATTAACAATATGACCTAGGAATTGCACTTCTCTTATCCAAAGTCACACTTTGAGAATTTAGCATACAGCTGCTCTTTTTCAACAGTTCCAAGATCATTCGTAAGTGCTCTTCATGCTTCTCTTGGTCCTAGAATATATCAGTATATCATCGATGAACACAATGACAAACTGATCAAGATAGGTTTTGCACAAGCGGTTCATGAGGTCCATGAACACAGCATGTGCATTAGTCAACCCAAAAGGCATGACCAAGAACTCATAATGACCATAACGAGTACGAAACGTAGTCTTGGGAATGTCTTCTTCTCGAAGTCTGAGTTGATGATAACCAGATCTCAAGTCAATCTTCGAATAATAGCTTGATCCTTGAAGCTGATCGAACAAGTCGTCGATACGAGGTAAAGGTATTGGTTCTTGACTGTTACTTTGTTTAACTCTCTATAATCGATGCACATCCGGAATGTGCCATCCTTCTTAACAAAAAGAACAGGAGCTCCCCAAGGTGATGTACTAGGTCGAATAAAGCCCTTATCTAAAAGCTCTTGAAGTTGTGACGACAACTCCTGTAGTTCGTTGGTGCTAATCGATAAGGTGCCCTAGCAATCGGAGTTGCGCCGGGAGTCAACTCAATCTGGAATTCCACTTGGCGGTGAGGTGTAATCCAGGAAGATCCTCGGGAAACACCTCTGGAAAATCGCGTACTATGGGAATATCCTCCATCTCCTTTCTTTTGCCTGCTTATCAGTTACAAGGATCTAGCCACACGACCCTTTCGTAATAACTTTTGAGCTTTCATATATGAGATGATGCCTATCACAGCACCACTCCTATCACCTCTGACGGTAAGGATTTTATCATCAACAGGATTCGTATGATCTTCTCATGACATATGACTTCCGCTTGCTTGCTAGAGAGCCAATCCATGCCTATCACAACATCAAAACTCCCTAGTGCAACAAGCATAAGATCTATAGCGAAAGTATGACCAGCAAGTTCTATCTTAAGTCTTTAAGGATATGCGTTACATGGATTTGTTTACCGTCGGCTAATTCCACAGTGTATTTAGATTCTAAAGTAGAGGGTATATCACTTAAAAGACTACAGAACTTTAAGGACACAAAACTCCTATCGGCTCCAATATCAAATAGTACCGTAGCAAAACAACCATTATAGAGAATCTACCGGTAACAGTTGTGGGATCATTTAGAGCTTCACCTGAGCCAATGACGAAGGCTCTCCCCTTGGCTCCATCTTTTTGTGCCACCATTACCAGTACCATTTCCACCGTTGTTGTTATTACCATTGTTGTTGTTGTTAACCGTGGTTGTTGGTATTGTTGTTGTTGTTGTTGTTGTTGCCATACCGTTCCTCCTTAGTTGTGGGCAGTTTCGCATGTAATGCCCTTCTTTCCGACATTCAAAACAACCCTTGGGACTTTCTAGGTTGTTGTGGCCTCCTCCAGTTCACCACGCACCGACAATCCTTTGCAGCGTGTCCAATTTTTCCACAACGTTGACACTTGAAGCTATCACACCTTCCCACATGATGGTAATTACACTGAGTACACTTCGGATGTCTCCCACCATAACCACAAGGTCCTTGATTATTTGCAGGCGTTTGGTTGAAGTTACGGTTATTGTCAAACCTCCGTTGCTACTGAACCGGCTGTTATTGCTATTGAGGTTGAGGTTTACCGCAAGAAGATGATGATGCTTTGGTGTTGTTGGCATTATCCCACTTTCTTTTGTTGTCGGGCACGCTTGCCACAATGCCTCGTTTGGGTAGACGTCCTTGCTCCATGGCTTGGTCAGTTAGCCTGTGAGTTAGGTGGATGGCTTGCTGAATTGTGGCTGGGTTGGAAGCAGTTACCATACTTTGGATTTCGCGTCCAATCCCCGTATGTAATGCTCTATCCTTTTATGCACCTCATTCACTATTCCCAGGCATAAAGTTTCTAATTCATGGGTTCTAGTGGTGTAAGCCTTAATTTCCAAGCCCTGCATTTTCAATTGCCAGAACTCCATCTCTAACTTTTGCACTTCGCTACGAGGACAGTACTCCTCAGTCATCATCGCTTTGAACTCATCCCATGGAAGTCCATTCGCCATCGCTTGTCCAATCATCTGGACTTGCGCGTTCCACCAAGACAGAGCAACACCATCTAAAGTCCCGGTGGCCTACTTTACTTGATCTGCTGGTGGACAGTTACATTTGGAGAAGACAGACTCAGTCTTCTCGAACCAGCGTAAAAGCCCTACAGCACCCTCTGTACCGCTGTAGGTGTGTGGTTTACAGTCCATAAAGGACTTGTAGGTACACACTGGTGGTCCTGTTTTAACACAACACACATTAATCAGACATCCCATACAGTTATGAAGGATATCAGATTTATCTTTCTATCATTGTTTACCTGCTGGCTGACCCGCGTGGGCAGCAGCCACTGCCGCCTGAACATGCTCATTAATTAGAGCAGCCAATTCTGCGGGGGTCATGTTAATAGCACCACCACCCTGTTCTCCGGTGCCACGTCCACGTCCGCGTCCGCGTCCACGACCACGTCCACGTCCCCATCCACGGGCGTCCATTCTTTTCACTTTACATTCACAAATACAATAATCATTAACATCAAACACATTTAACCCATTGAAGCACAGTAAACAATAAATACAAGAAATAATGAATCATCACAACCACAACATTCATAACAAAAATAATAACTAAATTAAATAATTGTAAATGAGTCGCAATGTATTTATCAGTGTCAAAATTTAAGTTTGTCGTTCGTGTGGGGAAACAACCCTTCCCACATAGGTTTCAAAAAGAGAAACACTACATAGTCTAAGTCATATAAGGAAGTCAATCGACAACATCTGACCCATCACTGTCATCCTCCATCTCCTCCGGTTCCTCCTCCTCGGGTCCCTCCTCGGGATCCTCATCCTCAGGGTCTGCTGCAGGAGCAGGAGCTATAGCAATCTGAAGTGCCGCTAGTTGAGCTTCTAGAATGGCAATCCTATTATTAGCTACAGCGTCCCGCTGTTCACGAGCAGTCACATGCCCTTGGAGTGCCATGAGACCATCTTGCATATGGTGACAACCGTTCAGGGTTTTCCCGTGTTGTTCCTCGAGTTCATCCAGTTGTTGTCTCAGTTTGTACACCTCTTGCTGCAGTGTACAGACATCAACCGTGAGCCGCCTTACTCGATGTTGCTTAGTGTCCAGTGCAGCCACTAGTGTAGCAATCAGTTGTTCGTTGGACTGCACCGTCCGTGGCAGCGAAGGCATTGGTTGGTCGGCATTGTTCCTAGTCCTAGCCTCGGGACAGGCACGCGCTCCCTAAACATGATATGATCAACAAATCTAGGATAGAAACGCCATTCTCGCGGAGGGTCACGCTTCATCAATGAAAAGAGTTGATCCCAGTCAATATCCTCTCGAGGATAAGCCAATCGGGGCCAATCGAATCCATCATCAGGTTCAGGTGCGGGAGGTGGGGATTCAGATTGTGAAGGTGATTCAGGTCATTTTCCGGAGATCTCGAAGACAATGCCATGCTGCAGAGAGTGTGACGTGTATACCAATGAGTATACAGTAGATGAGAATAAGGCATAGGTAACTAATTAACTGTTTTCGGTTATAGTCTAGTGTGTATGCAACCTAGTTCCCTATAACCAATGGCTCTGATACCAATCTATCACACCCTCAAAATCCACTTGCGGAGTTTTACCGCGAGGCATGTGAACAAACCAGGATCACAGTCAATAGTTACTCATAACGACTCTATATGCCATAACTTTAAACAGTGCGGAAGCATTTTGAAAACAACCCAAAGAAATAATATAACTATGGCAAAACATGTGCCAACCCCAATGAGTAAACAATAATCATTAAAATGATAAAATTGTCTTGAAGACCAAGTCTTAGAATGCAGTGAACCATGCAGTGCTCCTATGGCAAGCAAGCTAATGACCTGAGAATAGCATACTAAAATGTCAACACAATGGTTGGTGAGTTCAAGAGATATTCAAACAGTTTAATAATAGAGATATAAAAGTAGTGCATTGTAACAGATAGCTAGTCCATTAACAATAAATATTATTTCATTGTGATTTCGCATTGAAGCTGACTGTGTTACGTTGTTGCCCCCTGCCACGACGTAACAGGTCGTGACAATGTTCATTAGGACAACTTGCACCCGGTTGACCTCGAGTCACACAGGTGGGGCTCTTCACACCCAGTAGTACTACCCAAATTTCCCCGCTATTCAATATTAACAATTCGAAAGTGTGTGGACTTTTCCATGATATCAACACTATATAATATTATACACAACTTGAATATATAAAGCGTTCATGATTTACCAGTATGCTATCTCCCCCAAAAGAGATTAATAAAAAGTGGGGCATGAACTCACCTGATATGCGTATAGATACTTAGGGTTGACTTGACAAATAGAATAGACAGACAACCTTCAGAGGTTACCTAGATCATATAAGTACATGAGTACGTGTAATCAAAGAACATGTGAAACCCTAAGTACACTACAACCAAGGACTCAAGATTTCAAACAAAACAGACATGCTTGACCTAGTTGACCCGTTTGACCCGTTTGTGACTTTATGTGTTGTAAACCATTCAAGTAATCATACACATATATCATACATATTAACATTCAAACAGATCATATGTATGCTATATTATCCAGGTGTAACACTTAGATCATCATACAACCAAGTATCATACGAGTCATGCGAATCTTGAACATTAACATATCCACTAGTCATAACACAACTAACATGACACACAAAGATCAAACCACTCACCACATGCCATGTGAAGCCACTCACGACTTCACATCCTAAACCCTGCCAATCCTACTAAGTAGGGGCCTCAGATTCGCACACGTGTATGATGATCATAACCATATTCATTAACCATATGCATTGCATTCAACAACATCACAACAATCAATTACCAGTCCCAAACATGATGTCCTACTACTAATCAACATCCAAATCATACATGATCATAAATGTCCAAATATCATTCATGATTACCCCGGCATCACATACAACCAAATTACCATGTTCTACCACATTAAAATTTATCCATGATCATACTAACATGCTCCTAACATCCCAAACATGTTCAAACTACCATTTTTCAGACTTTATGCAAATAAAGTTTCCCTTTTGGGAAAGTACATCCCAACATCCATCAACCACCCAATGTATTCATGAATTCATCATAATTATACCATCTCAAGCTCAAAACAATATCTAGACATGATCAACAATACCTAATCGCCATAATCTAACAGTCTTCATGAACAAAAGTTTCTACTTTTAGCAAGCTATGAACAACAACATCCATTAAAAGATTTCTAGCATTCATAACAACAATCTAGCATCTAATCATCATCATGAACACATCAATAACATCAATCCATCACTAGATCATCATTACATGCAAAATAAAGTTACTATTATTACTAACGTATGAACACCAACTTCAATTCACCAATTTCTTGAAAAATCAATGTAACCTAGCATTCATACAACCTACTAATCTCCTTCATCAAACAATCATCGACTTCACATAATCATGCCATTTTCGAACTAGGGTTTGCTTCATAATCAAAGTTCATGATCAATCCACTAAAAACATAGAATTCATGCATAATCAATGTTAAACAACATGTAATCAATCCAACTAACATACTAACATCATCAAACAACATCAAATTCGACCCCATGAAGCCCCATTCACGCATTTCGGTTAGGCCCTCAATAAGAATCCACAAAAACACCAAAAATCTAACCTTTAAACGTGCTATACCTTGCAATTGATGATTCCTACGTGTTGTATGCCTTGTAATCGAACCAAATCGATGCTTTGATGCTTGTTCTAGGTCGAAATCGCAATGGTGAGAGGTTGAGAGGTGAAGTCACGGCTGAATGGGGGTGGGGATTAGGGTTTGGGTGTTTTGTTTAATTTTAATTTCCATATTTACCCTTTTAGCCCTTGTAATTTGTATTTTATAAAAACTAGGCTTTAAACTCTTTGTAAAGTGTTTTTAACTTAATAAGATAAAGATATAAACTAATGAAAAACATTATATATCTTATCTTTATAAAAACACAAGACATACGAATAAATGGGCACGTTTCCGCGTTACGCGATAAAATTCACCGTTAACGTTTAAATTGTGAACACATAAGCATAACACAATAATCACATAATCAATTAGATTCTCATTAATTTAACATTATCCGTTATTATTAGGTCACCAACGTTAGACGACTACTAGTGTGTGTTTACGACACGTGTATGGAAGACTTAACGGGACTAACGGAGTTTGGTAACGGAAATTTACCGGATGTCACATAGCCTTTTTCCATGACTGAGGCATAATCAGCCGAATATAGCTGATTTCTTGTCTGTACTCCAAATTGTACATACCCTATGACATTGTCCAGAGGATGATAAACATTTAGTCGAGATCCAGGAATGGTGGGTACAACTACCTCATTATCAAGATTGTGAACCACAGGTTCAGTATCTAAGGTACTGGGAGTATGGGGTTTCGAAGTGTCAGAGGCATCAACATCTAATGTTGTGTACTTGTAGAAGTAGGAACCTGGTCCTCCTGATCCACCTGAACGTTTTCCACTTCTTCATCGTCCGAAGAGGAGTCACTTACCTCTAGTGCTCCCCTTGAGTTACTAAAAGACTGGCCTTGTCAACCAGATGTTGTTGAGTCTAGGGGCGGTGTGTTTAAGAGATCATACATCATTTGGGTTGCTAACTCATCTTCAGGAGTGCAGAGAGGGATGTTGAAGGACTTATAGAATCCATCATAATCGAAAAAGAATACGAGTCCTTTTCCAGCTGGGGTGGTGGTGTATCTCTGAACGTCCACATTACACCATACTTCTACTTGACCCGTTGAGTTGTTGTAAACTCTCTTATTCGGTATGTTGTATCCTACGAAAATTCCTTCTTCAGCCTTCTTGCTGAACTTGCTTCCTCAGTTTTCTTTAAAAGGGTACAAGGTGCGCCAAACAGTTTGAGGTACTCTAGATTTGGTTTACGTCATTGAGGTAACTCGTAACACGTCTTACCATGACATTTTACCACCAGGATTCAATTTAAAGTGTAACATGCATTGGCAACGGCCTTATTCCAAAATTGGATGGGCAGTTTCAAGTCTGCTAGCATTGTCCCTGCTGTCTCTATCAAGCTGCGATTCTTTCTCTCAACAACTCCGTTCATTTGTGGAGTGTAGGCAGTAGTGAACTGGTGCACAATTCCCTTTTCTTTTAAGAATTCCTCCATCCATTGGTTCTTGAACTCGGTACCATTATCTGAGCGTACTTGTCTTACCTTCAGCTTGTAGAGAGACTCCAAAGTAGTTACTAACTCTTTGAATGACTCAAATGTATTAGTTTTGGATTTTAGAAACATTATCCAAGAGAATCTTGAGTAGTCACGTGTAACTACATAATAGTATAAGTCGCCGGCGATGCTTCTTGTACTAACTGGACCAAACAAATCCATGTGAAGAAGCTCAAGAGGCAGTTCTATGGAATAAACTTTCTTTTCCTTATGAGACTTCTTTGTCTATTTGCTTTCTTGCAGGTGACAAAAAATCTGGTAATTGGAAGTTTTTGACGTTTACTCCTCGCACTAGATCATTCTCGATCAGGTGGTTCATCTTTCGTGGATTGATGTGTCCCATTCTCCTATGCCAGGAGATCCAATCCTTCTCTCTAGCCTTTAACTGGAAGCACTGAACTTGATGATCCGTTATGGAGGCCTTTGATAGATCCAAGACATAAAGATCGTTATATCATGAAGTTGACTTTAAGACTTGGTCCTTCGGGATCACATAGTCCTTTCTCAGAACATAGCACTTCTTGTTGTCAAAAACCACCTTAAAGCCTTTGTCACAGATTTGGGATACCGAAAGCAAATTATGTTGAAGTTGTTGAACATAGTTTACCTTATCAAACTTCACTTTCTGGTTTCCCACTTCCCGTTGAGTGGTGATGTAACCTCCTTTGTTTCCAGCAAATGAAACATGACATCCTTTAATTTGTTTGACGTTTGGCAAGAGAGCCAGGTTCCCAGTCATGTGCCTAGTTGCTCTGCTATTTACGATCCAGGCATTTGTGGCAGTACTATAGCGAACACCCTGAGAAGATTCAGTTGAATCAGCCATCATAGTAGAGTCTGACTTTTCTGATGCAGGTGATTCTAAACATTTTGTGCTTGAACCCTCTTCATTCAGATGATCGACCACATTTCAGTTTCTTCATTATTTGACATCATGAGTTCAACTGCTATATCACCTTTGCTTGTAGAGTCATCATCCAAACCCTCAACACAAGCAATGTTCGCTTCTCCCAGAGATACAAATCAAAAGGTCCAATCTTGCCCTTCGTCATCTTGAGCAGTCAAAGCCTTAGGATCCTTGATTGATGATGTAGGACTACTTGTGAGTTTATCTTCACCATTGAAGGATGAGAATGGATTACCCTTACTTGTCTTCTTAGGCTTAACACATTTCGTTTGAAGTGCCCATTTTCTCCATAGTTAAAACGGGTAACTTTGGTTTTGTCAAAACCAAAGGTTGTATCCTTGTGGCAATCAGGTTCTGTCCTGTCTTCTTAACAAACTTCTTTGCCCTCTAGACAGCACTTGCCAATGCCCACATGATATCCATTCTTTCCAACTCAGTCTCGTCTACTAGCTTGTAGTCTTCATCTGCCAGATGGCAGTTTCCAATCTTCCCCATAACTAGATCATCATAGGAGTGAATGACAGCTGCTAAGAGATCCATATGCTCCTTTGCTACCTCTACAGTCATGTTATCGAGATTCTCGGTCTTCAATTTTGTAGCATTGGCTTCAGGTGCTATATATTGGGTGCAAGACGACCCTGTCATGTCAGATCTTGAAGTAGTGGCTTGAGACGGAGTGGCTGGACTCGACACGAATGCCGTTTGAAGTGGCACTCCAGACGTTTTTGCTTGAGGAGTTGAGTTGTAAAGTGACCGATTCTGATCATATGATGACTTTTGAGACGTGTACTTCATCCTCAACTCTTTCTCCCTCTTAGCTTCCAAATGAAATCGTTGATATCCAACTTCGCCAGCATATCATTCTGTCTGAGGTTTGACATAAATGAAACCCACTTTCTGGACGTAACAGCCCATGAGTGTGCAACTCAGTCATTAAGTGGTACAAGTGGTCTATAATGTCATCCAAACTCTCCTTACCTATTGACGAGAATTATCGAACTCCTTCTTCAAAGCCTTAGCCTTTCGAGCTTTTAATGATGCATTCCCTTCATGCCGCTTTTCCAGAGCATCCCATAGCTTCTTTGCTTGCTTGTTCTGAGAAAACTAATGGAATATATCCTTAGGAATTGGCTGAGTTAACAGAGCATACACCTTCTTCTCTGCATTTTACTATACCTTTTGGATATCAGTCATGCCGCCTAAGGTAAGTTTAACTCCATCTGCACCAACTAGCATGCTATAACCTGTCTCAATTGATTCCCATAGATTAGGATCTACTCCATTTGGGTATATCTCGAACCTTTGCTTCCATTATGGGTAATCATCTATCGTTATGAGCTTAGGAGGCTTATTGTGATTCCCCACTTCATTTTCCAAAAGAAATAGATTCTGGATTCGTGAATCCCTACCTACGATGAACGCGAGTACTGATCTTCCATTTCTATTTACTTTGGATTTTAGAACAAAACTGTTGTACTTGTGCGAATGAAAGAATGCGATTGGGCTATTCATGCGATTGAACAATACGGGTGGTTCAATCGTGCGACTAAACAAATGTGAATGGCTCAATCGGGCGATTGGATAGGTGCGGATGAACAATGAGAATAATGAGTTCAGTCGTATGAATGGATGAACAACTGAGCCAATCGTTCGAATGAGAGGTGCGAATGGGTTCAGTCGTGCGATTGAGTCAATCATGCGACTGAAGGCTGCTATTTTGGAAAAACAAAGGTTTTGAACACTTTGACGCAAAAACACAAATTTCTCACCAACCCTAATTGTAATATGTCAAAAAACATTAACTTTTTGACCTGGAGACGTTGAAAACACTGTTTGACATCAAAAGATTATGTTTTTGAGTGGAAAACACGATTTTTATATCAAAATCGATTGAATCACACACAAATCAAGAGCCAACGCTCTGATACTACTTGTTAGGATCGTTTAGGTATGGAGTACTAACTGATTACGTGTATACCAACCAAATAGTGTGGAATCCTATTTGATTGGCCATCCAATAAGTGAGTATGCAAGTTTAATCAATCTAAGAATGAATCAAAAATTAAGAAGTATTGCATGATGATTAACTTTAATCTATGAACTTGGAACAGGTTTTCTTGCGTCTCTGGACGGCTAGGGTATGATTGTGTGTGTAGGGATTCGAATTGTTACGTTTTTCCATGAATTAAGTGGTATATATAGATTAGGGTTTTCCATTCGTGCGACTTAAGCATGCGGTTGATCCATTCGCACGACTGAAGATCTAGTCATGCGACTGAGTCAATCTCATGTCACAATCCTGATCTAGTCTCCTGGTTTAGTCATGTGATTGGTTCATTAGCATGAAGTATTCGAGTGTATGGTCCATTATCATGGTCCATTCGCATGAGAACTTCACACGATTAAGTTTAAGCACGTTTCTTAATCATTATTGACAAAGAACTATATACACAACCACAAACCTATATAGTTAATTCAATATGTGTTATCACAAAATAAACAATGAAATATTAAACATTAAAAGCATCACCAACACATTACATTTCATTCATACACATTCAATTACATATACGTAGGACATGAAAGACATTTTACATTTGAGCTCCTAAACTAGGTACACATGTATCTATAGATAATAATCAGCCCATTAATTGAAAGAAATTGTAGATAGTCGTAGACATTGATTAAATACTGATGAGGTGTGTTCCAGGTCAGCGATACCACAACAAAGGAGACACTAGATCTAAGGATAGGTAATGAGTACTTTGGAAAAAATATTAGCATCCTTAATTAAGTGACCCACACTTAGATTTAGAGAGTCCAACTATCGTCAAGGTATGCAAGCAAGCACTTTTACCCAACATAAAAAAATCTAACATATATGTATAACCAGATCTCATATTTAGGTCAATGAGATAATCAGCATGGCAAAAAAAGTTGATAATCTCTAAGAAAACACCATGGACAAGCCAATAGATAATCCCGAATCCGTTTCATAAAGAATTGGATATACATGATTCATAAGAATCATAGGACATGTAGTTTGGACTTTGAAAGGATTGTACACATTGGCATCTTTTGCCTCAGGTGAGAATATCCAGGTATATAATGACTTACAATAGAGGATACCTCGTCACTTCACGTCTATGATGACTCGTAACAAAGAAGTGAACAAATGCACGTTACAGTCATGGTTATTCATATCATCACCAGGTGTGAGTTTATGATTTGATAAACACTCAATCAGAGAAGTCAACACCACTCATAAGAACTAAGACGGATACACACAAATGCATAATGATTTAGTTAAATTACAAGAATCTAGTTTTTTAGTATAAATGCATGAGTTTACCCGCATATCATATGTGATCATGTTAGACTTTATGAATGAGTGAAGTATGTAACTGATTGAATTGAAGTACTATCATTTCTCACAAATTGCAACATTAGATTCAATTCTAAACTAAGAAATGAAAACCTAAACTATATTGTTCTATTTTCCTTTTATAATTTTCTATTTTGATTTTAAAATTTCTAATTTTGTATTTCCTTTTTCTTTTAGCACACACACATAATATATACAATCTGGCAGTCAACTTTGACAGTTTCTCTTTTAATTTGTTTATGAAAAGAAGGAACGGTTCTTATCATTTTGATGAAACAAATCAGTTTTTCAACATGATTAATAAAACCAATAGACTCAACAAAATACTCAAACTTTCCTAGTAAAATGGTTTTCATAAATAGATGAGCCAAATGTTTTTCAGTTGATATTTGAATCTGAATGATTAAACCTTTTTCAGAGTTATCTTTGAGAAAATGATATTGAATCTCGATATACTTAGTTTTTTAATGTGGACAGGATTAGCTGTTATAAACATAGCAGTTGTGTTATCAATGTAAATAGGAGAATTAAGAAAATTGAACTCGTAATCCACTAGTTGGTTTTCTAACCAATGGATTTGAGAACATCCTACTCATGCAACTACGTACTCCGCTTAGGTAGTTGAGACTGAGACCCAAAAACTAAAAACTACCCATAGTAGATTTGCGATCTTGATAACATCCCTATAATCACTATTAGTATATCTATGTCACTCAATCTTGTCTTCATAAGGATACCATAACCCTTAAGCCGGTTATCCTTTGGGATATCCGAATATGCGTTTGACTAGGATTAGGTGAGATTCCTTTAGGTCTAATGGATACCTGGAACAGACACAAACAACATACTTTATGTTAGGTCAAGATGTAGTAATATACATCAAAGATCAAATCATAGATCTATATAATGTTTAGTCAATATATTTTCCTTTCAGATTAGGATCAATCTTGGTATTAACGTCAGTTAAAGTTCTCATAGATTGACAATATTGCAGTTTGAACTTCTTCTAAGATCTTATCAACAAATTTCTCTTGATTGTTAAAAATGCCATCTGCAGATTACTTTACTTTCAATCCAAGGAAGAAATTGATTTATCCTATAGAACTCATCTGGAAATACAATTGCATGATTTCTTCAAATTCAGAGCATAATTTTTGACTTGTATACCAAATATGATGTCCTCCACATACACTTACACACGTAAGAGATCATTTTTCATCCTTCTTTATGAATAATGTTGGATCAATTTTCCCTCTTATGTATCCATGTTGGATCAAATGTTGGGACAATGTCTCGTACCAGATTCTAGGAGCTTGATGTAGACCATATAAAGCTTTGCTTAACGTCTACACACAATGAAGGAATTCAACATCTTCAAAACCTTGAGGTTTTTTCATATACACATCATCTGTGATTGATCCATACACAAAGGCATCTTTGAAGTCTGTTTAATACACCTTTAATTTCAAATAAGAAGCATATGCCAGGAAGACACCAATTGTTTCAAGTCTTGCAACTGGATTAAACCTTCATCATAATCAATTCATTCCTCCTGGGTGTAACCTTATCCTATTAGCCTTGCTTTTTTGCGAACCACTACTCGTTGATCATTTGATTTATTTCTGAACAACCACTTTGTGCCAATGGCATTTTCTCCTTTAGGAAAATCCACAAGCTTCCACACTTCCTTTTTATGAAACTATAGCAACTCTTCTTGCACCACCTCAATCCAACTATTGTCTTGTACTGCTTCTGTGATGTTTTCAGGGACAGTTTGAGATAGAAAACACTAGTATAAGCAAATGTTTACCTACTTTGTATGCCTTCACATAGTTTTCTCATTCAAAGGACCAATACTTTATGATATGGGATGTTTCTTATGAATACAAGATGTTGGAATATCATCTTCTTGAACATTCATATCAAGATTTGTTTCGTTCAAGTTATAGAGCTGATGTAATAGGTTTGAAGAATATGGAGTGAAATTCGGAACTTGAGTTGGAGAGTTGATGAAGTAATCAAGCTTGTCACTCACATCTATATCTCTAGATATAGATGAAGTTCGAGACTTAGGTTGTTGAATTTTTGTTCCATCATTAGAAATTGGTTGAGAAACATCAGAATTTCCATGAACAGGATGTTGTTCTTGAACTTGTTGATCATGAGATTCTGAATTGAATATCGGATCTCTAACAAATAAAAAAATGGATAGTTTGTGTTTGAATCGTCCATATCATCAGAGTCTAAATCATCAATAGAGGTTCCAAGATCTCCCAGATGTTTTCTGTTGACACAAAAAGGTTAAAACATGTTACAATTACATGAGTTTGACAATGAATCTATATGAAATAGCCAAGATGGACCATTCGCAACTGATGGAAATAAATTTTAAAGGAATTTAACATTGAATCTTTCGATGATAACATTTGTCTTAGAGTTATAAACTCTAAATGCTTTTGACATTGACAAATATGCAAGAAAGAATCCATCAACAGACTTTGCGTCAAATTTTCCGAGCTGGTCATTTGAGTTTAGAATGAATACCGGATAACCAAATGATTTAAGAAAATCTATGTTTGGTTTCCTTCCAAACATCTACTCATAAGGAGTTTTATGTTTGTCTTTCACCAATAGAGTACAAATATGTATGAAACAACAAGTTGATATGGCTTCATCCCAAAAGGTGATAGGAATCATAGCATCTGCTAACATTGCACGGGCTGCCTCAATCAATGTTCGGTTCTTCCGTTCAGCGACTACATTTTGTTATGGAGTTCTAGGAGCACTGAACCGATGAGCGATCCCTTTTCGTGCATAGAACACGTCAACACTAGCTTTCTTGAATTCTAATCCATTATCACTTCTAATAATTTTTACTTTTTGATAAAGTTGATTTTCTACATTAGTGATAAACTACTTTAGTAATTCGGCCATATCAAATTTCACACGCAAAAAAGAAAACCCAGATTTACAGAAAATCTTGTATAGTCATCAATGATAACTAAACAATACGATTTATTTCCAATGCTCTGCACGTTTACATGATCGAATAGATCCATGTGTAACATTTTGAAGAAGCTTTAGATTTGAGTTTATCAGCTTGGGCTTATACGACGCTTTGTCTTGCTTCCCTTTTAAACATGATTTACAGATGTTTGATGTAGCTCACTTCTTTGTTGGAATGCCTACTATATGATTTCTTACTACAAGTTTGTACATGGTTTTGAAGTTGGAATGTCTGAGACGTCTATGCCGAAGCTGGCTTTCATCATTTTAAGCATGAGAAATGAGGCAAGTTGTTTCTGTTGAAGGATCCACTTCAGACATATCTAGCTTTTAGACATCTTGATGTCTAACAGCTTTAACAACCACCCATTCCTTGTTGATCTGAAAACCTGGCTTTAATATATAACAATAAGAGTCATCAAACAAAGGAAAATACAATTTATCACATAATTGAGAAACGCTTAAAAGATAAAATTTCAACTGAGCACAATAGTTGACTTTATTAAATCGTAAAACTCCATTAGATACCGTTCCTTCTTCGGCTATCTTTCCAACCGTATCTCCACCAAAAGCTACATGTCTACCATCTTTTGTCTTAAAGGCTTGAAGTAAGGCTTGATTGCCTGTCATATCTCGGCTACACCCACTATCAGCATATCATGTGTTTATTGGTCATCTTGGGCGTACCTGCATTTCAAAGACATTTAAGATAAGTTATCAACCCAAGCCAAAATGGTCTTGGGCTTGCCATATTTATCCATAATGGTAAATTGCTTGAAATGGAGTTTGTTCACATCAGGTTTCTTTTAAAATTCTGGATTATTAAATCCTCTTTGAACAACTATTTAATTATCTTTTCATTGTTCTAACCTCAAAGCATTAAAACAATTCTCAAGATCCTCATCAAGAAACTTTGAACCATTATTTGAAATATTCTTAGGAAAAATTTTCTTCTTGAATGTTCCATTTTTCATTCTCACTAAACATGGAATGAATTTTCCCTGATTATACTATTGTGGTCTCACAGTATACTGATCATCATAATCAGAATTGAGTCTTCTGAGAGATCTCAAGCCTAAGGATGGTTGTTTTCATAATCCTTGAAAACCATAATTTTGATTTCATTGAAATCTTTTATTACCAAAATCTTTCCTTGGCGAGTTCTTCGTGACGTAACAATCCTCAGTATTATAATCTCCTTCATCACATAAGGCACATTATTTATTGAAATAACAATTAGTCATTGAGTGATTTGTCATATCACAAATGTGACAGAACTTGTTAAGTAACACTCAGATGTTTTATGATTGTACATATCACATATGTCATAGTACCTTTGTGGCTATTTAAACAAAATTTGATTAACCCCAGATGTAGATGTCGCATTCCATCTTTGTTTTTATTTAGGGGTTGTTACGTGAATCTGTTGTTTTTTGCTTAGTGAGTTTGATCTTTTGATTTTTAGGATTTAGATTTTGAACATTTTCCTAATTCTTCAACTCCTTAAACACAAATCTTTTATGAACAGCGGAAGGCTTAGAACCTCAACCTGTTTTCAGATCTGAGTTAGATTTGATTTTAGGTTTTGATGTTTTGTCAAAGATTATGTTCATGTCAAAAGTTCCTCTTGAGTGGTTTAATTTAACTTGATTGATTGATTGGTTCAGACTGTTTAGCTTTAGAAGTTTCTTTTCTTATTCTTTGATTTCTTGTTCTTCATGAAGTTTTAGTTATTTTGGTTTTAATTAAATCTTTAGAAGATTCTTTTTAAGATTTTTTGCATTTTTGATGAATGTGATTTGATTCATAAGAGCTTGAATCATTAGAATAAGAAGTCTCTTATTCTCTTCTTTAGATTTCCCTTTCATCTTGTTATTGATTTCATTAACATTGTCTACACCTTGTTCTAGTTCACACTTTTCAATAACATATTTTCCTTTTGGTACAAACAATTTTTTTCTTTTGTTGAGGTTCATTGGATTGACTTTTATCGGATGACCATTCTTTATCTTTTTTAGTATTTCTCCTCGAATATTTCAATACTTATCTTTTCGATTTCACTTCTGACATTAGATTGAGCATTCTTTTTTCTTTCTTGAAATTCTTTGAGCTTAGCTTTATTCTCTAGTGAATGATCATGAATATTAATGTTTTCAGGTAAGGTATTTGAGATAGATTCAAGCATAGGTTCATGTGTGAATCCTAATCCAATTTTATTTTTGTTTTTCCTACCATTTGCCAATTGCTCAACAAAAGTTTTTGAGCTTTTCACTTTGCTAAATCAATCTGAGTTGCAACAAGTGCCAATTTCTATTGTTCAAGTGTATTTGTCATCTCTTCAAGTTGCTTCTATACATGTTTAAGTTCTTTTAAGGTTTTGTTCCAAGAACTTTGAAGAGTTATGATTTTTATCATTACAAATTTTATGATCAGCTTATTATGCATGAACTCTTCTCGTTTTAGTTTATCACAAATTTTGAATGAGTAGGTTTTGTAGTGTTCTACTTGTTCAAAATACTCTTTACTGCATATTTTCTCTCTTACTTCCACTTGGATTTCTAGATAAGAATTTGAAGACTCAGTATCATATGATGAGTTTAGAACCTTGGGTTTTTTTGACGGTGCCTTAAGAGCGAGTTCTTATGAATCTTCCTTTTTGTCAGATTTGTCGCTCCAGTCATAGTCTCCTTATTTTCTAATTCTCAATCTTCCTTTGGATCTTGTCTTTAGACTAGTCTTCATTGTTAATCTCTGCAATAAGTGCCAGACCAGAAGTAAGATCTACTGTAAACTATTCTGCATAAGCACTTCAATCATAACCATCCTTGATGCTGACAACTAGTGTTTTCTTTGGCTCTTTGGTGGTCTTTGAGTCTTCTTTCAGTTCTGGCATTGGTAAACTCTGATGTGGCTTCTAAAATGTTATTCCTTGAGCTCTCATCAATTTCCATTAACTAAATCTTTGCAATTAGAAGATCAAGGTCCATGGGAAACTCTTCAGTATGCTTTAACAAGGTTAGTGTTTGTTTCCAAGAAGATGGAAGGGCATTTAGAAATCTATCATTTAGCTCTTTAAGATCATTCTTAATCCCTAAAGTTGACATTTTTGTTGTAAGTTGCACATATCTGTTCCTCAAATAGCTCAAGTTGCCTTTTGAGTTTCTATCTTTTGAGATCTTGAATCTTTTTGCCTCCTTCACATATAATATTCAAGGCTTTGTACAAAGTATACCAAGTTTGGTAACACTCAAGCCTAGATAGTACCTCCAAAGGTAACCCTTTACACATAAGATAATAGGCTTTAATATCATTCTTCACTTTCTTCAAACTATCCCCATGTAAACCATCTTCTAGATAAGGCTCTTATGAATCTTCGGTGTACACAAAACCTCTACCAGGACCATTAGATGTAACCGGAATGTGAGGTCCTTTCTCTATTGATTTCAGATATTAGTATCAATAGAATTCAAATGATGTTTCAGTATGAGTGACTAGTTCTTGAAGTTAGCTCTATCTTCAACTTTGAGACTTTGTTCTTAGAATCTTCAAACTTAACCATGTTTAAGATATGAGTTTATGAAAAGATACTATTTCTATTGTTCAAAAATTATAAATTTAAATAAAGAAATGCAATATTTTGGATTTAAATTTTTGAAAATTTTTCAAAGTGTTGAAAGAAAGTCTGAACTCTGATGCGCTTGAATAGTTGAGAACAACCAGTTTTACTTAGAAACGCGTAAGGAAATGCCTTGGTGAATTTCTGAAATGCCCAGAAGTAGAAAAGCATGAACAATGGAAAAACACCCAAATAGTTGCAAAACTATTGAACAGTTGTGAAGCGCCCCAACAATTGTCAACCGCTCAAACAGTGTCAAAGCGCCTGAGA
Organism: Flaveria trinervia; assembly: GCA_025506515.1. Classification (NCBI taxonomy): domain Eukaryota; kingdom Viridiplantae; phylum Streptophyta; class Magnoliopsida; order Asterales; family Asteraceae; genus Flaveria; species Flaveria trinervia. Next base: position 44,744,745 of record CM046448.1, on the reverse strand, counting down.
ACTTAGTTTCTGAAAGAAGTCCAAATAGTGCTAAAACGTCAGCACTAGTATCAAAATCTCCACTCTAAAATGCCTAAACAGTGTTAAAGCTCCTAAACAGTGTTCATGCGCCTAAGCAATTAGGTGAATTTCATATGATTCTAACAGTCCAAACACCTAATTCATCATCTTCATAACAACCTCGTCTTAATAAAATTTTCAAAACTTGATTAATTTATGTGAAAACTTTCAGTTAAGTGTAATATGCACCGATAATCAACCCTTTAACATCTTCTCTCTTAATTAACAACAATAGTATATTTATTGGAGATGATGATTCTTGATGTGTAGGGTATAGTCAGGAATTCAGTGAATTACACTCTTGAAGAAGGAGAGATAATTCATGATCTCACAGACGAGTAACTTGCTGAAATATTCCGACTCAATCCAGATGAGATCGTGAAAGACGCTCCAACAGTCCATGTGGAAAGTGACGACGAGCTCAACGATGTTAACGAGATCGAGATTAAAGATGTCAAGGACCAACACTATCCAGAGTACACTGACTTTGAGGGTAATGTCGTTCCCAATCTGGGCGACAACCTTGTTAGTGAAACTTTTAAGACTCTGGATAGAATGGAAGATGAGTCTGCCAAGAAAGAAGATACAGCCCAAGCCTCGAAAGCTGAAGTCAATATCAGAAAGGCTGAGTGGGCTGCATGCTTTGAAGAAATACGAGCCCAACGCAGTGCTTCAATGTCAACTGTCTACACCAGCTGTACAAAGTGAAGAAACATCAAAAGGTGTCGGGCAAAATCATAGCATGGGCGTATTTTGAAGATCTCAACGTTTATGCAGTTAAACGTGAGAAAGGGATTGAGTACTTCAGGTTTCCACATAACCTGAAGACTCTTCCTGGATTTGAGCTAAACCAGTTAGCAAAGTTAAAATTGCTATATGCTAACCCACGGAAAATATCAGGCTGGTTTGAGACTGCTCTAAAAAGAGAGTACCACACCAGATGGGTCAACTTCAAACCTCAACAGCCAATAATGTATATCAGACTGTCAAAGGTTGATGCCATTATTGGAAAACCTAAAATAGTGTTGAAGTAGAGTCCTCCGCGCACAATGTCTAAGATCCCTCTACGGGAAATGCCACAGGACTTCATTCCACACTTCAAATGGTGGTACTATGATTGGAGGACAAGAGAGGCAGTCATAGTTTTGAACAAGAATGGTGTAATGGAAACCATAAGGGTGTTTCACCCAACGTGTCTTACAAACTTGTGTGCAGATGATGTTTATACATTATAGAAGTGGCCATTATTCTATGACTCTCAATATATTGTACAAGCTCTACAATTTCAAAACGTTATAAGACTATGTTTTGCTTTTGAGATACATACTGGAGTCACTAGAGAAGAGAAGTACAAGAAGTTTGAGGAACTCATGAAGGATGTAAGACATTAGATGAAACTAGATCCAAGGGAGAGTTTGTAGATACATGTGTCCCTAGTTTCTAAACTTAATGTAATATGTTTGTATTGTCTTACACATATGTAATTGTATGGGTACTTAATGAAATACAATATGTGGTTGTGCTTATATAATGTTGAATATTTCATTGTTTGGTATGTAATAACGCTTATTGAATTAAATATACAGGTTGTGGGTGTTTGAATAATATCTAAATCAATTAATGATTATGAAACATATTCAAACTTAATCATGTGAAGTTCTCATGCGATTGGCCCATGCTAATGGACCATACGCATGAACAACTTCATGCTAATGAACTAGTGGTATGAATGAACCTGGAGACTGGATTAGTGGCATGATTTAAACATGAGATTGACTCAGTCGTGCGAATGGATCAACCGCATGACTCAATCGCACCACTAAACCATGCAAATGGTCCAGTTGCACGATAGAGAAACCCTAAGCTATAAAAAGCACTTAATTTATGTAAAAACGAGACACTTTGAATATTTAGATACCCAGACGTACCCTAGCTGTCCAGAGACTTCTAGTAACATGTTCCAACTTCATTGATCGAAGTAGATCAATTGGTAATCATTCTTGACCTTTAGATTCAATCTTTAGTTGATTCTATGTGCGTTCTCACTGATTGGATCACCAATCAAATAGGATTCTGCACTATTTGATTCAGTATACTCGTAAATCAGTTAGTATTCGTCCAGTACACGATCCTAACAAGCACAAGCCTTATTGGTCTTGGGCTCATCAAAAGCCTTATAGTTGTGCTTGGAGTAATCATTGCTGTTGTTTGTGGAGAACTCTCAGTCATTTGACCTACAAAACTTCGAAAGCTTTTGTGGCTTCGGAAGTTTTCATGACCTGACGTTTGGAGGATCCTGCTAGCACTGCAGTAGACTTCAGTGCTTCGAAAGTATTCTTTTCTTCTGAGACCAAATTTTCTTCCGAAGGCAATTTTCCACTTGCCTTCTTCTTCATTTTGGAGCTTCCGAAGGAAACATATATTCCTTCTGATACTTTCTTCTTCTCCAGACTCTTAGAAGTTTATTTCTTTGTGATGTGGAGAGTACTCTTGGGATTGTAGAAACAATCTTTAGCAAGATGAGAAGTACTCGCACATATAATACAGTCCATTTTCTTCCTTTTGTAAGTCTTCTTCTGAGAACAAGCTAAACTTGATCACTTTCAATATCCATCTTCATCTTTGTAGATCATATGACAATTCTTGTGGGGTTAGAACTACATTTGGAGCTTCATGGTTCATGTTGTAGAGTAGTGATGCACAACTTATCAGCCTTCTTCATGGTGATGGGATGACTTGGACATGAACTAGAACTCTTTTTGTTAGAGACCAAGTTTGTGTCCTCACTCTTAACCACTTCAAATCCTAGAAAAACAAAGACTTGTTTCTGTGCAGACCTGAAAGTGGCCTTAATCTCCTAAGCCTTCCTTGCTTTTCTTTTGCTCTTTCTGGTCAAGTCCTATCTCTTGGACTTGGTCATCCCAACAACTTTACACTCCTTAGGGGATGATGAAACTTCTTAGAATGCTCTTCTTCACTCCTCTCAGAGCCATTCTTCATCATCTCCTCTTCATCCTCTTCAGTCAAGGGATCTATGGGAGGAAGGTCATCTTCACAAGTTTCACACCTAGGAGATCTTACAGACAAGATTGTGTGTGAAGGAGTTATCTCAAAAGATCCTAGTACCTACTTGTTCTCATAACACACTTTTGCATGCAAGGATGATGATATCATGTTCTTGAAGGTCTCTTCTTCAAAAGCACAATTTTTTGCCCTGGCTTTGCTAATCACAAGCTCAGCCTTGTATTCAGTCAACTTAGTTATGAAATCCTTGATCTAAGTCCTGTAATTAGTGTGCTCATGTTTAAGAACTAAAATGGTTTTCTTGATGTCCTCTATCTTTATCTTATAATCATTTTCAGCCTTTTTAAAATCAGATTTTAAGATGTTCAAGGACTCAAGATCAGATCTCATCTCTAAGTTGTAGCACCTGTATCTATTAACTTTAGCAATACATTGAGGATTGAAAAGATGCTCCAATACCTTGGCTTCATCGTGTTCAGCCATGAGTGCTTGATTTGGAGATGCATCTTCTACCTAAAAGCTCCATTCAAAGCCTCCTTCTTCAATAGCAACTGGAACTTGCTCCTTTGGCTTCTCATTCTAGGGAGCTTTCTTACTGTAGTTTAGTCTGGATTGAGTTTGGCCACCATTTGCTCTTGTTGCCTTACACTCTGTAGCAATTATCCTATGTGGTTATAGTTGTAACACTTTACCTTGCTTTCATCCAATCCAAACTATCCACTGGATGCATTGCTAGGAAACTTTCTTCCTGTCCTGTTGTAGAACTTCTTAGCTCTATGACTGAGAAGAGCCATCTGCTGAACTATCTCCATATACTCTAGATCATCAAGATGGATACAGTCCAAGTCTTCAAGAGTGAAGAGAGAGTGGCCTGAGGATTCATCAGCAGAGACAAAAGCATGAGAAGAACTTGTCTCTAGGAAGGGACTTCCTTGAGTGTAGTTTTCTCTTGGAGTCTCTGGGAAGGTGATGAATGGACCCTTTTGTGAGTTTTTAAGGTAGCATATAAGATGATGTTGAGGTTCTATGCTCTCCCTTTTACTCACATGAAGGGCTAAACCCATTTTATTGCTAGAGTTTCCAGATGAATTTTGCATGTTCATCTCCATCTGGTATCCACTAAGAATACTATTCAACTATGTCAGAGTAAGAGTCTTAAGGTTCTGAGTCCTCTTGATAACAACATAGTAATGTGTCCATTGTCTAGAAAGAGATGACATAAGCTTCCTCGCAATATCCTTGTTTTCAAGAGTTACTCCAAGATTCATTAGAGTATCCATAACCTCAACATACCTGAAGTATTATTGAGTCATGATCTCACCTACTTTGAAGGTGAAGTTTTCAAACGGTTGCTTGAGGAGATCTTTCTTGTTCTCCCTGGCTTCAGTTCAGCCCCCTTACATAAGCATTAGTGCTTTCCATAGTTACTTTGCAGTCTTGCATTTTCTAAGGCCTTTGTAGATTGAGTTTGGAAGAGCAGTTTGACGGTTTGCCATGGCTTTTTGATCAATTTCTATTCTCTTCCTGTCTTGATTAGAGAAGTTAGCCATAGCCTTACAAATCATACCACCACCTGTAGCAGATGGGGTGCTTGGTATGTAAGATCCTTCAACTATAGAGTCCCACATCCTAGAGTCTTGAGACTTGATAAAGCCTTCCTTTCTTTGACACCAAGTATCAAATTCTTTAGGAATAATCAGTGGAGACTTTGTCATGGTTCTACTTTCCATGCCAGCTTTAGAGATAGATGTCATTTAAGATGTTAACTATTTTGTGTATGTGAGGGAACTTAAGATGGTGAGTTCTTATATCAAGAGCCTGGAAAGCTCTGATACCAAATACAAGACTGTAGGAAGGGTGCAATGCACTTTTACAACACAACAACACAAGGAAGGAGAGTTCTTTAGAACACTTAATAGATCAAATAGGGAACTAGACAAAACCAGTTTATATCAGAGCTAAGAAACACAAGTAATAAAGAGACAGAACTAGAACACAAGTAATTGGTTTTCAAGGATGATGTATATTTCTCTCTAGTTCCTTACAAGTGTTTACAAAGCAATGATAAAAGATACAAGGACCAGAGATACTTATACTACAACCTACAGCTGGTCATACTTTGAAGGCCAGTTGGATACATGATCTAGACAACAACAAAATAAATGTAGAGTCAAAAGGCATATTGCCTTTTGACTAGTGACTATGATATACCATAGATCACATCCTAATATATTACCAAAAGGATAAAGGTACATAAAGTAGAAAGTACAGACTCAAGACCTCAATGTACAGTTACCAAAAGCATGGACCTTTAACCAACTTATGTAAGGTTAGTGTCTAATCATAGTTGCAACAGAAAGGTGGTCTAGCTTTATGATAAAGGTACATCAGATAATAGTATGTGTTAAAAAGTCATTGGAAGAAATCTGTTTTCAAGAGTTGGCTTTGGAAGACTGTCTTTGAAGCTTTGGAAGACTGTCTTTGAAGCTTTGGAAGACTTCATGTTTGGCTTTGGAAGATATTGGTCTTGTCTTCAGAAAATTTTACACATAGAATGTTTTCTAAGGAAGAGTGCGAAACTTCGGAAGCATTCTACTTTAGTACTATTGTGCATGCATGCTGGAGAGACTTTGTATGTTTTGGGTTGCATCAGCTTTATATGAAACCTTACCAACAATATAATTAAAATCATTTTTAGTTTAAATGATAGCTTAAATCAATAAATTATTATTGGTCCAAACGTTACCTTTAACTTAATGTTTAAATCATGATTATTTCAAATAATTATAAAAGGTTATTTAAATTTATATTTAAACTTTACTAATTATTATAAAAGATTTACTTTCATTTCTTTATATTAAAATACTTAAATAGTATAATTCTCTTTCATTGAATCCAAAATATAAGTGGTAACTTTTCTAAAATTTATTTATTTGTCAAAAGCCCAAACTCCACTTGAAACCCTAGTTCACACATGAATCGTTAAACTTATTTTTAAACTAAATCTTGGAATATGTACGTTTACGTATCTTGTAAAAGGAATCATTTGAGCTCTCCTTAATTATTTGATATTACTTTTAACATCAACTTATCTAACATGTGAGTTTTCATGCCGCTCTTTTACCTTATTTCACTTCTTTTGGGGTGAAACATGTTAACGTATGAACTTACTCTTGTAAACGTTCTAATACTTGTAATGTACTAGCAATTCACCTTTAATTTTGTCATGCTTATTTGTAATATTGTGAGACTTATATGATAGATATTATATGTTGACAATCATTAACTATTACTAGCTTAGTGGCATCATAGATCTATGGGCTTGACAAGCCTATTTGGTGCTAAAGCCAAGGTTATTGTCGGCTCCTGATGACGTATGACTTGTTCATCATAGAAACCAAGTACGCTTAGCTAATCGTTATGGCATGTAATGGATATCTATGTCAAGGTCTGATTGTAGCTATATGTTATCTATAATCTACTTTATTCGTAACCGTTCACATGAATTGCTACTTGTAAACTTATATATATATATATATATATATATATATTATATATATATATATCTATATATATATATATATATATATATATATCTTTGTATGTTAAACCTATGGAAAGTCACCAACTTTAAAATTTGACTTTATTTTTAACATGATTCAGGAAATGCACAAGGTTGATTAATACTGAAGTATGCTTACATCTAGGGTTGGACCTAGGATATAAAAGGCATGTCTTGGAATCTTGGAAATTTGAACTTATGTTATGTTTTAATTTGATTGAGACTATTGGTTTTATTTTTATTTAAAACTTATTGTTAATCATATTTTACATTTAATGATAGTGTTATGTGGTTGTGAACAATCTTAACCCTCACATGTCAACATTTCTGCTTTGAAGGTTGGGGTGTGATAGTATATACTACTCGGGGAAAATTAGATGTGAAAATTATTTCCTAGAAGTATGATTGGAATATGTTCATGATCAAAAGGATCTTTGGGCTTGTTCAATTCTTCACAGAGTACCTGCTTTGGTGAACTTCGTAGAGATTCATGACTTAATAGAACTGGTTAATTTGGAACTAATCAACCATCAAGCCATGTATAGAGGGTATGAATTTGAAGATAAGATGTTTAGAAAAACAAACAACTTCAAATCACCAAAAGAAATATGTATTACAAAAGACAAATCCTTTCAGAGCTCACTGTAGAAGAAAAGGGAGACTAAAGAAGTTGAGGAGGTAGTGTTCCCTGAACTAAAGGTGAAGCCTACAGAGTCTTTGAAGAGGAAGATAGTAGCAGGAACTCACACTTCCAAACCAATCTTTATTGTGTTCTGTAACAATCGACCTCTAGGTCATCATTCTTACCTCACCAACCTGTATCATTACCCATTCAAATATTATTAATGTTAATATCATTACTAATATTATTATTAACATTATTATCATTATGGCTATTATTGTCTTTAGTGTTATTTCATGTGCCTTTTTGTGTTGGTTTAACTAGATCAAGCATTAGTTAGGGAAATCCTAGTGTCCCGGGAAAGTTAATTAGTCACCCTTGTAAAATTTAAATTATGGTTGAAACAATTAATTTGTGTGCCTACACACTTAATTTTGGTTAATGCACGCATCATGCACAAGAGGCATCAACTAACTAAATTATACCAGCTAAAATACTATCCAATACTACAAATAATACTACACTACATAATTATATTATAATTAAAATTAAAGAAAAAACCCTCAACTAGAGGACAAAGACTTGGCCACCCCCTCTCCTCCACTCCCCTCTCTTCTACACCACCACCCCTTCTACCCACTCTCCATACATGCAACACTTAACTTCACCTCATAAAGTCCATCTATCTTTTCTCATTCCTGGATTCTCCAGCAGAAAAACACACACAACCCTATCCATTTCAGCTAACATTCGAAGATCAACTACAAACCACCCTCGGTCGAGTCCAAGCAAGCAAGAAAGTGGTATTTTGAGAGCCTTTAGTGCTTGGATCTTGCAATCTTGCGGTTCTCTATAATTTTTCGAGATTCTCCAGTTTTGTCCAAGGGTTTCCAGGCCATCCTCGACTAGTCACGCACATCAAACCGCGGGCTACACCTACTCTAAGCATCATGTCACCCAGTTTTGGTCATTTCATGTGTTTGTCTACATTTTTCATTCAAAGTCTTACCATTCTCATATCTAACAGAAACTTTCTGCTACATCCATGTTATTTAAGAGCTTTTCACATTCTTAAAGGTATCTCACTTGTAAGATGTGTGGATCTATAGGTGTAACCCGGTTTACACCTAGAAACCCTCTTTTGGGTGTTATTACACCATCCATCAAGCACATCTTGTAACCCTTGAGAACTAAGGATGTAACCTGCTAAAAATCTGCTTTCTAACCTTCTTATAACCTGCTTTTAAAGTTAAAAAAGGTTTGGGTAAGGTTTAATCATAAGTTATAATGTTATACACAAATGTAATGGATGAAAATGGTGTAATCTTAAAGTTTCCATCTTGTTTATAGTTGGTTTCTTGAACCCTTATGTTAGACATGATATTTCAGAAGGTTTAGGATTATTTTGGGTATGTGACGAGATGTTAAAGGCTGAAAATATAAATATCATAGACTTATAAGCAATTGGGACATATTCAGGGACCAAAAAAGTGGTAAAACGACTTAGAATCAAGAAAACATGGGTTTTGACCATCTTAAAAAGTATACCAGGCTCTAAAAGGGTTAACAAAGTATTTAGGTCGGATTTGTTGATTAAATGGTCAAAGAATGGGTTAAATGGAATTTTTAGTTAAAAACGGGTTTAGCGGGATAACGTTTGGGAAATAATCTTAAAAATAATGGTATAAAACCAAAATCCATGGGAACTATGTTATTTGAGTAAGTTAAGTGCTATCAGATCTAAAGGTGTTGAAAAATTGGTCAAACGAGCTTTTTAAACGGTCAATTTCGGGTAAAAACGCGTCTTAACGGGTTAAACTTAAAACATAGACTTTCACCAAAAAGGAGCTTGAAATACATTTTTAGCAGATTGAAAACTTATATAAAGTCCTCAAAATAATATTTAATGGATGTAAGACTAATAATATAGAAATCAACACTTAACCATTAGAAACCTTCGGTTTTATCGTAACCAGTAACGGATGACATAAAAATATATAACCCCCAACTAAAACTCTGAAATTTGGTATGAACCTACTTAAAATCAGTTACCTAACTTTAAAAAACTAATATTGGCCATAAAAGTCATTAAATGCAAGAAATCAAACTTTAGGGTAGAAATTTTAAAATTTGAAAACTTGGAGGACTAAACGGTAAATTTTACTAAACGTCAATAAACCGACCCCTTGAATTAAGAATCACTTAAAAGACTCAAAATAACTTATATAAACCAACCCCTTGAACCCTGGAATTAGTGGATTAACACTTAAATCTTAATGGTAGGGTGTTATACTTGAGACTTTTCCCGGCACACGAAGAGACCCTTTTTTGCTTGAATTTTAAGGTGAGTTTAAGTGTTTCCCTTTTTACTACTGTTTTTGGGATTAAGCATGCTATGTTTAAAATGAACTACTTTTGTGCTATATTATGATGTTGTATGATGTGGTAATGTTGAGACCTGCTTATGCTTGTATCACAGTCATTAATTCTTTTGTGAACCGCTTGTTTATATAGGTAGATCTACTTGGGGAATCCCCACACACAGTGCCTTCCATGATGAATGGGAAGGGTACCACACTGAGATCCTGTAGGGTTGTTTGTGGCATGTAACAGGTTTTATAAGATACTATGGTGGACCATCGGCAGGTACGGTGCACTGGTTTGGCGCTCAATTCCCCAAGGGGATGGAACCGGTAACACAACTTTTGAAGAGGCTAGCGGGGCTGAGTGCAGGGTTGATTGTGATCCCCACAATGATGATACTATGACTTTTTAATAAAGTGTGAATTCTAAAGAATCCTCGTTTTTAAACTTTAACCACTTGAATTCCCCAACATTTTAGTTGACACTATTTCTTTTTGAGCATGTTTCAGGTAATCCATGAAGGGACTCTACCTATTACTGAAGACCTTGACCTAGCACCATTACCATGGCATTGGCATATCTGATTTTTAAGACAATCAGAACAATTTTTAATTATTGTTAATCTATACATTTTGTCGTTATGTTGGATGTACAATGTTCTTTGAGGACTAAATATGTTTCTAGCCCGGGTTTATTTTAAACTTTTAATGCCATGTGATATTCTCTCCTTTTGTGCTTTTATGATGGTTTGTTTGCACTGCCATATGTAGTGCTAGTCTGTGACGTCCCACCCTACCTGGGCCCGGGTGTTACATGTTCTATAATAAGAAGAGTCATGAGTTGGTGATTGAAAGGAAGTGTGGAGGTTAGGAGGTTGTTGAGATTTGGTTATTCGGTGGATATGAAGTTGGATTGTCTGATGAATCATACAGCCCCTACATTTACACCAAACACTTTATAGAGATGAACAATAAGCTTGGAGAGCCTGATATGCACTTCTTCCTTAAGTTCATCAAGATTTTGAAGATGGCATATGACTGCATCATAGCCAAAAGGGAACAAAGAAAAAAGAAAAAGACTCCTTTGCAACCGAGGAACGTTGTGAAGTTGGAAGTTGATGCTAATGGGTCTCTTTTTGTTCATAGAGATGGGTTATCCACAGTGTCAATTTGGGAACCCATTTCTTTGAAACAACTTCCGGTTGTAGCCATGTACATAATGTGCCAGATGAAGATCCATGTCCTTAATAGAGAAAAGATGAATGATGTAAGGGATTTCTCTAACATGATCAAAGCAATTTGGATCCTTCATTGGCTGAACCAGCTGATCCTCTTTTTCGAGTCCAAGACCCAGAAGAATCCTCACAACCTTATCCATCATCAAACCCTTGAAGTACATAGGTTGTATAATCCTTATGGGGTGCATTGTCAGACCCTGAAAGGATCACACCTGCCAATTTAAGTGGTGGTTGATGGTTGTTCTGCTGAAATTCTCCCACAAGTCCAAGAAGATATATGGATGAAGACTTCTGAGAAGAATACAAGTATTGGCAATCTATATTTGCCCATGTGAATGACCGAGAACAAATGTTGATTAGTGTTTGTTCACCCACATATACAAATGCAGATAAACAGAAACAAATGCTGCAAAGTATTCCATATCCACATTAGTTAAGGCGGATGTTCATCAATAAATGTGCATAAGTGTTTGTTCATCCGCATTTGTCAATGCTGATGACCAAACACCAATGTTGAAGACAACAGAAGAAATACTGATAAAGAACAAGTCATTTTTTATTATCTAATACTGATGAACAAGTAAAAATATTGATTAGGCTTTAGACTTAGACTAGTTTTCTGATGTACAACACAGGGGTAGTTTAGTCAGTTTGTAAAGGCATTTTTGTCAGCCTATATATAGAATAGAAAACCCTACTTGGGTTAACTCTTAGGAAATTAGAATATTTAGAATCTTGATATTCGCACGTTTCAGTGGTGCCTTGCTACTGTATTTTGTTAAACTCTACCATTCATTGTAACTTTTCACCATCATTAATATAAAACATTTATGAGTATTTCTAGCATTCAATAATCTATGATCCATCATTGTGCAATAAATTACTAACTCAATCAACATATTCTATCCTAGTTGATTTACATCAATGAGAATATAATTCTCACAACCCAGTCATCAAATAACACAAAAGTGTAAGGATTATTGAGAAGATACGTACCCCTCAAGACATTTTGGTCTTAACAAGCGTCATTCGCTACAATCACAAATGCGTGACCATGTGTAGCATTACCTTGATTTGCATGATCATGAGCCCATAATTCCCAAAACCTTAATTCCCAGCTATATCCATCACTTGATTCTGATTATGTCTTACTTATACCGATGCCCGATAAAGTGTTAGGCTCGTATTTTGAAAATGATTGGGACTCCCACACACGTAAAAAATTATGGGGTTTCTAGTTGGATTAACTTCATTTCTAGAAATCACCAACTTAGGAGCCTATAATCATTTGCCAAATGCCCTCGATGTTTCTAATTCATGCACGCTCGACTTGGTGCAGCCTATAGGTGATGAAAGTTCCACTTGCCGCACTTGGGGTGTTGTATGACACAGTCTTTCTTCCTTATTCCACCACCACATAACTATTTGTTACTCTAGGCTTCTTGTTAAACTTACGACCCGCTTGCTTTCTTGATTCACTAATTTCCTTCTTTTCTTTCTACCATTTCAGAAAACACCAATCCTTACCGCTTCATCTGTTAGAGGCTCAACTTTCAATATAGAACTTCAAATCATGAGAGGAGTGGCTAGAGTCACCATTGCTTGAATTTGAGGAGCTAAACCCCATATGTACCTTTTTTCCTCTTAGACATAAGAGTCACAAAGATGTGAAACCATCTTGGCAAACTCATGGAATCGCTGAGTGTAGGTGGTATGCTCGGCCCCTACCATGGCATGATTCATGAATCCCTGCTCCAGCTTCTTCATATAATCAAAGCCTTGAATACATCCCAAGTCATTTGCATTGCTACCTCCTGACCACTTTCTTGGATCTGCGGATTCCACAAAGTCATGGCCTTCCTTTGATGTGAACAAGTAGAAACTTAATTTTTTGAATATGCAAGTAGTCACTAATATCGAACATTGCCTCCATCTTCTCAACCCATCTGGATAAGGCTATAGGTCCACCATTTCCATCAAACTATTTAGGCTTACATCCCATAAACTCCTTGTACATGCATCTCACCTTACTCCACCAATACCATGCACAACCCATTTCCTACTCCATGACCAATCTTGTTACCATTTCCATTACCATTCCTATTTCTATTATCATTTCCAGGTCCATTACAATCTCCATTTTCATTGCCATTCCTATTTTCATTACCATTACAATTCTCATTCCCATCATCATAATCATTACCACCATCATTCCTATTACCTTGCCAAATGCCACCATCATTATTCCTATCATTGCCTCCATTATTTTTATTACCACCTCCATTACCTTGGTTTTAAATATTGTTACTCACTTACGCCACTATAATTGGAATCAACTCCTTTAATTATTGAGTGATCATGGTAGCCATGTGAGGATTTCCAGCCATGCAATTGTTACCAATTGGGCCTCCTTCAGCACTTTCATCGACTGCATCACGAAGACCATAACACCTATATGTCTACATCTTGATACTACGCTTGGAAAACTACTACTACGAGTAACTCTTCTTGGCAGAATTTTCTAATCAATCAAAGATAATACATAAGCTTTAAGTTATTACATAACCTCTTTATAACACATCTATTCATGCTCATAACATCAATACATATAACACAAATAATGCAATTAATAACATAAATAGTTTAATATATTATTAGATTTTAGGTTAAATATGATAACATCCAAATTCAAAAAAGCATGTCAAAGATGCAAAGACTTAACCATAACATAACTTTTAGATGTTCAAATATCATATACCAAATAAAAAAAAACTTCATTAGAATCCCCACAACTTGTCACCAAATACATCATAATCATAATTGGAGGGGCTAGGTGGCAAATCTGGATGATCATCCTAAAGACTTGACTTATTTGTCGGTGTTGGAAGCTAGATGACAATCATATTAGTAGACAAAACCCTCTTTTACATATTGGGTACCAATATTAGCTTCACTCTCCTGTAAAGTTACTATTACCCACCTTTGCACCCAGAGCCTCAAATTCACCAAGTGTTGGTCATCCACATGGGTGCATGTATTTGTTTACATCACCCATATTTGTTTCCAACATCATAATGACCCGAGTGTTGGTCATCCGCATTAGGTGACTCATTCGTTTGTCGCCCACACTAGTCCAAAGTAACTACATAAGGCTAACTTACTATTATTCGTATTTGTAGTAACATGCATCAAGTTACTATTGCCTGCATTAGTATATTTACATGCATAGTTGTTGTTTTTGTAGATATATGTGTACCTAGTTTAGGAGCTTAATGTAAAATGTCTTTCATGTCATACATATATGTAATTGAATGGATATGAATGAAATACGATGTGTGTTGATTCATATAATGTTTAATATTTCATTGTTTATTGTGTAATAATGCATATTGAACTAACTATATAGGTTTGTAGTTGTTTACATAATTCTTAGTCGATAATGATCGAGAAACATGTTCAAAATTAATTGTGTGAAGTTCTCATGCGAATGGACCATGCTAATGGACCATACGCATGAATATTTCATGCTAATGAAACAGTCACCCGACTGAACCAGGAGACTGGATCAGTCGCACGACTGGACTTTCAGTCACGCGGATGGATCAATAGCATGCTTCAGTCACATGACTGAACCATGATATTGGTTCAGTCGCATTAAAGGAAAACCCTAATCTATAAATACCACCTAATTCATGGAAAAATGTAACAATTCGAATACCTACGCACATAATCGTACCCTAGCCGTCCTGAGACTTAAGAAAACCTGTTCCAAGTTCATAGATCACAATTGATCGTGTTATAATCATTCATAACGTTTCATTAATCATTAGAGTGATCTTAACTGTGTTCTCCCGGATTGGATCGCCAATCAAATAGGATTCCGCACAATTTGAGTTGGTATACGCGCAGAATCAGTTAGTACTCCGTACCTGAACGGTCCTAACAAGTGGTATAAGAGCCTTGGGTTGTGATTCAATTGTTTTTGGTGTAAATATCACGTTTTGCAGTGAAAAACACCACCTTTTTGGTAAAACCGTGTTTTTTAGTGTCTCCGGGTCTAAAAGTTCACGTTTTCCGGTTTATGACACAATAGGGTTTGTGAAAAATCGTAATTTTGTGTCAAAGTGCCAAAATCTTCGAATATTCATATCCAGCAGCCTGATCGACGATTAGGTCAATCGCGCGATTGAACTCAATCGCACCTCCCTTACGCACGATTGAACTCAGTCGCCAATCCATTCGTACGACTGAACAACCCATTCGCATTTTTCAACCGCACCTGCTCAATCGCACGATTGACTCATCCGCATTGATTCAATCGCACGATTGTCTCATCCGCATTAATCCATTCGCACGATTGACCCAATCACATCTCTCCATTCGCACCAGTTAAATAGTTTTGTTCTAACTCTGAAGTATAAAGAAATGAAAGAAAGTACTCGGCGTTTACTGCAGGTAGGGACGCGTATCCAGAACCTGTTACTTCTGGAAAATGAGACAGGGAATCACAATAAGCCGCCTAAGCTTATCACGTTAGACGATTACCACACGGAAGCAAAGGTTCGAAATTTATCTAAATGATGTTGATCCCAATCTGTGGGAATCAATCAAGACTATTTATATATGCCGGTTGCTGCTGATGGCGTCAAACTTACTCTAGGCAGCATGACTGATAGCCAGAAGGCGAGGTACAATTCTGAGAAAAAGGTTTATGCTCTGTTGACTCAGTCGATACCTAAGGATATATTCTACCATATTTTTGAGAATAAGCAAGCAAAGAAATTATGGGAGGCTCTAGAAAAACGATACGACGGGAATGCATTGTTTTAAAAGCTCTAAGGTGAAAGCTTTGAAGAAGGAGTTTGATAACTTCTCATCATGGGCAATGAGAGCTTGGATGATGTCATCGACCGATTCTACCATTTAATGAGTGAGTTGCACACTCAGGGGGTCACATCATCACTGGAAGATAAGGTCTCAAGCTTTGTCGATGGTCTGCCAGAGAAGTGGGACTCGTTTGTGTCTAATTTGAGACTAAACAATTTTCTGGCCAAATTAGACATAAACGACTTCATACTGACACTAAGGACGGAGGAACTGAGGATGAAGTATAGGTCTCAGAAAGGATCTTATGATCAAAACCCATCTCTGTATAATTCAACTTCCACCTCAAAAAGCTGAGGAGCACCACTTCAAACTGCTTTTGTTTCAAGTTCAGCAGCTCCTCCACAAGCCTCTAGTTCAGGATCTAAAACGTCTAGGTCATCTAGCACCCAATATAAAGTACGAAGTTCAAGACCGAGAATCTCGGGAATATCACTATGGAGGATGCAAAGGACCATATGGACCTCTTAGCTGCAGTTGTTCAATCTTATGATGGACTAGTTGTAGGAAAGATTGGAAATTGCCAAGTGGCTGATGAGGAGTACGAGAAGGTGGACAAGAATGAATTGGAAAGAATGGATATTATGTGGGCATTGGCTAGTGTTGTTCGTAAAGCCAAGAAGTTTGTGAAGAAGACTGGACAGAACTTGATAGCCACTAAGGATACTATTTTCGGTTTCGATAAAACCAAAGTTACATGTTTCAATTGGAGAAAAGGGGCACTTCAAACGTGAATGTGTGAAGCCCAAGAAGACAGGTAACGGTAATCCTTTCTCATCATTCAACCGCAAAGACAAACCCACAAGTGAAGCTGCATCATCAAGCAAAAATCCTAAAGCTCTGACTGCATAAGATGACGAAGGTCAAGATTGGGCCTTTCGTTTTGTATCCCCGGGTGAGTCTAACATCGCAAATGTTGAAGTTTTGGATGATGACACTGCAAGTGAAGGTGATATAGCAGTTGAGCTAGTAATGTCAGATCATGAAGATGCTGCTAATGTGGTCACTCACCTGAATGAAGAGGATCTCAGAAACTACATGTTCAAAATCACCAGCACCCGAACAATCAAACTCTGCGATGATGGTTGATTCAACCGAACCGTCTCAGGTAAGTACCACAGACCAACATTTTGATAATCATGCTTGTACTCAATGTAATAAATTTAGAGACAGTATAGATTCAAAATTTGCTAGGATATTAGATCACAATGATAGCTTAGTAAATGACTAGGAACTGTGCACAGAGGCTAACCGAATTTTAAAACAAAATGAGCACAGTTAAAAAGAGAAAATAAAGCTATAAAATAAACAACTAAGGGAAACCGAGGTTGTTGCTTGTAACCAAGCAAATGACATAAAGTTCTATTTAAACTCCCAGAAAAAACTAAGAAAGAAAAGGTAGTTTTGGAAGTCGAAGTAAACTCATTAAAACAAAAACTGCACAGTTGGACAAGTTCTTCTCATATAGTACAACACTTAGTGAGAGAACGAAACAATGGGGAGGGGTTGGGATACAAAATGGTTCCACCATTACATGAGAATGTGTTAAATGCTAAATGTAGACCAGTAAATAACAACCCTATCAAGGATCATGTGGTGTCCACTCCTCTAGTTAGTGATCCAGATTCCAAAAGTAAATCGGAGGAATCTGTCACTAAACAGAGGAGGCCACTTTTAAATCAAAAGTTAAGTTGCCTATTGTTAATTTGGATGAACAATTTGAAGAGGTTAAGATAAAGTAAGGTTCAAACATGTCTAATTCTAAACCCAAAAAGACCAAACAAGTTAACCAATCATGTGCACCATGTGATAGTCCAAATAAACAAAGGGGTGAAGATGCTAAAAATGTTCAAACAATGATTTTTTTAAAGTAGCTAAAACATCTAAACAAGAAGTGTCAAAACCCAAACAACCTAAAGTTACACATGTGTCACACACTTCCCCACAGAAACCATTGTACGAACATGTTGAAAGTAGATCATGCTACAACTATGGAAAGTATGGACACATCACTTCTCATTGTCCTTACTATCAGACACCAAAGAAGAAAGTTGAAGTTCATGACACTAAACCAAGTTCTTCGAAATAGACCTCTATTACTCCACCAAAAAGGATTAGTGAACATAAAGTTCAAAATGTAAGCTAGTTGTCTGTTTATCACAAACAGGCCTTACACAAAACTAGCTTATGGAAGGAAAAATTAATTCAGTGTCTGATAATGAGAATAAGAAGAAAACAGACCTGCCCTCACCTTCTAATGGATAGTGGGTAGAATTTATGATGTGTGATGCCTCTGGGTCACCCAAGCCAGTTATGGCTTGGGTCCCTAAACTAAACTAATCATTTCCTTCAAATGTAGAGGGTGTCCGCTACAGTGCTTCAACAAATACTTTGATTGTTGATAGCGGTGAATCAAGGCACATGACTAGGAACTTGTCTCTCCTTGCAAACGTCAAACAAATTAAAGGAGGAAACGTTTCGTTTTGTAAATAAAGGAGGCTACATCATAGCTCAAGGAGAAGTGGGAAACTAGAAAGTAAAGTTTGATAAGGTAAACTATGTTCAAACTTCAAAATAACTTACTTTCTGGATCCCAAATTTGTGACAAAGGCTTTAAGGTAGTCTTTGACAACAATAAGTGTTCTTGTTGAAGAATGATTATGTAATCCCGGAGGACCAAGTCTTGATCTCAGCTTCAAGATATAATGATTTATATGTCTTGGATCTATCAAAGGCCTTCACAACTTATCATCAAGTACAATGCTTCTTGTCAAAGGCAACAGAGCAAGACTTTATCTCTTGGCATAGGAGAATGGTACACATAAATCCCCGGAAGATGAACAAGTTGATTCAGAATGATCTAGTGCGTGGCGTAAATGTTAAGAACTTCCAACTACCAGATTTCTATGTTGCTTGTAAGAAAGGAAAATACACCAAGAAGGCTTATAAGGCTAACAAAGTTAATTCCATTGAGTTGCCACTTGAGCTTCTACACATGGATCTGTTTGGTCCAGTCAGTACGAGGAGCATTGCTGGCGACCTGTACTGCTATGTAGTCACATATGATTACTCAAGATTCTCTTGAGTAATGTTTCCAAAATCCAAGTCAGATACATTTGAATCATTCAAAGAACTGGTAACTACATTGGAGTCACTCTACAAGCTGAAGGTAAGACAAGTTCGCTCAGACAATGTACCGAGTTCAAGAACCAATGGATGGAGGCATTCTGCAAAGAAAAAGGAATTGGCACCGATTCACATCTGCCTACACTCCTCAAATGAACGGAGTTGCTGAGAGAAAGAATCATAGCCTGATAGAGACAGCCCGGACGATGCTAGCAGACTCAAAACTGCCTATTCAATTCTAGAATGAGGCAGTTGCCAATGCATGTTACACCCTAAATCGAGTCCTGGTGGTCATGCGTCATGGTAAAATGTGTTACAAGTTACTACAACGACGTAAACCTAATCTAAAGTATTTCGAACCATTTGGAGGACCATGTTCTCTTCCGAAGAAAACTTAGTTAGAGAATTTTAGCAAGAAGGTTGAAGAATGAATATTTCAAGGATACAACATACCGAATAAGAGAGTTTACAACAACTCATTGGGTCAAGTAGAAGTGTGGTGTAATGTCGACGTTCAGAGATAAACCACCCCCTTGGCGGGCAAAGGACCCGCATTCTTCTTTGATTATGATGGATTCTTTAAGTCCTTCAACATCCTTCGCTCCCCTCCTGAAGATGAGTTAGCAACGAAAATGATGTATGATGTCTTAACACACCGTCACAAGACTCAACAACATTAGGTTCACAAGGTGAGTCTTCCGGTCATTCAGGGGGAGCACTCGAAGTAAGTGACTCTTTCTTAGATTATGAAGATGTGGAAAACGATTAGGTGGATCAAGAGGAACAGGTTCCTACTACTTCAAATACCACCTAATTTGTGGAAAAACATAACAATTCAAATACCTACGCACATAATCATTCCCTAGGCGTCCTGAGACTCAAGAAAACATGTTCCAAGTTCATAGATCACAGTTGATTGAGTTCTAATTATTCATAACATTTCATTAATCATTAGAATGATCTTAACTGTGTTCTCCCTCATTGGATCGCCAATCAAATAGGATTCTGCACTATTTGAGTTGGTATACGCACAGAATCAGTTAGTACTCCGTACCTAAACGGTCCTAACAATTTCTTGCATTTGTTGATACTTTATATGAGTATTTACATATTTTAAAAAATATATTCTTTGTTATGTGCTAAATATGACAAATATCTTATAAGTATTATCTATGATTAAGTGGAACATTAATGAATGAAAAAGAATGAAACAGAAACCTAATAAATGTTACCCTTAGGCCCTAATGATGATGAAAAGTTTGCAAGCAACATAAATAGAGGTGCACTGTCACACCCCAACCTTAACGGCAGAATCGTCGAGATGTGAGGGTTAAGATTGTTCACAGCCACATAACACTATCTATATATGAAAATATTATTATCATAAGTTTCAAAGTTTACAAGTTACAACAAAGAGTGTCCAACAGTAAATAACAAACATAAGAAGAAATATTCCAAGACATTTTATTTGATAATCTAGGTCCAATCCAAGATGTGAGCAACTTTAAAAGACTACTTCAAACTTGAGTGTTTCCTGAAATATGTTAAAAATAAAAGTCAACTATGAATGTTGGTAAGTTTCTAAGGGTTAATATGCATAAATATGTCAAAAGGTTACCATTAGCAATTCATGTCAAAGGTTATGAGTTATGCAAGATTATAGAACACATATAACTACAATCAAACTTGACCAAGATTAAGATTACATGTTCATAACGATTAGCTAAGTGTATTTTGTTCCCATGATGAGCAAGTCATACGTCATTAGGAGTCGGCAATACATCGGCTTTAGCACCAAATACGCTTGTCAGGCCATAGATCTATGATGTATAGAATTGACATAAAATTGATGATAAGTATAGAATTGATAAGTATAGAAATAATATAAAAGGGGACTAATAAACCACATGATGGATAAGTACAGAATTGATGATTAATAGGAATATAATTGACATTCCAACGTAATCTTTCACAAGATACCTAAATATATATATTTACAAGATTTTAAGTTAAATGATACGTTTAATGATTGAACGGTAACTAGGGTTTCAAGTGGAATTTGGGGGTTTATTATATAACTAAAGTTAATTAGCGAAGTCATATATATATTATTCCAAGAAAAGAAAAGAACTTTTTATGCATTTTTATAATTAAATCATATATAATAACTTGGGAACTCTAATTATAAAATGTATATAAATTCTATAATTTTCATCATTAATCCATAATGGATGGTAATATAGTAACCGTCATAATTTAATGAGTTAAACCATTATTTAAGATCTAATTTTTAAAAATAACTAAAATTAATATTTGTTTACTAATACTTTATAAAAAATATTAAGTATTTAAAATGATAGATTTCCAGAAAATCATTAGGTAGCTTTAAAATAAACAAGGTTCACAATCCTAATTTTTATAATTTTTTTCTACTTTTTTAAGGCTGAAAAAGCCACAATAAAATATTTTGAGGGTGCCCGGGTTCGAACCCGGGACCTCAAGTTGAGTATGTGAGTGTGAAACTAGCAAACTAGGGCCATGGCTGTGGTATTGGTTGGTTTCAATTTAAAAAAAACACAATTTCAAGGAAGTCTCAATCATAAGAACCCTTTTAACCCGCTTGCAAAGAGTTCAAAACACATAGAAACAACAACCAAAAACACACACACCCGAGCATAACCACAACCCATAAGCACATAAACAGATAACTGGGATGAAACCCGTCATAAATATACAAAAACCATGAATTCTTACCTTGATTTCGTTCCCTTCTTCTTCTTCTTCCACAAGCCGAGAGTTTCTGCTCTCATCTGTTTTTCTCTCTCTAAAGCCGAAGAAGATGTTGATGTGAAGTGAGGGTGGGAAACCATGCCCACCTTTACACCAACTTTTCAAAGATTTTTGTCCTTTTTACACTTTTAATCCCTCCACTTGGACTTAATTGCCTTTATTTCTTTCTATCATGTCTTTAAAAGAGATAACCGGGTGTTACAAGTCCACCCCCTTATATAGGCATCATCCCCGAAACCTGTTATTCCTCAAACGGACGAGGATAATGCTGCCTCATCTCCTCCTTAGTTTCCAACGTAGATTCGGATCCCTTCATGTGCTTCCACTGTACATGCACAAGAGGAACCACTTTATTTCTCAGCCTCTTCTCTTTACGATCGATGATTGCCACTGGTTGCTCCACATAATTGAGCCTTTCATCCACTTTGATATCCTCCAGTGGAACAATCATGTCTTCATCAGCCATACACTTTCTCATATAAGACACATGGAATGTCGGGTGAATCCCACTTAACTCATCCGCTAATTCCAACCTATAGGCCACCTCTCCTACTCGAGCAATGATTCGGAAAGGGCCTATATATCTTGGGCTCAACTTTCCTTGCTTCCTGAATCTGATAATACCCTTCCAAGGTGAGACCTTCAACATAACCCGGTCAGCCACCTGGAACTCAATTGGTCTACGCCGTTTATCGGCATACGACTTCTGTCTATCTTTGGCTGCCTTCATGAAGGCTTTAATCTTCTCAAGCTTCTCAGTCGTATCCTCGATTACCTCCACGTTTCCCAATTCCTTTTGACCAATATCACCCCAACAAACGGGTGTTCTGCATCACCTACCGTATAGCATCTCATATGGTGGCATACCAATGCTGGCATGATACCTGTTGTTGTATGAGAATTCGGCTAACGGTAAGTGGTCGTCCCAACTTCTACCAAAATTGATTACACATGCCCGAAGCATGTCCTCCAACTTCATGAATGGTCCTTTTTGACTGACCATCAGTTTGGGGATGATAAGCTATGCTAATATGTAACCTCATCCCCATGGCATTGTGGAATCTCTTCCAGAATTTAGAGGTAAACCGGGTGTAACGATCAGACACAATGGACACCGGTACACCATGACAAGTTACAATCTCCTTGATGAACAAGTCATCCAACCTCTCGGATGAATATGTCTCACGGATTGGTAGGAAGTGAGCACTCTTCGTCAAGCGGTCAACAATCACCCATATGGCATTGTACCCCTTAGGAGTACGTGGTAGCTTTGTAATCAAATCCATGGTGATGTGCTCCCACTTCCATTCCAGTATATCCAAAGGTTGGATCTTCCCATATGGCTTCTGATGTTCCACCTTCACCAGTAGGCAAGTAAGGCACTTACTCACATACTCCACCACATCACGCTTCATACCTGGCCACCAATAATCTTTCTTCATATCTTGATACATCTTTGTGGCACCATGATGAATAGAGTATCGAGTCTTGTGAGCTTCATCCATAATCTCCACATGTAGATCCCCGAAACAAGGAATCCACACCCATCCAAATCGAGTTTTAACACCAAGTTTGTTTTCACTCAAAATCCCCGACCAGACCTCTCATTCTCTCAGAGTTTAGATGATCTTCTATTAATGCCTCATCCTAAAACTCCTTGACTAGCTTCATTACATCAGAGGTCATGATCAGTTGGTATGCTTTAACCCGAATCGCCTCGGGCCTCTCCTTCCAGCTAAGAGCATCGGCCACCACGTTGGCTTTGCCCGGATGGTAATGGATCTCGCAATCATAGTCCTTTATAAGCTCTAACCATCACTTCTGCCTCATGTTCAGATCTTTTTGCTCGAAGAAGTACTTCAAGCTCTTGTGGTCCGTGAAAATGGTGCATTTTGTCCCGTACAGATAGTGCCTCCAAATCTTTAGTGCAAAGACCACGGCTGTTAGCTCCAGGTCATGAGTAGGGTAGTTGACCTCATGGACTATCAACTGTCAGGATGCATAGGCTATAACCTTCCTTTTTTCATTAATACACACCCCAACCCCGAGTAAGAAGCATCAAAATATACCACCAAATCCTCCCTTCCTTCGGGTGACGACAAGACCGGAGCTCGAGTCAACCTCACCTTTAACTCTTCGAACGCCTGTTCTTGGGCTTGACCCCTTATAAACTTTACATACTTCTGGTCAACTTGGTCAGGGGAGAAGCAATCTTGGAAAAGTCCAGAATGAACCTTCATTAATACCCTGCTAACCCCAAGAAACTACGAATCTCGGATAGCGTCCTTGGAGACTTCCATTGCATCATAGCCTCCACCTTAGTAGGGTCTACCATAATCCCCTTTGGATTTATCACGTGACCTAAGAATTGGACTTCGCGTAACCAAAACACGCACTTGGAGAATTTGGCATACAACTTCTCCCTTCTTAAGGTCTCTAACACCTCCCGAATCTAATCGGCGTGCTCCTCCTTGCTCTTTCAGTAAATTAGGATATCATCAATGCACATAATCACTGATTTATCTAACATTGGCCAACACATTTGATTCATCAATCCATAAAACCAGTTGGCGCATTGGTCAGACCAAATGACATAACAAGGAATTCATAGTGATCGTAGCGCGTGCGAAAAGCTGTTTTAGAGATATCCTGCTCCTTCACCTTCAGCTGATGGTAACCAGATCGAAGATCTAACCTTTAAAACCAACTGGCACCTTGGAGCTGATCAAGCAGATCATCTATCCTCGGTAGGGGTTATGGGTTCTTCACCGTTAACTTGTTCAGCTCTCGATAGTCAATACACATCCTCATACTACCGTTTTTCTTTTTCACAAATAGGACCGGAGCACCCTAGCGAGAGATACTCAGTATAATGAACCCCTTATCGAGCAGCTCTTGCAACTGCCCCATGAGTTCGTTCCTTTCTGTGGGAGCTAATCGATACGGTGCTTTGGCAACGGGTTGAGCACGGGTATCAGGTCAATTTGGAACTCGATCTGATGATCCGGTGGCACGCCGGGTAAGTCTTTAGGGAATACGTCCGGAAAGTCACACACAACTAGTACATCAGATTGTTGCTGTGTTGGCGCGTCCACGTCCTTTACATTGGCCAAGTAGGCACTACATCCACGCCTCATGCACTTTCCCGCCACCACCATCGAAATCACTTTCGGGATCGTGGTGACGCGATCTCCATAAATCGTAACCGAACTCCCATCGGACGCAACTAATCGAATCATCTTCTTGCGGCACACAATATTGCTTCATAGGTTGCTAGCCAGTCCATCCCTAGTACTACATCAAATCCACCTAGGGGTATCACGTGTAACCTAGCAGCAAACCTATGGCCTTCTAGTTCTATGGCACAGTCCTCTATCACATCAGTAATTCTAGTGGACTTACCGATAGTAGTTTCTATATCAAATGGTGCATTGACCTTTCTACTGATAACAGGCAACATAGCACAGAAGGTAGTAGACATAAAACTCTTACTAAGACCAGAATCAAACAATATACAAGCACAAGTTTGGTTTACCAGAAACATACCTCACACAACATTGGGATCAGCTCTGGCTTCCTCCCGGGTCATGGTGTAAGCTCTAGCACCTACCCTCCGCCCTCCTTCTTCCGGCTTCTTCTTTTCTGCCCTCGGCTTCTTGCAGTCTCTAGCGATGTGGCCAGGCTGACCACACCTGAAGCATACGTTCATTCCCATTCTGCACTCACCAGTATGCTCCCTTCCACATTTGTCACAGCTCCTCAACCCTGATCCAGATGTGACCACACGTCGATCTCCCACCTTTGCCACCTTCTTGATTGGAGCAGTTCTACCATGTCCAAACCGTTTCCCATTCCAGATCTGACTACTACCGTCCTTCTTATCCACCTCAGCCACCATCACCTCGCGCTCATCGTTTAATCTGCCAGCCAAGTCAACTGCCGATCTGAAAGTGCTCGGCCGGGCAGCAATCATATGCCTACGGATATCCGCTGCCAGCCCCTGGATGTATCTTTTAATCTTTCATGACAATGGTGTCACTTGATCGGGCCCCAACCGCACCATTTCATTGAAATTAGTGGAGTACTGCTGGTGTGTCATCGTTCCCGCCTCCAGCTGCAGGAAATCTCTTTCTACCTTGTCCATCTCTCTGTGAGGACAAAATTCCTCGATCACTAGCTTCTTCAATTCAGGCCATCTCATTCTGCAAATGGCCCTGCTATCCCCGGCTTGGACAATGTTGTCCCACCAGCACAAAGCCAAGAAAACAAAGGAGTGGGTAGCGAATTTTACCTTCTGATCCTCACGACACTCACTGATATCGAGGACAGCCTCCATCTCCCTCACCCACCGGTGAGCAGCTGCCGCAGTACTGTTCCCATCGAAACTAGGGAGCTTGCATCTCTTAGACACCCCATAGTTGCAGCCTCGGGTCGCCTCCGACGCAGGCTCTTCTTCCTCGTCCTCATCATCGGACGGAACCATCTCAGTCTCGGGATGTCTTCTTTTGCCCGTAGGTCCACTCCTTTCTTTTCTCTCTCCCTCCCTAACTGCCTTGATCACTTCGGTCACCACAGACGGTAGAATCGTCTGCATGACTTGGTGAACCTCCTCCAGCACAGCCTCCTTTATTGAGGCCCTCAGATTGGCACTCTCGTCACCACCCTCTAGATGAGGGGTCTCTGGTTTTTCATGAACCAGTTTCTCTACTCCGGGTCTCCCTCTCTTGGGTCACGAAGCAACATCGTGACCTCCTCCACGAGAGGCTTTTGAAGATCTACCACCAGCCATCCTCTATAAGCACACTATAAGATTCAAACACTAACACGGTCATTCAAGGTAATACTCAATTTATGTCAAGTATAGTAAGTCCCTAATTACACTGGCCAGTTGTGATTAGCCACTTACTTTACTTTTCATACCCCAAGCATCTCCTATACTGACTTAATCTGTATCTAAATCTACTAAGAGCACATAATCAAGTAGCATGCACACATAATACCGATTAACATTAGGAAAAGACATACGTGATGGCACATAGCTACTCGGGCTAACATCCCTCCATTTGTCCCATTTTCAGTTTAGGTTTTAAAAGTTTATTTAACCCAATTCTCTTAAACTTTGGCTTTGATACCAACTTGTAAGGCCCCGTTCCAGAAACCTCACAGTTGGTCAATCATAGCAGTTAAAACATTAAGCATTACAATTAAACAAACTTAAGCAGCGGAATAATTTATCAAAAACCATTCATTTCATTTAAAACACTGTTGTTAAGCAATACATCATCATTGACTTTTTACAAAAGGCTTTTTTATATGCATAACAAAACAACAGCAACACAAAGTACGAATAGATGTCAGACTTTCCCTACCGAGTAGCTTCACCCTCGTGCCATCCTCAGCAATAATTACCTGCCAACTGAATATGTATAAAAGTCAGCGTTGCTGAGTGAGCTCTAGTTTTATAAGTAATAAAATACTTTCTATATGTTGTATAGGAAAATACTATTCTCTGTAAAATACAACTCTGTACTGTATATACGAGCACACATCAACTATATGAACAAATATTGTTCATTCTCTTTGCTGCATGCCTTGTCTGTGTAGGATTCTATGTGCCCAAGATACTTAGAATATTGATTATGTTAGTACGTTATGATCCAAGTCGGGTTATACCCAAATAACAAGCTTTGCAAACACAAACAATTATTAAATTGACAATATGATCATGCAATTAAATAAACACACCATATTTAGAAAAATAGGTTTTCTAATTAAATTGCGTATAAGATAGAACAACTTATTAGGATATTTTGTTCAAGAATATTATTTGTAATGTTATCTAAGTAGGTTAGATAACATCAAATAACAAAAGGGTGTATAACTTATATAATTAAATGGTTAATTATATAAATTATTTAGTGACTTGTTGTATATTGTGTGTGTGCATGTTTAAGAGGGAAACCCTCTTTTTAAAAGAGAGTTCGGCCGCCCAAGGAGGTATTGCCCCCTTTTTCCTTGAAAACACACACACACACTTAACTTGTCTTACACCCCCAAAAGATTAACCTCTCATAAGACATGCAATAACCCCAAGATCAAGAACTTTTTCTCTCTCTCTCTCTACAACTTTCGAAAAGCAGCTGAAAGAAAGATTAATTTCGGGTTTTAGGTGTGTTTTTGGTGTTGAATCTCCCTAAAAGAGGTGCTTGCAAGGAGGCTTGGGGTATACTAGCTTGAGGGCTCCTCTTCCTGGAGTCTTGGCCGATTTTGACTTCTCCATCTTCATCAAATCCACGGTTTTGGCAACCCCTTTTGAAGCATTGTCTTGAGCTGCTGAAAGGTAGTTATGGCAGCTTCTTAATGGCTGTCCATTATGCTTGTTTTTGTGTTCATAGCTTGCTTATTCACATATTTAGATCCTTTGATTTTGTGTTTGCTTTATTGTATTATATGGTCACCTAAACAACATAATTTTCAGCTTATGAGTAAGTTATTGTAATGTTGTTATTCCGTTGCATTTTCAGAAAGTTTAATGGGTTAAACTAAGTTTTCTGTTCTTGCAAAACCATCAGTCTGTTCTATATAATTTTATCTTTATGTTTCACTTTCTGTACGGACCAGTGAGCAATACCATAACTATATGCGCGATGGAAAACGGGTGATGGGCCATCTATATCCCTCGAAAGGGTCAACTGTATCCCTCGAATGGGTCAACTATATCCCCCGAAAGGGTCAACTGTATCCCTCGAAAGGGTCAAATATATCCCCCGAAAGGGTCAACTATATCCCTTGAAAGGGTTCTATGTACTATGTACAAGGCCAACCCAATCACCCAGGGCACACTGCAAAGGTCCTGCCAATCTCAATTGATTGACCCTGTGTGCATAAAAGGGTAGCTAACCCGCAACATAGTTGAGCTAACGAGAACATGGTCGTGTACCTCCTATAAGCTTGCAAGACTTGTTAACATTTTCATTAATGTTCCTCTTCTTTTCTTTATTACTCTTTTTCTTTATTATTACAATATACTTTGTGTTACGATAATAACATACCACGTAAAGTCACATATTATAAGTAATAATAAAAATAGCAATAACAATAATAAGGAACAATCATAACTACTCATATCATGCATGAAACATCATCATTAATAAGCCCTTAGTCAACCTCGGTCAAAACCTTATATCACATACTCCCAGAAATATCTGTAAAATTTTCTAAGTGTTTAGGCGCATGGGAACTATTTGGGCGCATGAGCCCTGTTCGAGCGTTTCATCACTATATAGGCGCATCAGCCAACACTTAAACATTTTCACTTTAGGTGGATGAACTATTTAGGCGCATGGGCACTATTTGTGCGTATGGACACATAGGCCCATGAGCCACTTGGGTGCGTGGGCATTATTGGGGCGCATGGCCGTACACTTAGTCGTCCGGCTAACATTTCTTGGTGCACGGGCCCTGTTCAGGCGCATGGGCTACTGTTTAGGCGCATGGATGACACTTAATTCTTTCTAAGGCATTTTCAAGCGCATGAGCCTTATCTAGGCGCATGGACCTTCTATTTAACATGTTTCTAGTATGTTTTCAACCCAATCATCAAACCCATCTGTTCAAAGCTTAATGTGGCTATTCTAAACATGAACAACCTATGAGCATTCAAGAATCACATTCAATCATGCACAATACATACGAGCATACATACTCAAACATTATAAAACCATTTAAATACATTTTCAGCCCCAAAGATGTTTGAAAACAAATAAAAACCAGGGTTTAGAACTCACCTGGTGCAACTTGGGTGTTCTTCCTTTTAACCCGCTTGCAAAGAGTTCAAAACCCCTAGAAACAACATCCAAAAACACACACACCCGAGCACAAACACAACCCATAAGCACATAAACACATAACCGGGATGAAACCCGTAATAAACATACAAAAACCTTGAGTTCTTACCTTGAATTCGTTCACTTCTTCTTCTTCCACAAGTCGAGAGTTTCTGGTCTCCTCTTGTTTTTCTCTCTCTAAAGCCAAAGAAGATGTTGATGTGAAGTGAGGGTGGGCGGCCATGCCCACCTTTACAACAACTTTTCAAAGATTTTTCTCCTTTTTACACTTTTAGTCCCTCCACTTGGACTTATTGCCTTTCTATCTTTATATCCTGTCTTTAAAAAAGATAACCAAGTGTTACACTAGGATGTTGAAAGGAACTGATATCATGGAAGCAACTAAGCTAAGAATGTCAGAACAAGAAGAGTTATAAATAGTCAACAATTAAAGTATTTTGGAAACTCTGACAAGAGAAGAAGAAATTCTAGGATTGAGCTTAGACACACATAAGAAGATATGCAGAATGGAGATCAAGTACAAGTACGAAGATCAAAAGGATGCAGTATCATACTTTAACAAGAACATGGTGTCAAGATTGAAGAAACTTTTAGTTTTGAAGGGCTGATTACAAGTGTCTAAGCCTATGGGGGAGTATTGTTAGATCTAGGAACTATAGGTCTAGATCATTTGGTATAGGCTTAGAACATTAATCAATGTTTGTAATGAACAATTGTAATTCATTAGTATGATGTATGCATCATATATAGATTAACCCATATGTGTTTTGATATGTGTTTGATTGCAGGTACAAACGTAATACTTGGTCATTTACTGAAATTGACTAAGTGTAAGAAACATCTACGGATGAACATTTTTGTTCATTCATAGATATGTTTCTTACAAATTCAATCATCTGAAGATCTTCTACGGATGAACAACCAGGTCTAAAGTTGAAGTGAAGATCCCTTCGGAAAAACAAATTACCTTCGGAAGAACAAATTACCATCGGAAGAACAATTACCTTGAGAAGAATAAAGTACCTTTGGAAGAACAAGACTCTTGCGGAAGAACAAACATCTACGGATGACGATATTCCTGCGGAGTCCAAAAACTTGAATTTAATAATACAAGTGTTTCAAGTCAACAAGTCTACATGACAGCTGTGCAAATCCCAAGAGATCTAGTGTTTCTTTAACTGATACACACGTGCCTATATATATGGATCCTAAGTTTCACATCAATAGGACAACTACTACGGCAACTAGGCATACGATCACAAACACCAAATATCAATCACACAAACACAAACCCTAGTAGCCGCCATGTCAACATCAATACATTCAAACCAATTTTGTTTCATTCACTGTTTATTCATTTGTAATCATTAACATATTTTAATGAAATACATTTGACTTAACTATTTTAGTATGGTTATTAACTGTGTTCTTGTTATTGTATTCGTCTTGATCATTAATAATTACTGTTGATATTAAATTATTAAAAACAATTAAACAAAGTTAATGCTGATTCTGCAAACATTGACTTCACTCAAAATTAACAATAATAATTCTTGATTGCGATCCTTGAATTCACACGAAATCATATATATATATATATATATATATATATATATATATATATATTATTCCAATAAAATAAAAGTACATTTTATGCATTTTTTTATAATTAAATCCTTTATATAACTTGTGAACTCTAATTGTAAAATGTATATAAATTCTATAATTTTCATGAATAATCCATAATTGATGGTAATATAGTGAGCTAGTGATAATTTAATGATTTAAACCATTATTTAGATCTAATTTTATTGAAATAACTAAAAATAATATTGTTTACTAATACTTTATAATAGAAATTAAAGTAATTAAAATGATAGATTTCCAGAAAATCATTAGATAGCTTTAAAAATAAACAAGGTTCACAAAACTAATTTTATAGTGTTTAGAAGATTTTCTATTTTTTAAAGGCTGAAAAAGCCACAAAAAAATTATTTTGAGGGTGCCCGGGTTCGAACCCGGGACCTCAAGTTGAGTATGTGAGTGTGAAACCAGCAAACCAGGGTAATGGCCGTGGTATAGGTTGGTTTCTAATTTATAAAACACAATTTCAAGGAAGTCTAAAATCATAAGAACCTTAGAATGGAATTGGATCAAATTGAACTCCAATTCGATTCGGCTGATGATTATATTCATGGGACTTTTGTTCCCCATGTTAAAATGAGTTGATGTATGTGTTTAATTACTCGAATGAGGATGAATTGGGGAAGAACAAAAAAAAGAACACTCACAGCTTTGTCGAGTTGGTTCAAGTTGGAAATGTGGATAACAACCAAATTCCTTTTACAGAAAGCTTCCAGAGATATTGATAAACTAAAGCACTCTGTCAATTTTGATTTAAAAAACCCAGAAGATGATGTTTGACTAGTTGTAGTTTCGCGATACAAACGGTAATCAAATGTGGGTTTTGTGTGTTTCTTAGATGAAATTGCAAGTAATGATAGGTTAGTAATAGTGAACCGAATGTTTTATGTTCTATAAATTGAGTTATTATCACAATTTGCACGTTGAACGATTAGAAGTTAAATGGAGTTTCAGGTTCAAGTGTGTCAGGATCAGTGATCACAAGTTTGATGTATTAGAGCGTAACGCAGTGGAATAAGAACAAGAATTAGACAAATTGTAGCAAGAATTTGATACTCGTATGCATTAAGAACAAATACGGTTTTAACGAGAGAATATATTTCTGTAACAAGGAATGCTTCTATGATATCGAATATTTCTGATCAAATCATTCTACTTATTACAATAGGTTGACACTCCTAATATAGAGTGCAATCGCTGCTGTTATCACGGGAAAGTGACAACTGGCAGATCTATTACAAAAATAACTAACTCTTAACAAACTACTGAAATGTTCACAACTACTGAGAACATATCAGAGTGTTAAGTACAAAATATGAAACTAGTGATAAAAAACTACTGAAACTACAACGACTGAAGAACAAGCTCTTCAGTCGTTTTACAAAACTACTGAAAAACATAAAAATACTGATGAGCACAACAACTGAAGAAGTATTGTTCAGCTGTTGTATCAAACTACTGAACAGATAAAACATAAAACTACTCAAAGGTAAACCGTCACAACTACTGAAGAAGACCTCTTCAGCTGTTGTGACTACGTCTCATACTTTGGTCTTCAGCACTTGTGTCTTCAGACTTTGTCTTCAGCACTTGTGTCTTCAGACTTTGTCTTCAGCACTTGTCTTCAGACTTTGTCTTCAGCACTTGTCTTCAGACTTTGTAATCAGCTGTTGTCTTCAGCTGTATGGTCTTAAGTAGTTGTTGTGACGTCTGTGGGACTTAAAGGTTTTTCTGATATGGGTCATTGGTTCTTTTGGTCCAACAAACTCTTGAGGTCCCACTTAATGTTGGCAGAATGGTTGGTCTTTTTCCTTCTTGATCAGTTGAGAAGATAACCCATATAAGCACTGGCCTGGGAATGAGCCTCTGATGATTTGGTTGGCAATGTATGGATGGGAGCTTTGTATTGGAGAATTGGACACTGAGCTGTTCCCCCATCCATGAGACTCACTTCCCATGTATAAGCCTGTAGGATTCTCTGGTGTATGCTCTGAGAAACATAATTTGTTCTTCAATGGTCAGGTTCTTAGCTTCACCATCAAACAATCCTTCACACCCATACAGCTCTGAGATGTACTTGGCCTGTTTGCCATTTTTGAGCTCAACTGTTGTAATATGTCTGTATGCAAACTCATCAGGATGAGTCCCTTCAAGTAACAGACTGAGCTCATTTTGTTTGAAGTTCTTAAGCCTCTTGTAGACTAACCCCTTTTTAATAACTCTGTCTCTAACATCTTTTAGGGTGGCTGTTTAGTCTCATAGGCCTTCTTGAAATATTCTACAATCTCCGAGGGTGATACTACAAGGACCACTATGATCTCTTAATCTACGATCCTTTGTACTTGGCCCTTGTATCTCGAAGGAATGTCTTTCTTTACAATCCTGTGAGCCACCCTAGGATCAGGCCATACTCTCACCTTTTCCTTCTGATATTGAAATGTGTTGGCAAGGGTGTACAACCTCAAAGCTTCTTTCTTCATACTAATTATTGATGAAGAAGCAGCATAAGTTTTGTCGATGCTTTTCACATCTCATCGTCATAAGGCCTTTGCTGCTGCTCTTCTTCAATCTTTACTCTCACAGTTTCCATCTGTGAGGTGGGAGTGATGGGCATGGGTTTGGCTTTAGGCAATGTTAGGACTGTAGACAGAGGCAGCCTATCTTCTTCCACATCATCCTCTTCTTCTTCTTCTTCTAGCCTCAACACCCTTCTCTTCTTCTTCTTGGGTGCATCATCGGCTGTTGGTTTAGAGGGTAAGGGAGTTGGTTTTGTGGGTTGTGGTTATGGTTGTTTTGGAGAGGGAATGTTGACAGGCTGAGTTAGAATTTTAGAGGTGAGTGTGGCTTTTGAGTGTTTGGCCAGCTCAGTCCTGCTCCCTGCTCCTGCTTCATTCAAAGCTTCGACTACTAAACCCTTAGTGTATGCTTCATACGAACAGATCTTGGAGGTTATGGCCAAGATACTGTCCCTGGTCCATGATTTAATCTCGATCAATGATCTCCCAAGATATTTTGCAATGAATCTGATCATGATCTCTAGTCTCTCTCTTTCTAATGCATCATAACTTGCCCATCTTGAGTTAATTTCTTCAACTTCAAGTCTCCTGATCTCTGAGTCAAGCTGTGCAGTATCGAACCCTTGTATATACAGTTGATCAATAATGGCATCCTTTGATTTACTATGTGTAGCATCTGCCATTTTGATCATCTCATCGAGTTGGAGTTCTTTCATTTTCGGTTCCCTTCACAGACTCCTCTTCCTTCTCAGTTTCCTTTTCTTTCAGTTTGCTCTTCCTCTTTGCTTTCACTGACTGACTCTCCCCCTTTTTGGTTGCATTGGTTGCAAGGGTTTGAGTAGCAGAAAGCCTAGTGCTCACAATCTCCTCCACCAGGGGTTGTATGATTGAGGGAAGCCTCTCATCCATGGTTTTGATCACAATGTCTGTGATCATTGGGGTGATGAGAGGTAGGGATTGCTGAAAGATAGCAGCTGTTTGCTCAGAGGGGTTTTGTCCCTGAGAAGCAGTGCCAGAAATAGAGGCTAGTGGCTCGGAAGTTTTGAGTGGCTGAGTGTGTGGGAGACCTTCAGGTGAAGGTGCCATCTGTGGGTTTATTGTGGTGGCAGATGGACTTGCTTGTTGAGAGAATTGGTCAAGTAGTCTTTGTAGTCTACTGACTTCTTCCTCAAGAATTGTGTTCTGGGCCAGAACATCATAAAAGAAGCCCAGGTCATCATCAGCAGATGCTGAATCACCTGACCTCCTGCTTGTAGCAGGATGTACATGCACTGGGTGTAGACCAGTTTTAGCATATGCCCCTTTTTCTTGGAACTGGGGACTTCCAGCCTCAGGCTTATGTCCTTCATCAGCTGTTGCCTCTAGTGAGGTCTTAGCTATGTTACCAGCCTCATTCTGATCATGTGCTGATTCAGAAGAGGTGGCAGCCTCACTAGATGTTCTAATCACCATATCCACACCAGGAGATAGAACGTGTAAACCCCGGTGCTGTGGTTGGCAGAAGCATGGTGATCCTCGTCCTCAATAGCTGTGTTTCTCCCCTTTGTTGGTGGTTGTTGGGGAGGAGGAGAGGCATGCAGCTGAGTCAGCATGTTTGCAATGATAATGGTTGGACTTTGGGGGGCGGTTGCATGGGAGATGGGGTAAAAGCAGTGTGCACCTGGGGAGAATGGTGCTCTTCAATGGCAATCTCCTCAATGAGGAAGATCCCAGATTTGTGGGTACCCCTTCTGTGGTTGCTGCAGGCTCCTTTTGAGAGGAATCCTGAGCGGCTGTGGCTGGTGAAGTCCTTGTATCCACTAGGGGGTTATAACCAGTGGATATAGCCTGCATTTGTGTTGCAGGGGCATCCTCAGGGGACTCATTTCCCTGAGTAGCCTTTTTTGTCTTCTTTTTAGTGGTTTGGTGGGGACTTTGGATTTGGAGGTGGTGGCTGTGGGTTCCAGCTGCGTGGGTTTGCGCAGCTTGGCAGCCATTTTGAGTGATTGGTCAGAGTTGTGTCGGGAGTATACTTCAGGCAATACAGCCGTAGCAGGACTCCAGGGCCAACAAGTCCCTCAGCTTGAAGCTGGTTTTCAATTATGGCCATTATGAACCGAGGATATAATATCCAACGGTTAGCAGTTGTTTTTGGGCCATATCCTTGAGCTCTAAAAATAGTATTTCAGAAAAAGTTAAAGGTTGTTGCTCAAGGATGGAGTACATTACCTGTTGCGACCTTGTGGACATTTGATCCCATGATGAAGTCTTAGAGGCAAGGCATACATTTACCATATGAAATATGAGACGTTCGGCATCCGGGAAATGTTTTTTCAGTATGGTAGATGCACTCGGTTACCCTGGTATCCATGGTGGGCAAATGGTTGATCTGTTGTGCCCTTTGGATAACCAGTTAGGAAATGGGCATCATCCAATTAAGGGTTGGCGAAGAGTGTCTGGAGTAATGACCACTTTTTGGCCATGGACAAACGATTGAAGAGACTCTGTGTAATTCTCCTCAGAGTCCAGAGTGACGTTTGTCTAGAATTGGTTAAGGGATTCGGCATATATGGTGGGATTTACCAGAAAAGCCGTTTTGTAGGGTGACTGAACCATTAAATCAATGGCGTTGTGAAACTTGGTCCAGTATGGCGATTTGGTGAGATGTGCGACATAGTTGTGTCGTGGTTTTAGTTGCATGGTCACCATTGATGAGAAGGGTAGAGAGTTTTTGAACGTTAGGTTGAGAGAGAAGATAAAAACTCTGAAGGTGGGATAAGGTATTTAAAGGTCGGTTAGAAAACGACTGAAGGTTTTGGTGTGAGTCATCAGTTGTTATAAGACACTGAAGACTTGGTTTTAACCGTCAGTCGTTGAAACAGCTGAAGTCTCTGATTTAGTCATCAGTAGTTATAAAAACTACTAAAGAAAGTTTTGACTTCAGGTGATGAAACAACTGAAGACTTGGTATTAGTTATCAGTAGTTGTGAAACTACTGAAGACAGTGGTTTTGTCACAGTTGTTGTAAACAGCTGAAGACTTGGTGTTAGTCTTCAGTAGTTGTAAACTACTGAAGACATAGTTTTGGCTTTAGTTGTTTTAATGAAACAACAGTTGTAGAAACAACTGAAGAGTAATTACTCATCAGCTGTTTTCGTCAATTCATAGCTTTTCAGTTGTTTCACACTGTCCTCAACACTTACTCAGCAGACTTTTCATCTGCTTTTCAGGTGTTTCATAGGACATCAGTAATCTGCATTTCTGACATCAATAGTTGTAGGTGCATCAACTGTTGTGACTACATGAGCTTTTGTAGCTACATCAGCTGTTTTAACAGATAAAGTACTTCAGTACCGGTGAGGTATGTAGCCTTCAGTAGTTATAAAAACTACTGAGGGAGAAAAACTCATCAGTACTTATATGTGACAATAATGAACTAATGATCATCGGTACTTGTGAGCTGAGATCATCAGTAGTTGTCACTTATTCTAGCTGCAGCATACCAAGCCTTAACACCAGGTTGTGGAAAGTTGAACTATCCAAAGCTTAGTAAAAATTCTGCAAGCTCATCAGCACTAGGACAAATTTGGATCAATCAGACCTTTTTCAAAACAATCTCTAATAAAATGGTGTCTGATTTCAATATGTTTAGTCCTAGAGTGCTCGACAGGATTTTGACAATACAAGAGCTGAAGAGCTGTCCATTAACAATGGGGTCTTAGTCTCTGTTATGCCATAATCCAATAATTGGTTTTGAAGCCAGAGTACCTGAGATGTACAGCTTGCAGCGGCAATGTACTCTACTTCAGCAGTTGATGTAGCAACTGAGGTCTGTTTCTTGCTCTGCCAAGAACAAGCAGTTGACCTCGGAATTGACATCCACCAGAAGTTGATTTCCTGGTCAACTTACACCTGCATAGTCACTGTCAGAAAAGCACTAATTTACCAGAATGTCTAGTAGAATACCATAAACCTAGAAATGGAGTGCCTTGCAGATATCTAAAGATCCTCTTGACTGCAATCAAATGAGACTCCTTAGGTGCAGCCTGAAATCTAGCACAAACACATGTAGCAAACATAATATCTGGTCTAGAAGCTGTTAAATACATCAAGGACCCAATCATACATCTGTAAAGTGTTTCATCAACCACTTTACCTTTCTGATCTGTATCTATTGTGTGGTGCTGCACATGGGGGTAGAACAGGGTTTACAGTTTTGTAAATCAAACTTTTCCAAAAGATCTTTTGTATTTGGACTGATGAATGAAAATTCCATCAGCCTTTTGTTTGATTTGCAAACCAAGAAGAACTGTAATTCTCCCATGGCACTCATTTCAAACTTCTGTTGCCTCAACTTTGTAAAGGCATCACACAACTGTGGATCAGAGGATGCAAAAATAATATCATCTACATAAATTTGAACAAGTAGATTATGCTGCCCAGCTTTCTTAATGAATAATGTCTTATCTATGGAACCTCTAGTGAAATTATTTTCCAGAAGAAAGTTTGATAATGTCTCATACCAGGCTTAGGAGCTTGTTTCAACCCATAATGAGCCTTATCAAGCTTATACACCCCCAATTAGGATGTTATTGTCCTCAAAGCTTGGTGGTTGACATACATAAACCTCTTCTTTAATTTTGCCATACAAAAATGCACTTTTGACATCCATTTGAAAAACTTTAGGTTTTGATAAGCAGCATAAGCTAAAACAATCGAATTGCTTCCAGTCTGGCTACAGGGGCAAAAGTTTCATCATAATCAATACCTTCTTCTTGTGCAAACCCCTGAACAACCAGTCTGGCCTTGTTCTTGACAATATGCCCATTTTCATCAGTTTTGTTCCTAAACACCCATTTAGTGCCTATTGCACACTTACCTGGAGGTAGAGGAACCGGTTCCCACACTTGCTGTTTCTTGAACTGAAGAAGCTCAAGCTGCATCGCATCAACCCATCCATTGTCCTTTAAAGCAATGTGATAATTCTTTCGCTCTTGTTGACTGATGAAGAGAGCATAGAAGCAGAAATTTGACAATTGACTTCTTGTTGATACGCCAGTAGTGATATCACCAATGATTTGAGACATAGGATGATTCTTCAGATATTGATACACAATGAGATCTGTGCAAGTGTTTGTAGCAGGCTCAGCAGCAACAGATGGTGATGGTGAATCATTTCCTTGAAACCAATCAGTGGATGGTAATTCAAAGGAAGTTGAATTTGAAGAAATCTCATCAGCATTTGTTGTGGATGGTGCTACTGGAGCTACAGGACCATCAGGTCTAGATGAATCAGGCAGTTGATCACTAAACCTGAAGAGGTGAGTACTGCTATCATCATCATCATCAGCACCAGCAGAACCACCAGGTGGTGAACTGTTGACAGGAGCAACAGCAGGAGTTTGATAAGGAACATATTGCAGTATGTCCAAATGAAATATCTCCACAGGGCTTTGTGGAATCTTGTCCTTTGGAGATTCATTAAACTTAACATGTAGAGTCTCTTCAACCTTCTTTTTTCTACATTTGAAGACTCTGTATGCTTTGCAAGTTGATGAATAACCAACAAAGTACCCTGCATCCACCTTAGGGTCAACTTTTTGGAGTTGATCCCGTGTTGAGAATGAAACAAGGACACCCAAATGCTCTGAAGAATGAAATTAGAGGGGCCAAATGATGAAGAACTTCATATGGAGTCTTCATCAACCTCTGATTTACTAGAACTTTATTCTGTACATAGCAAGCTGTATTGATAGCTTCAGCCCAAAAAGTCATTGGCAGTCGAGAATCATCCAACATGGACCTTGCAGCTTCAATAAGGGCCTGTTCTTTCTCTCCACTACTCTATTTTTCTCAGGAGTTCTTGGGATGCTATACTGCCTCTTGATTCCCTTTGATAAGTAAAACTCATCAAGTGTGTGGTTCTGAATTCAGTACCATTGTCACTCCTCACACACTTAACTGGTAGGGAATACTGCTTCTCAACGTGTAACACAAAGTTCATAATGGACTGCGCAGCTCATCCTTTGAATGCAAGAAGAAAGTCCATACAAATCTGGAGTAATCATCCATAATTGCCAGACAGTATTTCTTCTTAGCCATACTCATCACTCTCACAGGACCAAAGAGATCCATGTGAAGAAGCTGTAAGCAGGCAGTGGACTTAGGTTCTTCTATGGAGGGAAATGAAGCTTTGTGTTGTTTTCCTTTTAAACAAGCAGTGCAGTTATCTTCACACTTGAACTCCTTCATAGGCAGTCCCCTTACTAAACCATGGTTTATCAGCTGATTTATGTTTTTGAGATTAACATGACCCAGCCTTCTATGCCATAGAATAGAATCTTTAGGGGAAGCCTTGAGATTAACATGACCCAGCCTTCTATGGCCTTTGAGATCTATTTTCTTGGAAAGATCTAAGGCATACAATCTTCCTGTCCTATTGTCCTTTAGGAGAGTGTGTTCATCCAACACCTTATCAATCAAACTTAGAACTTTGGATGACAGAATCCGACGGTTCTGACTAATGAAAAGAGCAACATGGCCTTTGTCACACATTTGACTGACACTCAAGAGGTTGTACTAGAGATTTTCCACATGGTTAACATCATCAAACTTTATTTCCCCATTGGAAACAAAGCCTTTGCCGATGATGTAACCCTTTGCATCATTGCCAAATGACACAAACCCCTTCCTTCCTTAAGAGTAGTCATTAAGAAGTGATCTGTTTCCTGTCATATGCATGGATCCTCCACTGTCTACATACCAGATGCCTCTGAGGTATGTTGAAGAACCCTGCAAAATACAACAAATTAGTTAGATTTTGAGACCCAAACCTTTTTGGTTTTGGGCCTGTTCTCATCAATAGATGGTAAACTAACATGTTTGTTGGAAACAACAGCCTGAGAGGAAGAAACTGGTGAAGAAAAGGAATCCTTTGGCTTGGACCTCCTTTTCTGTGGTTTCAACATAGGAACATCTAATTGGTTAACTCTTCCCAATAGATGTTGAACCATCATAACCAGCTGTGTTTGATTTTGTGATAAGGCTTTCAGCTCTTCAGACACATTGGCATTAGAGTTTGATAAGTTCCTATGTTGCACCTTCTTCTTTTGAGCAATCTTAGTTGTTACCTGTTTAACCCCTTCCTTTTTGGATTTCTTTTTGGACTTAAGGTTACAGGATTTGATGTTGCTGGTACAAATGTGGCTTCAAACTCAGTTTTCATTTTAACCATTTTCTCTTTACTTTCCTCTTTATGTTTGATCATCAACAAACCACATACTTCACATGGTTTCTTCTTCATCTTATGTTGATCATCAACTAAAGAGAATGAAACTACTGAAGACTTGCTCTTCAGTACTTTGGAAGCATTATTTGCTTTCTTGACTTCCTTTTTAGTAGTGTTCAAACTCTTTCTACTGACAGTTTTCTTCTCTTCAGTGCTAACAGTAGTTGGAGTTTGAACTTCAGGTGTTAAATCTTTCTCTCCAGTCCTTTCAGGACTTCCAGAAATAGCTCCTGAGTTGATCATCTCTTTGATCATGTGAGTGTCAGCAGTGGAACCATCAACATCAATTGATGGGTTCTGAGAGGGCTTAGTGCTGACTTCAACTTTTGATGATGCTCTATCAAAAAGTGAATCACATGATGAGGTGGATTGGTTATTGCTTTCTCCATCAGATTTCACTTCTGCTCTTGAAGCAAAATCTGTAGGAGGAGCAGTGTGATTATAACCAATACCAAACTTCACATTGGAAGCAGATTGCTTACTAAGAAGCATTTCAAAACCTTTGCATGATTGTACCCATCAATCACACTCTACCTGGGTGACTGCAAGGGTTTCTTTGAGACTTCTCTGGTCTTCCAGAATAACCTCTAGCTTGGCCTTTTCATCATTTAATTGGCATTTAAGCTTATAAATCTCATCATTTTTACTATTAAGAGCAGACTCAAACTCAGCTTTTCTTTTGGAAATGGTTTTCTCAAACTCAAGTTTTTGATTTATTAATGCTACATTTGCCTCTCTAATGGAGACAAAGGCAGTAATGCATGATTCAGAACATAACTTGGCTTTAGCCTCTGAAGATACCTGAGTTACCTGTGAAGATGATGCATTTGAGCAGGAACCATCAGTAGACTCCAGGGCCATGAGAGCCACATTCCCAAAAGGACTGTCACCACTATGTTGACCAGCACCTGTGAACAGTTGTTCATGACCAGACATGTCATCCGGTAAACTGCTCCAGTCAACAACTCCAGGGGTGAAGAAGCTGTGTTGTTGAGGTTGAGGAGGTTGAGGAGATTGAGATGGTTGAGGTTCTGGTAGTGCATGAGGTTGTGGTACTATAGGAACTTGAACTTGATTTGACTGTGGCATGTAATAACAAGGGTAAGGATATGGCATTTGACCCTGAGGAACAAAATATGCAGGAGATTGTGGTTGAGAATGATGACTAGAATTGACAGGATGTTGCCCTCTGTGTTGTTGATTGTGCCAGGGAAAGTCACAAAAGGTGCAGAGGAATTAGATCCAGATGATCTGCATTCTCTAGCAAAGGTCCAAGCCTGTGGCATTTGTGACACTTCAACTTAAGCTTGTCAAAACCAACTTTGGTTTTGCCAGAGAGTCCTGGGAACTTTCTTCGAGTTCTTTTGTAGAACTTCTGAGATCTGATATTTATCAAGGC
This sequence comes from Flaveria trinervia, assembly GCA_025506515.1. Lineage (NCBI taxonomy): Eukaryota > Viridiplantae > Streptophyta > Magnoliopsida > Asterales > Asteraceae > Flaveria > Flaveria trinervia. The sequence continues at coordinate 44,702,403 of CM046448.1, read as the reverse complement.
CATTTGGCTCAAAATATCCATCTCTTCTAAGTCATCATTAGCAATCCCCTTGAGATCATCCATGATGAAGCATAGATTGTCATTATTACCCCAGTAAACTGACTATCAACACTCACAAACGCAGAATCAAAAGTGTTTGAGGAGAAATCAATATGCTCATCATACTGGCATTCAGATGAAGCATATTCTAACTCATGACCAACCAAGGCAGTGTTGCCTGGTACAAAGTCTTCAGTGAGCTTTCCATATGAAGACAGTTTTCATTTCTGTTCTATCTCTCTCTCAAATGTGAGCAATTTCCCATGGAGTTGGGTGAGAGATAGTTTGTCCAAATTTGCACTAGAGCGTAGGACAATAGTATATGTCCCATCTCTCAGGCAGTGATCTGAGAAATCTGTTATTCATCTGGATATTGGTGTACTCAAGTTTGACCATTTTTAATTCAGAGATCAAACAAGAGAACCGCTCAAACTGTTGAGTCAGTGTCTCACCCTTTTTATGAGAGAATGTCTCGTATTGTTGGGCAAATATTTCTCTATTATTTGCCAAGATCTCATCTGTTCCTCCAGATTGTTCTTTCAAGGCATTCCAGAGGTCATGGGTAGTTTCATGATGCATTAGCCCAGAATAGATTTCATTGGGCAGTGCCATGGCCAGAATTCCATGGGCTTTTGCATCAATCTCAAACAATTTCTTATCCTCATCTAAGTATTGCTCCTTCCTCTTCGGAACCATTTGATTGGTTTCCGGGTTATTCATCATAGGCTTGTGTGGACCATGTACCACTGATGTCCAACAACCTGCGCTGTTAACAGACAGGTGATGGAGCATTCGTCGTTGCCATATGTTATACTCATTCCTAACCAGCATTGGAGGCTTGGTTGAGGAACCAGTATTGTGAGGATCATTGAAAGGAGTAGTCATTTTTAATCCAAATACAATTTTAAACCAAGAGAAAGTCTCAGGATGAATGACCAGAAACATAGAAAATTCAATCTCTATAACTGTTTCTTGCAAAAAAATGCTAATTTAATCAAACTTGGATCTTGAATAGCAGTTTCAATGATCAATTATTAGATCGATCAATGATTAACCTGCTTTGATACCATTTGTCAGGATCAGTGATCAGAAGTTTGATGTATTAGAGCGTAACACAGCGGAATAAGAACAAGAATTAGACAAATTGTAGCAAGAATTTGATACTCGTATGCATTAAGAACAAATACGGTTATAACGAGAGAATATAATTCTGTACAAGGAATGTTTCTATGATATCGAATATTTCTGATCAAATCATTCTACTTATTACAATAGGTTGACACTCCTTATATAGAGTGCAATCGCTGCTGTTATCACGGGAAAGTGACAACTGGCAGATCTATTACAAAAATAACTAACTCTTAACAAACTACTGAAATGTTCACAACTACTGAGAACATATCAGAGTGTTAAGTACAAAATATGAAACTACTGATAAAAACTACTGAAACTACAACGACTGAAGAACAAGCTCTTCAGTCGTTTTACAAAACTACTGAAAAACATAAAAATACTGATGAGCACAACAACTGAAGAAGTATTGTTCAGCTGTTGTATCAAACTACTGAACAGATAAAACATAAAACTACTGAAAGGTAAACCGTCACACTACTGAAGAAGACCTCTTCAGCTGTTGTGAGAACGTCTGATACTTTAGTCTTCAGCACTTGTGTCTTCAGACTTTGTCTTCAGCACTTGTGTCTTCAGACTTTGTCTTCAGACTTTGTCTTCAGACTTTGTCTTCAGACTTTGTCTTCAGCACTTGTCTTCAGACTTTTCTTCAGACTTTGTAATCAGCTGTTGTCTTCAGCTATTGTGGTCTTCAGTAGTTGTTGTCTTCAGGTTTTTCTGATCCGGCTCATTGGTTCTTTTGGTCCAACAAAGTGACATTAGAATATTGAGTGTTTCAGGTTGCGTAACAAAGGTTACAAGTTTGATTCATTTATTAGATTCAATATGGAACGGTTTGGTGATTAATTATCGATGTTTGGTGTGTTTCAGGGGTAGCTGGAGCTCCCGTCGGAAATACGGGGGTGATCAGGATAGGTTTTGAAACTTTACAATTTACAAAATGAACCCTAGTACTTTCGTTTGTTATTATTTTATGCACAAAACTTCTTTTTAAAGTTTCTAAAATGACAAACAAGCCCCTTAACTTAATTAATTCAAGTTTTAAACATTTGCAAGTTTAATAATTTTTACAATTATTATTATTTGTAACAATATTATTATTATCATTATTACTATTATCTTAGTTATTATTACTAGTATTATTATTATTATTATTATTATTATTATTATATTATTATTATTACAATTATTATTATTATTAACATTATTATTATTGTTAATAGTATTATTACTAATATTATTAATCTTATTATTATTAGTTATTAAAAAAAGAATTAAAGACAAATAAAATAATAGACATGACTATTTCATAAGTTTCATAATTAACAACAATGGTCATTACAAGAATAACGATGGTAACTTTCAATTAACGGAAAAATACGAGATGTTACAGGCACGACCATGTTGTCATTATCTCAATAGATGTGCGGTTGTTTCAACCTATGAGGATGCACATCTGGGTCTAATCCTTAAGATAAGCCAATAATATGAATGGACCCTTATTCATGAGCAAGCTTCATGCCTAGTAGTATGGGTCAACTGTCAGGGGTTAGCTACCACATGTGTGTTGTAATGACAGGGGTTTGGCATTTTTTTGCCATCATATGATGTAGGCCCTTGCCTTGCGCAACCTAGTATATAAAAGAGGAAAGATAAAGAAAGAAAGAAGGATAATGGGCATGTTAAGAAATGTTATAAGTCAAGTGACTATTACGTATGATAAATGTGTGTTCATTATAAAAAGAGTCAAAATATATTTTCTATTTTACAATAAAAACTAGAACTCACTAAGCAACGCTGACTTTATATGCATATAAGTTGATAGGTAGTATTAATTTCCGAGGATGGATGAATGATGAAGCTACTTGGCCATGGAAGACTTGCATCTATGTTTATTTATAATTATGTTTTAAGTATCAAGGATAATGTTAAGGTTTTTAATTCTAGAGCAATATGTGATTTGACAACCTACTTATGAATGAGATACACGATTTAAATATTTTGTTATGTATTTGCACATATCAATGTTCAATATTTTGTTTTCTACTATGAATGACCAACTGTGAGGTTTCCTAAGAACAGGACCTTACCTATGTTAAGGAGTAATTTCGTAAGAATCGAAGCAATCATTTGCCCTGGTATTAGGTAACATAGATGCGTAATAATTATTGAGGAGATCTACACCAGTACCAATGGTCGGGTCTTGGAAAGTGTCTTCCGCTTCGATCGCAATTGCATGACTGCGTGCCAGATTTTCGTGATTTGCATGAGCTTGATTTTTGTAGTTTTTGTAGTTCCTGATTCCCAATGATTGCCACTACTTGAGCCTATTTGTTCCCCAACTTGTGCTAGTGCCTGGTTAAACCTATGACACACATTACAATTATGACTAAGGCCTTTATCTTCTTGTTTGATTATAGTTGCTGATATCCATTATAATTTCCATTTTTCTCAATCCAACTAGTGAGGCCTATTGCTCCCCATTTCATGTCATACTATTTTAAGTACCACATCAAGAACTCCTTATATGTACAAATAGTCCTATTTTAGCATCATTTCGCACTATGAGAGGGATCGAGATCTAGTTTGATCAATTAGATTAGGATTTGCAGCGGAATAGCACACGAATTACACAAAATTCTAGCAAGAATAATATGAATATTCAATCAAATAGTAATGGTTATAGAGAGAGAGTTTTCTGCAAAAAGAATCTTTTCATTCATGGACGAGCTTCCCATACGGGGAACTTAGGTCAACATTCCTTTTATAAGGAATGTGACATCAGCTGACGTCACTTGATAGTGACATCTAACTGATTTATACAAACAACTGAAAGTAAACTAAACTACTGAAGATGTCCACAACAACTGAGGACACCTTCACTAAAAGTAACATTACAACTACTGAAGTTATGACGTCTGAAGTGTAAGAACTTCAGATGGTTTATATAATATAAAACTACTGATTACAAACTACTGAAATGAAAACCATCACAACTATTGAAGATAACTACTTCAGCTATTATGACAACTTCTGAGAACTTGATCTTCAGACTTTGACTTCAGCAGTTGTCTTCAGACTTTGTCTTCAGACTTTTTCTTTAGCTATTGTCTTCAGACTTCGTCTTCAGCTGTTGTAGATTAGTTCAGTTGTTTTGATGTTTGTGGGACTTAAAGGTTTTTCTGATCTGGCTCATTGGTTCTTTGGTCCAACAAACTCCCCCTGAACCAATGCAGCCAAAACCTTTAAAATTATTGAGGTCCCATTTATTGGCAGAAACAAAATCTGGATCAGCTTAGAATTATTCAATATAAGCTCAGGCCAGGAAAGAGATTTCAGAAGGTTTGATTGGCAAAGGATGAATGGGAACTCTGTCTCGGGGAATTGGACACAGAGCTGTTACCCCATCCATGAAACCTACTTCCTAATAAGTCTGTAAGACTCTCTGACATAGGCCTCAAAGAAAACAACTTGTTCATCCATTGTGAGTTCTTCAGCTCCACTTTCAAAGAAGAACTCAGGCCCATAGTACTCAGATAAGTACTTAATATGCTTTCCATTTTTCAGCTCAACAGTTGTTATTCTCTGTATGCAAACTCATCAGGATGAGTGCCTTCAAGTAATAACTGGAGCTCATTTCTTCTTATTTCTTCAAGCTTCTTGTAGATTAACCCCTTCTTTACCATTTTGTTTTCTACTAAGGTTTGTGGACTCATCTTAGATTTGTAAGCTCTCTTGAAGTCATCAAGGATTTCCCAGGGTGACATTACAATGGCCAGCATTATCACAGCATCTACAATCTTCTTTACTTGGCCATTGTATGTGCTTGGAATCTTCTTTTTGTGAATTCTGTCACTTACTCTAGGATCAGGCCAAATTCTCACTCTCTCTTTCTGATATTGGAATGTAAATCTGAGAGCATACAACCTCTGAGCATGTTTTTTCATAGCTTGTATGGATGAAGACTTAGGAAACTCTTTATCAATCATCCTTAACAGTTGCTCATCATTTGTTTGTGATGTTCTTCTTCTTCAAGTTTGACTTTTACCATTTGCCTTTGAAAGTCAGGTGTGATTGTTGTTTGTTGACTCCTAGGCTTTGAAAGTCAGGTGTGATTGTTCTTTGTTACCATTTGCCTTTGAAAGTCAGACTTAGGCAGACTATCATCCTCGTCATCTTCTTCTTCTTCCATCCTCAACACCCATTTCTTCCTCTTAGGTGCATCATTGGTAACGGGTTGAGTAGGTTTATTATGTATGGGAGTTCGTTTTGAGGGTTGTGAGGGTGGTTCTTTTGGTTTGAGTGATTGTGTAGGCTGCTCTAGCATCTTGGATGTGAGTGAAGCTTTGGATAATTTTGCCATATCAGTCCTTTTCCCAGCACCAGCTTCATCAAGAGCTTCTATGATCATCCTTTGTTAAATACTTTAGAAGAACAGATTCTGGTAGTTATCTCCAAAAATGTCTCTGGACCATGATTTTACTTCAATGATTGACCTTCCCAAATGTTTTGATATAAATCTTGCCATAGTTTCCAGCCTTTCCCTTTCTTTCTCACTCCAACTTGCCCATCTTTGTTCAATCTCTTGAATCTCTAACCTTCTGATTTCAGAGTCAAGTTTGGCAGTGTCAAATCGTTTTCTGAAGAGTTGATCAATAATTATCCATAGATCTGCTATGTTGCTTATCAGCTTCTTTGAACATTCTTCTAACTTTTTCTCACCTTCAGTCTTTTCAGAGCTTTTCTTCCTCTTATAGGTGATCATTTCCTTTTCTATCCTCTCTTTTCTGCTTCCTCTTCACCTCTTTTTCTTTTGTCTACTTTCATAAACTTAGACTCCCCTTTTGGGTGCATTGGGTTCAGGGGTGTGAATATCAGAAAGTCTCTTAGACAACAACATCAACTAAAGATTGAAGTTAAGGAAAGCCTCTCATCAATGGCTTGATGTACGGTGTTTGTGATTATGGAAGTGATGAGAGGTAAGGATGTTTGAAAGGCAGCAACCATTAGCTCAGAGGGGTTCTGTCCCTGAGAAATGGCACCTGAAGCAGAGGCTGTGGTGGCAAATTTGTTGAGAGTGGCTCAGTGTTTGGGATAGTTTGAGGAGAAACTGCCATCTATGGGTGAATGTGGGCACATGGACTTGATTCTTGTGACATTTTGGCAAGCAGTTCCTGTAGTATGCATACCTCAGTCTCAAGAATAGTATTGTCGGCTAGAACATCAAAGAAAAAGCCCAGGTCATCATCAGTCTGTGCTGAATCAGCTGATCTCCTCATGAAATCAGGATGAACATGTGCTGAGTGTAGATCAGTATTCACATGTGCCCCTATTTCTCGGAACTGGGGACTTCCTGCCTCAGGATAATGTCCTTCATTGGCAGTTGCCTAGTCAGGACTTAGAGATGATACCATCTTCATCCTGATCATGTGCTGAACAAGGAGAAGAGGCAGCCTCACCACGTTCTAATCTCCTCCTCCTACACAGGGAGATTGAAATCTGTAATTCCTATGTTGTGGGTTATCAGCTACATTATAATCCTCTCCCTCAACTGTTGAGGTTTTTGTTGATCCAAAAGAACCAATGAGCCGGATCAGAAAAACCTTTAAGTCCCACAGACGTCACAACAACTACTGAAGACCACAACAGTTGAAGACAAGTGCCGAAGACAAAGTCTGAAGACAAGTGCTGAAGACAAAGTCTGAAGACAAGTGCTGAAGACAAAGTCTGAAGAAAAGTGCTAAAGACAAAGTCTGAACACAAGTGCTGAAGACAAAGTCTGAAGACAAGTGCTGAAGACAAAGTCTGAAGACAAATGTTGAAGACAAAGACTGAAGACACAAGTGCTGAAGACAAAGTCTGAAGACACAAGTGCTGAAGACCAAAGTATCAGACGTTGTCACAACAGCTGAAGAGGTCTTCTTCAGTAGTTGTGATGGTTTACCTTTCAGTAGTTTTATGTTTTATCTATTCAGTAGTTTGACACAAAAGCTGAAGAATACTTCTTCAGTTGTTGTGCTCATCAGTAGTTTTATGTTTTTCAGTAGTTTTGTAAAACGACTGAAGAGCTTGTTCTTCAGTCGTTGTAGTTTCAGTAATTTCTTATCAGTAGTTTCATATTTTGTACTTAACACTCTGATATGTTCTCAGTAGTTGTGAACATTTCAGTAGTTTGTTAAGAGTTAGTTATTTTTGTAAGAGATCTGCCAGTTGTCACTTTCCCGTGATAACAGCAGCGATTGCACTCTATATAAGGAGTGTCAACCTATTGTAATAAGTGAGAATGATTTGATCAGAAATATTCGATATTATAGAAACATTCCTTGTTACAGAAATATATTCTCTCGTTATAACCGTATTTGTTCTTAATGCATACGAGTATCAAATTCTTGCTACAATTTGTCTAGTTCTTATTCTTATTCCACTGTGTTACGCTCTAATACATCAAACTTGTGATCATTGATCCAGACAAATGGTATCAGAGCAGGTTAATCATTGATCGATCTAATAATTGATCATTGAAATTGCTATTCAAGATCCAAGTTTGATTGAATTAGCATTTTTTTTGCAAGAAACGGTTATAGAGATTGAATTTTCTGTGTTTCTGGTCATTCATCCTGATTTTTCTCTTGGTTTTCATTGAGTCTGTTGTGGTCTATGTAAAAACGTTTAAAAACATGAATTAAATTGTATTTGGACTGAATATGACTACTCCTTCCAATGATCCTCACAATACTGGTTCCTCAACCAAGCCTCCAATGCTGGTTAGGAATGAGTATAACATATGGAAACGACGAATGCTCCATCACCTGTCTGTTAACAGTGCAGGTTGTTGGACATCAGTGGTACATGGTCCACACAAGCCTATGGTGAATAACCCGGAAACCAATCAAATGGTTCCGAAGAGGAGGGAGCAATACTCAGATGAGGATAAGAAATTGTTTGAGATTGATGCAAAAGCCCATGCAATTCTGGCCATGGCACTGCCCAATGAAATCTATTCTGGGCTAATGCATCATGAAACTGCCCATGACCTCTGGAATGCCTTGAAAGAACAATTTGGAGGAACAGATGAGGTCTTGGCAAATAATAGAGAAATCCTTGCCCAACAATACGAGACATTCTCTCATACAAAGGGTGAGACACTGACTCAACAGTTTGAGCGTTCTCTTGTTTGATCTCTGAATTAAAAATGGTCAAACTTGCGTACACCAATATCCAGATGAATAACAGATTTCTCAGATCACTGCCTGAGAGATGGGACACATATACTATTGTCCTACGCTCTAGTGCAAATTTGGACAAACTATCTCTCACCCAACTCCATGGGAAATTGCTCACATTTAAGAGAGAGATAGAACAGAAACGAAAACTGTCTTCATCGGGAAAGCTCACTGAAGACTTTATACTAGGCAACACTGCCTTGGTTGGTCATGAGTTAGAATATGCTTCATCTGAATGCCGGTATGATGAGCATATTGATTTCTCCTCAAACACTTCTGATTCTGCGTTTGTGAGTGTTGATAGTCAGTTTACTGGGTGTAATAATGACAATCTATGCTTCATCATGGATGATCTCAAGGGGATTGCTGATGATGACGTAGAAGAGATGGATATTTTGAGCCAAATGGCCTTGATAAATATCAGATCTCAGAAGTTTTACAAAAGAACTGGAAGAAAGTTCCCAGGACTCTCTGGCAAAACCAAAGTTGGTTTTGACAAGAGTAAGTTGAAGTGTCACAAATGCCACAGGCTTGGACACTTTGCTAGAGAATGCAGATCATCTGGATCTAATTCCTCTGCACCTTTTGTGACTTTCCCTGGCAATAGTCAACAATACAGAGGGCAACATCCTGTCAATTCTAGTCATCATTCTCAACCACAATCTCCTGAATATTTTGTTCCTCAGGGTCAAATGCCATATCCTTACCCTTGTTATTACATGCCACAGTCAAATCAAGTTCAAGTTCCTATAGTACCACAACCTCATGCGCTACCAGAACCTCAACCATCTCAATCTCATCAACCTTCTCAACCTCTACAACACAGCTTCTTCACCCCTGGAGTTGTTGACTGGAGCAGTTTACCGGATGACATGTCTGGTCATGAACAACTGTTCACAGGTGATGGTCAACATAGTGGTGACAGTCCTTTTGGGAATGTGGCTCTCATGGCCCTGGAGTCTACTGATGGTTCGTGCTCAAATGCATCATCTTCACAGGTAACTCAGGTATCTTCAGAGGCTAAAGCCAAGTTATGTTCTGAATCATGCATTACTGCCTTTGTCTCCATTAGAGAGGCAAATGTAGCATTAATAAATCAAAAACTTGAGTTTGAGAAAACCATTTCCAAAAGAAAAGCTGAGTTTGAGTCTACTCTTATAGTAAAAATGATGAGATTTATAAGCTTAAATGCCAATTAAATGATGAAAAGGCCAAGCTAGAGGTTATTCTGGAAACCAGAGAAGTCTCAAAGAACCCTTGCAGTCACCCAGGTAGAGTGTGATCAATGGGTACAATCATGCAAAGTTTTGAAATGCTTCTTAGTAAGCAATCTACTTCCAATGTGAAGTTTGGTATTGGTTTAATCACACTGCTCCTCCTATAGATTTTGCTTCAAGCAGAAGTGAAATCTGATGGAGAAAGCAATAACCAATCCACCTCATCATGTGATTCACTTTTTGATAGAGCATCATCAAAAGTTGAAGTCAGCACTAAGCCCTCTCAAAACCCATCAGCTGATGTTGATGATTCCACTGCTGACACTCACATGATCAAAGAGTTGATCAACTCAGAGACCTATTTCTGGAAGTCCTGAAGGACTAGAGAGCAAGATTTAACACCTGAAGTTCAAACTCCAACTACTGTCAGCACTGAAGAGAAGAAAACTGTCAGTAGAAAGAGTTTTAAGACTACTACAGAGGAAGTCAAGAAGGGAAATAATGCTTCCAAAGTACTGAAGAGCAGTCTTTAGTAGTTTCATTCTCTTTAGTTGATGATCAACATATTGAAGAAGAAACCATGTGAAGTATGTGGTTTGTCCAATCATCTTACAGATGATTGTTGGTACAAAAGGGGATCCAAACTCAAACATAAAGAGGAAAGTAAGAGAAAATGGTTAAAATGAAAACTGAGTTTGAAGCCACATTTGTACTAGCAACATCAAATCCTGTAACCCTTAAGTCCAAAAAGAAATCCAAAAAGGAAGGGGTTATAGAAACAGCTGAGATTGCTCAAAAGAAGAAGGTGCAACATAGGAACTTATCAAACTCCAATGCCAATGTGTCTGAAGAGCTGAAAGCCTTATCACAAAATCAGACATAGCTGGTTATGATGGTTCTACATCTATTGGGAAGAGTTAACCAGTTAGATGTTCCTATGTTGAAACCACAGAAAAGGAGGTCCAAGCCAAAGGATTCCTTTTCTTCACCAGCTTCTTCCTCTCAGGCTGTTGTTTCCAACAACATGTTAGTTTACCATCTGTTGATGAGACAGCCCAAGACCAAAAAGGTTTGGGTCTCAAAATCTAACTAATTTGTTGTATTTTGCAGGGTTCTTCAACATACCTCAGAGGCATCTGGTATGTAGACAGTGGAGGATCCATGCATATGACAGGAAACATATCACTTCTTAATGACTACTCTCAAGGAAGAAGGGGTTTGTGTCATTTGGCAATGATGCAAAGGGTTACATCATCGGCAAAGGCTTTGTTTCCAATGGGGAAATAAAGTTTGTTGATGTTAACCATGTGGAAAATCTCAAGTACAACCTCTTGAGTGTCAGTCAAATGTGTGACAAAGGCCATGTTGCTCTTTTCACCAGTCAGAACTGTCGGATTCTGTCATCCAAAGTTCTAAGTTTGATTGATAAGGTGTTGGATGAACACACTCTCCTAAAGGCCAACAGGACAGGAAGAGTGTATGCCTTAGATCTTTCCAAGAAAATAGATCTCAAAGCCATCCTTGCATATTTTCCAAGGCTTCCCCCCAAGAATCTATTCTATGGCATAGAAGGCTAGGTCATGTTAATCTCAAAAACATAAATCAGCTGATAAACCATGGTTTAGTAAGGGGACTGTCTATGAAGGAGTTCAAGTGTGAAGATAACTGCACTGCTTGTTTAAAAAGGAAAACATCACAAAGCTTCATTTCCCTCCATAGAAGAACCTAAGTCCACTGCCTGCTTACAGCTTCTTCACATGGATCTCTTTGGTCCTGTGAGAATGATGAGTATGGCTAAGAAGAAATACTGTCTGGTAATTGGATGATTATTCCAGATTTGTATGGACTTCTCTCTTGCATTCAAGATGAGGCTGGGCAGTCCATTATGAACTTTGTGTTACACGTTGAAAGCAGTATTCCTACCAGTTAAGTGTGTGAGGAGTGACAATGGTACTGATTCAGAAACTACACACTTGATGAGTTTTACTCATCAAGGGAATCAAGAGGCAGTATAGCATCCCAAGAACTCCTGAGCAAAATAGAGTAGTGGAGAGAAAGAACAGGACCCTAATTGAAGCTGCAAGGTCCATGTTGGCTGATTCTGGACTGCCAATGACTTTTTGGGCTGAAGCTGTCAATACAGCTTGCTATGTCAGAATAGAGTTCTAGTAAATCAGAGGTTGATGAAGACTCCATATGAAGTTCTTCATCATTTGCCCCCTCTAATTTCATTCTTCAGAGCATTTGGGTGTCCTTGTTTCATTCTCAACACACGGGATCAACTCCAAAAATTTGATCCTAAGGTGGATGCAGGGTACTTTGTTGGTTATTCATCAACTTGCAAAGCATACATACTCTTCAACTATAGAAACAAGATGGTTCAAGAGACTCTACATGTTAAGTTTAATGAATCTCCAAAGGACAAGATTCCACAAAGCCCTATGGAGATATTTGATTTGGACCTACTACAATATGTTCCTTATCGAACTCCTGTTGTTGCTCCTGTCAACAGTTCACCACCTAGTGGTTCTGCTGGTACTAATGATGATGATGATAGCAGTACTCACCTCTTCAGGTTTAGTGATCAACTGCCTGATTCAGCTAGACCTGATGGTCCTATAGCTCCAGTAGCACCATCCACAACAAATGCTGATGAGATTTCTTCAAATTCAACTTCCTTTGAATTACCATCCACTGATTGGTTTCAAGGAAATGATTCACCATCACCATCTGTTGCTGCTGAGCCAGCTACAAACACTTGCACAGATCTTATAGTGTATCAAGATCTGAAGAATCACCCTATGTCTCAAATCATTGGTGATATCACTGCTGGCGTATCAACAAGAAGTCAATTGTCAAATTTCTGCTTCTATGCTCTCTTCATCAGTCAGCAAGAGCCAAAGAATTATCACATTGCTTTAAAGGACAATGGATGGGTTGATGCCATGCAGCTTGAGCTTCTTCAGTTCAAGAAACAGCAAGTGTGGGAACTGGTTCCTCTGCCTCCAGACTGGTTGTTCAGGGGTTTGCACAAGAAGAAGGGATTGATTATGATGAAACCTTTGCCCCTGTAGCTAGACTGGAAGCAATTCGATTGTTTTTAGCTTATGCTGCTTATCAAAACCTTAAAGTTTTTCAAATGGATGTCAAGAAAGTGCATTTTTGTATGGGAAAATTAAAGAAGAGGTTTATGTATGTCAACCACCAGGCTTTGAGGACAATAAACATCCTAATTGGGTGTATGAGCTTGATAAGGCTCTTTATGGGTTGAAACAAGCTCCTAGAGCCTGGTATGAGACATTATCAAACTTTCTTCTGGAAAATAATTTCACTAGAGGCTCCATAGATAAGACTTTATTCATTAAGAAAGCTGGGCAGCATAATCTACTTGTTCAAATTTATGTAGATGATATTATTTTTGCATCCTCTGATCCACAGTTGTGTGATGCCTTTACAAAGTTGATGCAACAGAAGTTTGAAATGAGTGCCATGGGAGAATTACAGTTCTTTCTGGGTTTGCAAATCAAACAAAAGGCTTATGGAATTTTCATTCATCAGTCCAAATACACAAAAGATCTTTTGGAAAAGTTTGATTTACAAAACTGTAAGCCCTGTTCTACCCCATGTGCAGCACCACACAACTAGATACAGATTAGAAAGGTAAAGTGGTTAATGAAACACTTTACAGATGTATGATTGGGTCCGTGATGTATTTAACAGCTTCTAGACCATATATTATGTTTGCTACATGTGTTTGTGCTAGATTTCAGGCTGCACCTAAGGAGTCTCATTTGATTGCAGTCAAGAGGATCTTTAGATATCTGCAAGGCACCTCCATCTCTAGGTTTATGGTATTCTACTAGACATTCTAGTAAATTAGTTGCTTTTTCTGACAGTGACTATGCAGGTGTAAGTTGACCAGGAAATCAACTTCTGGTGGATGTCAATTCCTAGGCAACTGCTTGATTTCTTGGCAGAGCAAGAAACAGACCTCAATTGCTACATCAACTGCTGAAGCAGAGTACATTGCTGCTGCAAGCTGTACATCTCAGGTACTCTGTCTTCAAAACCAATTATTGGATTATGGCATAACAGAGACTAAGACCCCATTGTTAATGGACAGCTCTTTAGCTCTTTGTATTGTCAAGAATCCTGTCCAGCACTCTAGGACTAAACATATTGAAATTAGACACCATTTTATTAGATATTGTTTGAAAAAGGTCTGATTGATCCAAAATTTGTTCCTAGTGCTGATGAGCTTGCAGAAATTTTTACTAAGCCTTTGGATAGTTCAACTTTCCACAACCTGGTGTTAAGGCTTGGTATGCTGCAGCTAGAATAAGTGACAACTACTGATGATCTCAGCTCACAAGTATTGATGATCATTAGTTTATTATTGTCATATATATAAGTACTGAAGTTATTTTCCCACCAGAGGTTCTCTTTCAACTACTAGAGCTTAACTTCTCAGTACTCAAGGACTTTATTTGTTAAAATAGCTGATGTAGTTACAACAGCTGATGTAGTCACAACAGCTGTTGTAGCCACAACTACTGATGTCAGAAATGCAGATAAGTACTGATGACCAATGAAATGTCTGAAACTCAGATCTAAGTCTAATGAGTAAGAGTGGAGGTCAGACTGAAACAGCTGAAAAGCTATGAATTGATGAAAACAGCTGATGAGTAATTACTCTTCAGTTGTTTCTACAACTGCTGTTTCATTAAAACAACTGAAGCCAAAACTATGTCTTCAGTAGTTTACAACTACTGAACTGACACCAAGTCTTCATCTGTTTACAACAACTGCTGACAAAACCACTGTCATCAGTAGTTTCACAACTACTGATGACTAATACCAAGTCTTCAGTTGTTTCATCACCTGAAGTCAAAACTGTCTTCAGTAGTTTTATATAACTACTGATGACTAAATCAGAGACTTCAGCTGTTTCAACGTCGAAAGTTAATACCACATCATGAGTAGTTTCAACAACTGATGACTAACACCAAAACCTTCAGTCGCTTTCTAATCCGACCCTTTAAATACCTTATCCCACCTTCAGAGTTTTTATCTTCTCTTCTCAAACCTAACGTTCAAAAACTCTCTACCCTCTCTTCATCAATGGCGACCATGCAACTAAAACCTCGACACAACTGTGTCGCACATCTCACCAAATCGCCATACTGGACCAAGTTTCACAATGCCATTGATTTAATGGTTCAGTCACCCTACAAAATGGCTTTTCTGGTAAATCCCACCATATATGCTGAATCGCTTAACCAATTCTGGACAAACGTCACTCTGGTCTCTGAGGAGAATGACACAGAGTCTCTTCAATCGTTTGTCCATGGCCAAAAAGTGGTCATTACTCCAGACACTCTTCACCAAACCCTTAATCTGGATGATGCCACTTTCCCAACTGGTTATCCAAAGGGCACAACAGATCAATCATTTGCCCACCATGGATACCAGGGTGACCTGAGTGCATCTAACATACTAAAGAAACATTTCCCAGATGCCGAACGTCTCATATTTCATATGGTAAATGTATGCCTTGCCTCCAAGACTTCGTCATGGGATCAAATGTCCACAAGGTGGCAACAGGTAATGTACTCCATCCTTGAGCAACCCTTTAAATTTTTCGGAAATACTATTTTAGAGCTCAAGGATATGGCCCAAAAACAAAATGCTAACCGTTGGATATTATATCCTCGGTTCATAATGGCCATAATTGAAAACCAGCTTCAAGCTGAGGGACTTGTTGGCCTGGGAGTCCCTGCTATGGCTGTACTGCCGGAAGTATACTCTCCTCTCACACAACTCTGACCAATCACTGAAAATGGCTGCCAAGCTGCGAAAACCCACGCAGCTGGAACCCACAGCCACCACCTCCAAAACCAAAGTCCCCACCAAACCCACTAAAAAGAAGACAAAAAGGCTACTCAGGGAAATGAGTCCCCTGAGGATGCCCCTGCAACACAAACGCAGGCTATATCCACTGGTTATAACCCCCTAGTGGATACAAGGACTTCACCAGCCACAGCCGCTCAGGATTCCTCTCAAAAGGAGCCTGCAGCCCACAGAAGGGGTACCCACAAATCTGGGATCTTCCTCATTTGAGGAGATTGCCATTGAAGAGCACCATTCTCCCCAGGTGCACACTGCTTTTACCCCATCTCCCCATGCAACCGCCCCCCAAAGTCCAACCATTATCATTGCAACGTGCTGACTCAGCTGCATGCCTCTCCTCCTCCCCAACAACCACCAACAAAGGGGAGAACCACAACTATTGAGGACGAGGATCACCATGCTTCTGACAACCCACAGCACCGGGGTTTACATGTTCTATCTCCTGGTGTGGATATGGAGATTAGAACATCTAGTGAGGTTGTCACCTCTTCTGAATCAGCACATGATCAGAATGAGGCTGGTAATATAGCTAAGACCTCACTAGAGGCAACAGCTGATGAAGGACATAGTCCTGAAGCTGGAAGTCCCTAGTTCCAAGAAAAAGGGGCACATGCTAAAACTGGTCTACACCCGGTGCATGTACATCCTGCTACAAGCAGGAGGTCAGGTGATTCAGCATCTGCTGATGATGACCTGGGCTTCTTTTATGATGTTCTGGCCCAGAACAAAATTCTTGAGGAAGAAGTCAGTAGACTACAAAGACTACTTGACCAATTCTCTCAACAAGCAAGTCCATCTGCCACCACAATAAAGCCACAGATGGCACCTTCACCTGAAGGTCTCCCACACACTCAGCCACTCAAAACTTCTGAGCCACCAGCCTCTATTTCTGGCACTGCTTCTCAGGGACAGAACCCCTCTGAGCAAATAGCTGCTATCTTTCAGAAATCCCTACCTCTCATCACCCCAGTGATCACAGACATTGTGATCAAAACCATGGATGAGAGGCTTCCCTCAATCATACAACCCTTGGTGGAGGAGATTGTGAGCACAAGGCTTTCGGCTACTCAAACCCTTGCAACCAATGCAACCAAAAAGGGGGAGAGTCAGTCAGTGAAAGCAAAGAGGAAGAGCAAACTGAAAGAAAAGGAAACTGAGAAGGAAGAGGAGTCTGTGAAGGAACCGAAAATGATCAAGTGGGTGAAAGTCACAAAGACTTTCATGTCACATATAAGAAGAGGAAGGGTGAAGGAAAAGAGAAAGAACTCCAACTTGATGAGATGATCAAAATGGCAGATGCTACATATAGTAATCAATGGATGCCATTATTGATCAACTGTATAGACAAGGGTTCGATACTACACAGCTTGACTCAGAGATCAGGAGACTTGAAGTTGAAGAAATTAACTCAAGATGGGAAAGTTATGATGCATTAGAAAGAGAGAGACTAGAGATCATGATCAGATTCAATGCAAAATATCTTGGGAGATCATTGATCGGGATTAAATCATGGACAGGGATAGTATCTTGGCCATAACCTCCAGAGATCTGTTCGTCTGAAGCATACACTAAGGGTTTTGTAGTCGAAGCTTTGAATGAAGCAGGAGCAGGGAGCAGGACTGAGTTAGCCAAACACTCAAAAGCCACACTCACCTCTAAAATGCTAACTCAGCCTGTCAACATTCCCTCTCCAAAACAACCACCACAACCACAACCCACAACCAACTCCTTAGCCTCTAAACCAACAGCCGATGATGCACCAAGAAGAAGAAGAGAAGTGTGTTGAGGCTAGAAGAAGAAGAAGAAGAGGATGATGTGGAAGAAGATAGGCTGCCTCTGTCTGCAGTCCTAACATTGCCTAAGCCCAACCCATGCCCATCACTCCCACCTCACAGATGGAACTGTGAGAGTAAAGATTGAAGAAGAGCAGCAGCAAAGGCTTCATGACAATGAGATGTTGAAAAGCATCGACAAAACTTATGCTGCTTCTTCATCAAAATTAGTATGAAGAAAGAAGCTCTGAGGTGTACACCCTTGCCAACACATTTCAATATTAGAAGGAAAAGGTGAGAGTATGGCCTGATCCTGGGGTGGCTCACAGGATTGTAAAGAAAGACATTCCTTCGAGATACAAGGGCCAAGTAAAAAGGATCGTAGATGAAGGAATCACAGTGGTCCTGTAGTATCACCTGGGAGATTGTAGAAGATTTCAAGAAGGCCTATGAGACTAAACAGACACCCCAAAAGATGTTAGAGAACAGAGTTATTAAAAAGGGGTTAGTCTACAAGATGCTTGAGAACTTCAAACAAAATGAGCTCAGTCTGTTACTTGAAGCTCATCCTGATGAGTTTGCATACAGACAGATTACAACAGTTGAGCTCAAAAATGGCAAACAGGCCAAGTACATCTCAGAGCTGTATGGGCGTGAAGATTGTTTGGGTTAAGCTGAGAACCTGACCATGGAAGAACAAATTATGTTTCTCAGAGCATACACCAGAGAATACTACAGCTTATACATGGGAAGTGAGTCTCATGGATGGGGCAACAACTCAGTGTCCAATTCCCCAATACAGAGCTCCCATCCATACATTGCAACCAAATCATCAGAGACTCATTCCCAGGCCAATGCTTATATGGGTCATCTTCTCAACTGATCAAGAAGGAAAAAGACCAACCATTGTGCCAACAATAAGTGGGACCTCAATAAAGTTAAAGGTTTGGCTGCATTGGTTCAGGGGGAGTTTGTTGGACCAAAAGAACCAATGAGCCGGATCAGAAAAACCTTTAAGTCCCACAGACGTCACAACAACTACTGAAGACCACAACAGCCAAAGACAACAGCTGATTACAAAGTCTGAACACAAGTGCTGAAGACAAAGCCTGAAGACAAGTGCTGAAGACAAAGTCTGAAGACAAGTGCTGAAGACAAAGTCTGAAGACAAGTGCTGAAGACAAAGTCTGTAGACAAGTGCTGAAGACAAAGTCTGAAGACAAGTGCTGAAGACAAAGTCTGAACACAAGTGCTGAAGACAAAGTCTGAAGACAAGTGCTGAGACAAGTGCTAAAGACAAAGTCTGAAGACACAAGTGCTGAAGACAAAGTCTGAAGACACAAGTGCTGAAGACCAAAGTATCAGACGTTGTCACAACAGCTGAAGAGGTCTTCTTCAGTATTTGTGACGGTTTACCTTTCAGTAGTTTTATGTTTTATCTGTTCAGTAGTTTGACACAACAGCTGAAGAATACTTCTTCAGTTGTTGTGCTCATCAGTAATTTTATGTTTTTCAGTAGTTTTGTAAAACGACTGAAGAGCTTGTTCTTCAGTTGTTGTAGTTTCAGTAGTTTCTTATCAGTAGTTTTATATTCTGTACTCAACACTCTGATATGTTCTCAGTAGTTGTGAACATTTCAGTAGTTTGTTAAGAGTTAGTTATTTTTGTACTAGATCTGCCAGTTGTCACTTTCCCGTGATAACAGCAGCGATTGCACTCTATATAAGGAGTGTCAACCTATTGTAATGTGAGAATGATTTGATCAGAAATATTTGATATTATAGAAACATTCCTTGTTACAGAAATATATTCTCTCGTTATAACCGTATTTGTTCTTAATGCATACGAGTATCAAATTCTTGCTACAATTTGTCTAATTCTTGTTCTTATTCCGCTGCGTTACGCTCTAATACATCAAACTTGTGATCACTGATCCTGACATAAAGAGCCTTATCAAGTTTATACACCCAATCTGGATGATTATGATATTCAAAACCTGGTGGTTGGCACACATAAACTCTTCTTTTATTTTACCATAGAAGAATGCACTTTTGACATCCATTTGAAAAACTTTGAGGTTATGAAAAGCAGCTTAAGCTAAAAACAATCTTATTGCTTCCAGTCTGGCTACAGGGGCAAAGGTTTCATCATAATCAATACATTCTTCTTGTGAAAACCCTTGTACAACCAGCCTGGCCTTGTTCTTGACAATTTGGCCTTTTTCATCAGTTTTATTTCTAAACACCCATTTAGTGCCTATTGCACACTTACCTTGGGGAAGAGGAACCAGTTCCCACACTTGTTGCTTTTAAACTGAGGAAGCTCAAGTTGCATAGCTTCAACCATCCATTGTCTCTTATGTAGTATGATAGTTCTTTGGCTCTTGCTGACTGATGAGGAGAGCATAGAAGCAATAGTTGGACAATTGACTTCTAGTTGAAACACCAGCATTGATGTCACCAATGATCTGAGACATGGGGTGATTCTTCAGTTGTTGATACTTAATGAGATCTGTGCAAGTGTTTGTAGGTTATTCAGCAGCAATAGAAGGTGATCCAGATTCTTAAAACCTAGAATGAGATGACAATTCAAATGAAGTAGAGGATTCAGAGATCTTATCAGCATTTGTTGTGGATGGAACTGCTGAAGCTACAGGAACATCAAGTTTAGTAGACTTAGGAAGTTGATCCCAAAAACTTGCATTTATACCAACAGATGGATAACAAGTGGCAGGAGACCATGGATTCATAGAATCTGCAACAGTTGGAGACTGATAAGGAACATATTGCAGTATGTCCAAATCAAATAACTCCATAGGGTTTTGTGGGATTTTCTCCTTTGGAGATTCATTAA
Source organism: Flaveria trinervia (assembly GCA_025506515.1). Taxonomy (NCBI): domain Eukaryota; kingdom Viridiplantae; phylum Streptophyta; class Magnoliopsida; order Asterales; family Asteraceae; genus Flaveria; species Flaveria trinervia. Next base: position 44,682,258 of record CM046448.1, on the reverse strand, counting down.
ACTTTACATGCAAGGTTTCTTCTACAATCTTTGTTATGCAATTAAAAACTCTGTATGCCTTGCAAGTAGATGAATACCCAACAAGGTACCCTGCATCCACCTTAGATTCAAACTTCTGAAGTGGATCCTTGTGTTGAGAATATAACAGGATACCCAAATGCTCTAAAGAAGGAAATCAGAGGAACCAAATGATGTACACTTCATAAGGAGTCTTCATCAACCTTTGATTTACCAATACTCTATTTTGCACATAGCAAGTTGTGTTAACAGCTTCAGCCCAAAAGGTTAGTGGCAAACCAGAATTAGCCAACATTGACCTTGCAGCTTTAATAAGGGTCCTGTTCTTTCTCTCCACCACTCCATTTTGTTCAGGAGTTCTTGGAATGCTAACTGCCTCTTGATTCCCTTAGAGAAATAGAATTCATCAAGTGTGTGATTTCTAAATTCTGGACCATTATCACTCCTCACACACTTGACAAAAAGAGAATACTATTTTTCCACATGCAACATAAGTAGATGATAATTTGACCAGCCTCATCTTTTGAATGTAAGAAGAAGGTCCATACAAATCTGGAATAATCATCCATAATTACGAGACAGTATATTTTCTTTCCCATGCTCATCACTCTTACTTGACCAAAAAGATCCATATGCAGTAATTGCAAGCAGGCAGTGGACTTTGGTTCTTCTATTGGAGGGAATGATACTTTATGTTGCTTTCCTTTTAAACAAGTAGAGCAGTTGTCATCACATTTGAACTCCTTTCAAGGCAGACCTCTCACTAAACCATGAAGGATCAGCTCGTTCATGTTTCTAAGATTGACATGACCAAGCCTTGTGTGCCAAAGTTCAGACTCTTGAGGAGAGGCCTTGGAGAATAGACATGGATGGCCTTTTAGATCAATTTTCTTTGAAAAGTCTAAGGCATATACTCTACCAATCCTGTTGGCCTTCAGGAGAGTATGTTCATCCAATATCTTGTCAATCATACTCAAAACATTGAAAGAAAGAATTCGACAGTTCTGACTGGTGAAAAGTGCAACATGCCCTTTATCACACATTTGACTGACACTCAACAAATTGTACTTGAGATTATCCACATGATTAACATCATCAAACCTTATTTCACCATTTGAAACAAAGCCTTTGCCGATGATGTAACCCTTAGCATCATTACCAAAAGAAACAAATCCCTTCTTTCCTTGAGAGTAGTCATGAAGAAGAGATCTGCTCCCAGTCATATGCATAGATCCTGCACTATCCACATACCAGATGCTTCTATGGCATGTTGAAGAACCCCGCATATATCACAACAACTAGTTAGCTTTTGAGACCCAAACCATTTTGGTTTTGGGTCTGTTCTCATCAACAAATTTTATACTAATTGATTTGTCATGATTAATAGCCTTTGAAGATGGAGATGGTGCTGAAAAGGAATCCTTTGATTTTGGCTTAGTTTTCCTTTTCAGTTGTTTAATCATAGGTACATCTATTTGGTTAACTCTCCCCAACAGATGTTGAACCATCATAACAAGTTGTGTCTGATTGGTTGTTAAAGCCTTCAGTTCAGCAGGCACATCAGTACTTGTTTGTGAATGGTTCCTGTGACACACCATGTCCTCTTTTTTGAAAGACACAGACTTAGTCTTAGTCTGTTGTTTTGATAGTCCTTGAGGAATATTGTCAGCTGTTTTACGATAAACCTCTTTCTTCTGTTTAGATTTTTGTGAAGACTTTGGTTTATCAGGTTGAGATGTTTGTGGCACAAACTTGGTTTCAATTTCATTTTTCGTTTTATTAATTTTCTTTTTAATGATTTTATCTTTTTTAAATTTGGAACCCTTTCTGTACCAACATTCATCAGTGAGATGATTGAATAGACCACATATTTCACATGGCTTTTTCTTCATCTTTTGTTGATCAGCTGCTAAAGAAGATAAAACTTCTGAAGGTGTGTTCTTCAGTACTTTCTTCCTCTTAGTACTTATGTGAAGTACTGAAGGATTTGTAACAACTGAAGACTTGTTCTTCAGAAGTTTTCTATCAGTACATTTGGATTTCTTGATAGATTATTCAGCAGTTGTAAAACGATGTTTGGTTCCATTTGTTTGAAATGTTCTTCAGGTGTTGTTACTTGCTCTTTAGTACTTTGAATACCTTTTGAGACAACACCTGAAGTGCTCAGCTTTTCTTTGATCATGTGTTCATCAGCAATAAGACCATCAGCAGATTGATTAGCTGAGGTACTATTACTGACTCATCCTCTGATTGTACCTTATCACTTGAGGATGAGACACATGATGATTTGGTTTGGGAATTGATTTCACCTTCAAATTTTACTTCTGTCTTGGGAGTAAAATCTGTAGGAAGTTCAATGTGATTATATCCAATCCTAAACTTCACATTTGAAACAATTTGCTTACTGAGAAGCATTTCAAACCCCTTGCAAGATGTTACCTAGCGTTCACACTCAACATGAGTAGCTGCAAGTGTTTCTTTGAGACTCTTATGATTTTCTAAAATCACCTCTACCTTAGCCTTTTCATCAGTGATTTGACATTTTAATTTGTAAATCTCATTATTTTTTGCTTTTAAAACAGACTCAAACTCAGCTTTTCTTTTGGAAATCACTTTCTCTAGGTCAAGATTTTGATTAATTAAAGCTACATTTGCTTCTCTAATTAAGGCAAAAGCAGCTATGCATGACCCAGACAACAACTTGGCCTTATCCTCACAAGATACTTGTGGTACCTGTGATGATGAAGCATTTGAGCATGAACCATGAGTAGACTCCAGGGCCATAAGAACAAGATTTCCAAAATGATTTTCCCCACCATGTTGACCAGTACCAGAAAATACTTGTTCAGAATAACCAGAAAGATCATGAGGTAAACTAATCCAGTCAACAACTCCAGAAGTGAAAAAGCTTTGATGTGATTGAGATTGAGATTGAGATTGTTGACTTGATTGAGATGGTTGAGGCTCAGGTAGGGCATGTGATTGTTGAGCTATGGGTACTAGAATCTGATTGGACTGAGGCATGTAAAAACAGGGATAAGGATATGGCATTTGACCTTGAGGAACAAAATATGCAGGAGATGATTGAATTTGTGAATGATGACCAGAACTGGTAGAATGTTGCCCTTTCTTTTGTGAATTATTTCCTGGAAAGGTCACAAAGGGTGCAGAAGAGTTAGATCAAGATGATCTACACTCTCTTGCAAAATGTCCAAGTCTATGGCACTTATGACACCTCAACTTGCTCTTGTCAAAACCAACTTTGGTTTTTCCAGAGAGACCAGGGAATTTTCTACCTGTCCTTTTGTAAAATTTTTGAGATCTGATATTAACTAATGCCACTTGGCTCAAAATATCCATCTCTTCTAAATCATCATTAGCAATTCCTTTCAAATCATCCATCAAAAAGCACAGATTGTCACTATTACATCCTGAATTACTATCAATACCAGCAAAAGCATAATCTCCACTGTTTGAAGAGAAATCAATATGCACATCATAAGAACTTTCTGATGTAGCATATTCTAACTCATGACTGACCAGAGCAGTATTTCCCGGTACAAAATCATCAGTGAGCTTCCCAGATGAAGTCGGTTTCCTTTTTTGTTCTATCTCTCTTTCAAATGTTAGCAGTTTCCCATGAATTTGGGTGAGAGATAGATTGTCTAGATTTGCACTAGAGCGTAGGACAATAGTATATGTGTCCCATCTCTCAGGCGGGGATCTAAGAAATCTATTGTTCATGTGACTGTTTGTATATTCATGTTTAACCATTTTCACTTCAGATATGAAACAGGAGAATCGCTCAAACTGTTGAGTTAGTGACTCACCCTTTCTATGAGAGAATGTCTCATATTACTGGGCAAGGATTTCTCTATTGTTTGCTAAGACCTCATCAGCTCCTCCAAATTGTTCTTTCAGAGCAACCCAGAGGTCATGAGCAGATTCATGATGCATAAGTCCAGAGTAGATTTCATTAGGTAGTGCCATGGCCAGAATTCCATGGGCTTTAGCATCAATTTCAAACAGTTTCAGATCTTCATCTGAATATTGCTCTTTCTTCTTTGGAACCATTTCATTGGTTTCTGGATTACTCACCATAGGCTTATATAGTCCATGAACCATAGATTTCCAACAACCTGAAGTGTTGACAAACAGGTGATGGAGCATTCGTCGTTGCCATATGTTGTACTACTCCTAACAAGCATCGGAGGCTTTTTGAGGAGCCAGTATATGAGGATCATTGATTGATGTAGCCATTTTCACCAATTCAAACAGGTTCAATGAGATCTTAACACATCTAACTCAAAACTCAACAACACAGTTTAAAATAAGAAGAATCTTAAATTAATTCACAGGAAGCAACAGAAAAGCAACCTCTATAACCAATTCTTGCAAATTTGCTAATTCGATCAAACATAGATATCAAAAGAACAGTTTCAATGATCAATTGTTAAATCGATCAATGATTAACCTACTCTGATACCATTTGAGAGGGATCAAGATCTAGTTTGATCAATTAGATTAGGATTTGCAGCGGAATAGCACACGAATTAGACGAAATTCTAGCAAGAATAATATGAATATTCAATCAAATAGTAATGGTTATTGAGAGAGAGTTTTCTGCAAAAAGAATGTTTTCATTCATGCACGAGCTTCCCATACGGGGAAATTAGGTCAACATTCCTTGTATAAGGAATGTGACATGAGCTGACGTCACTTGATAGTGACATCTAACTGATTTATACAAACAACTAAAAGTAAACTAAACTACTAAAGATGTCCACAACAACTGAGGACACCTACACTAAAAGAAACATTACAACTACTCAAGTTATAACGTCTGAAGTGTAAGAACTTCAGATGTTTTACATAATATAAAACTACTGATTACAAACTACTAAAACGAAAACCATCACAACTACTAAAGAGAACTACGTCAACTGTTATGACAACTTCTGAGAACTTGATCTTCAGACTTTGTCTTCAACAGTTGTCTTCAGACTTTGTCTTCAGACTTTGTCTTCAGCTGTTGTCTTCAGACTTTGTCTTCAGCTGTTGTCTTCAGACTTTGTCTTCAGCTGTTGTCTTAAGACTTTGTCTTCAGCTGTTGTGGATTACTTCAATTGTTTTGATGTCTGTGGGACTTAAAGGTTTTTCTGATCTGGCTCATTAGTTCTTTTGGTCCAACACACTACATTATCATTTCCATAATTTCCTACTCCAATATATCAAGATCGTCATGCTACACAGTTTAGTCACATTCTTAGTATACCGTTAATGCTTATATATACGGTCCCCACAGCGTTCCCACCACATCCATGATATATCAAGAACGGTGCTTAAATTGGTTACATGACATCCGATTACTCCATCAAGTCATAATGCTAGAACATTCAAACTACTAATGCTCCAAGTCTTAAGATCACTTCATTGAACAAGGTAATATATGTATAGGGAGTATCATCACTCTATTCCAACTCTCTGAATTCCATGTACATTCCAAACAAATTATCAATTGCATAATTACTAAAATGCTAGAAAGAGTAACATCTCATAAAGACTATGACCAAAGTCATAATGTGAATCACATGAAGGCTCAAGGTAGATTAGTACTTACATAAGAGTAAAGGTTATAGATGTTTCCTTATCATTA